>JARFIY010000344.1:2420000-3630000 GCA_036346155.1 Sinelater perroti
AGACTATAGAGAAGGTACTGGAAAAAAGAGACAAAACATGGATTGAAGCAAAAGTATCAGCCCAAAAGAGAAAAGAGTGGCGGAAATTTGGGTATCGTGAACAACGCGAGTGAGGTAACTGATATAGATAAATGCAAACATACAAGTGAATGAATAAGATAAGAATTTGGTTATTTAAATATTAGTAAAAATTCTGAGAAAGTAGTTAGTTAGGTTAAGTAAACACTGTAACACCCTACACCTATTAGTAGAAGCGTTCTTGATTAAATAAAAAAATCTAACAAAACAAACTAAACATTGTTTAATATTTATATTTAAATTTCATAATGGTAAATTGTAATGTTTAAACGTACATCCTCTTGAAAGAGAAAATGACAGAACTGTAACTTACAAATCATTCCAAAGGACGCATTCGAAGCAGACAAACATTGTGTCTAACATTAATGTCGCACCCTAAATAACACCCTGGTATGTAAATGCCTACTTCTGTGCCTGACGGCTTAAATATAAATCATTAATAATACGGCGATATATCTTTGGTCTTGTTACAATTGCGCCCGTTTAAATGCTCCAGAAAGGATAATTCATGTAATAACGTGTTAACGCGGGTATAAATAATGCAACACGCAGCTGAAGAGCAATTTATTCCGTTTCTAGCGCGGGCTGTGCGCCGCAGAGGCTGCGCTCACATAAAAAGCATTAAATTGATTGTCTTCAATTTTAATTTGGATCTTCTGCAGTAAAATATATTTTTAATTAAACTTGCTTAAAAGCTATTATGTTAGCCACAGTTTTTCAAATCAAATATTTTGAGGGGCGAGTTCAGGTATTCAAAGAGGGCACACTTTTTGCCAATTGTGTCTCGAACAGCAGCAATTTGAAAAACATAAAACCGGCATAATGTTTTAATTAAATTATCAAAGTGACAAAAATGCCAACTAATAAAGAAAAAATGTTTTCACAAGCACAAATAAATTACTGCACAGTGGGCCCGCCCCACAATTTAACGAACAAGAACAAGTAATACAACAACCAACTACCAATGATGTAACAGCCAACTGTATATTCAATTCAGCAAACCTACTACAACATGATAATACACAAAAATCCAATTATAATGCAAATATATCACCAACAAGCTTCCTTCCGCGGAACAACACAAGAATAATAATCCTCCAAGAGGCATAAATTGCGCAAAGACCGTGAAGAAGCTGAACAATCAAGTAAATTCACATGACAATCAATCAAAAAGAGCCATCCAAATTATCTTCTGAGATAAAAATCGGAAAGAAACCGCTCTCTCTTAATGCTCATCACAGACAAGAAACGTTATTAAACCTATCAGATGACGACGAGGGTATGATAACCAACCAAGACAACATTATAGCCAATAAATCCAGGATAAACAAAAGTAAAATCTCTACTAATATTTATTTAAGTTGTGACTAACTACAAGTTTAAAAAGTACCCAACACAAGCAAAACCCAATCAAAATTAATGTTAGCACGCCTAATTCCTAAAACTAATCAGGCTTTTAAAATATAATAGGATGATCTACCACACCTATCAAACCAATCAGGATCATACAGGATAATACTTTGATACACTACTCACCACCGGACCAAGACATGAAGGGGGAATTAAAATACAAAAAGTACACGGCCTATAACATATTAAATATCAGATACCGAAAGCCTAAAAACCACTACCACTGTGTTTTATAAACCTGGACATTTAACCACCCACGTCGCAGTATATCTCATCCAAATGTTCAACAAACGCACAGCCACAAGCTCAGTCTGCATCCCATGGTCGGTTTGCATATTCTCAAGTAGTTACTCAAGATCAGAACCATTTAAACATGGCGGAACGATTTAGTCTTTTTAAATAAATTGAAAGCAATGTTCAACCAGCAATATTAGTAACATCTCAAAGAGGAAACTTGCTACAGGCTAAAAACGAGCTTAACTTCAATTATCTACCGATCCGTGAACCAACTTATTGGCCGACAAGCCTCAATAAATTATACACAAAGTATTATAACAAACTATCTACACGTTTAATCCAATTATGAAATATATTTAGATCCTTTCAAAATTCTGTCAAAGATCAGATAAACTTACAACTCCTAAACAACAACAAAAAGCAAAAAAATATCATAACATACCTCTCTACATTCGAAAATTGGTGCCTAAAAAGTGAAGAACACGAAGAGAATAGCCTAGGTTTCAAAGCAATTAAGACCAACTAATAGACAACAGATTGAAACGAAGATTACACAAGGTTATATCATATATGATATAAAGTCAAAAACACGATATAAAAGTTTCAAAAGACCATATAAAACCTCCGGTTAGAAAGCTGGACAAAAAGACAGAAACTTTTGCAGCAGCTCTTGTACAAGTTTATACACAACTTAGGCTTACTAATTACAACGATAATATTATTGAAGCGGTTTCCCCCCGAGAAACACTCAAGAAAATTAAAAAAATAAATCCACATAAACACATATATAGTTCGGCCCGTGCATGAAGCGAAGTGGACGTGTGCGTGCCAATTTTACCTGAGATATCGCCGCGCCCGAGCCGCAGCTATAAAGTCAGATCTATTTATTTATTTATTTATTTAACAATTTAACATACAACATGTATAACACATAAGTCAAATGTCAGTGTGACATGCCGCATGTGTTCTCCAATATTTAAAGTCCAAAAGGGCCATATTGAGAAAACTGAGGCAGAGTAAAGCAGTGAACCTAGTAGAGGGAAATAGAGGAAGGTGTAGGAGAACAGGAAAACAAAAATAATGACGAAACAGTGAGTAAATTAAAGAAAGTGGTAGATAAGTAAGGTTAAGGACTGTGTGAATACAACTAAAAATCGCATGAAACTAGTATAGATAAGAGAAGTAAATAAAACTGGAATGACCTCCACATCAAAATTTTTTGGATAGGCAACACATTAAACGCCGAAGTATTGCAATCCACAAGGAGTAGTGTAAATAAAATTGAATTGTAAAATCAAGGAACGTGAAGGGGGCTGTTGGTGGATAAGTGACAGACTTACGACGGGCAGACTGGGGTTTGCCACTTTACGCAACCAACAGCAGACCCAAACATGAGCGAAATGAAGAGAATTGAGAAGATGTTCCAACAAATAGAGATGAACATGAAGCAAATGAATGATAAATTTGATGCTTTTGCGCTGGAAATGAACCAAGTTAAGGACGAAAATAAGAAACTAAAAGAGAAGGTGGCACAACATGAGGGAAGAATTACTTACCTAGAAAGAGAAACCAGGAAAAATAATATCATAATTAAAGGAGTGGTAGACGAAGGAAATGAAAACACGAACAGGACAGAGGTAAAAGTAACTAATATAATGCAAAAGATAGGAATTGACATAAACTTAAAAGAGGATTTAGAACAAATAAGAAGAATTGGAAAATATATGACAGACAAGAAAAGACCAATATTGGTTAAGTTAATTAGAGGTAACAAAAAAATACAAATCCTACAAAACACGAGAAAGCTCAAAGGAACAGATATATGGATTGATGAAGATTATACCAAGGAGGTAATAGAGGAAAGAAAATGTTAATCCCACATATGAAAGAAGCAAGGAATAAAGGATATAGAGCACAGCTAAAATATAATAAATTGATAATCAATGATGAAATATACAGAGCAAATGATCTTGCAAATAAAGAAGAACTGATAAAGGAAGATAGGACTGAAAACACATCAATAAAAGGACTGCAACAAAGAGATCACCGGAGGAACAAATTTCGAGGAACAATTAAGAAAAATAACCCGAACAGGTCAAAAAACTAGTACGTGCAGATAAGCAGGGGATGACGGTAACGAAACTGGCAATGGACAAGGAAACGACATAAAGGATTGGAAACTTGGAGTATGGAATATAAGAAGTTTAACGAATAAAGAAGAAGAAGTTATATATGAGTTTAACAGAATAGGAACAGAAATACTGGTACTTGCAGAGACAAAGAAAAAGGGAAAGGAGAAAGATATTAACGGACGGACACAGACTAATATACTCCGGAGTGAAAGAAAATGCAAGAGCGGCAGAAGGCGTGGGATGCATTATAAACAAGAATTGGGAAGATAAGATCACAAACTGGACAGGGTGGTCGGAAAGAATCCTCACGGTGGAATTAGAAATGCAAGAAAAGAAAAATAACGTTAATTGCAGTCTACGGACCTGACGAAAACGAGAAAAGGAAATAAAAGATAAATTTTGGGAGGATTTAGCATTAATAACAGAAAGAAGCAAAGGGAAAATATTTGTAGCAGGTGACTTCAACAGTAGAGTGGGAAGAGAGAAATAACACAGAAACGGTGATAGGAAAATTCGGCGAAGATAAAAGAAATAACAACGGAAACAGATTAATAGAATACTGCTCCGTAATAACCTAATCATAACAAACTCATTCTTCCAGCACAAAAAGATACACACAATTACAAGAGAGGTTAAAAGCAGAAATGAGAGATCTATATTAGAATACATACTAGTAGAAAAAAATAACAGGCAGATGGTGAAAGATGTTAGAGTCAAAAGAGGAGCGGAGATATACAGCGACCACTACCTATTAACGGGAAAGATAAAGAGACCTGAAAATCAAAAACAAGCAATAAGAGAAGAATATGCAGTTCAGAAAGAAACAATACGTATTTATAAACTACAAGAAACAGAAATAGCAAAGAAATACGAGAACATAATAAGAAGAGAACTACTAGCAGATGAAGAAAAGCTAGAACAGATGAATGTGGAAGAGATGTGGAAGAAGATAAAGAACACTCTAATAAACGCAGCCAGATACGCATGTGGTGTAATTAAGACAAATAAGCATATGAAGAGAACCGCCTGGTGGAGTGAAGAAATAAAAGACCAAGTTAAACTAAAGAAGAAGAGGTGGGCAGAATATTTAATGAAAAAGACAGAAGAGGCATATAAAACATACAAAGAACAACGTATAATAGTAAAACATATGGTGACAGATGCGAAAGAAAAACGTGGCAAGACTTTGGGAAAAAGTTAAAAAAAACAGCAGAGAACCAAAACTATTCTATAAAGTTTTAAAAACTTAAGGAAAGGAAAACACCAGATAACACAGTAATAAAGGATAATAATGGAAAGGTACTGTCAAACCCAATAGATATAATGAACAGATGGAGGCAATACTTCCAAGAACTCCTACAGACCCAAGGCACGAATAATGAAGAAAATACACAGACAGAAGACAAACAACAGCATAGAGAAAACGAAGAAGAAGGTATAACAGAAGAAGAATTGACAACAGCACTAAAGAAAATTAAAATGGAAAGTCACCAGGACATGACAGAATCACAGGCGAAATGTTGAAAAAATGGGAAAACAAGGAACAAAGGCGTTTTTAAAAATGTTTAACAAAATATGGAAAGAAGAGAGTATACCAAAAGATTGGGAAGTAGGACAGATAGTACCAATATTTAAGAAGGAGATAGGAAAATATGTAACAACTATAGAGGCATAACACTGCTGAGCATACCTTTAAAGCTGTTCGAACAAATAATTGAAGGTAAACTCCGAACTGTCATAGAACCAACACTAACAGAAGAACAGAGTGGTTTCCGTAAGGGTAGAAGCGTACAAGACCATATATTTACAGTGAAACAAATAATTACAAAAATACTTCAATACAACGAGAAAGCCGCCTTTGCATTTATCGACCTCGAGAAAGCTTTCGATAGAACACCCAGAGAGAGAGTATGGCAAAATTTAAGCAACAGAGGAATAAGCCCAAAAGTAACGAGAGTAATTAAAAGTCTGTACCAAAAGACAAGGAACTACGTGATAAACAATAACAGAACATCAGAGGAGTTTACTACAAATGAAGGTTTAAGGCAAGGAGGGTACTGAGTCCGGCATTATTTATCATCTTTATGGATGAAATAATACGAACATGTCACCAGAGGATCAGAGGGTTAAATGTAGGATATAGAAAATTACAACCTATATTTATACGAAACTGTGCATTTGCAGACGATATTATAGTAATGGCAGGAAGCGAAGAAGAACTACAACGAAACCTACTGATATGGAACGAAGAACTAACAAATAACGGTATGAAGATAAACGCCAATAAAACACAAGTGATGCTTATTGGGAAAGATCACCAGAAGATAAAGATGCAAATAAATGGAGAGGAAATTAAACAGATAAAACAGTTCAAGTATCTAGGGTCACTATAGATAATAACGGAAGACAGGAAATAGACATATCTGAAAGGATAGAGAAATGTAATAAACTATATTACGCAATGAACGCAAATTTTATAAACAAAAGAAGTGACACAAAAACCAAACTTACGGTGTATAAAACAATCTTCAGGCCTATTATGACTTATGGATGCGAATCATGGGTATTGACACAAAAATGAAACTAAGATTAGAAGCCACAGAAATGAAATACTTAAGAAGAGTGAAAGGCGTCTCCTTGAGGGATAAAATCAGAAGCAGTCAGATTAGAGCAGAATTAGAAATTAACCCAGTAACAAGCTTCATTGAACAAAGACAATTAGCGTGGTGGGGCCATTTACAGCGGATGGATCAAGATAGACAAGTCAAACGAATATGGGAAACGAGAAAGTAGGCAAAAGAAAAGGAAGACCACAGGAAACATGGGATAACACTATAGGAAAAATACTAACAAGGAAAGGAAAAACAGTGGAGGAGGCGAAAGCAATGACAAACAACAGAAAAGAATGGAATAAATTTGTTCATAACACAGACAATCCAGTTTAATTCAGTTTAATTAAGTTAAGAATGTAGATAAGTATTGTATAATGTACATACAAGCCAACACCAATAAGGTAAATGGCTTTTGATTATATATATATATGTATAACACAAATTCTGAAGCTTTCGTATATCCAAACACTCACCTTCCGCAACATGCAACGAATAATAATGATGCTCGCATGTTTTATAATTCACAACCGCAAATGCAGTGGCAGTCGCTGCCTCAGCAAATAGTTTACTGACAAAATCCGCAACAAACACTCATACCACAGCCTTATCTGCAGAAAGCACCATCTCACTATCTAACAAACACACAATCACAAAATTTGACCTACAGTGAAATGCTTCGTGCACCAACAATTACAGATTCGACATTTGTCAATCCACAATCGTTTACTCCAACAATGTCAACGGATTTTTCACTAAACACCACAACTTCGCAAATACCTATGAATAACACCAATCTCAATGAAGACAGCATGTCGGTCAGAAGTGACAAATCAGAAGTCATAACGCTAAATAACTTTCAAGAAATTAGATCACGTAATAAGAGAAGGAAAAATATCAATCCTTTCTCACAAAAAATAAAGCAAGTAATCACACAAACAACTGTCGCAAACATATATGAGACTCTCTCGGATACAAACGAAGAAGCTCTATCAAGTAGCAAACAAGTTAACAAAGAAAACACTCCACAAGTTCCCCCCTTTATACTTCATTATGTAACAGCAATAAACCCATTGTTAAATCTAGTAAATAGCCACATCGCTAAAAGGAACTATTTTTATCAGATAATGCAAGAAAATAAAGTTAAACTACAAACCAAAAGCGTAAAAGATTATAAGAAACTCAGAGATGCTCTTGATCAAAATAAAATAGCTAGACATACCTACTCACTAGAGCAGCCAAAAACATTCAGAGTTGTATTAAAACACGTGTACTACTCTAAGGATATTAACTAATAAAAGAACCATTAAAGAAAGAGGGACGCGAGGTGGTAAACATCATGAACGTCATGAGCAGAGAAACAAAACAGAAGAAAAATACCTTCTTCATTGACGGTTAAACGTAATTCAAATAACAAAGAAATCTTCAAAATTAAACACATAGAAAATGCGTTAGTAATATTCGAAGAACCTATAATTCCTCGATGCAAGAATTGCCAATGTTACGGACATACGAGGAAACGATGCACCAGATCAGCCGGATGCGTCAAATGTGCACAGTCACATGACTACCGCACGTGTCCCAAAAACAGAAAAGATGGTAAACCGACAAAATGCATGTTGTGTGGTGGTGCGCATCCAGCTAACTACAAAGACTGTAAGGTCTACGTAGATATCATAAGTAGACGATTTCCGAATCAAGTCAAAACTATCAACAGACCACAGCAACCCGCTCAAACCAAACTACAATCCCAGCAGGCACAGAACCAATTTTATAAAGCACAATAATCACAATCACATCAACTTCAATAACCAAATTATTCTCAAATACAAGAGCTTAGCAACAAGCAGCTTACATATACATACCACAAAATCTAGGCAAACTATCCAGATTATCTAGACGTAATCCTACAGCTATCACACAATCATTCCAGTCAAACAATAACACAACAGGACAACAAGCAGGTGACCTAATCTCCATAATTGCTGCAATGCAGCAAACGATACAAGCTCAACAACAAACTAATTAAAAACAAAAATAGCTCCAGCATATAAAATTGCCCTCTGGAATGCCAATGGCCTTCCAAACAACAAAAATAAAGTAGAAATCTTCCTCAGGCAACATAAAGTTGATATAATGTTAATCTGAAAACCCATTTTACACAAATTAGTCAGTTTAAAATCCAAAATTATTGTATCTACTCCACTGAACACCCGGTCACTGACAGACAAGCTAGGGGAGGTACGGCAATATTGATTAAACAAGACATTAAACACTACAAGCTTCCGAAATTTAAAAACATACAAACATTAAGCATAGTAATCGAGGATTGGTATACTGCCCCCCCCAACTACCCTACCACTTCCGATTCTTAGGGAACAGATTCATGGCAAGTAGGGACTACAATGCTCTGGGGCTCACGCATCACTGCTCCAGGACGTGGTAGAATACTTAGTCAAGTTATGCAAGACTTACATCTTCACCTTTTAACTTATGAACCAACTTACTGGTCAAGTGTTGTAAATAAAATTCCCGATCTCTTAGACTTTTTCGTAACTAAAGGCATCGCTCCAGGATATCCAGACATTGTATCGTGCTAGGATTTATCTTCAGATCATACCCCAATTCTAGTTACAGTCAGCGCCACTATAATTGAAAAAGAAAAACCACTGAGGTTATTTAATAAAAGAACAGACTGTTGCTACATTAGATCCTTGATCTATGATAAATTAAACATGAAAATTCCGCTCAAAAATAGTGAAGATACTGAGTCAGCAGTATCTTACCTTACTCAAATAATTCAAGAGGCGTTATGGGAAGCCACACCTGACGTGCCGTCTAAACAAACACAAGAATATTGTCTTGTTGCTGTAAAAAAAAATTGCGGAAAAAAGGAAATTATGGAAAGCATGGCATCCGACAGGATGCGCTATAACAAAGCTACAGATGAACTTAAAACGCTAATTAAGAACCTGAAAAACAGAATATTCCAAGAATACATAGAAAATCTAAATCCAAAGGAAGACTCAAATTACGCCCTATGAAAAGCGACTAAACAAATAAAACGCCAGAACTAACCAATTCCTCTTTTGCGTAAAGCAGATAATAGTTGGGCACGCACTAACTCTGAGAAGCTGAACTATTGGCGCAACATCTAGAAAAAGTCTTCCAGCCCCTTCCCTCAGCTGTAACGCCTGAAGGAGATGAAAATCCCTAGATGTCCTTTTTAAATGTCACCAATGCCAAAGCTTTCACGGTAAAAAGTTCGTGAAAGATCAACACAAAATTCACCCAAATAAAGCTCCAGACTGTGATTTAGTAACGGGGCAAATTAGAAAAGAACTCCCTAGCAAAGAATTCGTATTGTTAACCACTGTTTACAACGCAATTTTGAGACTAGGCTACTTCCCAATACAATGGAAAGTTTCCCAAGTGATGATCCTTAAGCCAGGAAAAGCACCAAACGAAGTTGACTCCTACAGACCAATCAGTCTATTGCCGATTATAAGTAAGCTATTCGAAAAACTGCTTGTAAAAAACTGTTACCTATCACAGAAAAGCTAAATCTTATACCTAGTCATCAGTTTGGGCTCAGAAATAAGCATTCCACTATTCAGCAGGTTCATCGAGTGGTTGACTACATCAACCAATCATTTGAAGAGAAGCTATACTGCACGGCAGTGTTCCTGGATGACAGTCAAGCGTTTGATAAAGTGTGGCATGATGGCCTCCTTTACAAACTAAAACACACACTGCCTCATTCATATTATATCATACTGAAATCTTACCTAGAGGATAGGTTCTTTCAGGTTAAATACGAACAACAGCTAAGTGAACTGTAACCGGCACTATCTGGAGTCCCACAAGGCAGTGTTCTAAGTCCTATATTATATCTGCTCAATACGGCTGATGTACCCAATAACACACAATCTCTGACAACCCCATTTGCGGATGATAAAGTCATTCTGGTTAAACATAAAGATCCTAAAACAGCCGTCAAAATGCTGCAACAACATCTAAACGAAGTAGTTAAATGGACCAAGCTGTGGAGGATTAAACTGAACAAAACTAAATCGCTTCATATCACCTTCAGAAAATGTAGAGGAAATACTCCACAAATGTGTACTAACAATACGTCATTGCCTCACGTTGAAGAGGTAAAATATCTCGGCATGCATCTCGACAAGGGGCTAACATGGAGGGCACTTATTTGGGATTTAAAAAACAATTGGGGATCAATTTCAGCAAACACTACTGGATGCTCGGAAGGAGATCCACGTTATCAATCAAAATAAATTCCTGGTTTATAAGATTGCATGCAAACCAATTTGGACCTATGACATTCAGCTATGGGGTGCAACAGCAAATACCAACATCCAAGTCATCGAAAGATTCCAGGCAAAAGTGTTACGTGCAATGTATGACGCACCTTACTATTTATCTTGTGCGACACTTGTGGACACAGTGAAAGAAACAATTACCAAACTTAGAACAATACTTAAGTAAATTGGAGTTTCATAGTAATCTCCTAGCGCTGAATCTTCTCGATAATAGTTCGGATACTCAAAGACTAAGTCGAGTTAAACTACTACATCTACCTTATAGATTTCATCCATCCATATATCCAATGGCGCTACAGCCCGATTCGGGTCTTGGCCTCATTTAGGCATCTTTCCCATCCGTCTCTGTCTGTTGCCGCTCTGAAGTTTTTAACTTTCAGTATGTCGTCTGCATCTCTGGCAACCTCCTCCTACCACCTCTTCCGGGGTCTTTTCACTGGCCGTCGTCCTTCCATTCTTGATAGCAGTACTCTTTTTGGTACTCTTTCCTCATTCATCCTCACGACGTGTCCTGCCCACTTTAGTCTCTGCATCTTTACGAAATCGGATATGGGTAATTCTCTGTACTCTTGGTATATTCCATGGTTGTACCTGCACCTCCAGTTTCCGTTATCTTCTTTTGGTCCGAAAATTCTTCTTAGTATCTTTCTTTCGAATGCATCGATGTAGTTTGCCATTTTTTGTGTCACTACCCATACTTCACATCCGTAAGTTATTACTGTTTTTGTTATGCTTTTGTAAATTCTGACTTTACTGTTTTTGTGGACATCGTGGGACTTAAATATGTTCAGCATGGCATAGTATGCTTTGTTCGCTTGACCGACCCTTCTTCTAATTTCCGTTCCTTCATTTCCATCTTTTGCTATGTTTACTCCTAGGTATACAAAGTCTTAGACCCTTTCAATATTGTCATCACCTATTGTAACGTTTTGTAGTATTCTTCTTGAGCGTGTTTGTGTTAGAGTTTTAGTTTTGTCTACATTTACTCTTAGCCCACTTCCGTTGCTTGTTTTTCTAGGTCTATGTAAATTTCTTTTGTTTCCATCATTGATCTCCCAATTATGTTAATATCATCGGCGTACGCTGCAAGTTGTGTTGATCAGAATGTTGTGGGGGTTAATTGACATTTACGTAGGGCATATTCTAAGGCAATATTGAATAATGTAGGGGCCATTCCATCGCCTTGTTTTAATCCTTTGGTTATTTCGAACGGGTCGGTCAGTTGATTTTGTATTTGAACGTATGCCGTGATCTCTGTCATTGTTGCTTTTATTAGTCTGATCAGTTTATTGGGATTCCAAATTCATTCATGATGGCGTATAATTTGTCTCTTTTTATTGAGTCGTAGGCTTAACGAAAATCAACGAATATTTGGTGGACGTCAACGTCAAATTCCCAGGTTCTTCTCAGGGATTCTTTAACACTAAACAATTGATCAATGGTGGATCTACCTTGTCTGAAGCCTTCTTGGTATTCCCCTATAATATATTGTACATAATTAAGTAGTCTCTTATTCAGTATGTGCGTGAATATTTTATACGCTGTGCATAACAGTGAAATGCCTCGGTAGTTTTTACATACTAGTTTGTCGCCTTTCTTGTGTATTGGTATGATTACGCTATTCTTTCAGTCTTGTGGCATTTCTTCTTCATTCCAAACTTTTGTTATCAGCTCATGGAGCTGCTTGGTTAGCTTTTCTCCTGCCACTTTATACAGTTCAACGGGGATTTCATCAAATCCAGGTGCTTTGTTGTTCTTTTGTGATTGGATAGCTTGTATGATTTCATCGTATGTGGGAGGATCCAAGGGGATGTCGTCTTGTTGTGCTTCTTGAGTTGTTTCTATGTTCTCATGTTCTCCAAGAAGTTCCTGAAAGTATTCTCGCCATGTTTGTTTGATGTTTGATATATCTGAGTTTATATTTCCATTCTTGTCTATTATTAGTGTAGTTTGTGGTTTGAATCCTCCTCTCAGCTTCTTTATGTATGCATACGCGTTTCTGGTGTTGTTATCTTTAAAATCTTTTTCCATTTCTATCACTTAGTTATTCATCCATTGTCATTTTTTCTTTCTGCATGTCTTATCTGCCTTTTTCCTTGCCTCTGAGAATGGCTCTTTACTTTCACGTGTTCTTTGCTGCACATACTTCCTGTGTGATTCATTTCTTTTGTTTGTAACATCCTGGCATTCTGCATCGAACCATGCCTCTTTTCGTTGATGTTTCTGATGCCCCAATGTCCTCTCTGCTATTTTCTTAGTTATTGTCTTAATTCTATTCCACTGTTTTTCAATTTCCGTTTCTTCCCCATTGTCTTGTTGATCGATGTTTTCTATTTGTTGGTTTACTTCTTCCTCGTATTGTTTCCTTGTTTCTGGGTCTTTAAGTTTTCCAATATCTAGTTTTTTGTATGTTCAAGTTTTTGTGATCTTTGTCTATTAATTTTGCATCTGTATTTAGCTTACACTAAGAAGTAGTTCGACCCGCATGATGCTCCTCTTCTTGATCGGACATCTAGGATACTTGTTGCTGCTCTCTTTTCCATCAGTAAGTGGTCTATTTGGTTGGTTGTTGCTCCATCGGGTGAGACCAATGTTCCCTTATGGATATCTTTATGTGGGAAACATGTAGAACTAATAATCATATTTCTACTACACGCGAAATCTATCAGCATTTCTCTATTCTCATTTGATTTTATGTGAAGACTATGTTTTCCTATTGTACCTAGATATTCATTTTCTTTGCCTATTTGGACGTTCATGTCACCTAGTATTATTTTTATATCATTTTTTGGGGTACTACCATACATCTGTTCTAGTTGTTGGTAGAAGGTTTCCTTGATTTCTCTGTCTTTTTCTTCCGTAGGGCAGTGTACATTTATGAGTGATACATTAAAGAATTTTGTTTTAATTAGGAGTCTACAGATCTTTTCATTAACTGGTGTGAAATCTAGTATGTTGGGTTTGAACTCTTTGTCGACAATAAAAGCTACTCCGAATTCTTTATCCCCTCTTGGTTTGCACTATATAATATAGTGTGTGTTTTCGTGTCTTTAATCCCTTGGTTGATCCATCTGGTTTCCTGCACTGCTGTGATTTTGATGTTGTACCGTTTTATTTCATTAAGTAGATTTATTTGGGGGCCCGGTTTGAGGAGCGTTCTTACGTTCCATGTACCCAATTCAAAGTCCATATTCCGTTGCCTGGGTCGTTTCCGATGTATCAGTCCGTTCATCCGAGGCTTCTGCATTGGTTTCAGAACAGATCTACCTAGTGGCACGTTTTACGGTTAGGGGTTGTTAGCCCTTACACCAACCCCCTTTTCGGGGGACCATTTCTCCCGCTCTCGTCAGCCCTGACCCCATCTTCCACCGGGGTTGGTTACCCAACTTGGAGGTGAGAGTCGGAATTGGGTAGGAGAGGCTATGCGGTGCTAACTGGATGCGGCACCGTGCGGTACGCATGCACTACCCATTTGAACCCCATCTTATAGATTTACCTAGCAATTAAGATTGCAGTTCTTGTTTTTCCATTGAAATAACCTAATCAACATTTCCACACTTTTTAAGTAACCTATAGGTTTATGTCATTGGGCTTTAATCCTAACGGTTGTTCATATCACTTAATCACTTATGTATCAAATTTGCTTCTTGTGCATACAGATGGCAAATAGTGAATAAATAAATAAATAAAAAACATAAAGCACCTGGCCATGGCCTCATTATAAGTAAAATTTTTAAATTCATATATAATAGTAAGCCGAGATTATTATGTTATCTTATAAGCAGGACATTTTGCCATATTATTATGGTGGCCAGCCGGGAAAACCTGCTAACAAAACAAGCTCAAATAATTCAGTTAGCATTTCCTCTATTTTATCTAATGCTTTCTAAAAACTGCCGATAAGAAGAATTAAAACTGACGTATAATTATCCCAGACTACCAATTTGATTTCTAGGAGCCTCAAGTTGTGTAATATCATATTACCATCTGCTAAGATCGCACTATCAGAATGATATATTCACCTAAAATACAACTCCAGTAAAATTGAGAGTGCTTTAAGGGAACGTATTGGGTACGCTGCTCTTCTTGTTTTATATCTCGGGTTTACCGACAGCAAACAACACCACTATAACATTTTCGGATGATACTAGCTTGTTATCAGTAAACGTTAGTCCAGTGTTTGCACCACAGAACCTGCAATATCACTTGAAGAATTTTGATATACAAAATTTGTTTGGTAAATTGAAATAACGATAAACGAAACAAAATCAGTATAAGTTATCTTCACTATAAAACGCATCTATCTCTACCTCTTTTCCTCGACAATACTCAAACAACTAATAGACAATAAACTATTGTTATACAAATGTATCCTTAACCAAGACGTGTGGCATACAATTATGAGGGTGTACAATACCTTCAAGTACAAAAATTATCCAGAATATACGATCTCAAGTTTTACGTTCTATTAGCAGTGTCCCTTGGTAGGTTTCGAACTGTACCCTATACAACGATCTGAATATTTCATTTGTCACTGCGAAAATCAAAGATTATCGACACTCCACTTCGAACATAGCAGAACATTGAAATTATCTATTAGTACAAGAAATCATCAATTCCCCAAAGATAGTGTCTTAGAAGATTATTGCCCACACACCTAAGAAAAGATATGTATGATATGAATTAATCAAATATATAATATTATTAGTATTTTTGTAAATTTTAATTTTTTAATAAATTTATTAAACAACATGCCATATTCAATAATAACGGTATTCTGGTTGTTACTTTTGTGATTCATAATTTCATAAAATCTCTATTTTGAGCAAGACCGATTAAAGCATTTCCATAATTCAACTTAAAATCTCTAAAAGTCACGGGAAGAATTAAGTAGTCTACCGTTTGCTAGCCGTTATTACAAATACAATCTGCGTTGTCTTTAATTTTAAATTAAATTAAATTTATGTATCATGTCCGATTATTGTTATTCAGATTTACAATCTATCTGTTATCATAGGGAAAAATTACTTTCTCATGATCCCTTGGCAGATTCGGCCGCTCAGCTTTCTTCATTAAGCACGGACATCTTCGAAGTGCGTGTAGATCTATCTACTCACATTGGTTTCTGCTGGTCTTTCGGCTAACTGTTATGTGAGCTTAAAAATACTCATTTGCAACTTTATCTTACTAATTAGGCGAGCGGGCATCCTCAAAAAGTGGCTTAGAAATAGCAATATGTGACCACGGAGTTCTAGTCGCTAAAACGTGTTTTTGGGGTCGCTGAACATTAGTGCGACGGTATTTTTTCGCTAAAAATGGGGCCCTTATGTATGAAATGGCTTTTTAGTGAAGAATGAAGAAAACCCTTATTAGTTTTCACGTTTAACTGGCAGTCTAATTTTAATATTTATTTTTGAAATTTTAATCACATATTCTTCGCACCATGACCTAAAAACGATTCCTACCCGAAATCTGTAAGGCATTCATTGCTTAAGTAGTGAATTTCACAATTTGCACTTACCGATTTTACAACTTCTTATGTACTATCGCCAAAGTTGTGCGATGAAGTTTCGATTTTTTTCTGCAAAGTTTCAGATCTCTATGTCAAATATAAAATATATATATGTGCGTGTTGGAATTTTGACGTCGCGTCCGGGCTCGCGCGCTCGGAACACACAGATCACATGGGCGGCCATATACGAGCGTATAAATGAGAATATTGTGTTAATTAAAAATCTGTATATAAAAATACCTCATCGTTTAAAATGTTGGTGGTTTTCACAGGAAAAAATAGAAGATACTTACCTATACATATAAAATCAAAAAACTACGTAATTACATATGTTCATCTTTATTCGCTGCGCATGCATTGACTAGTTGTGATACAACTTCGGCGTTATTTTATATCGGTAAACAGACTTTCGTGTAAAACTTATAGATGAAGCCCACTTCCACCTTGGCGGAAGTGTAAATAAACAAAACTCACAATGTTGGTCCGATACTAATCCATAACAGTTACATCAACGCCCTTTACACAGCCAAAAAATTGCGGTTTGGTGCGCCATTTCTTCGCAAGGAATAATCGGTGCTTATTTCTTTGAAGATGGTGCGGACAACGCAGTAACTGTCACGTTATGTGACAATGATTGAAAATTTCCTCACCCAGAAACTTGAGATGAATTACCCGTGGATGAAAACACTTGGTTTCAACAAAACGGCGCAGCTTCCTACACTGCTCGAGCGTCCACAGCCGCTGTTCGCTAAGTTTTCGGAAATCGCGTAATTTCTCAATTTGGTGGTATTGAATGGGTGCCAAGGTCACCTGATTTAACTGCTTGCGATTTCTTCTTGTGGGATTACCTCAAGGCTAAAGTTTTTTCCCGCAAAATTCACACGATTGATGAACTGAAGACGAGAATACGTCAGGAAATCGATGCGATTCCTACCGATTCTACTGGAGCGGATGGCACAAAATTTGATCGCCAGAATAGAGGACATTTGATTAATGTAATTTTCAGATCGTAAAAATTTGGCTCTCTGTGGATATTTCGTACTATTCTTTTTTAATACAATTTTCTTTAAGCTCCAAAATTATTTTATTTTATAAGGTCCTGTTTTTTCGTGCCACCCTGTATGTACATAGAGTTATTTGGTATAATATAATTAATCATAATCTTTGATTTTCCAAAGTTTGTAATCCGATCATTTTTGTTGCTGCATTCAGTCCTTATAGCATTTCTGTTGATTTCTTCTGTGTCTATGCTATTATAACAATATCGTGCAAAATTAAGGTGGGCGAGACGTTCACCGTTTATATTATCCATCAATCCATCAATTTGAAGGCATTTTCTAAGACATTTGTAAACAGTTTCGGAGATACTGTATCTCCTTGCCTTATTTTCACTAATTGAATTTATCCATAGTAGATTCTGCTGCCCCCTAGTCTACAAAGGCTAGACATAATGGAAAGTTGTATTCGTGTGCTTTTGTATTTGTTGTTTTATTGTATGATGAATCCCTAGCGGAACCCCGCTTACTCTATGCACTAGAATTCGTCTAGTGAATTAGACATTCTGTTAGGTATAACTTTACTTTAAACCCGTGTGAAAACATGTAAGATATAAGTCAAAAATTTGTGTATAAATATAGTCATCGATTTATCGGAAATTTCTGGTATGTTTCCATTTGTTAACTAAGATTTCTAGAAGTTTCATTAATTTAGTTTAGTCGCTGTTAAAGAGTTCACCTAGGTTTTTTATTGCTATTTCACAATTTAAAAATCTTGGAAACAACATTTTTCCACAAAAAAGCACCTAAAATTGTTTATGGAAAACAATAAAAGTCTTTTTACCACATAAAATAACGTCGAAGTTGTATCACAACTAGTCAATGCATGCGCAGCGAATAAAGATGAACATATGTAATTACCTAGTTTTTTTGATATTATATGTATAGGTGTGTATCTGCTCAGATCAGTGCGGATGGTGATTTTTTCTGTGAAAAACTACATCTTAGGTTCATTTTCAAAATGTTGAAAATGTGCGAATGAATCTCAACGCGCAAAACCCTCAACGTTTAAACGATGAGGTATTTTTACATACAGTAAGAAATAAAAAAAAACAAAATATTATTACATATTGTTTATATACGATTTTAATTAACATTACCGCACAATAGTCTCATTTATACGCTTGTATACGGCCGCCGATGTGATCCATGCGTACCGAGTGCACGCGCCTAGACGCGATGTCAAAATTCCAACACGCATATATTTTTTTCTATTTGACATAGAGAGCTAAAACTTTGCAGAAAGCTTCCTTATATATCATATTTAATACCCAATATTTACTTATCCGAAAATCAAAACTTCATCGCACTACTTTTGCGATAGTACATAAGAAGTCGTAAAATCGGTAAGTGCAAATTGTAAAATTCGCTACATAAGCAATAAACGCCTTACAGATTTAAAATTTAAAAAAGAAATATTACAAATTGCCGGAGATGCCGCCAGTTAAACGTGAAAAAGCGTGAAAAATGTTTTCTTCATTTTTCACTAAAAAGCCATTTCATACATAGGCGCCCCATTTTTAGCGAAAAAATACCATCGAACTCGTGTTCGGTGACCCCAAAAACACAAGAATAAACATGTTTTAGCGACTAGAACCGCCGTGGGCACTATAGGGTCGTTTTAGTGGCTCGCCTAAACATGCACTCTCCATTATTGCTTTGGCTTTCTCTTTAATTTTCTGTTTTACATTATTGTGACTGTTCAAGTTCTGGAAAGCATTTATAGTTATATTGTCGCCAACTTAGTGACACGAACCCGGTGAAGAATAGACCTTGCCCACATAAACCTCGTTTTCCCCTCACCTTTTAACTAGCGTAAAATCTTGCCCTAACTCTAGTTCCACTCAGCTACTCAATTTTTTGCCACATATCCTACCTCCGCGATGAAAGCAACAGAAAATTACTTTGCCAAATAATTTCATTGATTGCCTCAAATTACAATGTATACAAAGCCAAAGTATTTAGCTATTTGGATCTCCAGCGGGAAGGAGAACGCAATGCTGTAAGGAGAGCTAATAAACAAAATAACAGATAAAATATCCCTCAGATAAAAAGTCAAAATTGTGCACTGCAATGTCCAAGGAAGATAAAGATATAAACTTAGCAGGTCTAAGCGAAACTCGGTTAAAAGGCAACAACCACTTTACTTGAAAACATGGCAATATCATTTTTATTTTTCTGGGCACGAAATCAAGTCAGTAAACGGAAGTAAGAATGCCTGAGAAATGGCAGTCCTCAGTGCTAGGTTAAATTTTAACAGTAGGGATAGACACAAAATCATATATATTTATTGTTATTGAAATTTATGCCTCCATTTACAAAAACAATGAAAAGGAAATTATAAATTTCTACTGACAACTTGCAACAGTCATATGGAAAATACCCATTCAAGAAATTATATATGTTATAAGCGATTTTAACCCTAAACTAGACAGGACCGAGAAGGACAATCACATGACACATAGTGGAAAATTTATGCTAGACGACAAAAACACATCAGGAATACATTCTGCATTGATAACAGTCTAATAAGTGAAACACTGCAACAGCATATCTCTGACCAGATTGCGGTAGTTACCACAAGCTCTTAATGACTAAAGTCAAAAAATATATTAAACCAGTGAAAAATTTGAAGAAAAAATATACATCACTAAATCCCCAGATTCTAGAACAATATAGACAAGCTCTAGATGCCAACATACAAAATACTCCTGGAGAAAGTTTAGATAAAGAGCTGCAGCAAACCCTCAAAAATGTTAGGCTAAACACCACCGAGCGCGTTATAAAGCAAACGATAAGAGATAAACAAAACAACATAGAACAAAGCATCCTGGAAAAAAGATACCAAGAAAAAGGCTATTGAAAATAATGAAATAAAAAGTCTATCAAACACTAAATAAAGAAGTACAAAGGCTTTGGTGATCAAAACTCAAATTGCAGCAGCAATGAAATACGGGATCTTTAAAAAAAACACTAAATAAATAATCGACATTATGGAAAATAAAAGACAGCAATAAAAACTACTTCTTAAATAAACAAAATAATCAAAACATGGAGGAAACATAAAATCTTTACTCAGATCATAGTAATAGAACATCAAATTAAAATTGCAGAACAAGACCCAGATATACTGGTAACAAATCGGTGCGAGATCATTAAATTAATTCAAAGATGTTATAACAACTTAATTGACAAAGCCCCCCAATGATTAGACCAGATTAGTAGTTGCGCCTATGCATATGCTATGAAAATTTTACTGGAACACCTCAAAGAAAAGAAATATAACAATAGAAAAAACAAGAGAGGCCTTCGACTGTTAAACTGGCCGAAACTGTATACAAGGGTAGCTGAAATAATAACCTTATTTTACTATTACAACGATTGTATGCAAGTTATTTAGCAATAATAATGTTAGAAAGCAAATTTTCCAGAAAGTTCAAAATACAAAAAGAATATGGTGAATCTGTATAATTTCCTTCATCTTATTTAATGTCTATGGGAGTACATCATACAAAAAAACCTAAACAACTAATAAGGAAGAATTGCTATTAGAGGAAAGAAAATAAATGATTTACACTTTGTAGACGACAAAAGTGAAATAACTAAACTGCCTATAGGCCAACTGCAAACCAAACTTTAAGCTTTACAAAACTGAATTAATG
The DNA here is from genome assembly GCA_036346155.1 of Sinelater perroti. NCBI lineage: Eukaryota > Metazoa > Arthropoda > Insecta > Coleoptera > Elateridae > Sinelater > Sinelater perroti. The sequence continues at coordinate 2,441,036 of JARFIY010000344.1, forward strand.
ATAATAGACGGAACAGACATAATAAACAATAAAAGCGACGTACAAGGGAAGCAAGTTATAAGTGACGTTATCTATTTGGACTCACAGGTTAACAGTTGGCAACTGCTTAACCGAGATATGGAGGAGAATTACTATTTTCAGGACGACAATGACTAAGCTGAATGACATATAAAAGATCTGAATTTATCTAAAGCCCCTGAAAAAAGATTAGTTATAGCATTAGTTTTTCTAATAGCGCTATATGGTGCACATATGATGTTAAAGACGGATGACAGCAAAAAATTGAACTTCTTTGAGATGCTGGAGGAGACTCCTGGACATTTTGGAGACAGGCCGCAGAACAAGTGCATCTACACTAGGAGAACTAACATAAAAAAATTATCCACAATAATTATTCTAAAATATTTTGGGCACATCATCCGAAAAGGTACCTCAAAAATAAAACCCGAACTCTCACTACCAACTCCAATTTATTATAGTGTACCAAGAAACTCCTCATATCCCGAGAAAAATCCTTCAGGATTCCTAAATTCTATGGTTTCCCAAAAAGTAATAAAGAGAGCATTCCTTTACGCCCCATAGCTTTCGATTCTCCCACCCACAACCTAGCCAAACACCTTGCCAAGACTCTTCAACCCCTCATAGAGCAGGCATCATCTCTACGTCCGAAACTCCTATTATTTCCTAGAAATCCCAAAAACCTTTCCTACACCAAAGGTAATATCATGGTCAGCTTTAATGTCGTTTTTTTTTCTTTACGAATATTTCAATTTCTGATACCCTGGAGTTATTATACTCAACCTATAACATAAATAACAATATCCTCCTTTTAATTAATCATTGCCTATCCTGTGCTTAATTTACCTTCCAAAATAAATTTACCACCAAACCAATGGTGTTTCCATAGGTTCTCCACTTTCACCTGTCATCGCTAACCTTTTTATGACAGATTTCGAAACAAAGGCCCTGCTGGATACGATATGTCGATGGAGCTTTTGTTATATGGCCTCGTGGACATGACACCTTTCCAGAATTCCTCTCCCACTTAAACCAAATTCACACCAATGTCAAATTCACCATGGAAGCCGAACAAATAATTTCCTTCCCTCCCTGGATTACAAATTTTTTTGAAATAAGTCTAACTTAGGGTTTTTATTCATTAAATTGTATTATTTACTGCTCTTTTTGTTGAATGACTAAATTCATAAAAATAATCCTTTAGTAATTTCTAAATTCAATATAAAGTGATACTGAAAGTTTCAAAACCTCTTGAACGTTCTATTTCCAGTGCTCTATCTACTTTGGCATTGTTTATTTTTACTACTGCACACATTTTTGGGACGTTATAAGTATCTTTCACTATAGTAGAGCTTTAAAGCTGCATAAAAAGATCTCTTTACACGTAAGCTGGTTATTGCTTTCTTCTCTTTCAAACCATTATGTACAAAATTTGTGACCACTTGTACTGTATCAACTGTACTTCTTTATGCGGCAATACCAAACTGACTATTATTTATACAATTGTTGATGTCGAAAAATGATAATGCATCATATTATTGTATTTATCATTGTGTTTTCCAGAATTTCCCTCCCACATTGAGCAAGCTTCTAGGGTGACATATATTTATTTCTTTACCAACTTACTTTCTTTATTTTAGTATTGGTATTATATTAGATATTTTCCATTTCTTCCAAAAATAGTTTTGCTGTAAATCTTTTTTATCAACTCTTCCATTTCTTATTATTCACAATCTATCTCATCTTTCTTCTGGGCTCTATTACGATAGTTATGCAATATCTGCCGATCGCCCTTTTTGAATATTGGTATAATTATGCTAATTTTCATGTTTTAGGTATCTTCTGTTTGTGATATATCGTTTACAGAAGTTGCAATAATTCATTTTCAAGCACCTTAGCTCCATATTTTGAAAGTTGATTGTGTATTTTCGGTTTTTTAATTTTTTTATTTGTGAATTTGTTTCTTCTAAGCTTACATCTTGTTCTTTATTTGCAGCTCTTATCTCTTGTATTTCTTTCTGTATTTCTAGCGTGTCTAGTCCTCTATATAAGTCCTTAATGAAGTTCATCCGTACTTCCGAGTCAATAATATTTTCTATGACGGTCATATTTGTGATGGCCTTAGGGCCGGTGGATGCAGACCGCAATTATCCCGTGCCAAATTAATTGGACATTTGGTTTCTTTTACCTGCCAACATTATAAGAAATATTTTCCTTCATTCTCCCCAAGAGAGGGCATATTTCAACCCTTACTGGAGATCGGTTTACGAATGACCAAAAGCAGTTCAGTTAGCATTCAGCTGTTGCAAAAGGCATATCGGCTTGAAGATGAAGACGGCGAGCCCTCACCAGGTGCATGTCTGCCTACCGAAATTTTGTGGCTTGGTATTTTGGGCTTGCCTGACACGGTAGCACGTACACTAAAATATACGTTTTGCACATTGTGTTTATATTTACAATCCACCAGTCTAAAACCTATAATTATTACATATTTCATATCTTCCTTGATTTTTCTAATGTCGCTGTTGAAGTTAAAATTGAAAGTTCAGATACTATTCTATATTTAGCAGTTTAAAGGCAAATGTTTAATATCCAAGGATTTTTTGCTATTAAAGCTGAAACGGTGTTTTGAAAGAAACTTAAATAAGAACCACAAAACTTTTCCTGCAGACGGTGAATGTAGGCAAACGTCGAGCAGCATCCAGCAACTTTAATATATAAACCAGATCAAACATCGCTCTCTAATCTCAAAGCCTTATGGCCGCCTGCTATCAGGCCCTCGAAGGTATTACGCCGAGATCAAAAGTGCAGCGCAAAGCCGGCGCTCGGAAATTTTGCTCGCTCCGGGTCTTCCGCATCCGCGCGAACTCCGGTAAGACTTGGGCCGCGCCGAAATTGCGCGCCTCCGCAAAGCCAAATATTTGCCAGCCCGGGGCTTTGCACGTTGATGCACCGGCTCAAAGCGCTGCACGGGGCGCAATCAGCCGGTGCAGCTGTAGCTTTATGTCTATTGACCGCGCCGGTCGATGGCCACCCGAGTGAACGCTCTGCTTGTTACAGGTCCACCTCTGCGAGGCGGAAGGGCTGCCCGACTTCAACGGCGGGTCCTCCTTCCACAAGAAGCAACTCGTTATCGTCAAAAGCCTCTGGAGAGGCTGCGGCGACTCGAAAAGGTTCGTGCGCTGTGTGTTGCGAACGAATTTCCATTTTTGGCCAGGAAGTGAAACTGCGTGGAAGGAACGGGCTTCAAAGGGGCTGCCGGGCCGTGAACTTTTATTGATTTCCAAATATTTGTGACCAACCTTTCCAAAAGGCACAATCGTTTTAGGCGCTGTTTGGGCGAAATGATTGAAGTCGCCGAGTTGTCGGCGGGCGGATGAAATGCGAGCCAAATTGGATGAAACGATACAGTAACTTTGTAACGGAAACTTTGATCGCGACTCAACTCACTCGGCTAATCAAAAACTTTCCACAATATTATTTCAAAAAATCTAATACGGGACGCTTGAAAAAATAAATCCAAAATAACGACAAAAATATTAAAGTAGAACTTTAGTTGCACATTTTTCGTTGTTTCTTATTTTCAAACAAATCTTATCATATCATGTAGAAATATGATTTGTTCCCAAAGACCCCTATTCTGTAAGAGCCTTTTTTGTACTTTTTTAATTTTCCAGAAGCACTCAAAAAAATTTATTGTACGGTTTTTCTTAGTAGGAGATAAAATACTGGGAAAATTCAAAGTACAGACTTAGCAGTTATGTGTGAAATATGATGTTGACTGAATACCTTCCAAGGCACTGCTGATATGCGATTCTTCTTTTAGCAAAGTTTTTTATAAATCTTTTCCATAAATGCGACTCTATTTTAGAAATTACAAGTTTGATGTTTTCTTTTAGGCCTGTAATTGTAGCAGGTTTGTTGATATAAACCCTTTCCTTGAAATAGTTCCAAAAGAAAAAAATTAAGTGGGTTAGATCGCAAATTTGCGGTGGGAAATTATGCTAAATATTACAACCAGAATTGAAGTGTTGTATGACATGCAGCTCCATTTCGTTGAAACCACATGTCATTTAAGTTCAAATGATAGTTTTCATTGAAAAAAAAGGTTATTTGGCATATCCCGCTAGCGTACACCATCGACAGTAACATCTTTGCTAACTTAGTCCTTAATAAAGTACAGGCCAGTGATTCCTTCAGCCCGCAATTAGTACAGTTTTGTGGATGGATTGGTTTTTGGTAAATATCCTATGAATTTTCACTATCACAGTTGCAAAAATTATGATGATTTACAAAACAATTTAAAGAAAAATGAGCACCACTGTTCAATATGAGTTTTTAAATTATATATTTTCTAAAACGACGGTCTTTAATAAATTTTGCCATGTTTTGAGATATCAATTATACAAATGCAAACAGTTACATAACTGTACGTGATTGTTATCGAGTTTGATATGGGCTTTATGGCATACACCGGACAAAACATGTGTCGAGGTGCTTTCAGGCATTTGAGGTCTCGCTTAGAAGAGTGCCAACGCCGTGACGGCAAACATCTTGATGTTGTAATTTTTCGCACATAATTTTCCCATTTTATGCTTCAATTTTATCATAAAAAGCTACTTTGTTCCGTTGTTTTAAAATTTGGATTCCATTCTGAGTCACCCGCTAACTCCATATACTTTAAAAGTCTGTATACATAGTTTCTTTCGACAATCTTCTTATTCTCTTATGGATAATTTACTCTTGCAATGTCTGAAAGATTCTCTTGCTTTTTTGAAAAACTCAAAATATTTTTTAAAATTTTTGTACTAATCCATTAACGTTGAATTTAATTGGGTGATGGTTATCTTGCCTATTTGCATTTTGTTCTTCTATCTACTCTTCTTCTTCTAAGAAATCTTCTGGGTTGGTTTTTTTTCTTGATTTTTAAAAACAGAGAAGAATATTTTTGAACAGTCATCTATATTCCTTAATTTTGTTTCAATTTGCATAGCTTTTGACTGCAACTCTTTGCAGGTACTTTGTTTTCAAACGTAGAACGTACAACTACCTACAAGTTAGAGCAAATTTTTGAAATTAAGAACAATAGTAGAAAAATTTAGTTAGAAAAGAACTAGAATAAAATTTACAATTTTTTTCCTACGTGCTATTACTGACAACAACTACACACATGACGAACGGAGAATCCACAAACTGGCCGCCAGATCCAAGAAAACTACCGGACCTCCTAGATTTCTTTACAACTAGAGGCATACCAACGCAAAACAGCCTAGTGGATTCAAATCATGACCTGTCATCAGACCACACACCAGTTATTCTCAGTATGTGCACCGCAGTCATAAATAAACCTACACGCCCTAGGCTGATTACGAGATACACGGATTGGGAAAAGTTTGTAAAATACATAAACGGAAACATAAATCTCAACATACGCATTAAAGATTCAACAGAGCTTGATGCCACCGCCCAATATTTTACCTACCTAATACAACAAACTGCATGGCAATCGACTCCTAGAACAGAACAAAAAACAGTAAGTCCCACCACCACTCCCTTACACATCCAACAACTTATCAGTAAAAAAGACAAGCCACACGAAGATAGCAGCAATCACGCAATAGGAACGACCTACATTGCTATAGAAGACTATCCAGGAAATTTACTGCAGCACTTAATAAAGACCAAAACACAACGTTCGAAACATTCATCAAAACTTATCACCTGATAACTACAGCCTATGGAAAGCTACTAAAACACTTAAAAAACACACAGTCCCTGATAAGAAAACTCAATAACGAATGGGCCCGTTCCGACCAAGAAAAGGCTGGCACCTTTGCAACCCACATATCCTACGTTTTCCAAACAGCAGAACCAATACCTGGCGTCCCAAACGATCATGTTGAAGTCTTTCTTGACATACCCTGTCAAATGTCACCACCAATAAAAAGCATTACCCCACCAGAAGTTAGAAATGAAATAGCTAAACCAACGCAAAAGTCCGGGATATAATTTAATAACCGGACAAATACTAAAAATGCTACCTCGCAAAGCTCTCGTCCTTCTCACAACAATTTCCAACCGAATGCTAAGCCTTTGCTATTTTCCTATTATACGGAAACACGCAGAAATAATAATGATACATAAAAATGATAAATCATCCCATGAAACATCGTCGTACAGACCTATAAGCTTACTGCCTATTCCTTCTAAAGTATTTGAGATGCTATTACTCAAACGGCTACAAGCAGACTACCAACCAGCACATTCGGTGCCTAACTATCAGTTTGGGTTTCGCGAAAACATGTAAACTATTCACCCAGCACACAGAATAGTCAATCAGATATCCAAGAGCATTGAGGACGAAGAATATTACAATGGGGTATTTTTAGATGTATCCCAAGCGTTCGATAACGGCCTCCTGTACAAGCTCAAAAATATGATTAATAACAATTACTATATCCTCCTAAAATCTTACCTTACCGACAGGAATTTCTCCGTGAAGCACAACGGTGCAGTCTCTCCCCACTACCCCATACAGTCTGGCGTCCCGCAGGGAAGCGTGCTGGCCCGTTTCTCTACCTTGTATATACTATTGACTTACCTGAAATGGAAAACACCATTATTGCTGCATTTGCTGAAGACGTTGCTATCCTATCCTCAGATGATGATCCTGTAACATCTTCCCAAAACATGCAAACTCACCTAAATCAGCTTAGTGAATGGTACAACAAGTGGCGAATCAAGATCAACCAATCTAAATCTATCCAAGTAACATTCACCACCCGCACCCAAGTCTGTCCTCCTGTAACAGTAAATGGAGTCCTTGTAGCAGCAAAACCAGATGTTAAATATCTAGGGTTACATCTAGATCAACGCTTGACATGGCATAAACACATAAAGACGAAGCGAGAACAGCTGGATCTCAAACACAAACAGATTTATTGGCTCATGGGCCGTAAATCAAAACTTTCCACCAAGAATAAAATTCTTCTTTACAAAACGACGGTAAAACCTATTTGGTCTTCGATGTACATCTTTGGGGCTGTGCCAGACCTACCCGATTAAAAACCATACAAATATTTCAAAACAAAACACTTCGTGCGATTGTGAACGCGCCGTGGTATATTAGCAACCGAATGCTGCGCCAAGACCTGCAAATCCCATACATCACTGAAATAATTGATACCACCAATTATTGAGACCACCTTACAGGAAATCCAAATAGAGAACTTATACACGGATGTTCCGCTCAACAGAAGACTTAAAAAAATGGCCTGTAGACCTACCCCAACAACACTAAGTAATAGTAAAATATAAAGAGAAACGCCAGTGGACATTTCCCTTTCAAGACAAAGACTTATATAATATTTACTCGATACTCCTAGCGAAGTAAATTGTAAATTTACAATATATGTCAATAAAACAAAATGAATGCTACTAGCAAGAAATGAGCCTAGCTTTAACATTTATATATAAATAGAAAAATATACAGCATCATCCACAATTCAATTTTCTGTAAAATCAACTTCTCATAAGTAGTAAAATTTCTGTAATACAATATATAACACTATACGACCTCGAACACATTTGGCGATCATTTCACAAACGTCTTCAGTACACCACAACCCCAGAACAACAATAATGATAGAGAAATAAAAGCTTTCCTAGATATACCATGTCAATTGTCTCCATTCTCATCCGCTAAAGTCATCCTGCAACTTCAACACACCAACAAACGGAAAGTCCCTGGATACGGCCTCATCGTAGACAAAATTCTAGCAAATCTTCGAAACAAGTTATGACTTTGACTCTGTTACTTTTCTCTACTATGGAAACATGCCCAGATTATAATAATCTCTAAGGCTAGAAAACTTCATACACAACCGCAATCACACCGACCAATAAGCCTATTACCTCTACTTTCCAAAGTCTTCGAAAGACTGCTACTCAACCGAATTAGAACCATTGTAGACCTTGATCATCTGCTCCCTTCACAGTAGTTTGGATTTCGGCAATCCCATTCAACCATACACCAAAGCCATAGAATAGTCAACCATATAATAAAAATCCTAGAAAGAAAGAACATATGTGTAGCAGCCTTTCTAGACAGAAAGCAGGCATCGAAAAAATCTGGCATACAGGGTTAATATACAAACTTAAACTACTTCTCCCCAGTAAATTCTATCTATAAGCAAATCATATCTAACAGACAGAACATACCAAGTTGAAGTAAATAGTTTAGTGTTTGACCTGAGACAAATTACCGCTGGAGTCCCACAGGACTATGCAATTAACCAGGCTCTTGTGTACGAGTTGTTCGGCCTCATAAGTCATTTTATGAATCATTTTATGTTTAAAAAGAGTGTTTCCGATTAGTAGTTCGTTGGTGATATAGAAGTCAATCGTTCTCGCTCCGTTACTATTTATTCTTGTTTCTACTCCTTGGTCTCCCAATGCTCCATGTCTTACCTCTTTATTATTTTGATGTGAGCCTTCCAATCCCCCATTATAATGAGATGTCGATTTTCGTTTTGCATTTTTTCTGCTATTCTGTGTAGCTCTTCGTAGAAATATTTCTCGTCATTTATATTGGCTCGTTCTGTTGGTGTATATATTTTTATTATTCCCACTTTTTCTTGTTGCTGTAGATAGTTATTATCCTAGAGCTTATAGCCTCTAAGTGTATATTCCTTGTTAATCCTCTTTTATGCTATTCCATCTTTTTTTGATTCATGCTATTTCTAGAATTTGTAGTTTGTATTTTTCCATCTCCTCTGTTACCTATATTTTCTTTCCTGTTAAGGTAGTGATATTCCACGTGTCAAATCTTAGCCTATTTCTCGCCTGTTGTCTTCGATCAATCCGTCCGATTTCTAGTCTTCCATGGTTTGTCTGAATTTATATACCTGAAATGAATGATTGGCCCGACGATGAGGGCCTCGTTACCTCCGGACAACTGTTGTTGGGTTATACGTCTCGATGCTAGGTCATCAGAGCCACGTTCGTTGTCTCGAAATGATTCATAATTTGGACGTCATATTTATATTCAGTATAATCTGCTGATTGATTTTTTCATTAGCCTAATTCGTTAATCAGTTAAAAATTCTTAATCAGTGATAAAAAGTAGCTCACGACTTAAAACGCAATGTACATGTATACATTTGGTATTATAAATAAAACTAAAAATGTTTAGTTTCAAAGCAAATTTTAGTTGAATCACCACAATATTATCTTAAAATTTGCCTTTATTCGTCAAATTTGTTACTTCTTAAAGATAGAAAATGTTCTGCAACGTCGCGCGTCATTTAGAAAAAAGCCCAGGGCGCTCCAAAACTCCGCCAGACATTATTCCGTGTGCAGAAGCGCCCGCCCGCCGAATTAGAACCGTCTTCTGTAAAACTCGAAATCGCATTGTTCGCCAATGAACCGCACAACTAGGTAACCGAAATCAAATTCGCCGCATTCCGCATTCTCCGATAAAATGACTCACAACCGCAACAAATCGAATCAGCCGCCCCCGGCGCACATGCGGCCGGCACCGTTATTCGGTTAGCGTCTCGTACATCACGCTAAGCATCCTCGAAGTCCTTGATCTCCATGCATAAAGGCAATCAGGCGCCCCGGCATCAGCTGTTGCGTGACGCGAGCGTGTTGCAGGCACGAGTTCCTGCGGGAGACCAGCTGGCTGGCGGGGCTGCGCGACCCCAACCTGGCGCGGGTGGTGGGCCTCTGCAGCCAGGACGAGCCCATGTGCGCCCTCCTGGAGCACTCCGAGCCCGGCGAGCTGCCGCGCTTCCTGGCGCAGCGGGCCGCCGACGACGACACGCAGAGCCCAACCATTAGGTGAGTCCGACTTTCATTGCTTTTCTTAGACACCCGCAGGGCGCCAAAAATATTTGGTTGCACTACAATTTTTTTACAAATTTGTGTGTAGGCAGAATTTATAATCCATTTGTTGATACTTGATTCATTTAGCATTGCCAGGTGTAATTTACTTTCTAGGGGTTTAATAAATAGAAGATTTTATGAGAAAGAGCCTTAAAAACTAATAATTTATAATAACTTATGGGCTAACAGAAGACCTCAATGTAATATTTTTCTGGTAATGGTAGAGGTTCCGCAAAAAATTACATTTTCGGGATTCCATGAATCGACAAGATTTTAAAAACATTAGTCCAGTTGAATTATTGATGTAGGTATACCACTAAAGCGTAGCAAATAATTTTCTTTTTTAAACGTTTTTTGTATTAAGAATTTAAATTGATATAAAAGATAAAAAACACAAGTTTTCTAATTACCATTAACGCAAGCTTCCTTGAGCGTTTATACATTTTGCAGAGTTGGATTCCTAACATGGTAAAATATTATACTTATTACCTCTAGTCTCTAGCACTTGTAACTTTTCGAAACATCTTTAGGGTACGTCCATTTTTTTTAAGTGAAATCTGTACGTTACTATAATTTTGCAACTCATTTTCTAGAGAGAAAGTAAATCATTTTTGCCTTATTTTTGATCAACGTGGATTATTTGTTACATTAAATTTAGGTTAAGTCAACTTTGTTGACAACGTAGTATGCAATAAAATTACCAATTTGGGATTTTTTCCAAAAAAATTATTCATAACATGTATTATATAATACATAATATTAAGTCGGCACTTAGATTTAAGCACCAAAACAATAAAATCAGCCATTAGGTACTCATCCTCTAAAACTCAAAATCAGTTTGTTGGCAACAACCGGTAGTGTCGCACAACTTCAGGTACCACCACAATCACGAAAAATTCCTTCTCTTCCTCCAACTACTTATTAATATATTAACCTTCCAACCTATTCATAACACATAACAAAAATCGCAATCTCCAACCTACCATTAGAATACACTAGCGATGGAGAATCCAAAACTTTATAACAGATATTCTGGGCAAGTCAGTTCTTGGCTAACGTCAACAGAACTAAGCAAGCAATTAACATAGATGAACAACTAACAACATTTCTAAACAAATTTAAAGCCATTTTCTCCCAACTAATAAATCAAAGGAGCTATTGAAGAACTAATTGCGTAATAACGCACATTTCCTGAACTGGAACACATCGCTAATGGACTGCTTAATCACAAGCAAGAAATTACAACATTTTTAAAGTCAATAAAGTTAACATTTCTGTTGCATCTGAATCTCATTTCAATAATCTGAAAAAATTTATTATACCACAATGTATAATATACAACATTCTTCGCCCTGGCAACAAAATTCACAAATACTCCATTGAAAATCAATCTTCCACCATAAATAAACCCAAATACTAAACTGAAAAAATCACAAGTGTGAAAATAAAAGCTCTCTACGTTTTTGCCCACCACAACACACAATGTCATCGGAATCCTCGGTGTCAAATTCATAGATGGGGACGATTAAAATAATAAACATACTCATTAAGGCTTAAGAATCATTACCACAAGAAATCCGAAATCTCCTGCGTACTACGGCTAGAAACAACTACGATCATCTTATTAAAGAAATACCCAACGGACCCCGGTAGGAGTCATGATGTTCCTAACTTTTTATGTAATAAATGAAACCCCACTAAATATTTGTGTAGTAGAGTCAAATTTTGATTTTTATCATACCTAAACAAAGCAGCACAATACTCCACTAAAGTAATGCAAAAGGTACCTAGTGTTTTACTCCCCAAAATGATACAAAAACACCTACTATTGCCACTATACCACTACATATCCAACATCCAATCGTCAAGAAGCGCAAAGGTAGATGAAATAAATATCATCAGTTAACATAATAGACTGAATAGCACTTTCCAACAATATATCGTGAACCTCTCATCAAACGACTATACCCTATGCAATACAACAAAAAATCTAAAAAGATCACAGTCAGCCCTTCACTCGATCCAAAAACGCAACAGTGTTGGGTACACTCTGACCAAGAAAATACTGACACTTTTTGCAAAGCATTTATCTAAAATTTTTAAACATGAGAAGATACGAAACAACGGAACAAAGAACTGTATCCATATACCATACCAAATTTTTCATCTAATAAAGTCTTTCAAAAACAAAATAAATAAACTTCAAGATAAGATTTGATTACAGCGCAAATATTAAAACAAAAAGCTATTATTTTCTTACCAATCATCTACAATCGTATGCTTAGTTTAACTTACTACTCCATTACATAGAAATATGGTGAAATAATTATCATCCACAAACCAGGTGTTATCCCACACAAAACGTCTGATGAATCTGTCAGCCAAAAATATGATTCTATATAACATTTCTCCCCAATCAGCAGTTTAGATTTTGAGAGCGGCATTCAACAATACAAAAGGTTCATAAAATAGTCAATATGATCGCTAGGAATCTAGAGAAAGAAATATGTAGTGCAGTATCATTCGACATCTCTCGGGCATTTAATAAAATACACATAGACATTCCGGGCTCCTCTTCAAGTTGAAAGCACACTATGCAATAACCTCTATATATTCTTCAAGTCCTACTTAATTTACAGAAACTTCTTAGTAAGACACAACGAATGCCAATCCAATTTGTATTCTATCGAATCCATTGTTGCCCAAGATAATGTACTTGGACCATTCTTTTTTTAATATACACAACTGACATACTTGAAACAAATAATAGTACGATTTCCTCATTTTCTGATAGCGCTGCTGTATTGTGTGTAAGTAAATATCCTATAGTGCCTTCTTACATTTACCTTATATCGATCAACGACGCACCTATATCTATGAAATTAGAAACAAAACATATTGGTCTCATGTTAGACTAATAGAACACATCTAAATAAAACTTAAAGAGATGAAGAGGTGGAAATGGACGCCAAACCCTGTTTTCCAAAACAGCTCAAAGATGCTCTGCGATATTTAGGTCTGGAGACTAGACGGGCCAGGAAATATGTTGAACCTCATCAGCATGCTCTTGAAACACCTTTGGACAGAACCAGCGGTGTAAATCGGGGTATTATCATCCTGGAAAATAGCATTCCCGTTTGCACAATTGAGTGCACCTAGTTACATAATATACACACTCTATACACTACTAATGTAGCTCCACCGTGTAATGCGACAAAAAGGGCTGCCTAATACCATGATATAGCGTCCCAGACCATAATAAAGACGCCACCATCTTTGACAGTCGGGCGGAGACGGTCCAAATCGTATGCTTCAGAAAATGTTTGACAGACTAGGGAAGAGAGTAAAGGGTGACTTGTCTGACCAAACGATATGTTGCCAGTCCTCCAACATCCAGTTTTTGTAGACAATGCACCACGCACGTCCCCTTTGAGCATTCGCGTTTCATGTTAAGGGCTTGGCAAAGGCAAAACGCCCATGGACACCTATTTTATGCAGCTAGACGGGCACCAACAGTTAAACTGAAAATATGCCCCACTTTTAAAGTGTTTAGATTATTTTATCCAATATCTTTATTTTGTATGTTGTGTCGAATAAAATTTAATTTTCTTACATATTTCGACTCTGGCGGGTACAGTTGTTTTCAATTATTGCGTCATGATCGCTTGTATCGTTATGATTAGCTTGTGCTGCGTTGGCATTATTTGGGAGGGGGGATACATTGCAAAAAATGTCGCTGACTTGTATTGACTGTGAATTTAAATTGTTTTGACTACAAGTTGGATAGTTTTGTAAAATTTTGATTTGGTGTAGCTGGGAGGTAGCAGAAAGAGGGGATTACATTGACTCCACTTTGGGGGTGATGTTATTGCCGACGCATCATGGCTGAATGCGTTAGATAGTTGAAATTATAACTCAAGTATGAATTTATGTTCGACATGTTGCATTTTAATTCTGGTTTACAATAAATAAATGCGGATCATACGATAGCACTCTACTTGTATGCACTATGGACAGGGAACAGCACTGCGTTATAAAGTCAAGCGATCACTCTTATCAGAAGTATAAAGGGGGTAAACCATCTTAGCACTTTTGAAAAAAAAAAAATTTGTTACTGAAAATGTACCTTAGTATCGTAAAAATCACGTGGCAAAGTTTCACGCACGGGAGAAATCTGCAAGGGCTCGAAATTTAAATGCAACGCGGCCCCTTTTGCTGCTCTATGCGCGCGCAATCTAGGTGCCGCTGTTGGTATCGAGAATTGGAGCATCTGTTCACCACATGGTATCGAAGCTCCAATCTTGAAGTGTTCAAGGCCATCAAAGCAGTGTACGAGGAATTGAGTAATGACGATCTTCTCACTCGGTGTTTAGGCGGATATATTCAAAATAGTAACGAATCTTTCAATGCTACCGTCTGGGCTTTGGCTCCGAAATCAACTCAAAGTGGTAAAACAATACTAGATATTGCCACGGTATTTAGAACGATGGATTTGCCCCAATAATGCAAATATTAAAGACCACGGGCATAAAAATCGGTCCAAACACTTATAATATGCGCTGCAAGATCGACGCGAAACGCATTAATAAGGCGGAAAAATCCTTATCCAACGAGGCAAAATAGGCGAGAATCAACGCAAAATCACTAGATAAGGAAAGTCGAGAGGGGATGAGAATCTGAAAGGTCAATTGTATGGTGCAGACATTGCAAATTAAAGCTACATTGAATTTTTCAGTACTTAAAACTTTAAACGTGTTTTTCAAGTCGGCCGAACCGATATCTCGAACAATTTTTGTTCGATTGGCTTGAAATTTCAACTGTATATTTAAAACTACGTAGTAGTACGTAGGAGTTTTTTTATAATCCATAGTACAATTTTGATTAACGATTTTCGATCGATTTTTTTTCGTTTTCTCGAACTTTTTTTTCAGAAACACGCCATTTTTGCCAAAATCAATTTAAAAAAATCTTACGTACTGTTGTGGTTAATGTATTAAATTAAAATTTTTTTGGCTCATGATTGTATCTTTAAATTTGTAGGAGTTATTGGTTCGGCCACGCAGCCACAAAAAAAGATGCCCGGCGAAACATACTGAGAAGCCGACATTTTGTTGTTGACAGCTCCAAAAAATTAAAAACACACTTTAATAGTTAAATAATAAAGAAACTTTTACCAAATTTCGATATGTTTAGTTTTTTTGAAAAATATTTCCGAATTTTTTTCTGGTTTTCGGCCTCTAAAGTGGGTTACCCCCTAAAGCTACAAAATGGCACAACATAATAAACAATGGCGAATTACGAAACATACGGAAATATACCCCAGGTGGGCATGGATAAACCAAAATCCCACACCCTCAGATCGAGGGTCAGCCTCATGGATTCTGGGGGAGGCAAAAATTTGCAAATATACTCAAGAAACAGATCTGGACCAAAAACACGACGTTTAAACATTGCTACCTATAATACACAAACACTCTCATCCGAAGAAAAACTAGCACAATTAGAAGAAGAACTAGAACACATAAAATGGGACGTAGTAGGAATGAGTGAATTAAGAAGGAAACATGAAGGCCAAATAAACCTGACATCAGGGAACATACTTTACTACAAAGGAGAAGAGGAAGCCCTATTAAGAGGAGTTGGGTTTATAATACACAAAAGGCATGCAAAGAACATAATAGATATAGGAAGTATAAGCTCAAGAGTTATATATTTAATTTTAAAACTGAACAACAGATACAACATCAAAATAATACAAGCCTATGCACCTACATCGCAAGGATCTGACGAAGAAGTAGACACCTTCTATGATGATATCACAAAGGCAAACGAAAATACCCCAACACACTATACACTCCTCATAGGAGACTTCAACGCAAAGATAGGACAAAAGGAGGACGAAATGGAAACATCAATGGGGCAATATGGAGTAGGAGAACGGAACGAGAGAGGTAGAACTCTATTAGGATTCTGTCTGCAAAACAACATTTTTATAATGAACAGTTTCTTTAAAAAGAACGAAAACAGAAAATGGACCTGGAAGAGTCCAGATGGCATCACCAAGAACGAAGTAGACTTTATAATTTCAAATAAACGGCAAATTATAAAAACGTTGAAGTTTTAAACAAATTTTCCATTGGAAGCGATCACCGCCTGGTGAGAACTACTATAAATATCAATCTAAAACACGAAAGAGGTAACCTTGTAAAAAAGCAAGCTAAAGGTAAAGGTAATAATGGAAAATGGACAAATGTCGAAAACCGGCAAGAATAACAGACATGATAGAAGAACGACTAAATCAGATAAAAGATGAAGATAGCATCGAAGAAAGAAACGACGTTATTGTAAAACACTAAAGGAAGCAACCCAGAAATACTGTGGCAAAGGAAACCTACGCACTAGCAAGATCAGTGCCAACACAAAATCCCTAATAAAAGAAAGGAGAGAAATGGGAGACAAAAACTCAGAGGAATTCAGAAAAATCAATTAGAAAATATCAAAAGAAGTTAGAAAAGATATTCGAAAGTATAACACCACAAAATCATCGAAACAATCGAACAAAATAAAAACTGAAAGTTCTGAAACATCAAATAAATATTGGAACAAAAAGTATAATGAAACTAAAAGATGAAAATGGAAATACGATTACAAACAAATCCGATATTGTGAAAATTACAGAAAATTTCTATCGCAAACTATACAAAAATGAAAATCCTGCAGAAGTAGAAGACATAAAATATATCAGAAACCAGGGATCGGAAGATATAACTGAAATTAGTCTGGAAGAAAAAAAAGCAGCAATTGGAGAGATGAAGAATAACAGATCACCAGGAGACGATGGAATAGTTATTGAGGCGATCAAGGAAGGCGGACTAGCTGTCTTAAAAACCTTGAAATCTCTATTTAACGAATGTCTCATAGAGCAAAAAACACCCACTAGATGGGACAAGGCCATCATCATTCTGATACATAAAAAAGGAGACGCTACAAATCTGACCAACTACAGACCTATTAGCTTGCTACAACACATATATAAGCTCTTTATGAGAATACTATCAAAACGTATAGGTGTAAAACTTGACCTATACCAACCAAGAGAACAGGCTGGATTTAGAGTAGGGTTTAGTACGAATGATCACCTAACAGTACTTAAACTACTAATTGAAAAATGCGTAGAACATAACAAGCCTCTTATGCTGATATTTGTAGATTATGAAAAGGCATTTGATTCGATAAATCAGCAACAACTCTTCCATGCTCTTTCGCGATGCCGAATAGACTCCAGATACATGGGTTTACTAAAATACATATGTAACCACGCAACCGCATAAGTAAGATTACATGAAGACACCAACACATTTCAAATAGAAAAAGGGGTAAGACAGGGAGATGTCATATCCCCTAAATTATTCACGACACTCTTAGAATATATGTACAAAAACCTAGATTCGGAACAGTGTGGAATTAACATCAATGGTGAACTACTAAACCATCTAAGATTTGCCGATGATCTAGTCCTAATCACAGATAAGATAGACGAAGCAAATAAAATGCTATAAGAACTCAAAGCTGCCTCAAAGGAAGTCGGGCTTGACATAAACTATACAAAGACAAAATATATGACAAACCTGGTCCTGAGCGATAACATTTCGGCAGATGATATAAAAATCGAACAAGTATACTCATACAAATACCTGGGACACGAATTAACCATTGGGAGAGATAATCAAACCCACGAACTGAAGAGGATCAATTTAACATGGGCAACCTAAGGTAAGCTCAGCAACATCTTTAAATCAGATATCCCAATATGCCTGAAGAGGAAAACGTTCGATCAGTGCATACTCCCTGTTCTCACTTATGGGGCTGAAACACTAACATTGACCAAGAAAACCATAAAGCAAATAAGAGTAACACAGACGGCAATGGAAAGGTCAATGCTAGGAATAACACTTAGGGACAAAATACCAAACACCACAATTAGGCAGCGAACAAAGGTGAAGGATGCTGTGTTGAGGATAGCTGAGCTGAAGTGGAACTGGGCGGGAAACGTGGCAAGACTGAAAGATGAGAGATGGACAAGACGAATGATTGAATGGAGACCCAGACAAGACGCATTCAGAAGCAGAGGTAGACCATCAACAAGATGGGCCGATGATGTAAAAAGAGTTGCAGGAAATTGGATCCAGATCGCACAGGACAGAAACAAATGGAAGGGTTTGAGGGAGGCCTATGTCCAGCAGTGGACGACCTAGGCTGGGGAAGAATAAACAAGGCTTTCTGTAATATCAGTAAGCGCCAAAAAATTTCCTTGTTAATAAAAGAAGTCTGGAGCAGCATTCTTTTTGGTTTGTATATTTAAATTTCCAGAAGTATTTGGTTCATTCCAAAAACAAATAACAAAAAGTTCCATTTATGTACATATAAACGGGTCACCCGTTTATGAGCAATTTATGCATCAAATAGCAAGTGCTTTAAAACCTAAACTTATCGAAACTGAAGAATACTAATCAGATAAGTAATACACACAATTTTACGCAAAAGGTAGATATCTTAATTAAATCTAGGAAATTCCGATCGCCGACAAGAAAAGATCTCTAATCGACCGACGGCGATCTCCACAGCACGCGTAAGCATAAATCGAAAGACAGGGTCATACTAAGTAAATTCTCGGAAATTTTAAACAGCTACTAAATTGCGGTGTCTGCAAGCGGCGGAATAAGTCAAAATCCCTATAGAAAGGAGATATATGCACATGCAATTTAAAAGTGGACGAGATTTTAGAGAAAATAAATACATAATTACATAAAATAGATGATAGAAATGAGAGAACAGGAAAGAAAATTGACAATTTACAAAGTTAATCTAAAATGAAAATAAACCCTACATATAAAACAAAAATTAAAAGAACAATATAAAAAATATAAGAAAAATAAAGAAAAGAAAAATAATAATACATGATATAGAAATAAAGATATAAATAAAACAAGAAGTAATCGACACAGAAGAATTGCTAAAAATTGAGACGAAACTTGGAGACCTATTATGAAGAAATTACGTCAATAGCAAAAGGAAAAGAAAATTTTAAAGAAAATAAAAAATCTAAAAAGTAAAAACATATATATAGAATATTTTTCAAAATAGGTACAGTAACAATGAAAGAAGCTGATTAAATATATGAAAATAATTAGAGCAAAAGCCAACCTCACAACAGTCAGATATAATAATCCTATACTCTTAAGCAGCTTCAAATTATAGAAGTTAAGAAATCAGAAGCAAAAAAAGAAAAAGACAAAAGGGCAAACTCTAAAAAACAAGGGATTAACAGAAAACAAAAGCATAAAATTACAGAAAAAACACAAGAACCAGATAAAAAGCAAATCAAGAAAGTTAAAAAAGGAAAACAGAAGACTTGAAAATCATTTGGTAGAGAAGTAAATAAAAAATTAATAATAGAAAACGTTGAGAAAAAATTCGAAGAAAAAGTAAAGTGGAAATGTGAAAATAAATGATGCACAAAATCAACTGCAAATAAAAACTACAAAAATACTAAATAAACGGAAGGAATATTTTGCCCAGAAGATTGATACCGTGGGAGAAGATCGCGTAATAAAAGTGATAGAAGAAAATGAAGGCGATGACGTAAGCGACGGCATCAATAAAGAGGAAGTGATAGATGTATTATCCAAAATAAAAAATGAAAAAGCATGTGGGAGGACAACATTTACCCAGAAATGCTAAAAGAAAATGCTAAGGAAAATTGGGTTAAGTTGGCTTTGGAACATATAACTGGAAATATAAAATACAAATACAATTCCCCAAGATTGGGACATGAATCAAATATTACCTATATATAAACAGGGAGACAGATTAATCTGCGACAATTACACACAAACAAAAAATGTTTTGATCTGGGGTCCGACCATGTTCACTATATGCTTTTGGCGTCACTAAATCCGAATACGGGGTCCATTCAACCCCATCAGATCAGGACTCTGCCATAACCTAAAAACAAACATAATTTAAGATATTAAACGCACATAACTCTAAGAATAAAATTTTTGTTCTGATCTGAGGTTCTGACTATGTTTACTATATATTTTTGAAGTTGCTGAATCCAAATGAGGGATGCATTTAACCCCATCACTTCATAATTCTACCATAACCTCAAAAAAAAAACAAAATTTAAGATATTAAACGCACATAACTCTAAGAATGAAGTTGGAATATGAAAATCCAAGCTCTTAAGTCCCATAACCCAATAATCCATTTAACCACCGAACCCCATAACCAACCTAATCGCATTACTAAATACACAAGTATTAAGGCAGTGTTACTCCATAATACCAATATCTGCTCCTACACCAATAGCTCACTCGACTATAAAAATATGATCATGCAAGTACTTTTGAAGAAAATTAGCTACAAGCTCCACAGATAGCAGATCTGTGGAGATTTAAAGATCATAACCATGTTACTCGGGCAACAGTCCGGCTTTACAAAGTACCCCTGCTACTTATGTTAATGGAATAGTAGAGATAGACAGCAGCATTACAAGGTAAGAGAATGGTCAACTATAATTTCCCTCACACCTGGGTCGCATAATATCATGCATGATCCCTCGTAGATCCATCGAAGATCTTAATCTCTCCTCTTCATATAAAGCTAGGTCTAATAAAACAGTTTGTCAAAGCTCTTGTAATACGGGTAAATGTTTCTTACGAACAGTACTCCCGGAGTTTCTGATGCCAAAATTATAGAAGGGGTGTTTAATGGTTCTCAAATTCAAATGTTTAGGAATAATGTTTTTATTAACGACCCCAAAAACATATAGTAAACATGGGCAGACCCCCAGATCAGAACAAAATTTTATTCTTAGAGTTGTGCGTTTAATATTTTAAATTATGGGTTTTTTGAAGTTATGGCAGAATTCTGATCTGATGGAGTTAAATAAACCCCGGATTCGGATTCTATGACCCCAAACAAATATAGTAAACATAGTCAGACTCCTAGATCAAAACAACAAATTTATAATATATATAAATATAAAACATTTATAAGAAGAAAATATGTGGAAAACTAGTTATAAGTCAAACAGGCAGCTTTTAGGAAATGCAGACAGTCAGTAGATAACATTTTTACAATAAGAAAAAAGGTTACAGACCGAAGAACAACTTATTCTCACTTTTATAGACCTGAAAGTAGCTTTGATACAATATACATGAAAGCCTTACAAACAACCAGCAAAAAACGGACAACGCTCAGAAAGTTTTCTCTTGAAAAGAGGAGCCAAACAAGGCGATACTTTAAGCCCCCTTTTATTCATAATAGTTATCGATAGAATATTAAAAAAACAAAATAAAATAATCACACACAACGATTGGGTACTTCATCATACAGCATTGGAGTCCACTGAAGGACATATGCTTCTCTTGAACTTTGCAGTTTTGCAATTCAATGGGGATTTTTTATTAAACACCACGCTTGCCGAGCGGGTTGGCAAGTGGATAGGGTATGGAAGATGAGAGTATATTACAGATAGGATTAAGATTGGAACACAATTTTTCCCCCGGTGTTAGGAGATGAGGAAGAGTCGAGACTCGAGTGGGCAGGGTCGCCTACCTGAATTAGGTCATAGAGAAGTATCTACTCGCTAATCAATACACAAACTTGCAACCGATATAATTAGATTCCTTACTATATGCCGATAGTTGCAGATTCAAAAAAGAATATGTAGAAATAGATAAACATGCGGACAACCAAAAGAAGTAAACTATAAATAGAAATTAATCTAAGTAAAAGTAAATATAATAAACAAAAGAGAGGAGAACTAAACCATCTGGGAGTAGAGTTGGAAGAACTCACAACGTTTGAATAATTAGGTTCGACAATAACAAATGACGGCAACACTGAGGCAAAAATATATTATGCTCTAAACAATGCAATTTTGATTAAAAAAAATGTATTAACATTAGATAATAGCGGTCGAAATAAAAATCCTAAAAAAAATTGCAGGAATCACACTATGGGACCACGTAAGAAATAAAGCCGTCATAAATCAAACCCAACAAGTTCAAATACAGTCAGTTAAGTAAGAGTTGGTTCGGCATAATTAGCAGTTGGTAAAGCGTATCGCCCTAATTCTTTTGTGAGTCAGTAGAAAGAACCTTTGTTCTCGATGCTTTGTCACAAAAGATTCAGTTAGCACGCGTCGCGTGGCGTTACGAGGCCGTGTTTCTCTGTACCCACTCTTCTCATGCAACGGCTGCTAAGTACATGAACAAGTCGAAGATATTCGCGCAGCGATATAACAAGACAAAAACGGTCTATGACAAACCATAGCGTGGCCCAATAAGCAAAGTGTCTCCTAAAGTCAAGAAACAGGCCGTGAACTTGTTTTTGCAAAACCCGGGAGTCAAAAAACAGCAAAATTGAAACAGAGGAGTGTAGATATAACGTACGTAGCTATTCGAGTCCATCTCTGTGCGCATGATATCAAATTCCGTAGTTCAGTGAAGAAACCTTTGTTATGTTAGGTGAAAATCATGCGATGAAGCGACTCGCTTGGACAAAGGACTATATCGACCGAGATCGGAGCAATGTACTTTTTACAGACGAAGCTTCTGTTTGGGGATATGTTACCGTCCCACAAGCTTGCTCAACTAACAGGTTGCTACAGCGGATCGTTAAACACCTATTTAAAGTGCATCTGTGAGTCTGCTTCTCAAAACTGGGTTTCGGTACGTTGAATTTGTTTATGTACAATCTTTTTTTTTAATTTAAAATATTGCCAGATCAACAAACATTTTTGTTATACGTAGCATTGGTAATAGAAATGTTAATATAACACTAAACAAAACTTGTGTGACAAAATAATGGTCACAATAATTTAACTTGTTGGTATTGGCTTATTCGTTAATAGGATTTGTTAGCACTATATCCTGGGGTAATTTGCGTTGAAGCCTGGTATGAATGTTCGTTTTAAAGAGTTCATAATGAACCGCGCCACTACACGCACTTGAGTTTAAGATTAATTTTTCCGCACATCTTTTAGCAAACTGATCGACGGGTGGGATGCCTAGCTCTTCGTGTAGCTGAGTGTTACGTATATACCACGGTGCGTTTACAGCAATTCTTAACACCTTGTTTTGAAAGCGTTGAATTTTTTAGCAAGTGTGTTTTCGATGTATTGCACCACACTGGTGATGCGTATAATATAAGAGGTCGTAGTAAGGTTTTATACAATAAAACTGTGCATTTAATTTTGAGACTAGACTTGCGATTAATGAGCGGGTATAGCTGCTTTAATCTAGTGTATCCTTGGGTAAGTTTTTGGTTTATGTGGTATTTCCAACTTAAACGGGTATCGAGATATACCCCTAGGTATTTGATTGCACCATCATTCGGATTCCAACAAATTGCGGTATTGTCAATGCGTAAACAAGGAGGATTATTGATTCTTCGCAAAGTGAAGATTTTCGCTTGGCATTTGTCGGGGTTTATGGTGATGTGCGAGAGTTTGTACCAGGAAGATAACTTGTTAATTGCATTCTGCAGCATCGCAATTGCTTCAATAAGATTGTCCGCTTGGGTAAATACGGCAGTGTCGTCCGCAAAGGTAGCAATTGTTGCATTAAGCTCAGGTAGGTCAGAAGTAAATATGTTGAAAAGCACTGGGCCCAGAATGCTTCCTTGTGGGACTCCTGCTCGACACATTTTGGTTTCGGACAGTGTTGTGTTAACTTTAACTGCAAAGGTTCTATTGTCTAGAAAGGAGAAAATAAGTGCTTTAAGGTATACAGGCATGGCTATGTCTAGGATCTTTTTTTTAAGGCCTTCGATCCACACCTTGTCGAATGCCTGTGCTATGTCAAGAAAAACTGCTGTGAGTTCGATAAGCTCGCTGATTCTTTGTAGTTGATGGCTTGTTGAATGGCCTTTTCTAAAGCCAAATTGATATTTAGGCAAGATGTTGAGATTTTCAATGTGTTCTAGCAAGCGGTTGTAAGCAATTTTTTCAAGAATTTTTGATAACGACGTTAACAGACTTATGGTTCTGTAACTGTTTATTTTGTTTTTGTTTTTTCCTGGTTTTCTGAACATTAGAATGTGCGCAAGTTTCCAGGACTCTGGAAAGTACCCTAGTCTCATGCAGGCATTGTAGGTAGTACATAGATAAACTATAGCCATCAATGTGAGGTGTTTAAGAATTGTATTGGTGATCAAGTCGTGGCCAGGAGATTTCCTTTCGGGGAGCTTTTCGATAATATCCTTCAGTTCGTTAGGTGAAGTTGGTTAGGTGGTTGAATTTCATCGGGAATTGGCACCCTTCTTTCAATATCGTTTATGATTTGTGTGTTGTGAGTGGGCGTGCAAGTGATTGCAGGTGTGAATGTGTTTTCAAGATGATCAGCAAAGGCAGCTGCTTTGTCGGAGTCGGAAGTGTAAGTGATATTATCAGATACAGATGATAGCGTTGGCAATTCTTCTTTTTGATTTAGAATTTTTCTAGTTGTTTTCCAAAGGCCCCAGTCTCCTGGGCTGAAATCTGCTGTGTGTTTTTGATATGTATTAATTTGTAGGCTGTCCAGTTCTCTTTTAATTTGGTGCGTTAGGTTGTTTAATTTATTTTTAAGTTGTGGGTTCCTGTTTCTCTGCCATTCACGCCGAAGCTGGCTTTTGTTTTTGATTAAGTTAATGATGTATCTGGGGGGATAATTGTAATTTGTCGGATGAGTCCATCTAGTGGTTGTACAAGCTAATTTAGCACTATCTTGAATTGTTGATGTAAAGTGGTCCACGGCCGCATCAATGTCTTTGGCTGTTAGTAATCGTGTTGGGCAGTGGAGTTTACTATTGAGCTGAGTTTGAAATACGTTCCAATCGATTTTGTCATTAGTTAATTTTGGAGTAGATTGTTTAATGATTAATGTGTTGGTGAATGACACCAGTACTGGTAGATGATCAGAATTTAGTTCTGGAATGACACTTTGAAAGATCGGTTTACCAAAGTTTTTCAGGAGAACAATATCGAGTATGTCAGGCTGGTGGTCTTCTCGGTACGGGTAATAGGTGTAATCATCTGGTGCCAAAATTTGGAAGGTGTTTGCTATGGCAAGATTTTCCAGTTTAATACCTTCGGGGTTTGTGGCTCTGCATCCCCACAGGGTATTTTTGGAATTCATATATCCTAAAACTAGTACTGATTCAGCAGTGTCAAAAATTCTTTTTATATCTTCCTCAGCAATTCTTGTGTTTGGCTGCCTGTAGACACAAGCAATTATTACACTACCCTGATCATCGAGTTTAACCCTTATTGAGGTAAATTCAATTTTTAAGTTAACAATTTCTGGAAGTTGAATGTGTTCATATTTCGTTTTAATAATGATCGCTACGCCACCAGCTGCTACTCTGGAGTTTCGATCCTTGCGATAGATATGATAACCTGAGATTCGAAATTTTATGGTCTCATCAAGATGCGTTTCTGATATGCAGGCGATGTCCACATTGTATCTCGCTAAAAAGGCGATAAATAGAGAGCGCTGATTGTTGATTCCATTTGCATTCCAGTTAAGGATGGTTAAACTTTGTATTGGTTTGCTTTGGTTAAGGTCCATTCATAAGCATTGGTAAGAGAGTGCTAATAATGAATGTTTTAATTTGGCTAAGGTACGGCGTAATAAGATTAAGGAGAGTTTGAATGAGATTGTCAGGTAATGCTGATGGAGTGGATGAGGAGGTAATATTGTTGTTCTGGGCGAGTCCGCTTTTAAGCTTATCTGCAAAGGTCTGTGTGTTATTGATGTACGAGTTTCTAGGTTGGGCTCGAGTCCGTTGTTTTAGTAGTGTAATATGGTGTGAACAGCCACGATAGTTTGCGCTGTGGTTGCCTCCACAGTTAGCACACTTTGGTGGTTCGTTTGGCCTCTTTTGACATTCGGAATGTAGATGATTACCAGCACATTTTACGCAAACTGGTTTTAGACTCCAATAATTTTTAGTATGGCCATATTGTTGACATCTGTAACACTGAGGTATATTCTTGGATTTTCTTCTAGCTTCAACAGTAACTGCGGAGTGAAAAATTGCTTTTAGTGAATATATACGTTTCGCTTGCTCGTTATTGATTAGCTCTAGTGCACAAACAGGTAGAGGTTTTCTATCTCTGGTGTACAATCGTGTTACCTTTGTCACAGGCACCTGACTAGTTAGTTCAGTTTTGATTTCCTCATCTGTCAGAGAAAGTGGAACATTTTTAATTACTACGGAAATTGGTTTGTCATTTGGGTTTTGGTAAGTATTTTATTGGATTTGATTTTCTGTAAAATGTTTGGTTAATTTTCTAAAATCTTCGTCTTTTGTTAAATTGATTCGTAATGTGGTTGTGTTATACGTTGTTGTGAAGGTTCCAGCAGCTAGTTTTTGTATGTCTTCAATTAAGGCTTTATGATTTAAGGTGTTTGGTAAGTAGATAGGTGGGACTTTGATGGTTGGTATATTATGAGTTTCTGGCTGTGATTGTGTTTTATCGGACACGTTTGAGTCATTTTTGTTGGAAGATTCGCCATCAGCTAATGTATTTTCCAAATGGGCTGGTAGATAGAATTTATTACTGGTTAATAAATCTTGGGTGGTCCATGCATACCGTTTTTGGACTTCATTAACGGGCGATGTTAAACTGTCTATTTTGCGCTTGTTATGCGATTGATAATCCATTTTTAATTCATTTACCGAAATTGTATTAGTTTTGTTGAGTATAAGTAAATTAAAATTTACTTACAATATTATCTACGGATAGCTTTAAGGTCAAGCGTATCGCACTGATATCAGGCAGGCCAAGGAACGTCTGCACTGTAACACTGCTCGTACTCGACTCCTATGTACAATATAAATTCACCAAAAATTCTCGAGATTTATAAGAAATATTTATTACCCACTGCCGAACGTTGGTTTATCAAAAACTGCGACTGAATCCCACAGGAGAATAATAACCCTAAATACCACAGCAAGCTTTGCATCGAGTGGTAAGAACAGCATGGCATCGTTACACTTAATTGGCCGTCGCAGTCCCCCGATGCAAATCCGATTAAGAATGCGTGGGCATACATCAAGTGCAAGCTTCGTGGAAGAAAAGTGTTCACTTTGAAGCAGTTAACACGAGAAATTCGTCGCATTTGGAGGTCCTTGCCGGATAAGTACGCCATCAACTTGGTCGAGAGCCTTGAATATGCTAGACAATTGACGCCGGTGGTGACTGGACAGTATAACAGACCTATGTATTTGAAAATATTTTTAAATATTTTTTCTCCACATTAACTCGAACATGCTCTTACTTAACTGACTGCAATAACAAAATTTAAAAACAAAATGACAGAATGGTATCGACATGTATCAAAAATGCAAGAAATTAAAATACCGAAAAAGATAATAGAATCCAAGGCAACAAAGAAAAGGAAGACGGAAAGACACAAAAAAACATGGGTGGACGAAGTTGAAAAGAAGAACGTCCTCAGAGGAAGCAATATGAAAGAATTGAGAAAAAAATCAAGAGACAAAAAAGATTTAAGGCCTGGACATCGAAGAGTAAAATATACGATGCCCAGAGACCATAAGGATATTCGAGAAGAAAAAGACGAAAGACATCATCACTCAAGAACCGCATTTTGTTGCAGAATTCTCAATCATAATCAGTTAAACGTTTTCTGGCGCTATGAAGGGATAATTACAGAGAAATCTAACCGTTGCGGAGTGCTCACTCCTATAATGAGCCGCTTGTGCTTCCAGGCGAATTTAAAACTTTAACTCCGACTTGCATTAAACATGAAATCGCGAGCTTGCAATCCGCATTAATATCGGCCGCTGAGCCGCGAAACGAACCCGCGCTTATCGCTCCGCTGCCCAGCATTATGAACACCAAGCGCTAATTACGGCGCAATTTAGCGGCTCCTCGGAGCGCCCGATGAACCGGTTGATGAGGCGCATTGTCTTTTCCAGCCTCCTTGCAGCGCCCTGCAGACGCGGCAGGCTTTGGTCCGCTTAATATTCCGCGGATTGCCCGATAATCCCGGCCGCTGTCGGGGCATTACGAGCGAATGCGATTCGGGGGATTATTGTTTACCTGGAATTTATGGGGCGTGTGCAGGCGTACCAATTTAAGCGCCGGTATTTAAAGTATCCTCTTTAGAAATGCCGGCATGAATTATTGTGTAGTCGGCGGATCAACGCGCGGCGAGGTGAATATTGGCGCAAATTATGTTTCGGGGTGCTGGAGCGCCGCGATGCCCTTTGAGCATACATTGTAACATTGTACCCCGGCCATTTTATGAATAATAAATAGACTTGCAATTTCGACTTAATGCTCTTAACGCTTTGTGAGACGAACTAGGATCGGATTATTTGAAGTTTTGCAATTACATAATATAGCTCAAAGAGAAAGTACTGGGTGTCCCAAAAGAAAAGGAGAATTTATATTGTGCGCCATTTTTTTCCTACGCGTTCTGTTTGGTGACACTTTGTGGTAAACACATTGCAGTTAGTCAATACAGAGAATGTTCGCCGAGACTGCATTCTTTAATAAGGTTCTCCATTCTCAGTCTCTCTCTTTTAATCCTTTTTTCTGCATAGCTTCGTCCTTTCAGGATCTTCGAAGTCTTCTTTTCCCTACGAGACTCCATTACGCAACTTTATTTATATATGTGTTTTCTTATCTCCTCATGTGGCCACGTCATACTAGTCTTTGATCTTCTATAAACTTGATTACGTCTGTTTTGACTTCTCTTCTTCTTCTAATCTTCTCTCTTGTTATTTTGTCCACCTTGGTTAGACCACAGCATTTCCTCCAGTATTCCATTTCAGTTGCTTATATTTTCCCTTTATTTTTCTCCTTAATGATCTGTATTTCTGCTGCATATGTCATAATGTTTTTAACTGTGGTCTCATATATCATTTTTCTTTGTTTTTACGAATGCTTCTGTCCCATATTATTGGTTGTAATTGCCTGATATCTGTTTTTGATCGAATTTTTCTGTTGTATTTTTTGACACAGTGAATCCTGGATACTTGAATGTACATTTACTTCTTCTTTGGCTGTTAAGTATTCCGTTTTTTAAAGTTGATTTTTATTCCAACTCTTCCGTATTCTTCTTTTAGCTTACTTTTCATGTGGTTAAGATTCTCTTTGTTCTGCGCTACTGTCACCACCTAGTGTTTCGCAAAACACAAAGTGTATAAATATTCATTCCTCAGTGGTATTTCTATTCCCTAACATTCTTATTTCCAAACTCTTAAAGTATCTTCTAAAAATAGTTTAAACGGAGTTAACGATATTGGAGAGCCTTGTAATAAGCCTTTAGAGGTTTTGAAGTTTAAGAGGGTCGATTCCCAACTTTTATGTAAACTGTATTGTCTTTACACAAGTTTTTCGCAGCTTCTATCATAGTCATCGGTATTCGCATTCCTACCATAGCTTTCCATAGTACACTTCTAAGTACCGTGCCATAGGCGTTCTTTTTTTGAGGTCGATAAAGGCCAAATAAATGTCTATTTTTTCTTTCTTTTTTCCTAGCTGTTATTGTATAGTATAGATGTGATCTGTACAGAATTTACCTGATATAAATCCAGCTTGTCCTCGTGACATAATGCATTATACTCTTGCAATTACAATAATTCCTCTATAGTTTTCACACATATTTTCCCCTTTTTAAAAATAGATGTCGAATGTGCTTTTTTCCATTCCTTTGGCGCGTTCTCACCATTAATTATTTTTTCAAATAGAGATCAAAGCACGCTCCATGCTTTCGCTGTGCCGTACTTAACCAATTCTGGCGCGATATTTTCTGGTCCCCCATATTTGTTGTCTTTCACCGACATTATCGCATTGTGAGTTTCTTCCAGTGTTATTTCTAGTATTTCGTCCTCCAGATTTGTTATTTCTTCTTCTTCTACACTTTCTACGCATATATATATATATATATATATATATATATATATATATATGCACTTTTCCTCTCCTATTTGTCCCCAATTATTTTAATGTTCTCCAAGATTTGGAGCTTCTTGTTCCCCAGGGTATTGTTGTATGTTTGTACATTCGTATTGTCACGTTTCATTCTTTTTTTTTGCACATTGGTTGTCTCACCTCCTTATTTTTTCTCTTATAATTCTGTAAGTCTCCCTTGTCTTAAGTGTTTAGCCATTTTTGATGTAGGTATTTCTTATTCTTTAATTCTCCAGAGTGCTTTCAGAGAGGTTTCATTTGTGCACTTGATGCTTTGCCTCTATCTGTCCATGTGCTTATTTACCAACTTGCTTTACACATTTTTTAGTGTCACGTCATCCTCGTAGTTGAATTCTATTATTTTTTATCAAATCTTGTCTTGTATAAATCTCTTATCGATTCATTTTGTAACAAGTGATTTTCAATTTCTTTTCTTTATTTCTACTCTCTGTTCTTTTCTTGGTCTTTTTTTGTCTTTTTGTACTTTGATTGAAATTCAATCTATGGTCGCTTCCGCATTCCTCCCCTCGTTTTATTCCCACATCCCTATGTTTAATTGTTCTTTATCTTTTTCTTCTCAAGTAAACGACTATAGATTTGAGGTTCGTTTTCGGTTGTATCCATGTGCACTTGTAAATGTCTTTGTGCTGGTAAAAACCATTCGTAACAAGTGACAAGTCTATTATCTTTTCTCCGTTGTTGTTCACTATTTCTTACCGTATCTTTCTATTGCGTCGTTTTTTCTGTCGTGTTTTTCCATTCATATCTCCGCTGAGAATTAATTCCTCGTTCTTGTTCACTTTCCCGACTTCGTCTTGCAATGTATCTAAGAACCTTTCCATTATGGGACTGTCATCCGTTGGTCCGTATACGCCTATTATGACTATCTTTCTTCCATACATCACTAGGTTTGTTTTTATTATTCGTTTATTTATCGGTTCCCATACTTTAATGTTCTTTTTGTATTACTTCTTTATTAAAATACCTACACCGGCTCCGACTTGTTACTCTTTGTTACCGCCTTTTTAAATATTTAATGTACTACCTTTGTGTTCAGTTCATCTATCAAGGTTCACCTTCTTCAATCCCTTTATGACTTCTTTCTCCTTATTTTTCCAAACTTGTATATTCCACGTGGCTAACTTGAGTATTTT
The DNA here is from genome assembly GCA_036346155.1 of Sinelater perroti. Classification (NCBI taxonomy): domain Eukaryota; kingdom Metazoa; phylum Arthropoda; class Insecta; order Coleoptera; family Elateridae; genus Sinelater; species Sinelater perroti. The sequence continues at coordinate 2,472,092 of JARFIY010000344.1, forward strand.
ATCTTTCCTTTTCTTTTTCTTCTAATTTTTCTCCATCCTCACCCCCTCCCTCCCCCGTGCCCATTAGGACTTCCTTTTGTTAAGGTGTAGATTACCACCCGGGAATTAATAATTAAATTGTTCAACCTACCACTCATCTGCAAACCCTTCTTTAGTCTTAAGTCTAACGTTATAAACCCCTTTCGATCTAACGCTGTTAATGGGCGGCTACTTTAAGTCAGATGCTATTTTGCCTGCTGATGCACGGGAGGTACTTGATTTGCCTCCTACCCCACATACCTGGGAGGCATTCCCCGATTTCTAGAAACTACAGGTTCCCCTGAGGGGCAAATTAAAAATTTGAACGAACAGATTTGGTTGCAGACAAAAACAGACCAAACTCGTATCAGCCGTTCAACTGAAAACATTGCCGCTGCGAACTATAATGTGACGGAGTGTCCAGAAACCACAGTGCGCCGTCAGTCACTGCAAATAAATATTATGATTTTAACAAAATATATGTATCTACACCCACTCAAGATTTAGTTAATCCAAGAACTAAACCTAGGACACCATTTGAAAGGCCGGATGTTTACCGATTAGGTGCTGGAAAATCAAGAAGTTCACGACAATTTCAATAAAAAAAATCCGCTAACTATCGAAGTGATGAAATCGATCAATTTAGTTGTCAATAGATTCGTATCGACGTGCTGAGTCGTTTAACATTCCTCTCAACTTCAGAAGTTTTTTATTGATGACTTTGTCCTTTCTACTTTTCTGTTTGGGTTGATCCGTCTTTCTTGCCGTTTTTTAGTATTTTATTTTTTATTTGTACTTTGTTTATTTGCTATCTTTATATATTTTAAGTTTTTCGTCCATTAGAGATACCCTTGTGATTGCTTGTATTGCTTTATTGATATGGTTTGTACGCACTTGTGCCCTTTCCCAAATAACTACCCCATAGAAAATTATTAAGAAAATCACCAAACCGTAGATTTTTCTTTTATACTGCCTTGGACTGTTCACCTTTCGCATCATCCTTTTAGAGCCGTAATACTTTTTCTTAACTTATTTATGTTTTTTTATTTAAAAACTTCTATCAAAAATTACTCCTAAATATTTTAATTGCTCATTTACTTCTATGTTAGTTTCGTGTAATTCAATTTTAAATTTTTTATTGCCTTTTTTATATTATAAATAGCTATCCGTGCACGATTTTTGCTTTTAACTCTTGGGAGTATAGCTGTATTGTCGGCGTAACATAATATTTTAGTATCTTTTAGTAGATTTATTCGTAAAATTTTATCATAATAAACATTTCAAAGTGGTGGCTCCATGATCAATACTTGCGGGAATCTACATATAACATCGTATTTTTCCGCTCTTCCGCAATTGGCATTTTATTTTGGAGATAACTGCATATTAGGTTTATGAGATATTTACTAATTTTTCTATTATGCAGTTCTTCTGTTATTGGTGGCTAATCTGCGCTTTTAAAAACATTTTTAATATTGAAAGTTGTAAGAATGCAACAGTCTCTCATGTTTTCGATGACGTTGATCCTCAACATCCAAAACAAATTGTTACCCAGAAAAGCAGACTTGTTTATTTAGTTCTTACCTTATATAGAACAGGTAATTTGGTAGTATAAAAATGATGAACTCTTTTTTTATCAGAATATATCTACAAATACTTGTTATGGAGACCTCAATAAGGTACACATTCCTCTGTACTACAAATTATTTCAGCTAATCTGCAAATTTTAATAATATAATCGACTAATATAAAACTAAATATAGGGTGGTATCCAAAAGTAGTAGGTCGAGATTTTTTTTTAAAAAATGTATATAACATTTTGGTACATCGACTTAATACTCTTCAAAATAGGCCTCTTGCGCATTCACACACTTCTGGTAGCGAGCCTTCCAGATCGCGAAGGCCTTCTGGAAGTCGTCCTCCGGGATGTTGTTCAGCGCTCTCGTCGTTGCCGCTTGGACTGCTTCCACCGAGTCGAAACGATGCCCCTTGAGCTGCCTCTTGATCCGGGGGAACAGAAAGTCCGGCGGTGCCACATCAGGGCTGTAGAGGAAGGGGGTGAGGCAACGTGTAAACGTCGAATTTGGCCAGGAGATCCCTCACAATCCACGCGCCGTTGTCGTGGTGGAGCTTCCACTTCCCCACCAATTCTGGTCACACGCGTGTGATCCGATTTCGCAGCCGTGTGAGCACTTCCACGTAAAACCTTGCATTTACAGTCTGTCCAGGAGGTACAAACTCCTTATGGACAATACCACGACGGTCAAAAAATGCAATCAACATCGATTTCACTTTCGATTTCGACATTCTGGCCTTCTTTCTACGGGGTGATTGTGCGGTGTACCCCTCTTTGCTCTGACGCTTTGTTTCCGGGTCGTATTTGTAGCAAAACTTGATGGCGTACCGCTGCTCCAAATTTCGCTCCATCGCAACTGACGACGAGGCGTCACAACAGGAGGTCACTAAAACAGTGGTCAACACTCAACTAACGCACGCAGGCGACTGCCGCAGGTCGAAACCTGTTCCCAAGGCTCCCCTCCATGACATCCGGCCTTGCAGATCCCCCTCCATCGCTCAGTCCTACTACTTCTGGATACAACCCTGTACTTCCAACAGCTACGATAGCTTCAGATGATCTTTGGTTTCCGATAACTGGTCTTTGTACTCAAACTGTCCTAGCTCATAGATTTGCTCCTGCAAAACGCTTGAAACACTCTTCATTTCTGAATGTCTGACGGAGATCCAAAATGTAGTTGGCTGCTTTGCAATTACCATCAGTTTTCTAAGAAGGATAAGTTTTAATATGCGACCAATAAATCTTCAAACCCCACAACTTATTTTTAACAACAGGCTGCTTTCACTTAAAATTGCGGTCAAGATTCTGATACCTCGGCCACTCATTTGGCGCTGATTCGCTCCAAACATATGTCTTCTGTTCTGTCGGATCCAAATTGAAACGCTTCTCATCAATAAAAATTCAACAACAAAAATCAGTTTGCTAAATCCAGGGTTTGCAGTGCAAAGTTCAATCTCATTTCCTTGTTACTGGCTGGCAAGAGCAATTTTATCTTTGTATTTGAGTAGAGCACTTCTTCACGCTTTAGATCACTTTAAATTGTTTAATCCAGTAAATAAAGCCTAAAATCGACCCGACTATTTAAATTTTTTTTTCTTCGTTATGATCTCTAGATCAAAGCGCAAGGGTTTTTGTTTCTGACTAATTGTTTATATTGTTAATAACCAACAATTAATGTTAAATAAACGCGTCGTTCAGAGCATTATAAAAAAAAATTGAAAAATACGGTTTTTCATTGATTGTAAGCAAGTAAATGTATATTTTCATGTGCCTGACCAATAAATAGAGTCTTCTCAATGTTAATAACAATTTGTTAATTGACAAATAAACAAAAAAATCAACGTTGTTTGGTTGTTGGATATTAGACTCGATTTCAGGTATTTTCAACTCGAAAAACACGAATTTGAATATGAAATTACAATAAAATGTTTATATAATTTGTAATCTGTAATCTGTAATCTGAAAATAAGTAATTACCAAAGGGATGGTCGATAATTTCAAAACCAATTTTATTGATTTTTGCAAAATTTGCAGATGTATATTTTGGGGATGACTTTTTCACATCCAGTCCATTATGAAAGATATGAAAAACGCGAAACATCTAATGGGGATGTTTTCTGTGTATGTTCAGGTAGTACTCTGAATAGCAAAACCCTAATTTTGTTTCAGAGAATGTTGCAATTTTAGTCCAATATAAATTGCATTAAGCAATATTTTTCTTTTTTTTTGACTATTCAAGAAAATTATCCTTTTTTGCCTCACTTTATACTGCGTCTCTACCTATATCTTCAGACAAATACAACTTATTTTTAAATCAGCGTGAGCTACAACATTTTTATTGAATTTAACAGATTATAAATCCCTAACTGCAACATCCCTATCACTAAAATATATATTAATATAATAAGGATGCGCCCAGTCTACAAATAATTTAATACACAATAAATTTTCAATAACAAAAACTTACTGCTACCAAAAACTATTGCTTTATAAATGTTTATTTTGAGCTCTTTTGTTCATGTTTCACACTCACAAACAAGTCGATTTGCTCACACTATCTAAATTCAAACAGAAAAAACTCACTTTCTTGAACATAACAAAACCCATTGTTACCTCATTACCAAATTATTAAGATGGATAGCAAGTTTTGGCCTTCTGATTTGACTATTCTTGGCATAAATCTCTGTATATGATGTATACATTTCGTGAGCACAGTCTTAGGAATTTACGTCTAATCCGTTATTCGTCTTGATCATCTAAATCAGTGAATTTTCTAATACAAACCAAATCTTTGCTACATTTTTCTTTCTCCTTTTACTTGTTTTTTTCGTCCTGTGCTTACCTTAGAACACAGACCAGTTCGTCGCTGTTTGTTGAGAGCAAACCCAAAAGTTTTCAGTTCTATTAGTGCTTTTCTTAAGCAGCATGTCTTCTGGAGTTCTTGCTTCTCACTTGCATAATAATAGCTAATGTTAAAACAAACTCTTTGTGTTCTTATTACAAGGTCACAGTATTATAAATGTAAAACTCTTTAAAGATATTGTTAGCAGAAGAAGAGAAATGGAATAACCAACTTAGCGACCGGCAGTAAATTTACAATGTTTTCTAGCGGGTTTCCGTTTTGAGATGCAAAAGAGGCTAAAATATATTCGTTAAATGCATGGAGAGGAAAGAAGGTCGATAATAATTTTTGTGACGTTTTCAGCGGAAAATTATATTTGAAAAACAGTAAAATCTTCTTTGAGATTGGACTTAATTTATGAATTGAAAATGCCACCAAATCATAAAATCTGATACATTAATACACCCTGCGCTGTCTGCGCAAGTAGATTCTCTGTTTTCATGCAAATACAGGGTTTTCCATTAAGGGCGCTCGTACTTTAAATTTAAATAAAACAAGTTGTGTATGAGATATCATTATATTTTTTACTTGAAAGGGTATTTGATTACATTATTATGGAATACAGCTTCGCTGGGCGGTGCGTATCCGATTGGCCCAATTTTTGATGATTCGGCCCCATAAATCGGGCTCGACACCATTAATGGCATTGATTATATTGACTTTTAAGGCGTCAATCGTCTGCGGCTTATTCGCATAGACCCCTGATTTAACGTAGCCCCACAAGTCTAACGGCGTTAAACCACGCGAGATAACCATGCCGTGGAATTTGTCATGCAAAAGATCCATTGTTACATGAGCCTCACCATCTTGTTGGAACCACATATCGTTGAGGTTCATATCTAACAATTTAGGCCAAACAAATTGATTATCATCGACCTGTACCTCTCACCCGTGACAGTTATGGCGCTGTCAGCTTCACTTTGGAAGAAGTACGGTCCAATGACCCCGCCGGACCAAAATTTATACCGAGCATTGATTTTTTCTGAATGCATTTGCAACTGATGGGTCTCATTTGGATTGTTATCTTTTCAAATGTGACAATTTTGCTTGGTTACATAGCCATTATTCCAAAAATGGGCCTCGTCGTTGAAGATGATTTTCTATCCGAAATCGGAACCCACTTCCAATTGCTCCAGAGTCAGCAAATGCTCGACGCTGGTTATAGCCGTTTACCTTCAGTTTCTGGGTTAATTCAATTGTGTACAAGTGCAGGCCCTAAGTCCCGAAACAAAAATTCGCCAAGTTGAGGTCTGCGAAGGGCCAAGTTCTTGGGCGCGACGAGGAATTAAGTGCCTCGGGTTATGCAATGTTTTCTGCAGACCTTACGTTTCGACGACATATGGGTGTTTCTTGATTGCTTCTGAACCAATTGATTGAAATTCGTCCACCAAACGACGAATAGTTGACTCAACAGGACGATTGTGTGCATCGTAAAAATCACGTAGCGCACAGAACGTAGCTCGAACTGAGCACTCATTTTGATAGTAAAGTTTAATAATTATCAACACTGTAACTTTCCATGATGATTTGCTCAACATTAACTACTATAACTTTCAAATTTGACAACTGTAGCTTCACCAACATGGCCGATATATACAATGTTAAAATTTGAGCGCCTCTATTAAAAACCCTTTTATAAACACTCAGTCGCTCGTTTCTTACTCGGTTTTCTTTTGTTGAAAGAATTTTTAAAGCTTTTTTCGTAAGAGATATGAATGCCAGTTCATACTGCACAATATTGTGACATAAATTCTATATTTCAAAGTTCAAAAAACCCGAGCACCAACCAGAGATGTTGGATAACTTATTCTGGGGGTTCTGTCTAAATGACATCTCTTAAACCCACAAAACCAATTATTGCCTACACAATTATTTGTGAAAGAATATTGTATTTTCAACTGAAAAAAAATTTCTTTTAAGTCCAAAGGAAAGTGAGGCCATTTCCTTTACATACCCTTTCATTTTTTTTTATTAACTGCAAACTCTGTTAAAATTTTAGGACACTTCTTTTCTTAAGATGATAAAACTTTTAAGGGAATCATTTTTATTTTTTCGCAGCTTCCACGATATACAAAAAAAGTTTAATTAAACACTGAATATATAGAAAAGCATGAAATAAACAAGTACAAATAAGCATCTAGTTTTCTATCTTTATCTGTCTTTACCATTAATGCCTTACAAAAACATCATTATCATTGTCGAATAACATTGTACAATTTTTCAAATTAAACCAAATGGCCCTTTTTGCACAATGAAATGATAATAAATCAGAAAATACGTGTCGCTAAAATTTTTAATTTTACCTTGAAAAATAAAAGCTGCAGGCTAACGTAACGCTATCGATAACTGCGCTAACCAAAGCAAGAACATCACAACGCCACACTAAAACCTACTCGTGTTGCTAGCTAATGCGATTACCAAGAGGTAAGGAACATCCGTCTTGCCCAGTACACCCCTTCCCGGACCGCCCCATGTAACAGCTAACTTGACAAAGTCGATCAATATAAAATCGCGCCTATAAGCTAAATAATTGCATGTAATAAAAAACTCAGAACAATTTAAAATATTTCTATAAGCAGATACAAACTACGTCAAGAGCCTCACTGTAATGTAATGTTTCTAGTTCGCAAACTAAACAATAATAGTGAAAATATTCTTACCCCTGCTGAATACACAAAAGTTCGTTTTTTACAATATGCCCGTTGTTTTCGCTTTAATTATCTTTGGAAACAAAATTGTTGATCTACCGAAAACTGATAAACTCAAGAGCAATCTATTAACGCACTGTTTGCTGCAGCTTAAGAGCGACTATCCCAGTTTGGAAATTTCGTTCAAATTCAGCAACTCCTTTTTAATTATGTAGACGTTATTTTGCAAAATACTGCAAACAAAAACCCAATAACACTAGCTGTACTTCATGCCTTATTCGACAAGATTTTGCAGTTTAATGGAGTGTAGAATATTTAAACTTACCTTTGTGCTACTCAGTGTTTTGGTACTAAAAAAAATTTATTTTTTAAAGGCGTACGGCCTTGCTGCAATTAATTTTTTTAAGGGCGAGGGAGATGAAAATTAGTATAGGGTGCGCCAAAAGTACTGAGACACGAAAAATTCCGAATATTCTTCTCAAAAAGAAACGCAACTGCACGAAATGTATAATTTATTTTTCACAAACAATCAACAATGCCTGTGATCACTTTTCGATTCTGCGTCCTCGATTCTTGACGACATCACGGAGACGGCACGGAGGTAGTTGATGTCGATCTTGCCCCACTCCTCGCGAAAGGATGTTTTGAGGGACTCCAGATTGCGATGGGGACGAGCGCAGGCCTTCCTCCAAATATCCCTAATCGGCGTAGTCGAGAGCGTTGAGGTCGGGGAAGGAAGTAGGCCATTCTGCACCTCGGGGAGATTGGTCTGACACTGCTACTGGATGATCTTCGCTTTGTGGGCAGCGGCTCCGTCTTTTTCGAAGATCCAATGGTTCGTGCCGAAGTGTGACTCGCTCCACGGTATCAACTGCTCCTTTAAAACAACCTTAAAGTAGTACTCCCTGTTGAATTTGATGCCGGGATCAACGAAGAACAGAAGAGTCTTGCCGGTAGAGCACACCACGGCCCAAATCATCACTTGTTCGGGATGAGCTGCCTAGTGGACGATTTTCCCTTTCTGATCAGACTCCGTAGTGTCCTTGGCAAACACACAGTGATTTTGGGGCCTCCACAGTGAACAGCTTCTCGTCGGAAAAGACGCGGACCGCGTACGAGCAAGGAGGGCACAGCATTTCGTGAGACGTGCTTCACGATCCCGTTCCGATAGAATGGCTGCTGTTCTGACACGATAGGAAAAAAGTTCCAGCTTCTTTTTGACGATCTTCCTAACCTAAGTTGAAAAGATCTTCAGGTGCTGGCTCATCTTCTGTATCGAGCGATGAGGATTTCGACGTATTTGCTCTTGGATAATCTTCACCTTCTGTGGAGTTGAAACAGTAATCGGTCTTCCACTCCTTATACGGTCCTTAATGTCCCTAGTCTCCTTGTACAGTTGAATTATCCGGTAGACAGTTGCTCGACCGACACGGAGCAGCTTGCACAAAACATTTTGCAGCTTCAGGTCCAAAGTCACTTTACGATGCCTTGTCGCGGCTACACAAAAATTGCATAAGACTTTAAAAAAACATAAAATAAAATAAATAAAGCACATGAATCGCTCAAGCACGCTAATGGCGTGGCGCGGAACGAATATCTCAATACTTTTGGCGCGCCCCGTATACACAAGATATATATTTAAATTTTATGCTGCTAGATAAAATTAAAACTAGTAGATTATAATGAACGGTAACCAAATATACAAATAAAAAAGTATCAAAAAATCCAAAAATCAAAACTAAAAATTTAAATTAACAACGTTAGAAATGAATATATGATAAGCATTGATACTTTGTAAAAAACTACGCCTTCGTAACTTGACGGCCTACAATATAGCTTCTTCTTCTTCTCTAATCCTTTATGCCCTTTCGAGCGTCGGATGATAAGATTTAATTTCTTTTATAGTAACATTGATCTTATTTGGAAAACGCTCTTAAATTCCAAAATTATATGAATTTCATTTATGAATACAAATTTTTACAATGCTTTGCCTTTGGGTTAGTCTAAACAGTGCCATTAAGTCCCATTCTTTTCATTTTTTACCATTTAGTTTTCTTATTTTCACAAATATTAGGAGCTATTATTGAAGGACATTTTGTAATGCTTTTTTTTTATTTTCTCCTTGTATTATTTTCTATTTCTTAGATTTTAATCTTTATTATTCTCAATGAACGCAGAAACCAGTACACTTTCAACACTTCTATCATCAATAATGTTTAGTATACGTTTCATTATCAATAATCTTTTTATACTTCCTTACATCAAAATTCATCGAAGAAGTAAGAAACAAATGCAGGACTTCCTTAATATAAAGATGTATATTATATTTTGTAATTTTTTATACATGGGGACAAACGTTAGACCGAGTTTTTAAATTCAATTTATCAAACCAATTATATACTTATATGATAAGGAAGGCAGCAACGAATAACTATAGTTCTAAAATAATAAACAAATATAATTTAAAAGTTTCAGTTAAAACTGCAGAACAATTGTAAGATGTTTATAAACCAAAAGAATCTGTTTTAACAACCACCAATAAAAAGAGAATGAAAGTTTCAGGGTAGTATAAAAAATATGTGTTATTCTACCAAAAAAATGATATTAAAACCAGTACAAAAAGTGAAGGTCACAAAGTCAGATACAAATTCTGTATAAAAAACGGAACAACGAAAGAACCACCCTGAATGTTTTACATAAATTTAAATCCGAATCCAAACAATAAAGAAATTTGTAAGACCGACTGTAACATTTAAACCTTTGCACAAAAAGACAGAAATAGTCCAATTTGCTCGCTATCAAAATGTAGGTTATGCCAAAGCATACTTCCAAAATGTAAAATATGGCTAGTCAGCCAACTTTCATATGAGTTAAGAGTGAAAATATAAAAAAGCATGTATAAAGCTAAATATTCTCTCTTACAAGACAGACTAACCCCGGGTACAAGTCATACAATCTCAAATCAAATTCAACAAATTTTACATCAGATCACTCAAGAGTCATTAAACTTTCAGTGGTCATCTCTCAAACTTCTAGAACAACTCCTCATAAAACAAGTAGAAATACAGACAAAACTCACAGAAGACTTCTGTACTATGTTAAAATGAGCTAACAAACTCCGATTGCTGTTAAAATATATAAATTAGTTATATTTAATGCACATGAGATATAAATATTTATCAAAAAACGCAAAATTGTTCTAATCTGAGAAACGTACTTCACTAGTAAAATACCACGCTATCAAATCTATGACGCCCCTTATTCTGGGGATCAGCACATGGTGATTGGGTGTCATAATAAAAAATTTAATGAAATATTACGAATCAGACAAATACCAAGAGAAACATATTCAATCCAATAAAGGACTAAAATTGCCCACTAACTTTAACTGCAGTATAATGCCCACCAAAGCATAACATATCAAATGAGCAATTCACAACGTTCTTTAACATTCTAAAACCCAGATTTATCACGGGCGGAGGCCACAACTCAAAGCACCACTACTCGGGTTCAAAATCTTCTTCTTCTTCTTCTTTGTCCATCCCTTATACCCTAAGGTGTCGGGTCCTCTATCCATTTTCGAAATCTCTTCCTGTCCCTAGCGATTTGTTTAGCTTCTGCCATGCTTTTCCCCCTCCTTTCCGCTTTCTTCCTGATAGTTTCAATCCATGTTTGCCTTGGCCTTCCTCTTCCTCTTTTTCCTTCTCTTCTTGCCTCTAATACCCTTCTTGGCAGCCTTTCTTCGCCCATTCGTGTCACGTACCCAAACCACATTAGTTGTCTTTTCTGTAGTGTTTCCACGAGCGGTTCTAGGTCTAACTCCTCTCTTGTTGTGATGTTCCTCACTCTGTCCCTCTTTGTTCTTCCGACTATACGTCGCAGGTACTTCATTTCCGCAGCCGTTAATTTACTTTTGCTCTTGTATGCTTTCTATTCCGTATGTTAATGTAGGTAAGTATATTGTTTTATACAGGTGAAGCTTAGTCTCTTTGCTCAGCTCTTTCTTGTTGATTAATGTTGAGTTGATCTAATAGTATACTCTAGTCGCCTTGGAGATCCGGTTCCTTAATTCTTCTGTTACTGTTCCGTCTTGGCTTATTATTACTCCAAGGTACTCATAGCTCTCCACTTGTTCCAATTGCTCTCCTTCACATCTTACGTTCAGGTTTCTTTGTTCTTCATCTGTGTTCTTACTTATTCTCATTATTTTGCTTTTCTTCGCATTTATTGTCATTCCTTTTATTTTAATTTCGTTGTTCCAATTATATATTGCTTGTTGTAGTTTCCTTTGGCTATCGGCTATGAGTAGTATATCATCTGCGAAGACGAGGCTTTGTATATTGATTGCCCCCATGTTCCAGTGTCCTAGTTTAGTGTTCAGGTTTGGGTTCCTGCTGTTCTTAACTATTTCATTCATCATGATAATGAATAGTAGTGGACTGAGGAGTCTCCTGTTTTATCCCCCTCTCCATCAAGAATTTCCCCGATTCTTGTCCTTGTATTCTTAATATTCCTTTCGTTCTTCCGTATAGTCGGTTTGTGGCTTCTACAAGTTTTCTCGGGACGTCAATTCCTTCCATTGAATTCCACAGGGTTGTTCTTGGTACCGTGTCAAAGGCTGCTAGGAGGTCTATGAATGCCAGGTGTAGCTCTTTGTTTCCTTCAAGTGTCTTTTCTATTACTGTGCGAAGCGTAAATATGTGGTCTTGAGTCTGTCTGCCTTTTCTGTATGCAGCTTGTTCCTCTAATAGCTCGTCTTCTATGTGATGCCTTATCTTTTTTTCTAGTATCCTGGTGTAGATATTTTGTACGCAGGATGCCAGGCATATTGCTCTGTAGTTTCCACAGTCGTTTGTGTTACCTTTTTTGTGGATTGGTACTATTATGTTTTCTTCCCAATCCCTCGGTATTCCTTCTCCTTCGTATACTTGCTGGCATATCTTGTGTGTCCATTTCTTTATACACTCCCCTCCGTATTTGATTAGTTCAGGGCTTATTCCGTCTTTTCCTGCAGATTTTCCTACTTTCATGTGTGCTATTGCTTCTTCTGTTTCTTCCAAAGTTATTGTTTTGTTTTCTGTCTCTTCTTGTTCTTCTTGTTCTACTCTGATGGGGTTGTATTGTTCTTGTATGTTTGGTGCTTTGAGTTTTGTGCTGTAATGTCTCTTCCATGTTTCTAATATTTGTGGCAGTTCTGTAACGACTTCTCCTTCTTCGTTTCTAATGCTCCACACCTTTTGTTTGTGCATTCCCCTTAGGCCTTTAACTGTTTTCCAGAAGTCCTTTTTGTTGTTTTTGTTGTCTTTGAATTTCTGCTCCATCTCTCTACCAAACTCTTCTTAAGCTTCCTCTTTGGCCCTCTTCACTACCTCTTTTGCCTCATTTCTCCTTGTTATATAATGTTGCCTGTCTTCTTCTCTCTTGGTCTGCAGGTATCTCTTCCAAGCTGTTTTCTTTTCCATTACTATCCTTTTTACTTCCTCATTCCACCATTTGATGCGTTGGTGTCGAGGTGATATTTTGCTTTTCCCACAGATTGTTGTTGCTGTCTCAAGTACTACTTCCTTAAGTCTTGTCCATCTCTCTTCCACGTTCCATTCTACCTCCTGATGGTGCTCTTGTTGTTCGTGTTCTAGTAGTCTGCGCTCTACTTCTTGTGCGTATTCTGTTTTTTTCGCAGGCTTTCTTAGTTCAGTTATTTTTATTTTCTCGTAGCCTTTCTTCGCTACTTCCTTTCTTACATAGAATCTCGTGTCCGCTATTACTAGTTTGTGATTTGAGTGGATTTCTGCCCCTCGGATGACCTTCACGTCTAATACTGCGTACTTTGCTCCCTTTGTGTATGTGAAGTAGTCTATTTCACTTTTGGCCTCTCTGTTTTCTGCAATGAAAGTTATTTTATGTATTAGTTTGTGATTGAAGAAACTATTTCCTATTAGCATTTCGTTACTTATGCAGAAGTCAATCATCCTATTGCCATTGTAGTTTAACACTCTGTCTGTACAGTATCTTCCTAGAACTCCATGTCCTTTGTCTGGGTTCTTTCCCACACGGGCGTTCCAGTCTCCAAGTATAAATCTGTGTCTGCTTCTGTCTCTAGCTTTGTCGAGCACTTGTTGTAGGCTTGTGTAGAACTCTTCTTTTTCCAGTATGTTGTCATTTTCTGTTGGTGCATAAATCTGTATGAATGTAGTTCTCTCTTCTAGCTTGGCATCTATTGTCATTATTCTTGAACTGATACCTTCCCATCCTATCACCTTTCCGGTTAGGTCTTCGCTAATTATCACTCCTACTCCCTCCTTTGCTCTTGTTCCTAACTGAACTCCAGAGTAGAACAATTTGTATCCTTTTCGAGTGTTTGTTCTTTGATTCCTTTCTTTTTGATTTCTGAAAGTCCTAGGATTTTAACTTTATATCTCTCCATTTCTTCAACTAACTCTATCTCTTTCCCATTTAGTCCTGTCACCTTCCATATTCCAATTCTTGTCCTTTGTACACGCTTAGGTCGTTTTCCATCTTTCCGTCCATGTCCGAGGCTTTCTGTGTTTCTCTGAATCTGTATACCTCGTATGGGTGATTAGCCCGACGACGAGGGCCCCGTTACCTCGGGACAACTGGTATCAGGTTATACCCCCCGATGCTGGGTCGTCAGAGCCCCGTTCGTTTTCTAGCAGAGGGTACCACGTGCAGGTTGGGTTGACATTTGGGTGACTGGATGTTGGCGCCACCCCTTACCCTCCTCGGGTTCAAAATCATTACTCCGAAAGGGAAGGCACTTTTCAAACCAGCGGTCACCCGACTCATTAGCTAACGTACCGAAATGGAACCGGAGACTTATTTGATTTTTTGTCACATTTTTATCACACTTATCATAAAATTGTACTCCAACAATGGCGCAATAAGTGGAAATACCTCTTTCTCTCTACAGTTAACACTCGGACTGGACACACTTCAGGGAACAACTCACTAAAACCGCCTAAATACCGTTGAGAACAGAGTTGAATACTCGAAAAAAATACACAATCCATAACAATCAAAGCTGCAAACATCTATACACCTGTAAATATCTTCCACTTCAAAACCGAAAAAATAAACTTAAAAAAATATGGTAGATGATAAGAAGTCCGCAAGGCAAGAGTAAGCTTAATAACACACCAAATAAATTCTGCTACACAATCTAAAAAACAAAACTATCTGCAGAACTTAACAGCAGCCAAAGGCAGTGATTACCCACTCTGGAAACCGACAAGGAGAATTAAGCAGCATCAAGTAAGAATATCTCCTATACGTAAAACAGATCGTACATAAGCTTAACGTGGCAGTAAAAAAACAGAAACGTTTGCCAAACATTCTTCTATTGCATTCGTTCCACACCCTTCTAAAAATCCACTGAAAATTTTTAAAGACACCATTACAAATGTCAAAACCATCTAAGGATGGCTTTAAGCCCTAAAATCCCTAAAAAGCTCTAGGATTTGCTCTCACTACTGGCAAGATATTAGAAGAACATCCGATTCGGGGCAAACCAGTAATGACTGTGATTCTCAATGAAATTCTACGTACCGGTTATTACCCACAACAATAGAAGAGGCCTCACATTATCCTTATTCAGAAACCAGGAAGCCCTCATGCAAAGTAAAATTATACACACCAATATTTAAGTGTCCCTATTATTTTTTAATCCAAATATAGGTTCTACAAAAGACGAGGACAGTACAAATGAATACATTGGGAAGTACGGTATTGGAACCAGAAATAACAGAGGAGAAAAACTACTTCAATTCTGCGTAGAAAACAAGTACATAATATTAAATACCATCTTTAAGCATCATATAAGGAGATTTTACACGTGGGGGTCTCCAGGACTATGTGCCCATAAACACAAGATGTAGACCAAGTGCTCACGATTGCAAAACACACCCAGATAAAGATCGTGGGTCGGATCACAATATGCTTGCTACGGAAATGAAAATACACCTAAAGAATATTCAAAAACTAAAACAAACAAAAGCTATCTTCTAATATGATGGCTACAAAGAAAAAATCTAACAACACCAAGAACAGCTACACCAAAAAAAAAATTACAACAGCGTAAATGAGGTGTGGTATGAAATAAATGATTTAATGAGTAAATCAAAAGACAAGACTCTAAAAGAGTATAACAAACTGAAGAATGGCAACAAAGGCAAAAGCATTGGATGAGAGTGAAGTCGTGGAAAACAATAAAAGAAAGAAAAGCTACAAAAATAGCTGGTATAAATGCAACAGAAGAAAGATCGAGATATAAGGAACTGAGACGTAAAATACAGAGATTTTGCAGAGAAAATAAAAATGATTACTTAAATAAAATATGCAAATATATACAAAAACACGATGACAGAAACGAAACAAAAGACCTATTCAAGAAAATAAAATAGATAACGGGAGACTATCACGAACATGGTCTATTGAAGATAAAATCGAAAAGTTTTAGATAAAATTGGCAAAGCAGTTGCGAGATAGAGAGAATACTGCACAGAATTATATGAAGACGAGACACCATCATTAGAGAATGAGCAGACAAATCTGTTAAACATCAATAATATGCAGCAAGGACCGCCTATTCTCAAAGCCAAAGTAAATAATGCTATTAACAGATTACATAAAAATAAAGATGTGGAAAATGACGATATTAGCAGCGAAATGCTGAAAACGCTAAATGGAAAGGGTATTACATTAATGACAACCTTATGTAATAAAGTATGGAAAACAGGACAATGGTCCAAAGACTGATTACTTTCACAAAAAAAGTTCAGCTTGTAAATGCAAGAATTATGGAAAGATAGCATTAATATCCTACGCAAGCAAAATAGTGCTAAAGATTATACAAAACAGAATAAAATCCTTTCTTGAATGGCAAATAGCTAAGGAGCAGACAGGCTTTAGAAAAGGCAGATGTACAAAGAATCAAATATACAACGTTAGACAATTCAGCAAAAAATGCAGGGAATTTAATGTGATGGGTTTATATGCTTCCTGGATTACAAAAAAGCCTTTGATTCAATAAATTGGCAAAGCCCAGAGAACATATTGCTGGAAATCAACACACCACCAACAACCTTATGAAACTGAGACAACAACAATTAGAATAAATGAAAAAACATCAAATACATTTACTATGTATAGAGGCGTCCCTCAGGGGAGCATATTATCTTCTCTGTTTTTAACATTTATACTGAGTTCTTAATGAGAAAAGTTTTCGCTAAATGGAATGGAGGAATAAAAATTTGGGGTATCGAAATGAATAATTTAAGATACGCTGACGACACCGCTCTAATTACTAAGTCGGTAGAAGAAATAAAAGAATTGTTAAATATCGTCAAAGAGGAAACCGAAAGTTTAGGACTAGCTTTAAACAAAAATAAAACAAAAGCAATGATAATACCAAGAAAACAAGCACACACTTATAGACATGAATTTAAAGGAATAGAAATAGTGGATAATTATGTATACTTGGGGTCGTACATAGAAAATAACGGTAACAGTTCCAACGAAATAAAAAGGATAGCGTTAGCAAAAACTGCAGTTACTAAACTAACAAAAATTTGGAAAAATAACAGTATCGCCAAACAAAAAAAATCATAATGAATGCACTAGTTTTCCCTATTGCATTGTATGCACCAGAATCTTCGACGATGTTAGACAAACAAAAAACTAACTCATTTGAAATGTGGTGCTAGAGGAGATTGCTGAGAGTAAAATGGACTGAACATCGTACAAACGAATCCATAATACGTGATATAAAAGGTGTCCCAAAATTAACGCAAGATTTGAATTAAATAGAAAACACAGTTTTTAGTCTTTTGATTGTAATTTTTTTATTGAATCATAAAGTACATAGGATAGGGTTATTTATGGAATAACACATCGGGCAAATGGCCTCCGCGGCTTTGCATACACATACGCACTTGTTTGTCGAAATTTTCCATGACCATTCTGCATAAATGTGATTTCGTTGATGCAAACTTTGAATCTCCTCCTTTAATGCACGCGTGGTTGTGGGCTTGTTGACATAGACCTGTGATTTTAAATAATCCCATAAAAAGAAATTTAATGGTGTTAAATCACACGATCTATGGGGCCAATTCTGATCACCGAAACGAGAGAGTACACGACCTGGAAATGTCTCATGCAGTAATTGAAGTGTTTCACGGGCTGTATGGCATGTGGCACCGTCTTGTTGAAACCACATATTGGCCACATCAATATCATCGAATTTCGGCAAAAAGAACTGTGTTATCATGTCGCGATATCGAGCACCAGTAACAGTCACTGCTTGACCAGCCTCATTTTCAAAAAAGTATGGTCCAATTATGCCTCCAGCCCAAAATCTACACCAAACAGTGACACGTTGTGGATGCATTTGTTTTTCGACAATTACATGTGGGTTCTTAGAACCCCAAAAGCGGCAATTTTGGCGATTAACAAACCCATCAAGATGAAAATGTGCTTCGTCGCTTAGGATGATTTTGCTCGAAAAATCAGCATCCATTTGTTGATGCTCAATAATCCATTCAACAAACTCTCTTCGCTGTGCATGGTCATTAGGCTTCAGTTGTTGTGTTAATTGAATTTTGTAAGCATGGAGACACAGATCTTTAGTGAGTATAGGCTGTAGAGAGCTTCTTGAAAATTGCAATTCTTGTCCACGACGCCGAATTGAGGTTCCTGGATTGTCACCGACACTCTCACGCACTGCTTCGATGTTGACATTTGAACGGCTTGTTTTTGGACGACCAGTTTGGCGTCTCCAACGGATCTTGTCTCTCGGTATTTTTCAATTAATCTCTTCACAGTTGACGAAATTAAAACACTATTCCGATCATATTTTGTATGAAATTTTCAAACAGCGGTCGACAAGCTTTCATTATTTTTGAAATATTGTTCAATAATGAAGACACGTTGTTCTATCGTGTAACGCTCCATTTTTACTAACCCTAAACTGTCAGCTGTCGATTTGTTTTTGTTTTAGGGTTGTCAACACTTTACTG
Organism: Sinelater perroti; assembly: GCA_036346155.1. Lineage (NCBI taxonomy): Eukaryota > Metazoa > Arthropoda > Insecta > Coleoptera > Elateridae > Sinelater > Sinelater perroti. The sequence goes on from JARFIY010000344.1 coordinate 2,490,263, forward strand.
CATAAATGGCGGCAAATTTAAATCTTGTGTTAATTCTGGGGTACCCTTTAGAAATCCCACGCACATTAATAAATGTGATACAGAAAAGAATTTTAAAGTATATTGGTCATGTCTCTAGAAGAATGGTTAATAATTTGGAAAAATTAATGGTACAAGGCAAAATTAAAGTAAAACGACCTAGAGGTAGAGCGCCAAGAATATGGACAGACAAAATAAATAAATTAACTGAAACAAAATTAGAAGAAAATACTAGAAACACACAAGATAAAGAGAAATGAAAATATGTAGTCAGGAACCATACGAACACTTAAACACACAGATCACACTTTGGATACGAAGTGTACGACGAGAGAGAGAGAGAGTGACAGAGAGAGGGGGGGGGAGAGAGAGAAGAGTTTATTTCAAAGGTTTTTGAGGAGCTTCAACTAAAACGACTATAACTTATATTAAACAAAATTGACCTCATATCCCAAGATCAGTTTGGTTTTTAAAAGAAACAAGCAAAACTTGAACAGATGTATCGAGTAATTTATTGATACATCCCAGGCCTTTGACAAGGTTTGGTACGACGGCCTCATTTAAAAATTTAAATCTAAGCTATCTTACTTCTTTGTTTGTCGTATCTAACAGATAGAGTATTTCTAGGTAAAACTACCTCATGGGAAGTCAAGATCATAAAATGAAGGCGGGAGTCCCCCAAGGAAGTGTTTTGGCACCGGTGCCATAAAGATTCCCCTCGTATACCAGGTTATCGCTGCATTAACCTGTTACTAAGGTCGCAACCCTACATAAAGATGTCACAACAGCAGCGATAAGATACACTTCTGCTGGCAAATCCCGGCCAGATTAATTGAATTCCATGTTGTCCACTGCTGCTCGCTAAACAGCGGCGGCAGATAACTCGAGCACGAAACGGCAAATTCCGGCTTTGTTATTATAACTGATGCGGGCAGCGCCGATGCTATCGGCGCCGCCGCCCCCATGAGCGCGGATGTTTAATTTCAATCCGGCGGCAATTAGCATGGCGTATGCGTTTAATTGGCCGGCTTGTTCTACCTGCAGACGGGGCGCTCGTCACGCACGCACCGGGCGCTGCCCTGTGATTCGCCGCCGCGCGGCAATTACCCGCCGGGCCGCAAATTCGCGAAAAAGTGCTGCCAAAATGTTTAATTCGAAACGTAATTCGATTGCCGCACGACTGATGCGCCGCGCGACAGCGCCGCCAACGAATGGCTTTAATTCTCGTCCGGCCGGCCGGATTTTTGACGCAAATTTGACACCGGCGTTTGTCCCGATCGCGTAACGCAATTACGCCGCTACGCATCCATCTGGATTCAAATTAGCGGGCAGGGCCGAAATGGCATTAGGCTTTTGTAAATTGTTTATGGGCGAAATGACGTAGTGCCGTGGCACAATGAGGTCGCAGAAAGTGCCGGAAAGTTTTATGCCATCTTCTGAAGTGAAAATATTAACTGCATTATGTTGCTACAGCTAAACCAGAACGATCAAGATATTTCCAAAATCGCCCTTAAGAGAGGAGTTTTCCAAAAATCTTGAACCGTGGTGTTAAAAACTCATGCCGACATCACGTGTCAACATGACACTGCACCCGTGCACCCTTATCTTCGTCGCTCAGCATTCGTAGGACCCACTTTGAAGAGACCTTTTCCATTTTTAAGTCATCATGCAAAATGGACTCCACAGATCCCACGAAATGAGAAGTTTAGAGGGAATATCACGCACACTTAATCAACGGCTTTTCATAACAACTTGCTCCACTCGCGCAGTCATGGTTTCAGTCCGGATGGTTCGTGGTCGAGTCTGTTCCGGTTTATTGTCACACAACTCTCGATCTACTTAAACTTTGCACCCGTGAACGCATGCCTTCACCACATGTCTCATTCAATTGGCTATAGATTTTGATGAGTGTTTCACCACGCAAGAGAAGAAAACGCATGATTACACGTTGTTCTAGAACACTAAACGTCGCAATTTTAATTATATAAAACAACACTCACCCCAATAGCAGTAATTTGACCTGTATACATTGTATGGTGCTACCATCTATATCACCAATTTAGAAATATTTTCCGCGTTTTTAAAACTAACCACATCTTTCTACTTACTCTCACTGGTGAGAAAAAATTTGGAGACCTTAGAATTTGAACGCACCTTGTAGTTCACAACTAATTCCCTTTGTACTAATAGTTTTTCAGTTCTTTTACGATGGTCCTTTTACGAAAATTTTTCCAAGTTTTTGTCCCAGTACAGTAGAAGGTCGATAACATGAACACGAAAATCCCATGCTCGTTCAACTATAGGGCTTGCAAAAATTTAAAAAAAAAAGGTTTACAATGCAAAACATTTATTTTCTCTTTTATAATCTTACATAGAATTATAAAATACATTTTATGGTAATCTTTCTTTATTTCTGTTTTGAAATTAAATTTGAAACTACAGCTTTTTCATGAAGCTTTTTAATGCTCAAGATGTCCGATATGTTAACATAATACTGTTCGGCCACTCCAATGATACCTTCAAATCTTGAATGGCTTCACGGTGTGTCACTTTATAGTTCGGGTTTATATATTATTTATTATCTTTATTATCACCATCATTATCATCTTCTAGTGTTTCATTTATTTTATCTTTGTGTAGCTGAGTATATTGATCCTAGAAAAAATAATGTTTGAGTTTCACTTTATACATATGTATAAAAGTACCCAGAACAGAATTCTTACATCGGTTGAATTGTTTTGAATAGTTATAACATCCAGAGCCAGCGTGGTCCCGTGTTGGGGGACGGGCTGCGATGCTGACGGACCCGGGTTCAATTCCCGGTGCTCTCTGATGCCTGGCGGGTGGCCTACTCAGTCACTAAAAATAATTGAGTACCTGCGTTCATTCGAACAAGGGGTAATAATGGCGGTAGTCTTAGGCGCGGTGCTTGCCACATCGCTCCGCATCAGAGATGGTGCGCGACGACCGGGCAGAGAGAGCGAACGTATGAGAGCCTTAACCTCTCAGTTCGCAGGCCGTGCTCCCACGCGGGGCGTAGAGCCTTACCATTATTATTATAACATCCAACACAACTTTGATTTCCTTGTCTTTCCGAAGTTCTTTGTGTTCACTTAATGGAGTGTTGTTATCTTCATTAGTAAATTCACAATTTTAGTATAAGGTGTTACGCCAACATTTTGATACTGATTTTAGTGTTATTTTTTGCCAAGCTCTGTGTAAATGTAGAACAGCAACTTTTAGGGTAATTTTTTCAGTTCCTCGCCCACACTTCGATTAGCTGATACAATTGAACTCAACAAGCTTTTCCGATAAGATAATTTCGTGAGCCTTAGATCATTTCACAAATTCCTCCTCTGGAAGTTGGGATGATGCACTGCCCAAATGAACAACTAATTTTTGAGGAAGATCTTGTTATCGCAAAAATTGTTTAACCTAAAATTTATAAAAAGGAAAGATAGTCTTTAGAGTCTGCTCACTTCTGGGGCAAAATGTTGAAAAAACCACTCTTTAAAAAAGTCTTCAGTCATCCACGCATTTGTTGTATTCTTGTAAATTATGGTATTTCAGAAATTTTTTAAACTGTTACAATTTCTTTCAATTATGTAAGACTGTCGCGTTTGCACAGCCCAAAAATGTCAGCCGTTGTTCGGCAACTTTCAGACTAAGAGAAGTTTTTTCACTAAATGCAACGTGTGTTTCTTCGGGCAGCATTTTTCAGTATAGACCTGTCTCGTCTGCATTGTGAGGTTGGTTTTCGGAAAGTCCTAATTCTTCAAACAGTTTAGCCAATTTTTCTTTGAAAGAATCAACAAGTTGTGGTTGGATAACAATTTTTCAACCGTAATTTTCAAAAATTGAATTCTATAACGACATTTACAACGTTGCAACCACCCATCATTTGTAATAAATTTTACATTGCTTGAATACAAGTTTAGTGCTTTTTGGTTCATGATTTCTCCAGTAACTGGTAAATGTCTTTCGCGTTGTTTAAGAAACCATTTATACAATTTCTTCTCCATCCTTGGGAACACAGAGGCTTTCAAAGTGCACGTTTTTTTAGGTTTTAATGTGGGGCTGACAGTACTAAGAATTTTATTCCTTTTGTTTTCAATAGAGCAAATTTTTGATTTGACCACGCCACATTTTTTGGAAAGAGCAGTTACCGCAATCCGTTTTCTGTGCTCTTAAATAATTTTGGCCTTTTAATAGAAGAAACGGCATTTACTATTGGTATTCTTTGTTTTCGGCATTTTACACTGTATTTAATCACTTGTAAATGCACCACCGCAAGGAACCGACACAACGAATTCGACTGAACTGTATGAAATAAAAGATAAATGCAAAATGCGAGTCTTGACTTATAGTTCTTGTTATGCTCATATATTCGAATGTTTATGTTATCGAGGTTCTTTGTATTTTTATGTTATTTCCTGACTCATTCTCTCATCCGACTTCGTATTGCATTTTAGGCACCTCCAGAGCTGGTTTGGAGCCTATATATGGAGTTGATGATCCTTCTTGTGCTAACTCAACAGCTCTGGGTCTCTGCAATTTTCCAATGCCCTGATACCCATAACAGAGTTTACTTGTTATTTTCCAAAGCACTGATTTATTCGCGGTATTCCCATACCAGCCTAAAAATTGTCCTTAGAAACTTTTTATTTTTTTTTTGACTGTTTTACTTCAGAACGTAACCCTGACAACGCAAGCCATAGCTATTTACTACTTTCCAATAGCAAAGAGCAAACCATTTCCAAATCTATGTACCAAATTTCCACTTAATGCATTATTCCCTATTTCTACACTTTCCTCCAACCCGTATAGCCAATATAGCGAGAATATAAGCAATTATAGAAAATTTGGCAACAGTACCACTGTAACATTGTAAAATAATAATAAACTTCTTTTTCCAAAATAATCTATATTTAATGGATAATTTCTACAAAAAAAAACCTTAGTAGAAGGTGGACTTACGCGTACCAAACGTTTCTTGTACAAGTATGTTGTTGGAATGATAAGAATAAAACATTAGAATTATTTTTCAACATAATTTCTATGTACTTTAATACATTTGTTATATCTCAAAATTAGTATTTCAATACTCTTGCAAAAATACTCTTAATGTTATCTGCAAACTGTTCCAAAACAGCCTGCAACTCTTCATTGCTGTTGAATTTTCTACCTCAAAGATATTTCCTCAGTTTTGGAAATAGGCACTAGTTCCAGGCAGCTAGGGTGAGCTCCTTAAACTCACAGTAGTTTACACAGCACAGCATACCACTTTTTTCCTTATCGTAGTTGACCTTATTTACTACCATTGTGTTCCTTTCCTTAAAATCAATTGGAAAAATTCGTTTTCAATCCTAAAATACCATTATCATAATCTTTTTCTTCGTCCAAGTCGCCTTTGTTTTACCTAGCAGCTTTTCGTCCGGTCTACGATATTCCGGTGACTCTTTTCTTTACTTTTTCTATTCTTCAATTCTTGGATTGGTCGGCAGCTTTCCATTTTAGTTTGTCGCAGATAGATTTTTCGTCCCAGATTGTGACATCCTTCTTTCATACATATTAAGCTGCTGTGAGAGGATAATGTGGTGTCTTTTCCTTCCCTTCCACATCGCAGTTCAGTAACCGCTTGGATGGATGGCATCTTTGCCTGCTGATATTCAATCTACAGCTATAGCAATGTATCCATCTCCACCTGCAGTTGATACCGCAAAAGCTGCTGCCCCCTTGCAGTTACCACTAGAGCCATTAAATTCCACTGGAAGGTTGCCTCTAGTGGCCTCTCACTTAGTTTTGTCTGTGTGTCGACACAGTTCACCAGGGCGTGGCCGCTATACTCTCGTGTGCATAGCTTGTTGTAGCCATAAGTGAGAGTTGGGAGTCATTTGGGAACCAGCATCTCAGAACGACTCTAGTGTCCAACAGTTCCGCGTATAATGGTACTATCCCTTAATGATTTCCCTATACCCCAATATACTTTTTTTAATGGGAGATTATAATATAGAATTATTATCATCTACTATAACAATGGAAAGGAGAACTTTTCAGTAGTCGTAACGGATGTTTAAAAATTGCTCACAAGTTTGTATGGTACTAATCTATAATTCTTTTAAATGCCGATCTTTTAACATCTCATTGTGCGATACGTTTTCAATCCTCTCTGAGCCCAAACGAAATTGTCCCGCTTGTTCCTTTACATTAGAATGTGAAGACAAAGATTCACTGTGCACACCATCCAAACATTGCTTCATATTACTGGGGTTAAAATCATATTTAGTAAGAAAACTATTCACGGCTTAGTATTCGATTTTTTAACAATGAGCAAAATAACGCAACACTACCAACCGTCAAGTATCTATTGAAATTTTTGCTAACATTTAAATAAATGTTTTCTATTATTACTGGAACATTATCAGACTGGAAGCTGTTGGTGCTTATCTCTAGATTAGTCCAGGTGATTGTACAATAAAGCAGTTATTGCATAATCAGGACGTAAGGCAAGAAGTTAACTAAAAAAACAACAAGAAAGAAACAACACGCTACAGAGTCGTCGAGGTAAACCCAAAATTTTTTTAAGGTGTATTGTGAATAAGCCATAAGGCCGTCTTATGCGCGTGAGCAATCCCCTAGTAGATTAAGCCAGCTTCACATAATCACCAACCTACGATTGTCAACAAAGAGCAGAACTGCTATACTCGAATTCCTCCGTACCAGAAATTATTGCCTGGTTTGGCTATAAATAGACCCAATCTTATGACCAAGAAGTACAAGGAATCTGACTACCTGGAGGAGATAACTTCTGACAGAAAAATTCACATCAAGTGATCTAATCACAAAAGAAGTAATAAATTCTTCAGCAAATTAAAAGAGCAGATCGACCAAGATCCTGGTGGAGTATGACTCGCCTAACAAAACAGCGTGGCGAAGTCGGCGGTTAGTCTAACAGTGCATCAAAACCTGCTCTACAAGTCTTTTGTCCTGGCCAAACACCAATTGTTAACTAAGGAAAACAAGATCAACAAGAAGTTAAACACAAAAAATGTTTGTGACGAAAAGAACTTAGATCTGTCAAAAGGTATCTGAAGTACTTACCTTCATACATATAAAGTTTATTGCCTCTGTAATGGTGGTGGAGTTAGCGAGCTGAAGACGTTGTAGCGCACCACTTCTTTCAGAAAAGCCTAAAGGTGATGGATACAGTTAGCTTTGACTGACAAGGTGGTCATGGATGACTTTTTTCTCGTATTGTCTTTCGATTTAATTTTCTTTCTAAAGCTTTGTAAAAACTCCGGATGTTTTCTGGTGATACAAAAGCTTCTGGAACGAATCTGGGCATAATGGATAGTAAACTGCACTTGTTCCTAACCACTGGACTTACAATTGTTAGTTCCCATAGTGATCCATTTGATTCTGCCGAAGCGCACCCCTCAATCAATAGAATTTTAGAACTTAACTCTTCAGAAAAATTGGAGTTCTAATCTAGAAATCGTTGATTTCTTCTGTAAAAGCCTGTCGGTGACAGCACTTTCTATTAAATTAGCATCCGTGAAGATTTGGTCATTGAACGAAAAAACTATAGTTTTCATGAAACCAGATTTCATGTTGTTTAGATCATCGCCGCATCATGGGCCACATTTACTAAACTTGCAATGTCATAGATAATAACTGGCTTTTCTGAATGATTCAGCATCCATGTGTCAGCTGCAGCGTTGTAGGCCGCTTTGATTGGACCAAAAACAGACTTTTCTAAGGGCTGCAGCTTATGGGTACAATGAGGCGACGGCATTACAATTTGAGTTATCACAAATCAGCAAACTTAAATTTCTTTTGTGCTAGATGATAAATTGATGAAGTGTTCTATCACTTTTGGAAATAACTTAAATGTCAACCAGCCTAAAGGATTTTCCAAGTCTAGTGCCTCACGTGGCATGTTTAAAAAAGTCTCGGGGATAGATGATGGCAGGGAAAAGAAATGTGCCAGTTGCACAAATAATAGCACTAATTGTAACTAAGATTCCTCCCTCACCACTAGTGCAAAAACTAACTTGCTTAATTTCTTTTTCTGCTACGATTTTCTTGAGATTTTGAGCAATCATTGCGCTTGTTTCATCTAAGTTATATATTTTAATGAATTCGTCAACCTAGGATTTTAATTAAAAACTTCCTTCGGGTTAGTAAAATTTTCACCGTTGTGTTTAATGAAGGAAGTCATTCTTCACAGGTTACATCTCTCTGGGTGCCCAATAGATGACTTGTTTCTTTTGATAAAGGGCTGTAGCCAATCCTCTCCGGCTGCTTTGGCTTGGGTCCAAAAATTTGAATTTTTTTATTAGTTATCATGGCGTACATATAGAGGCTAATTATTTTAATTATTTTTAATTATTTTACCATTTTAAAGTTTCATCTATATGCCATTCTGGCACATCCCAAAATGTAGCCTTTTAGTGCAGACTTCTCATGCTTTGTAAACACCTTACAGTATAGTTTGCGGCCAACGTACATTCTCAGTTTTTGGTTTGTTTTGTACTTTACCCCAATATCGCTGCAATGTTGCCCTTGGTATCTCCATATCTTGTTCAAGCACAAGCAAAGATTTTCCTTTCTTAAGGGACTTCAATACCTTCTTCATAATTTTCGCCCTATAAGTAGCTACTTTCTTTCTTTGGGCTTTCTTGACATCTAAAAAATACAAACTTTTAATAAATAGGACTACATGGATTGTGCGCGCGCGTAGGCATACAGTGGAACAGTGTCCCAGTGTGTACCAAGCACGCGTATCCCACTGCGAACTAATGTATGCAATTCCAAAACATTCAACAATATCAGAAACAAAATCGACGATATTTAGATAAAAATAAGTTATTTTCATACATAATGATTCACTTAACACTACAGAAACGGAAAAGTCAATAAAAATCTAACTTTTTCGATAAAAAAAGGGAAAACTGAATAACACAACACGCTTCCGTCAGGCGGCAGCTATATTGAACTGAAGCAGTGGCTGCTTTAGCAGCACTTAATGGAAATGGTTCTGATTGGTTAACTAAAACAGTGCGCAAAATTTTAATCGTGTTTCACTGTGTACTACTCTCCCCTACAAATAAATGTAAAGTAAAAATTGAAATCAAAATATATTATGGTAGAAAACAGTAATAACAATGGTAACACTATAACGCCCCGCGTGGGAGCACGGCCTGCAAAATGAGAGCTTAAGGCTCTCTCTGCCTGGTCGTTGAGCACCATTTCTAATACTGCGCCTTAGACGACCTCCATTATTACCCCTTGTTCGAGTGAACGCAGGTACTCAATTATTTTTAGTGACTGAGTAGGCCACCCGCCAGGCATCAGAAAGCTCCTAGAATGGAACTTGGGTCCGTCCGCACCCCAGCCCGCGCCTCAACCACTAAACCACGCTGGCTTCCAGAAAACACAATAAAAAGCACAAAAATATGTTTACTTGTATACGTTAGTGCAGGAATGACCTAGAGCCTGGAAATAGTGACAATAGAAAATGAAAAAGAAAATACCACATACAATAAAAGCATTGGGCCTTCAACAGATGCACAAAAACCGCATATTATCCAGTATGTCGCCGACTTGATAATGATAAAAATTCGATGCACTGATGAATTAAACAGGTATGTCTCACAAAACTTTGCACATTATCATGTATTGGAACTTAAATATGGGAAAGGTCTGTCCACAATAAGCTTTCCACACTGTCACCGATCATCACAAGCGTGCGAACAATTGCAACAGCTGTACAACGTGGATCCGAAGATGTTCTCTTTAACATTTGGTCATACCAGACGAATCGGCTGAATCAGCAGTATCGGTCTATGAAATAGCAGCCCTAAGAAGCAACATTCGGAATTTTTAATTTCAAAAGTAATAGCGATTGTCTTGATGAATTCAGCAATACGAGTTAGTGAATTTCAATTGCATACAAATAAAATAGAGTTACTTTGATGCACTGTGTAATTTTGCTGATTGCAAGTACTCCTTTAGACATATGGAAGAAAAGTTGCCAATATTTTTGCTTAAAGTGCGCAGTCCACATTGAAAGCGCCTTTTTAATGTATCAGACTTTTGATCTAAGAAGGTCACCAAAAAGTTGATTTTTATTAAATAATAATAATAAATAATTAAAATTGACTCACGGTGCCATCTGTTTTAGGTAATTTTGAAAGTATTTTCAGATCACTACGTTCGAGCCCTAGTCATTACTTTAGTATGAAGAGTTTATTGTGCAATGAAACAACTAGGCAATAACAAAATTAGACAATCCAATTAAACATACCCGGACGCTTTTTTCTAACTCGCCAGCTGCCGTTTAGGTTGCTCTGAGCTAACCTACAGATATAAAAAAGCAAGGAGCTACACCATTTGATCAAAAAGATCTAAACACTCAATGTTGTAAATTCAGAGACTCATACGGCATGTATTAATATGATGTCGATCCACCTTTAGCTTCCAGCGCAGCCTTCACTTTTCGAAAAAACTTGCCAGCAGATTTTAATATGTCACTAAAAACTGCCATGCATTCCTCCATGAGGACTGTAGAGAATCCAGCCACTAAAGATGGGCGATTTTGTCTAGCGCATAAGCTGTGTTCCAATTTTTGTCAGATCGGCGGTTTGTGTTAACCTGTTATCCAGTTATCCTGTTGCTACAGGAAAAGACTTTTCATAAACTGTTAAATTCACGGAGTTGTCAAAAATATCAGAGTTTGTCAATCTAGGCCAAACTACAAAAAGAGCTCCAAAATCATAATACCTCCACTATAATACTTAACTGTTAGCACAATACCCTAGGATAAAAAGCGTTTTCTTGGCATCCGCCAAAACCTGGTACGTCTATCGGATGCAAGAGGCTTTTGGCATTGACCTAAGCACTTACACAACCGATGAAGAGTCTTGGAGCTAAGGACCTCACCAAAAGTTCTTTTAAAATCACCACTGATCTTTCATCACTATGCTCTTCAACATTCGACGACTACTATCATTAAGTTTATGCGTCTTACCACTGCGCGGCTATTTCGCATCCAAGGCATTTTCATCTTACAACGAGATGGATGTAAAATCCAGAAAGGCAACTTTTGAAAGCGAAGCAAGTTATGCATGTGACTTGTGGCTCCCGTATCTCGGGCCAAATGAGCGCTACTGGTCTAAAAACAATCTACGCCTAACAGGCTTTCTAAAGTTAATAAAATAATTTACGGTTAATTAGGCACTTGTAGAAAAAGCGACATTTAACAAACGGATGTGTTGCAACAATGGCACCCAATAATCATTTATGTCACATTCAGAATTATTCAACTCTGTCGACTCACTCATTAGCTGTGTAACGCACATGTGTATAACCTACATATACTACTACCTACAGTTTTGTCTTATTCTATGACGTTTTAGTACTGTTCCCTAAAAGACTGTCCGGATACTTTTTGCCAAGGCAAGATGACCTTGTAGCCCATTATAAGATACGCAGTACTAATGTTGGTTTACGCTGCAAAATACTATGTAAACAAACTCCGACTTGTTTAAAACTTGCCACTAAATTACTTTTGGCATTTTTGATTCATGCGATACATTGAAGTATAGGTTTAAAAACAGAACGAGTGAGTTAAAGAACCTCAGTGACTGAACGTAGTCGATATATAAAGTGCAGAAAATGCTAAAGAATTAACAGGAATAATGAAACTCTTCTCAGTTTCTCAAGTCAATTTTTAGTAACGCAATGATAAACCCACAACTAGAAAGAAAAACACACCAAGAAATTGTATTATCCAGCTAGTATTAATTACACGTTTACAGTTCTAAGTCAAGTGGCCTCTCATAAGTCAAAAGAAAAAAAGCGAGCCCCGACGTTAAATCCTTCTGAAGAAGCTGCAGCTGAAACCAATTGTATTAGACACAAAAGTACCAAGTTTGGTCACTTCCTCTTGTGACATTGATCGGGAAAAGCCCCCAAAATCGGAAAACTTAAATTTAAATTTTAGTAGAAATATACATAAAGGTATTTTGTCCTGTTTTATCATTCTAAAGGACGATCTCAAGAATTTTTACAATATTTTTAGTTTTGGGTCATGTTTAAAGGTGCAGTATTTGGAAAACAATGCAAAGAGAAAGATTACAAGTATTTCCATATAGTAAAGATAAATAATTATAGCTACTCATCATCCGAATAGTCGATTTTTGAGTAAACGAAATCATCGAAAAAGGTAGAATTAATGGCTTCATCTTCACTTTTAATACCCAAAATACCAAAAAAAATCATCGGTATCCAACTGCCTTAAATCCAAGTTTACATTGGCAGTAATATTCAAAATTATTCTATCTATGCCTGTATTTCTAAGTCTCGAAGAACTTAAAAGTAATTTAGTGCTAGAAAAACAACCCTAATTAACTCACACTAATTTTGGAGCCATTCAATCGGTCACCTATCGACCATCAACCAATTACTTATCTCGGGTTATATGGAATAACCAACCAAAGTGCTCCAGGTGAGGTGCTTATCCACCTGATAGTGTACTCAACGTAAAATTCTTGTCGATAAAAGTTGATGGGGTTAGTTGCTTGAGATCAATATTTCCAAAGTCGTAGCCGCTTAGCGAGAAATTCCACAGAGTAAAATGGCCAAATCTGGTATTTAAGCGTTGTCCTAGATATCCTCCATCGAACACTATTAGTTTCAACTAAAGTTTTTCAGAGAAATTTAATAGGGGCTCGCTTTTTCCCTTACTTCTCAAATATAAAAAGGCTCAAATTTCCTGAATAATAATAATTGTCGGAATATGTAATGCATATAGTAAATTTGGAGAAAGTGGCACTACAGTGTAAGGTTCATTGAAATAAAAAGGGCTCCATTGCAAAGCTGAATAGAGATCTAATTGTGAAAAATTACTAAAACATTTTATCAGTTTTATTTCGTGTAAAAGACGCAAAATAATTCAATTATAACGATTGCTTACTCAGGGTGGGGCATAAGTTGCGCTATCATTTAAACAACGAATAACTTTTGTTCTTTTTTAATATTTTTATTGATTAATATTGAACAAATAGCCTCGATTTTCTTTTTTACAAGCCAAGGTATTCTTAATAACATTTTCCTTTACACTAGCCAATGTGCGTTTGTCTATATTCCTCATTTTTGCATAAATTCTCTCTTAGAGCTATTGAATATTGCGGCGGTCACTGCCATAAACACAATCTTTTAAGTAACCCCACAAAAAGAAGTCAGAAGACGTCAAATCAAGTGACAAATTGCGTAAAATTGTACTTTCGCCAAAAATGTTTTTTAATAGCTGCATAGCTTGCTGTGTGAGCGGTTGCTCCATCTTGTTGATACCATAAGTTAAGTATGTTTTCAAAAACTTGACAAATGAAAGTTTCTAACATTTCTTGAGCGAGCTCCGCTAACCGCCACAGCATTCTTATCATCGTCATCTAAAAAAAGGCCGGTTACCCTTTCCGATGTCACTCTGCATCAAACAGTGATTTTGAAAAGATTCAGCTCAGGTTGATGCATGACTCTTTAGGTTTTCAGTATCCATAATAGAATATTTTATTCATAATAATTGGCTTCACCGGTCATCAGCAGTTTTCGAGTAAATCGCTTATCAGCTCTGGCCACTTCTTGGATTTAAACTGCTTAGCGCAGTCTTCGTTAAAAGTCTACCGGCTTTATCTGTTTGTAAATGTCATAGTGATATTCTTGAGATTCCAACTGCTTGTGAACGTTTTGCATTCTGATGAATGCTTTCCCATACCCGTCCCATATTTTCTAATGTGCATACAGTATGTGGTTTGCCACAAACTCCTGTTGTCCGAGTAGCTAATTAGTCTCAGTGTAACCGATTTTTGGTGGTGATTCATAACTTGGAAATGGCACGTGTAAGCGTGTTGTTACACAATTAATTTCCTAGGCTTACGCTTTTAAAATCTGAAAAAAACAATTATAAATTCGTTATTAACTGTTTAAATAATATAGCGACTTATTAATAATAACATTTTCTGTTATATAACAGAGCATATGATGAAATGATTTGTAAACCTTAACGTTGTAGAAATAAGATGTTCGGTTCAAAACCCTAACTTAAACCCTAGTGAACACTTTTGGTGTGAATTAGTACGCCAACGTTGCTCTAGACCGTATCTATAGCTCTTTGGAAAAAAACTAACTGCCATTCTCTAGGGAAGTGTTGATAACAGTTTCGAATAGGTGTCCAAATAATTTTTATGAAAAGCACTTTTTATTTAATTTTAATACTTCTGAAACTCTTATGTACATTAAACCGTAAATTTTTAAAAAAATGTAAACTTATATGTTTAATTTCGGCATATTTTTTTTTCTAATGCATACAGAAGATTTTTTTTTTATTGAACATAACTATACAAAATGTCAGTATTTACATTCAGTAAGAAATTTAACACATCCTTAACGTGTACATATAGCTTTCTGGAAAAAGGCCAATAACAATTTCCCTAGAGTACCTGGATAATGGTTTGACGTACATATACATATACACACGCACACATTCGTCATGCACAGCGATATAGCAGCTGCTATGGTTCAAACCTCTTCAGTCTAGGTTCGTCCTCCTCGCTTTCCAGTAGATACTATACTAGCGTGTTTGGATGGGCGGCAATCCGGTCGTGGTAACGGGTACTGAATCTTCATATTTCTTCATCTATTGTGGGATTGTCGAGGTCACCGCGTATATCCTCGTCTGGTATATACCATGGAGCATTAACTAGTAAACTTAGTATTTTGGCTTAAAATCTTCTTACAATGTTCATGTTGGAGTTACTAGCTGTTTCCCATATGACCCCATATGACTAAACGAATTTTAGTATGGCTTTATGTAATGGTACTTTATTTTTCAAGGATAATTGGAATTTTCCAATTCATTTTGCTGAACGAAGTCCCCAATTGTTTACGTTTTGTCCATATGTGCTTTTTCCAAATCTAAATAAATCCCTAAGTATTTGGCGCTTTCTGCTACAGGGACTTGTTGATTATTAAGCCAGACAGAAGGCAGGTGTCTCTTCTTGTACTAAAGGTTACATAAATAGATTTCGTCTCGTTGATTTTGATGCACCATTTTGTAAACCATAGCTGTAATGAGTTCAGGTGGCTTTGAAAAATGCGCTATTTGTGGGTCAAAGTAAGACGGCGTTATCGTCCACAAGTGTAGCTGTGAGTGTGTCTCTTGTTGGCAGGTCTGCAGTAAATAGGAGGTACAGTAGTAGACCTGACACGCTTCCTTGGGAAATTCCAGCGCTTATAAGAAATAAATTTGTGTAGGATTCGCCATATTTGACCATAAAGTGACTGTCGGCAAGGTAAGATTTGATAATTTCAAAGACGTCTGAAGGCAATGCACTCTTGATTTTATGCAATAAACCGATATGCCAAACTCTATCTAATGCTTGCGAAACATCAACAAACACGGCTGAGCAATATTTCTTGTCTTCAAAATCGCCAAGAATTTTATCTATTACCCTGTGGATTTTCTCAGTGGTGGTATGGTGTCGTCTAAATCCAAACTGATGATTAGGAATTAATTTGTTGGTTAAGAGTACCGGTGTTATTCTTTTCAACAGCAATTTTTCAAAGATCTTAGACATCACTGGAAGCAAACTGATTGGTCGATATGATGAAGCGTTTTCTTGGGGTTTGCCGGTTTGGGAATTAAGATAATGATAGCAACTTTCCATTGTGGTGGAAAAAACCGCAATCTTAGCATGGTGTTGAAGAGAACGTTATAAATCTATAACCTTTATCCGTCAGTTCCTTTAGAACCTTGCCAGTAATCAAATCATAGTCTGGTGCTTTACGAGGATTTAAATTAGTAGTAATTTTGAGTTTAACTTTATTTATGGAAAATGTTTTACTGAAAGGCTCACCTGGAAAGGAGATTCAAGAAATTGCTGTATTTCATTCTCTTCTAGGTTCGAGATTGCAGATGGAAATGGTCTAAATACTTGGGTTGGGTGATTTGCAAAAACTAGCGCTTTATCTGAGTCACTTCGGGTTCAAGTTTCATTGTCGGCTCGAAGAGACGATTTGTGTTGCTGCGGTTGCTTCAGATTTTTGGTTGCCTTCCAGATAAAATATTCGCTGGCTTTCGTTGATGACAATTGTTTCAGATGGTTCTGTATCGACTGATTTCTGATGTCCAAAAGTAGCTTTTTAAGACCAGAAGCACCTTGATTTATTATACATTTATCATTTGGATGCCTTGTTGTTTGCCATCGCCTGCGTAGTCTCCACTTTTAAGCGATTTTTTGTTTAACAATTAGAGGGCAAACAGTTTTCGGAATATACAATGTATTGCCGGGAGTGGCTTGCTTGAACGACGTTAGTTAGTAAAATGCTCTTAGCTAAAATTAAATTATTTTCTGATTTTAAAGGAACGTCTAGCGATAATGTGTCATCTGCTATTTCTCGGAATAAGTCCCAGTTTGTGGTTTTACTGCTCATAATAAGAGCTTAATGACTACATGTAACCCTAGCGTAATTATAATAGGCGAGTGGTCAGTCGATAGATCTAGGCAAGATTCTACCTTCAAGTTGTTTGGGCTAATTCCTTTGAATACATAGAAATCAAGCAGATCTGGTAGTTTCGATGGGTTTGACGGCCAATATGTTGGTTCACCAGTGGATAGATGTCGCATGCCATTACTATTAATTGCCTTCAGTAACTCGCGGCCTTTAGTTAGAGCTAATCTGGATCCCCACGCCATATGTTTAGCGTTAAAGTCTTCAGCTGATAAAAACTTAGTGCCCAGGGTATTGAAGTAATGTTCATAGTGACCTTGTTTGTTATTGTGGCGAGGTGGTCAACAAAATGCTGAGATTACAAATGGTCCCGTCCATTCTGTTACCGTTACGCTTGTAGCATGAAGGTGGTCTTCTTTATATTTTCGTAGTTCATAGTGCTTGATACTACTTTTAATGATACTTGCTGTGCCAGCATGGGATTCTGATAAAACTTCTGTCTGTGAAATGTGCTTCTGACACCAACATGATGTCTATGCGTTGGTTTGAAAGAAAGGATAGCAATTCATCTTTGTGTTGTGGCAGCCCGTTGGCGTTTCATTGAGCTATTCTAAGGAGTTAAACCATTACCAATTTTGGAGACAATGGTTGTTAGGAGGTTTAACATTGTTCCCATTGTTCCATTAAAGATTTCATCATTTTTTTAACTCACTCATATCGTCAGTCTGGTTGTTTGCTTGCTGCTGCAACTTCAAAATGGCATTGGAGTTACTATTATTCAGAACTTGGGCACGAGTAAGATTTGAACGAACATATGTTGAATAGCTACTGCAGGCTGATTATAGTTGTATATTTCTCAGACGTTTTTGGTACGACTTTTACTTCTTCATTATGTAACACTTTTATCTCATTTATTTTTAGCTACTGTTTCGAGTAGACGAACTAGTGGTTCAATTATTCTCCCTCCTGACACAAAGATCGGTGGATGTTTGAGAACTGTTTTCCAGGCATCTTTGGTTTTCTCTTTTTTGCATTGTCGCCACTTAGTGAATCAAATCTGTTTTTAGAATTCAACCAGTACTCTACCGCTTTCGGTTGTTTATTCTGTTGAGCGGACTTTTCAACGAAGTCTTTCCGAGTACGCTTTCTATTTTCTGCCAATATCCATGGCTCTTCGTTTAATTGTTGTGTTTGAGGTTGTTGATATATAATGTTGTTTTGGCAAGATGGATTTGTAACCACAGGGTTAATGCTTGAGAGTTGTACAATATCATACGTAGGCGTATTTGCTGATATGATGAGGTTGGTAAATGTGTTCAACTTACATAGCGCAAGGCTGCTGTTCTGAGTTTGATGTTGTGGTAGGTGAATAATAATAGGACATAGCGGCTTCATAATAAATATGTACTCAACTCACGAACGTCCACTCTGCCTAGATGCACAGGGCTAACGGCGGCAGGAACTACGACAAGAACTGCGGTAGGAGTGGCGGTAGAAACGACAGCAGAGAAAATATTAACTTTGAATTTTAGAAACACCCACGTATTTAATTAACTCAATCGCTGCTAATCGACTTTTGAATGTCCCCAGAGCTTAGTTTTATACTAGAATATTGCTATTAAAAAGTTTATTACGACAGAGCCTTTCATCCCAACCATTTTGATAAATAATAACCCTATTAAACCGTTAGCATTACAAGAAATATTATTAAGGCCTTTCTTCTGGTTCGGGAATGGGTTTATTAAGAGTCTAAGTAGAGAACTACTCCCTTTTTCTCGAAGGCTACGTAGAAAGGCCTTATTTCATTTAAGGCCATATATATTTATTTCAGTTTTGCTTTACTTCGTCAAACAAATAACGACTTCGGGAACACCCTCCAGTAATCTACTTTGTATGAAAAACGCAGCCTTCCATAAACATATCAATAAAACTTCTCGCTTACTAATGCTAACAAGTTTAAAGCCAAAATCTGATAAACTGAGGAAACAGTAAAAAATCCGCGACTAACTTTTTGCGCGCTCCTGAAAGGCGCCGCAAAAAGCGGCGACGCCGTAGCTTGATGTGATATACGGCAAGTGATTTATAACTTTCATAAAGTGAGCTACCAAAAAGTTACTGCGAGATTTTATTGGCGAAGTTAACGCGGTATTAATTTTTCGGCACAAGGTGATCGCCCGGAATTCGGAGTTCTGTAAAGTAGGCCGGCTTGCCCGTCAAAGCCAGACAGGCTTATTAATCACTGAAATGATGCTCGCTTAGTAAAAATGGCTGATGTTTATCTAGGCAAGACAAATTTCATAATGAGGATGTACCTAAAATATCAATGCTTAAAACTCGTAATTTACTAAAACCACTCGGTTATAAAGAGCTCCCCAATAAGAACGATATGATTGAAGTAAAATTCGATGAACCCAATTTTCGATTACTTTGCGCAATAACTCGAATCTAATGTCACGAATGCAGCGTTCGATGTTCAATCGTAATCCATCAAGGGTTTCTGGTTTGTTTGAATGGACTGTAGGTTTCAAACAGCTCAACAAAAAGTAATCTAGAGGAGTTAAATCACAACTTCTTTCACCAAACTTTTCTTTCAATACGTAAATAGTGGCATTAGCAATATAACATGTGGTACCGTCTTGTTAGAACCACATGTCCTTCAAATTTATCTAATTTTTGGCCACAAAGAATGTATTAACATCAACTGGTACCGCTCACCAGTCATTATAACTGCATCTCCTACCTCATTTTGGAAAGAGAATAGTCCGATGATGCCACTATGCCATGAACCACATTATACAGTGACCTTTTCCGGATGAAAGGGCTCTAGTGAATTTCTTGTGGATTGTTCTTATACCAAAAACCACAATTTTGTTTGTTAACATATCCACTCAACCATAAATGAAAGAAGATAATTTTTTGTCCAAAATTATGGTCCCTTTCAAGTCCGGGGGCTTCAGTTCTTAACTCAAAACAAATGTTATACGCGTGTAAACCCAAATCTTTTAACAAAATACACCAAGTTGTTGTTCTTTTAAATCCTAATTCTTGAGTACTACGAGAAATCGATAAATTTGGAACCTCTGCAACGCTATCTCTTATAGCAGCAATGTTCTCTACGCGTTCTTTTAGCCATGACAAATTTTTAGAGTATGCTTAATAAGACACTTTAAAATTAAAAATCAAATAAACCCCCCTCTCTTCCCCGTGCCTAGTGTTTGTTCACATTCTTTTGATTTCGTCTTTGATCCATAGAGCTTTAAAGTCAGTATGCAGTGCTGACCATAAGCTTCCCCTAAAATTTTCCATGTAATTCTAGTGTGCTTTATCTATCTAGTTAGTTGTTATTCTTTTGATATCGTCTGTCTAACGAGTCTTCTTGCACTTCTTTTATCAGCTCTTGGTCTCCATTCGAGCAACCATTTTGACCATATGCTCTGCCTAATTCCATTTCAGGTTACTTATTATTTCAATAACATCTCTAAATTCATTTTTTATTGTATCCCTAAGTGTTACACCAATTAATCTTTAAAGTTATCTTATTCTACCCTTAAGACCATTGCAGTATCCAGACATGTTGCTGGCCCCTACAGTTGTTTAGATCAAAATCTACAAAATATCCGATCGACACACAGCATTCTCTATTCCTTCGTCTTTATGGTTGCAATTGGAAATAAACATCAAAAGAGTCCAACAGGAGTTCTTTTAAATAGCACATGGCATACCAAAAAAGCTAGTTGGCCAGTGTGGGACACATTTGGCGTTCAGCCCACAATTGTGAAATAGTATTTGGCATTTACAATCCCTTAGGCAATATTTTAACTTGATTCTCTAACTGTATAATGAATTCATTGACGGTTATACTTGATAAGTATGAGAAAAAATCTCCTTTATTTTCAAATGTTGTTACCCGTGCCTTTATAAAGGATCGAATTTTAATCAGTTTCTTACTAATATTTTATTGTCGCCATTTCACTTGACGAGTTCTCCCATTTATTAACTTTTTATAAAACAACTGATAAGTACAAATTCTTTTGAGAATCTTTCAGGGTTTTTAAGTCAGACATCGTTCTGTTCAATTCCATTGCAAGCCATCAACTCACAAAGTTCATCATTTTTGCACCACAATACTATCATCGAGTGATATAATTGGGCCTACCTCTTTGATGGTATTTTCAGCGCTCTGTGAACTCGAAGGCTCTTACAGCTGTATATTTGATGCACTAAAATTTGAAGTCAGTGAAGTCAATGATGACGATTGGGATTTCTGCACACTATGTGAGAAAAAGTGTTTATTTTTTATATTTTCTTGACCACAGTTTCCTTCCGCGTAAGGCACTTTTGGAACGTTTCCACTTGGCATTTTAACAAGTCTCGACCCTCCTTTCCACTCATTGTTTAGCCTTCATGATAAATGAAATTTAAATGGAACGACTATTTCATACAGAACTAAACTTTGTTTCCAAAAGCTGCACGTAATTATAATTGTACTACAATTAATGCAACGGTCAACGGTTAATGCAACAACACTGATTTATTTGCATCACTGTATGAGTTCTCCCATTCGACTGCCGCGAATTTCCATCTGCCCCAGCTGATAGTCAAACACGCGGTTTTAAAATCAATCAGAAGATTCTACAAATTGAACTCAAAGGCGCCTCTACAAATGACGCGGATCATTCTGGAAAAGTTCCTGAACGATGTCTTTATGATATCTTATTTCTGTTACAATATAATTGTTTTTAAAAATTTATTATACGTCGATGAACAATGTTTAATAGTTATAACATATTGAGTTTCTATGATTGCACTTACATTTTCATTAATAAACTCAAAATTTTACTCTACCCCCCAACTTTCAACTTACTTAGCCTATATCCGTCCGATAGAGGTCTAAAGTTCAGACTCACTCATTGAATGAATATGAGATAAAAGTTTTTATTATCAATTTTTTTTGTTAAATGTGGACCAGTAAGGGTGCAATAAGTTTTTCCACCCCATCAAGAAATATGGACCATCAAGTCATTTTACTGTTATTTTCTTGGTAATTTAATATTGCATATTTAAAAAAATAATGATTTTATTGCGGCAAGTACAGGTATTCTCGTTACTAAAAGCTTTATTAGGATGGATGACCTTTATGGGGCGCTTTCTTCAGCATAATCGCAGTCCCGTGTCGCGCAGGTGCAAATGAGGAAGTACGCGCCGATCCAAGCGACAGAATTTAATAACACGATAAAAGCTCCCAAAATAAGCTTCCCGATTAAATTGAATTAGAGCGATCCCGCTGCAGGACGATTAGGATAATGGCGCGAAGCGCACGGCCGCGGAACGGAGCGTCAACTGGGCGGCCCCGCCAAAACGCGCTCTTTTCCACTGGGCCGGCATGATTAGGCACTGATTGAGATTCATGTGAATGTAATGCGCGGCAATTGCCGTTCCTAGAAGGGCGATGCGCCAAGTTGCGCGGCCGCCATATCGCATGTCTGCCTGCAATAATTACTTCCACGAACGTCTATGAGCGGCGCCGGGCATTAAAAAGGCATTACGGCAGGTTTCAAGCATTCCGCGAAAATGATGGAAATTAATATCCCTTTGAAGGCAGCGCAGACAATTACAGCCCTTTTTGATGGAGACATCGGGGATCCAATCATTATAAAATGCTTTTGGTTAAATGAAACTGGAGGAGTTCAGATTTTTGTTTTAGAGCCTCTAAAGAATTCTTTATTGTTGCAATGTTACAGGGAGCTCATTTTCATCTGCTAAATTGAATTTTGAACAAAGCTCGAGTGCACCGCCAACAAAATAATCTGTAAAGGAAATATTAGAGCTTACCAAGAGTCAAAGTTACTAAAATGAGAAAATAAAGAAAACAGAAGTTCAACAATGATACAAGAGTGAGTTCAAAGAATTTTTTTTATTTAAGTTACTACGTGGGCTGTTCGTCATCTATTGCAACATTATTGTTTTTCAAAATGTTCTCCCTGGTAGTTAATACATTGTTGCATTTTTTCCGTAACGAATCAGCTAACTCCGAAACATGGGTATTGAACGCACCAACCGCCTCTTCCAATGTCAAAATTGTTGTCCTCCAGAGTTTGTTCTTCAGGCGCAGATACAACAAATCGTTAGGGGCCAAATTAAGACTGTACGGCGGATTACCCATCAATTGAACGTTTTAATACTCAAAAAGCCAGTTGTTTGCGTTGATATATGTAAGCTCGCGTTACCATGGCGAAGGATGATGACTTCAGGCAAATAATGACATGCAAGTAATGTTGTTCTATTATCCGACAATTTTTAGGCTGTACAAAATATCTTAGATGAACTCAAACTTCAATTAGAAGCAGAAGGACTACAACTCGATCAAAGAAATAAAGAAAAGCTATAACAAATTAAATACAACTACAACACTTAACGATCAAAACGTTAACTAACTTGCAAAGAATGTAACGAAGAACAGTTGTAGAACATCATATATTCAATATAAAATTCAAAAATAAGAAAAAACAAGATTTAAAACCAGATTAAAATATATTAAGTTACAAGTGTTATAACACGCCCCGCACAGCTTGCGAACTGAGAGGTTAAGATTTTTATGTATTCGCCATTGTGCCCGGTCGTCGCGCATCATCTCTGATGCGGGGCGATGTGGCAAGCACCGCGTCTTATTATCACGAAACTACACTGGCTCTTAAGTTACAAGTAACAAGTTTAAAATAAAAATAAGCAAGAATACTAAGAAATAAGGGTAGATAGGTGGAATAAGAAAATACAAGAAAGCTAAAAACATTAAACAAGATAAGTGAAAAAAAACGCTATCCTAATCTAGATTATAAAAACCGTTGAAATGGAACTACGTTTATGATAAATGCAGAGATAAGGAAAATAATTACAAACTTCAAGAAAATAAATGGTAGAGTATCGTACCTAAAAATAAAAAATAACATAGAGAATATTACAATAATACATGCAAATGCACTTACAGAAGTTGTAACGCACAATAAAAAAGATAAGTTTTATGAAAAATTAGAGATGTACTAAAAGATATCGAAACAAAGCATTAATAGTAGTCGGAAACTTTAATACAAAGATAGGAAAAAAGAATATCTAAGGAATGTAGCAGAAAAACATACGATCCTTGACATAAATACAGACAACAAATTGAGACGATGTAACTTAGCAGCAAAAACGAATATGAAAATAGCCAGCACAATGTTTCAACATAAGAAAGCATAAAATAGCATGGCTTCTACCAGAAAAACTAAAGGAAACCAAATTAATCATATAGCAATCTAACGAAAGAAACAAAAAATAATACAAGACGTAATATCCTGTAGAGGGACAAATGTAGACACTGATCGCCAATTAGTAATTCCAAAAGTTAAAATGAAAGTAGTAGAGAACATAAAAGGAAGACGTTTAAAAAGAAAATGAAATATAAAAAAACTGCAAAACGAATAAAATAGACGATAGTGTGAGAAAAAGCTTCAAAAACAGTTAAATAAGGAGAAGGAAAGGGAAAATATAAAATAGCATAGGAGAACATAAAAAGTAAGATGTTGGAAACAGTGAAAAAAGTAATAGGTCAAAAGAAAGCGCAATATAGAAAGAAATGATTTGACAATACATGCGAGGTGTTCATTAAAAAAAACAAGAGACAATATTAAAATAAATACAATCTAGTAAAGGGGGCGGTTATGAGGAATACGAACAAGATAGAAAATAAAACATCAAGAATAATGAAAAATAAAAAATAATAGTGGAGAAAATAGAAAAATATAGCAAAATAGCACAAGGTTATACCAGAAAACTATAAGACAAAAAAGAAAAAGAAAAACCACAGGCAACATAAACAAAACAGACTGGGAAAACGTATGACAGAAATGATAGCAATAGAGGAACATAATGAAAGTAGAAACGAAAATAAAGATGAAAGTAGAGGAACCATCAGATGAGAAATTTAGTGAAATAATTAAAAACTTAAAAAAAGCAGCACGTTCAGATAGCATATGTGATAAAATGCTAAAATATTGAGGAAATGAAGTTAAAAAAAGATCTACAAATTAATGAAGCAAACAATTAATGAATGAAACAATGCCAGAAGAGTGGTGAGTTTGTATAATGATACCAATTTCAAAGAAAGGGAATTTAATGTTATACAAAAATGATAGAAGAATAACCCCGTTGAATATAACATATAAGATAACCATATTGATACTAAAATGGTTATATAATATTTCAGAAAAAAATTGGAGAATATCAGAACGGATTCAGATAAGAAAGGTAAACCATAGACGCAATTTATATAGCAAAACAGATAATAGAAAAACGCTATGAACAGGACATAGAGGTAGAGATACTATTCATAGACTACAAAAAAGCATTTGATACGCTTAAAAGAGGAACGATCATAAGTAGTACGAGAAAAGTGGGTAAATCTAAAAAATTGATAAGAATAATAAATATGATCATACAAGGATCAAGAGTAGCAGTGCTAATCCATAAAGGACTAACAGACAAAATAAGTATATACAAAGGAGTACGACGAAGAGATTATTTGCGTCATTATTTAGCATTGCAATAAAAAAATAATAAAATATATTATTTTCATATTAAAGGAACAATAATAGAGAAATCAATACAAACTGTGGCATATGCACATGATATGGCATTGATAGCAAGACAATAGTAAAAAGGAGAGTGATTTAGAAGTAAATTAGGAGAAAAAAAATTATATAAAAATCATAAGAAAGGAGGAACAGACAATAATAGATTAATAAAAATATAAAATTACAATATAGAGAAAATAGAATGATTTAAAGACTTAGAGAGAAAATAAATCAGAAGATACAGACGGGACACAAACCGTACTTTGGGCAGAAAATGAAAATAATTAACAAAAAAGTAAGCAAATAGAAGAAATTAAAATTATACAAAATAGTAGTAAGATCAGTGGTGATTTGCGCGGCGGAATACATAAGCCTCACAAAAAAAATGAAAAGACTTTCTAAGGAAAAATAATAAAGAAGATATTCGGAGAGAAAAAGTTAAATAAGGGGCAATTTAGGAGACTAACAAATACCGAAGTGCAAAAAATTCTAGATATTGAAAAAAATAAAGAATATCATGGTACGGAAGCAAAATGAATGAGCAAGTAGTGGTTAAAAAGATGACAAATTGGAAACTACGGATACGACAAAAAGGAAGACAAAAAATACGTTGGGAAAAACAAGTGATAGAAGACATAAAAAATAAAAATAACAATATGGAGAGAAAAAGTGAAAGACGGGTGGATATATATAACAACCTATAAAGAAGGTAAAGAAGTATAAAGTGGAAAGTAGTGCAATATAGTGTAGAGGCGTATCTGAGTTCAGTAGTGTAGTGGATCGACGCACCACCAATACTCCAACAATCAAGGGAGCTTCACTGAGGGAGGCTTCAACTCCTACAGGAGTGTATAGTCTTCTATGTATGATATATATATATATATATATATATATATATATATATATATATATATATATACTTTTGAACATTCAAATCGTTATAACTTGTTTATGTTCCCACTACCTAGACCACAAACTGTCTCCGATCACAGTCATTTATTGACAAAGGTTAAAAAGATATAGCCAAGCATTTTCTCTATAAACATAAAGTAATCCATCATTGAGCAATCATTTGCTAAAGATGCACATGCAGAAATTACCAAATTATTATCTATCTGTGAAAAATAATAAAGAGAAAACTATTTCATTTTCAACTTTAAGGTAAAAACTACTGATTGTACGTTCACTTGTTTGGTTCGCCAGTGAATTACACTTGTACCAGCATTTTAAAATTATCTGCAAAGCAACTAAACAAATATTGTATTTAAGCTCATTCTTCATTTAATTAAGCTTAGTTGACTGATTGCTCGCAATGAAGGGGTGTAGTATAAGCTTAGGACGTCGATCTTTCAAGTCCTTAACGAATAGTACTTCTCTTTCTCTACATCATTCAAAGTACCTATCTCCCATCCCAAATACTTTATGGTCTCGGGCTTAACCATCTCGTTTAAAATGTGTTGTATCTAACTTTCATCTGTACGGTTATCACAATTTCTCATCACACAAGTTGGATTTTTCAAATCACATCATATCTGAGATAGCAACCATTTTTTGTCTGGTTTCTCATCCAAATTTTTGATTATTAATAAATGTTCTATTAGTGGATGCATCCGTAGGTCTTCAGCAATCTTGCACTGTTAACCAGAAGAACATATTGTGGGCGCAAGACTAGCAGACATAGTCGATGGCTTTGCGGTTTACTTTCTCTCTCAGACTAGATGTTTCTCACTTGCTTTTATATCGACTATAAATGAACTGCCATCATTCGAGTCTCTTTCATTCTGATCTAAATCGAATACCTCGACTGAAAAAAAACTACAGTATGACTTTTAATTTGACTTGAATCATTTTACTCAGGCCAACTCAATCCAAGAATCTTTAGAATCTATTCAAGTTTCCTCTTTGATGATGCCTGCTTTTGTTCCTCAACGCTTTACAAACAAACATAATCTGGCGCTACATGCAGCTTGTATTTATAAATAAAATCCACAAATCCAATTTTTACCATAGTTTTCCAGAAATTTTTTAAGTAGGGGAGGTGAGTGATAATCACAGCAACTTTTGTTTAAAATTTTTGGCTTGTTTGTCACTTTTTGTGTTCTTATTTCAGTCAATTTTTACTCGGAGTTTGAAAGATTTCAGTTTCCATCCTGCTTAACAAATCTGTTCAAGTTACAACCAGTTTCTGTAGCTAAACCAACGAAACAAAGTCCTATTATCTGTAACAGTAAAATGCATTAGTGATATATATGTAAATCTTGCCTAACATCTATGACTCTTGCATCGACACGTCAACTCACCTCGCGTAATGTTCACCCTTCGGACATTGTGGGGAAGTTTGGAGGATAGCCAAAATAGAATCAGTGTATTTGTACCTTAACTTCCCAGTAAGGCCCACGGCAAATGGTACGCTTAATTAACAGTAACTGGAGTGCAGCAAAGGATGTGGAAGGCCTCTCATGAGCGATAAATCTGACAAAACAACGTTCTAAAATTTGAACTAAAAATGTACTGATTCTACAACAATTTTATTTCTCGTTCTGCAATAATAAATGTTTTCCAATATATGTCTATGGGCAAAAATTTTGGGTTTTTTTTAAACCTTGATCTACCTCTTGTTCTTTTGCCTTCGGGTCGTATTTTCATCGTCTTCTTGGTAATCATTTTATTTTCCATACGCACTATGTGACCATACCAATTTAATTGTTTCTCTTCTACTTCTTCTACCAGTGGTCTTAGATTTAAGTTGTCTCTTATGGCTCACCCTATCTCCCCTTGTTTTTCCCCGTAGTTTTCTAAGATATTTCATCTTTGCTGCAGTTACCATGAACTTATCTTTGTCAAGCGTTGTTCGTAATTCTGCTCCCTACGTGAGTGTCGGTGTATATATCATTTTGTATAAATGTATTTTGGTTTTTGTGCTTAATTCCTTCTTTTCTACTAGAGTGTTTTTGATCTGGTAATATACTTTGCTCGTCTTGCTTATTATTGTTCCCAAATATTCATAACTGTCCACATATTCTAAATGTTGACCATTTATCCCTATGTTTGGGTTTTCTACCCTTTCTTCTTTAGTGACATGTACAATTTTGCTCTAATGGCATTTGTTTCCATTCCTTTTTCTTGTAGGCAGTTGTTCCAGATCTCTAGGTTCCTTTTTAGGCATCATTTATGTTGCTTGCTACTAGCACAATGTCATCGGCAATGTACAAGTCCCTGCGTGTATACTGACTTTAGGTTGTAGTACCCCAGTCTTGTGGATGTTTGTCGTTTTTCCTTCTGTATTATTTGATCTATATAAGTAAGAAAAATAGTGAGCTTAAGCTACCGCCTTGATTTACTCCGTTTATTATTTTGAAGCTCTTCGATGTCGTTCCATTCACTCTAACAGTTTCTTGCAGTGTATGGTATATGCTTTTGATATTTCTTTGTAGCTTTGAGTTTGTTTGGAGTCTTTTCAGAGCGTCTCATATGTGATTTCTGAGTACTTTGTCAAAAGCTACTCTAAGATCTAGAAAGGCTAGGTACATGTTTTTGTTTCTTTCAATTGTTTTCTCTATCATGGTTCTCAATGCATATATGTGCTACTGTGTTTGTTTGTTTGGCCTAAAAGCCGTTTGTTCTTCTTCTATTTTGTGTTCGACCTGTATTAGGCGTTTTTCTACTATTTTGGAGTAGATTTTTAGTGAAACCTGTACTAAACAGGTGGTGCTGTAGTTATCGCAATTTGTCAAGTCTCCCTTTTTATGTATTGGTACTATAACATTTTTTCCCAAACTTATGTTATTGTTTCCGTATTTCACATTTTTTCAGCCATCTTGCGATTGCTGGTCCTACGTATTTTAAAAGGTCTAGTGTTATTCCAACCTCCTTGGTTAGTTTTTCATTTTATGTTCCATTTAGAACACTTTTGATTTCGTCTTCACTGATTTGTTCATCTACTCTTTCTTCTTTATTTCCTTGACTGTTAGGTTCTTTTATCTGTGCATCTCCATCTTCTTCAGTGTCAAATTTAGCTGTAAAGTACTCCATGTTTTTATTATTTTATCACTTTGGTCGTATTGGTTCTTAATATTTCTTATTTGTGTACTAGGATGTACCTTCCATTTTTTAACTACACTGTTTTTGATTTTCTAAATGGTTTTATTCTAGTCTGTTTCCAAATTTTTCCAACGGTCCCTATTGGCTTGCTTTACCACTTCCTTTGATTCATTTCTCTGTTGTATGTATAGGTCTTTATCTTCTTGTGTATTTGATCCTTGGAACTTATGCCACGCTTCTTTCTTGTCTTTTATCTTTATTTTGACATAATCGTTCCAGCATTTAGTTCGCTTATGTAGGTGGTTTTTTAATCCTTTTAATCCCACATACTCCTTCTGCGATTTAGATTATTGTCTCTATAAGTTTTTCCATTTCTCATTGATATCTCGTTAATTTTCAGCCGGTTTTCGTCCTTTTAATCCATTAAGTTGTGGGGTTAATTTTCTTTAATATTCTTCTCTATTTTTCGGGGTTTCTAAAGCTTCTAATTTTATTTTCTCATATGTTGTTGGTGTTTCTTTAGAATGGGGTTGTATCTTCTTGTCTGTTACTAATAATCTATGGTCGGTATTTTTATTGCGTGTCTCATACTGTTAGTGTATGTTACATAATCCTCTTTTTAAGCTCCGTATATTATCTTGTGTATCGTTTTATATTTAAACCATGAGTTTCCTATCAGTATTTGGTTATTGATGCATCAATCCATCATTCATTGTCCATTATTATTTACTATTTCTCCTTACTATGGTTTCACATTGTCCCATATTCCTGCTGTTGATTGTTTCCTGTCCGGGCATTCCAATCTCAGGTAATCCTGACGTGTTTGTTTTTAGACTATAATTTATTCAATGTTTTTTTGTAGCTTTTAATATAACAGGTATTTATCTCTTATGTTCGAGTCTTCTGTTTGTGCATAGATTTGTATTATTCCTATCTTCTCTCCTAGTTCTAAGCTGATTGTTACAATCAGCAAGTTGAAAATTATCTAAATTGAAAAATCGTTTGCTCAAGAAGCACAGTCCAAAACTAGTTTTATATGGAACCACAAACTTCCAGCATAGTACGAGGATTGTTCAAGTTCTAAGGTATCCAAATTTCTTTCTGAAAAGGTGCTTACCCAAGAAAATAGAAACTTCTGTTACTTCTCAACATAACTCCGTCTAGACACTTTTCACACCGGCGTCGCTATAATTCTATGGCCGCTGAGAACACTTCTTTAGGGTGTGCCCACTGGAAAATCGGGCTCGAAAATATTGAAAAATGAACGACCACGGAGAATATTCTTGCAGTATGATGTGTCAACATGTCCTGAGACATTGCCATCTACGCAGGCTTGCGTTTGTTGATCAGCATTCGTGAGACCCACCTAGAAGAAACTTTTCACATTTCCAGGTTATCATGCAAAATAAAGTCCACAGAGCCTACAGAAATGCCAAGTTTAGAGGCGATGTCACGGACACCTAATCGACGGTTTTCTATAAATATACATTATAGAATTTTAAACTTTTATGTAGTTGTATTTCAATCCGGATTTAAAAAAAAATATCCAAATATTAAATTATGTTTTACAAGATGCATTCAAATTCTAAGGTCTCCAAATTTATTCTGAAAAAGTAGTTGCCCAAGGAATTTAGATTTCTGTTACATCTCCACATAGTCTCCGTCTAGACGCATATATTTTTCACGGCGTCGTCGCCATGATTCTATGGCTGTCGAGAACACTTTTATGGGTGTGTTTTGACCACTAGAAAATGGCTGATGCAACAGCGGCTCGATCGGCAAATAAGCGGCCACGGAAAGTGATCTTAATGGTCGGAAATTCATGGCGACATTACGTTCTAACACTGCCACCTGCGCAGCTTTGTATTCGTCGGTCAGCACTCGTGCGACCCACCTTGAAGAAACTTTCCCCATTTTCAGGTCATCAAGCAAAATGAACTCCACAAATCCCACAAATATCACGCACACCTAATCGACGGTCTTCCATAACAACTCCACTCGCGCTGTCATGGTTTCCGTCCGGCTACTTCGTAGCCGTAACTGCTTCGGTTCGTTGTCAAACAACTCTCGACCTTCGTTAAACTTTCGCAGCCATGAACGCACATTTTAACATCCATACTCTTTCAACGTATGCCTCACTCAATTGGCAATAAATTTCGATGGGCGTTTCACCACGCAAGAGAAGAAAACGGATGGTCACATCTTGTTCTCGAAGACTAAACGTCGCTATTTGAAGTATGCAAAACAACACTCACTGCAATGGCGGTTTACATTATATAGTGCTGCCATCTATATTACAAATTCACAAATATTTCCCGCGTCTTTTGAAGTTAACCGCATCTTTCTAGTTGACTCTCACTGTGGAGAAAGAAATTTGAAGACCTTAGAACTTAAACACACCACTTACTTAGTACTGGTGTCACAAGATTTTCAATTTCTCTGCATGTCGAGGCATCTTGAATTTTTAAAAACTAATTGTCAGAGAAATTTTTTTATTGTCCATATAAGTCTACAATGTGGTCCATCCATTGTTCTAAATATTTAATTTTTTATAAAGTCGGTAATTTTTTATCTAACTTCTCGTGCATGTGAAAAACTGGAAAATATTATCTTGAATAACTTATGTCCTAAGCTAATTGCTTCATGTCAAATGTTTACGCTAGGCCCCTTAGAACATTCAGAAAAAAATTCAAAATTTCGATTTTTCAACATTCTTAAATCAAACTTAAGCCTACATGTTTCCAAACCAACTTTCTGTACTGCTACATAAACTAAGTATTTGCAGCTGCAAGTTTTCAGTTTAATCAGAACACGTGAAGAACAACGTGAAGGCAACACAACAAATGCGATAAAGTTGTATCAATGGTGATTTTCCATGCACTTGGCATTTTGTTTAGAAACTCGCGCACGTGTGCTGACAGATCACACAAAACGCAACCATCTATAAAACTTTAGATTGTAAAACTTCCCGGCGAAGAATCGCACGACTTTTCACGAGCTTCCGCATACCAAAGCGCTGCGGGAAAGTCGGCGCAGCGGACGTTGCTAATTCACTCGCAAAACTCTTCTGCTGCCTCAGATTAGTTTGACAAATCCGCCTAATGTCCCGTAATTCGAATTTGTTTACAGGAGCTGCGCGGCCGCAGGGGCAAATCCTAATAAATTTCGGAATAACAAAGCGCGGGGTTTGGGCTCGCACCTGAGCATGTCACCCGCATAAATTGCGCCAGCATGGATAAAAAGGGAATTAAAACTCACTTAAATTAATATTTGCGGGATGAGGGAGTTCCATGATTTAAACACAAACCTGTTTACTTTTTTAATTGGTATGTCTTCATGGTATCGCGCCCTTCAAGTTCCTGCGAAAAAGTTAAAATCGATCGAACCAAGCGAACGCATGCACGGCATTCAATGGACTGCCTCGCCGAGCCCATTTCAGGACTCACCTACCCACTCGAGGCTCTAATGCACAACAGCAGCAACATAAAGCAGCGCCGCGGGCCATATTTCGTCCTTATGGCTGCCGTCTTTATTACCCGCAGTTTATTCGGTGGTCGTTGAACGCGGCAGGAAAACCGCCCCGAGCGCAATATGGAATTTTTATAACCGGATAAAATCCCAGTCTAAAATCATAATAGAATTTTTGTCTGGCGTGTCTACAATATAGGAATTTCCCGGATTTTTCCCAGCCGCGGTTTACGACCGCGCGACGAGCCGGGACGTAGCGTAGCGTTAAATTCCTCGCGGCGGAAAATTCGGGATAAATCGGGGCTGCTTACTTCCGAACGCATTAGGGCGGCCGGCTCAAAGTAATGCCGCGCTTTATGCATTAGCTGCATGCGTTTCTTAGGGAGCCTTGCTGTTTTAACACCCCGAGGGATGCAGGAGAGTACAAATTGAACGAACGAAATCTATAGCAACATAACTTAATTTTATTTGCAATAAACAAGCAAAACCATCACTAAAACTTGAAATAATTTTACCTGCTTTGTTCCTTAGTTCCAATTAGGAACAAAAAAAATTAACTGCGCCTTGGAAAAGAAAATCCTGCTACCCCACGTCAAAGTAAAAGTGTTAGAATGGATCATTTTCTTTTGTTAAATTCGTTATGTGGAAGTTTATTGTTTTTTCTGAAGTTCCTGTCTGATTGTCTCTAATGTATGCAGGGGCTAATAAAGGTTTGTGGCGGCCTAGGCTGACGATTTTTTATCCGCGTTCCCTTAAATTTTTGCAAGGTTGGGACGTTATCAAAAAATTACAAAGAAGTTGATTGCTTCAAGGAAAAATAAAAATAAACGTCCACTTCCTCCAAAAACTTTTATTCAAGAAACATTTGTTTTCCTAACCCTTAGGGCTATGTCACCAAAAGTATAAACTCACTCTCAATAAATAAAAGTGCAAGGACATTGATCTCAAATAGTTTTTTTTTTATCTGTTAGGAGTTGAATAGGATCGTTCTCTAATGCAATTAGTTCGGAACTGCCATAATTAAAACGATGGTGGTACGGGGGGGGAAAAGTGTACTGTACGTCCTATGACTTCAATAATTTTAGGAGTCTTTGTGGTTCTAATTGTGTTCCCCCCATTTGTTATTCTTATCTTCTTTCTTAATACTTTTACTGATTTGTAAAATCGTGGTTTTTAAATCAGAAATATTCTTTTCCAATGGCTGATTTGCCCTATGTCGTATAAATTATTAATTTGAATGATTTACCATAGAAATCCGAAATCCTTATGCATTTCTGTATAGATTGTTCTTCTTAGTTGAGCTTTAGAGAATAAGTTCTAGCATAAGTTCCTATCATCCATAAAATTGGTAATCTTTGTTTTTGGCAAAAAAAATTTTCGACTTTCTCTTTCTTGTAATGTCTGTTTTGTAGACGTTAGTTTTAGACATCAGTTTTATAGCCTTAAAAACTCATCTTCTTTTCGAAAAGTGCTTATAAAAGCTTCTAATGTACTTTATAGAGCAGTTATCTTGTCGCGTTTGTCAAAAATATACACACATACAAGAGGTTGTCCGCCAAAAGGTATTTTCGGCGTCCTAAGCTGGCAACTTTTCACCCGACTATCATCAAATTTTTGCAAGGTGGGAACGTATACATTTTTAATTGGATCTGTTTTTTCCCTGGATCGGATTTGTAATGGACGTAAGCATAAGTCGCCCATAAGAAATACGTAATACGTAAAGTTGAACCAATGCAAAGCTTATGCGCTCGTTCATAATGCACTCCCGGAATTTTTACGTTTTACGTTCATACGTAAGAATCGGTTCAACTTTACGTATTTCTTATATTAATTTGCAGTAATTTTTAATTTTTCGCTAGATTAATCTTAGCAGCAGTAACAGAATGTTTGTTTTGATTCTGAAATTGCATAACCTAACTTTGATAATGTTGACATTTAGGCTTTTTACAACAGATAGGAAACTATCTATTAATTAAGTTAATAAATATCCATATGTTTTTACACCATAAAAAGGATAACAATTACAAATTTATGGAAATTAATAATTATACAAAATACCTGGAAGGATATTGCTGCTGCTACTTTGATTGAACATGCGCAACTTTCAAAAGTTTACATAAGGCTTACGTGCATTATACGTATTGCTTATGTCCATTATAAATGGGCGTTTACCACCGCGAATCTCTGCTCGACGGAAGCAAATCAAATTGCCGTGGAAGACACGCTTTTTGCGTACGGCAGTGCAGCGGTCACCCGGAAGAGGGAAAGCGGCTCCGACGTGCATGCACTACGCACGGATCTCCTCGTTTTAATCAGGAGCCTAGGGCACGCCACAACTCTTTGTTTACTTTCTGTTCAAATGTATAGATAGATAGAACTCATTTCAAAACTCCTAAGTTTTTCCAATATCACATTTGTTTTATACTGTGCGTCCTCGGTATGATCACGGTCATCGGTAATATGCGTCAAAACATTAAGGTCGTCCTGGTATGATATGTATATTGCTTGATTAGCATCAACACGGGCATTTCATTAACACTCATCGAGAAAGTTTTTAAAATTAAAGAGTCCTTTTTAACATGAGACTGTAAGATATCCCATCTTTTGGTTGATAAACTAAAAGGGTTATAAATTTATTGTTCCAAAAGAATCAACAGAGTATCTACTGTTCCTTGCAGCTGCAGAACCAAATAGTTGTAAAAAGTGGCCCGCGCAAGAGATGTATGTGGCCAGAGAATTTACTTGTTTTATTCTAACCTTTGTAATACACAGACATATTGCTGGCATTGTGGTAACCTCGCCCCCTACAGTTATTTAGATCAAAACCTGCAAAATCTACAGTTTACATTACGGTATTCGGCATCTCTTCATCTTTGTGCCCGCAATTAGGAATAAAAATCAAAAATCGTTAAGCAGGGGTTCTTATTCTGTATTCTAGCGTTAAGTCCACAATTAAGAATTAATACTTACAATCCGTTAGTGAATCTCTGCATTAACTCAGTTGCTAATTGTATAATGAGTTCATTAACAGTTGTATTTGACAAGTATGAGGAAACACCTCTTCCTTTATTTCCAAATATTTTGAAATCAATTCTACATTTATTACAAAGCCTAATATTTTATTATCGTCACGGAAAACTAACAACTTCAACACCTCTTAAGAGAATATTTGCCAATACAAAGCTCCTTTCTTGTACCGCTCTGCTATTTTCCAATCCACTCTTAATGAAATTCGACTTCTAATAATAAATTTTAAAATGCACTATCTACGTTCAGAGTTGTTATCATGATCTCTTATTATATGGTTATTTCTCCAACCACCAAACCCTTTAGTAGCTAGAAAAACGTGGTTCCTCGGTAGAATTTTCCCGGATCACAAAATACTCGTCCAGTTGATTGGAATAAACCAACCAATTTTACTCGATGCGTTCTCGATTTATTAACTTTTTATAAAACAACCGGTTGGCAAAAAATCTTTTTTGGTTGGTATTCTGTGTTTCGGGTTGTTTTAAGTCGGAATCATCGTTCTGTTGAATGCTGTTGTAGGCAACCAACTCATGAAATGCATCATTTACCCACCACCATATCGGGCCATAGAGTGATGTAATTGGATTTACCTCTTTCAGAGTTCTGTGAGCTCGAAGCCTCTTGCAGCTGTACATTTGATGCACTACAATTTGAACTTGAAATCACTGAAATTGATAGCTACGATTATGGTTGATATACACTACGCAAGAAAAAACCTCTAGTTTCTGGTATTTTCTTGATCACACCATCCCTCCGTTTAAGATGCACTTTGAGACGTTCTTTGACTTCTGCTCCACTTGACTATCTTTGCCACTCATTGTTCAGCCTTTATGATAAATGAAATATTCGACTGATGATTTCATACAAAACTAAACTTTATTCAAGGGCGACAATGCTGCACAATAATTATAAATAAATTGTAAGATTATTAACGCAACAGTCAACGGTTACTACAACAGTATGTTATTTATTTTATTCAACTGCCGCAAATGTCCAACTGCCCCTCCCAATATTCAAAAGCGAGGTCCAGAACGAATCAAAATGTTTTGGAATTTGAACTCGATCTGCGAATCAAGTTAGGTAACAACTAAATAAAAAACATTATTTTTAATTTAATTACTAGGTGAATTGAAAATAAAGCGTATAAGCTTAAGGCAAACAATTTTTTTCATACAGGACACCATTTTAATAACAACACAATTTCATAATTTCATAGTACTCAACAGGCGTAAAAAGATCACGTAAAACAACTTGAGAATTTGGAGAAGAGGAAACGTTTTAAAGCAGACTTTACAAGAAACATCAAGGAAGAATCGACAGTACAAGGGATAGAAAAAAGATGAAAGTAGTAGAAAAAACGTCAACAGAGATAGCGCAGCGACTGTTGAAGAAATCCAATAGAACAAGCAGAGACTGCAAAACAAGTTGTGAAAAGAAAGGCAAAGCTAGGATAAATATGCTGAAGGAATGGACGGAAGAAAGTAGGAGAATGTACAAAGAAAAAAGAGCAGTAGCAAAGAGTATATGTAGAAGGAAGAAAAGGGAGGCACTAGATAGAAAGCTGAAGGAGGCGGAGGAACATTACAGAAACAATAAGGTAAGAAATTTTTATCAATAAGCCAAAAGTAGTAGATGAAAGAAAGTGGTAACCCTAGAATACTGTAGAAATGAGCAAGACCAGCTAGTAGAAGATACAAAGGAAAAGCGGAGATATGGGCACAATACTTCGAAAAGTTATTAGGAGAAAAGAAAGAAGAAGGAAAGACTAATCCCACAAACTTAGAAGATGCAGTAACAGAAGAACAAGAAGTAAGAAAACCAACACAACAAGAAATAGAAGAAATAATAGCAAAAATACTGTACCAACGGAATACCTGAAAGCAGGAGTCCACTGTTGTGGATATGGATAACAGACATAATAAAAGAAGTGTGGGAGGAAGAGAGAATGCCAGACAGATAGAGTAAAGCAGTTATCTTCCCTATACGTAAAAAAGGGAATACCACCATATGTAGTCATTTTAGAGGGATTGCGTTACTTGATATAACGTACAAGAATTTGGCTAGGATTATAAGAAACAGAATAGAAATATATACAAAAGAAATCATTGGAGAGTACCAAGGAGGATTTAGAGAAGGAAGATCCACAACAGACCAAATTTACGTACTAAAACAAATACAAGCGACCAGTTATGAACAAGGCTTACCACTGCACATTCTATTCATTGACTTCCGACAAGCGTACTACAGGACCATAAGACAAAAAATATATAACGCAATGAACAGATTCAATATAACTAAGAAAATAATTCGACTAGTCCGTATGACGCTGAATAAATCGAAAAGCAGAGTAATGGTGGGAGGTAAACTATCGAGAGAGTTTGGAGTGGAGACAAGGGGACCTACTTTCGACAACACTCTTCGATATAGTACTTGAAGCCATAATAAGGGAAAGTAAAATTAAAACCACATCAATTATATATCAAAATAAGCAGAAATGTATTGCATTTGCTGACGACGTTGCGCTAATCACTAGATGACCAGAGGAACAAAAAGCAATATTTAACAATTTGGAAAGAAAAGCAAGAGAATATGGTTTACAGGTGAATGCCGACAAAACGAAGTACATGAAAATGACAGATGGTCGGGAAGTAAGAGAAGGACATCATTTAGAAGTTACTACGGCAGAAGGGAAGACGTATTATTTAGAAGAAGTTAAGCAATTTGAATATTTAGGAGTGACAGTAACCAACAAAAGTGACGAAAAAATAGAAATAGAGAAGAGATTAGGAAAAGGAAGTAAAGCAGCTGGAACAGTGAGAAAACTGCTGAAATCCAAATACGTCTCCTTGGCAGCTAAGATGCGGTTGTATAGAACGGTAGTGTGCCCTACAGTCCTGTACAGGTAATGAACAAGCAAGAAGTAAAGAAATTGGAAGCTTGGGAGAAAGATGTTAAGAAGTATTTAAGCAGGAATCAATGATAACGAAGGAAACTGGAGAAGGCGAACAAATAAAGAAATTATAGAAGTCTATGGAAAACCCACAAAGACTAGGGCCCAAAGGGTCAGGTGGTTAGGACACATAGAAAGAATGCAGCCGAATAGAATTCCAAAAAGAATACTACTACCGAAAGGGGGGAAGAGGAAGAGAGGTAGACATCAGAAAAAGTGATTAGAAGCGGTAGAAGAAGATTTAAGAGAAGCTGGAGTGAAGAGTTGGAAACAAAAAGCCCAGGACAGGAATGTATGGAAGAAGATAGTGTTACAGATAAAAAATATCAGCCCTTAAGGGCAAAGAAGCCATGAGCCTAGAAAGCTTGAAGCGCTAAAATATATAGTAATCAACAGATAACAGTTCTATTCAATCAAGTAAGCTACAGTAATACATCACAATATAGTACCACAATAAGCATTTCCTGACGCTGTCCTTAAAATGTGGCCAATACTATAACCTGTTAAAAAAATCTAACTGTACGAGTGCCACAGTTAAAAATTAGTGACAAAATGAATCAATCCACTGACATATCATAGTGTAAGTTGAGAAACACTAAATATAAAAAGAATGGGCAATAAAATCAATCCGCTAACAACTGACAATAAACAAGATAATCAATTAAATACCAACACAAAAGTCATCAAACCTCCTACAATAAATGTATACGAGAGATTGCCCACAAATAGGTAGTTTTGGCGTCCTAAGTTGACAATTTTTTCACTCCCTTTTCCTCAAATTTTTGCAGGATGAGAACGTGGAACATTATATCTACAAATGATAGCAGTGGGATAAGTCGGTGCGGTGACCTTACAAAAGTAAGATACGCAAAACGATCCTGAAGATAGGCAACCAAACGTACGCTCAAAGGTAAGCCACGCCACATTTCATATCAACTGTCTTTGTTTACTTTCTGTTCAAATGTATAGCAGATATAATGGTAAATTGTCCAATCATAATACAAATTAGAGATTATCTAGAAGACAAACAATATGTTACAAAATGCGGCTAACAATACTGTTAAAATAAATTGCCATACTAC
This sequence comes from Sinelater perroti, assembly GCA_036346155.1. Lineage (NCBI taxonomy): Eukaryota > Metazoa > Arthropoda > Insecta > Coleoptera > Elateridae > Sinelater > Sinelater perroti. The sequence continues at coordinate 2,529,970 of JARFIY010000344.1, forward strand.
AGGCAGATACAGAAAATTAGTAAGATGCTTCAAAGAGAACAACATTTTTTAAACACTTATATTACACAATTGTTACACAAAAATGTTACAGAAATTTTATTATACACCAAGTTCCAGTATTTAGTTAGAGATCGTTTTTCCCATTCCAGGGGTGCCATTCCAAAACTAACTTTCCCCCAACAAGCTTTTCAAGCCTGTTGTCCCCAGCAATAGAAACGCCAACTTGAAAATACAGCCGCCCTTTGCCCTCGCAAACAGCCGACGCTCAAAGCCAAAACAAACGCACAAAGCCGCTTCGGGCCGGGTGCGCAAAAACTGCTTAATTTGCACTGGAGCATGTTTAGAGCGCCCGATTTGAAATGAAGTATGTCGGCGTTTTATATGGCGCCGCCCCCGTGTGCATAGAATATTGAGTTCCTTTATGCTTTGCGGCAGCCAGCCTGGCGTGAAATGCGCGCCGCAAAATGTACGAACTTAAATAACTCTTCGCAGATGCGCCGAATTTGCTTAGCTTGATATTCTTTATTCGAAAATTTGTTGTGCCGCGGAACCTCTTGAGGTCCGCCGGTTATTGTCGAAGCTCGCCTAAAATACATCGCTATGCAGTGATAGTTCATGTTTCAAAAGATTTATGTTTGCGATGGAACGTGAACAATTATATAAACAGCCACTGAATAATTAAAAACTAAATTAAATATGAATAAATCATATTTAAAAAAGAGATGGTAAAAATTGTCAGAAATTTAGAGAAATAACCATTCCAAGTAATGTGGTCAAAATATACGCTATAATAAGAAAGAAAATCGGTTAAGGCAAATTACAAAAGACATGCCAGAAGAAAGATTTATGCCAAATAAAGGGGTAAATGGTTCAATATTACTAACGAAACAAATAGGAGAAAAGCTGCATACTAAAAGTAGTAACGACAAAATTAAAAGAAAAGATACCTGGGAGACATTTTTAATACGATTCGCTCTTCGCCCCAATTTTATATTAAAAAACTAAATTTCTTGAACTACCACCTATCTTCTTTCTTTATTTTTTAAGACTTTTCTCACCCCATAGTAAATATAGTCCTCCCTTTTTTTCTTCCTTTTGATAGTCTTATCCATAGTTTTCCTAATATGGTTTTTCTGTTGTCTTCCAACATGTAAGTTGTCTGTCTACATTTCTCTTCCCTAATCTGGGCTGCCAGTTTGAGGGTCTATTCGTCCATCTTCTGTTCTTACTAAATGCCCCGTCTACCTCACCTCTATTGTCTAGCTTTCTCCACTATGTCTTTGATCTTTGTTCTTTCCTTTAACCACTCATTTCTTTTTGTGTCTTGCAGTGTTACTCCTAATATTCTTCCTTCGATTGATCTTTGTGTTGTTTGTAATTTCTTCATCTTGACGGTGGCCGTTTAATTTTGGTCACAATGCACATCCTTTTTCTCTGATTCAAGTCTTAGTTTAATTCTGCTTGTTACTTTCTTATAAACATTTTTAATGTTTGAATTGGACTTCGGCCAAAGCTTTCTAAACTGTCAAAATCTCTATTGTATCGAAACATTTTTGTAGTCTATGAAAGTCAGCACTATTGGTATGTTATATTCATTCCTTTTTTCTATAAGTCATTTCAATACTTGCAGGTGATCGTTCCAAGCCCTTTTCTGTTTATGGGTTGGTACATGTCCAGTTTGTTTCTTAATCTTTTGACTTATTTATATGAACAATTTATAGAAATAGGAAGAGAAACTAATAGGATTGTAGTTTGCGACCTCTGTTTTATCTCCTTTTTTGTGTAACAGAATAACTAAGGTCTCATTTCACTCATCTCGTATATATTCTTCTGTTAAGCATTTATTGAATAACACTTTCAAAGCATGTAGCAGTTTGTATGCTGCATTTTGATATGCTCGTTGATTATAAAGTCTTTGGCAGGTATTTTCTCATTTTTTATGTTCTTTAATCAATCTTCGTTGTTCTTGTTGCTCCAATTGCTGGGATCTTGATTTATACGATGCTTCTGCTGCTTCTAGTATTTTTTGTTAGTCTGCGGTTTCATTTCCATTCTGTTCTCTTAGTTTCAGTATCGTCTTTCTCGATGACAACTTTAGTTAAATTTTTATTGTATTTTCTGATGTCTTCTCTTACTTGTTTAACTAATTTATTCCATTTTCTTTTTTGTCGCTTTGTTCCGTCTGATATATTTTTATTTCTGTTCGTTGTATCTAGTCGTATATCTTTTCTTGCTATTTTTATTGTTTGAGCTACTTTATGTCATTTAATGTGATAACTCGTTTATTAAAATTTGTTTAGTTTTTGATCTGTTTTCTTGATGCCATTTTTTGTTTTTAGAATCTCTTTTTGCGGTCAATTTATTTGCGTGCTTCTAATTAACTTAGCTCACTAATATGTAGTCACTGTTTGTTGTAAATTTGTTCAGTACAGATACGTCATTCATTATATTTTTGTTATTAGTTATCACAAAGCCAATTTCATATTTTGGACTTGCTCTGGATTTTCCCATTAAAAAATTTTATGGCGTACAGGTTATTCCATAATAGGAAGTCGATTAAAAGTTGGCCCTTTCGTTCTCACCACCTATTCCATAATAACTTATACTTGCTTCTTGTACATTTTGTTTTTTACCTATTTTTGCATTTAAATCCCCCATTACAATATTGAAATCTACTTTATCTTCTTTTAAATATTTGTTAACCTCGTTGTAGAGTTCATCGACATTTTACATCAGATGATAAGCTCGATGGATATCCCTTATTTATTTGAAAGGTCATGTGGGCTATTCTTCCAAATAATCCTACAATTTTTATTATATCTTTTACAAATTTTCTTTTAATTATAAATCCTATACCTGCAGATGTATCGTTGTGATTTCCCTTATAAGAGGTGCATTCAAGTTATAACACCTCCGATTATTTCTCACAAACTAATCACACTGAATTCCATGCCCACTGTGAGCGTTTCCTTAGGAGTCTTGTTTTAGCACTGGAAAATTGCTGATGCAATAGCGACGCAACTAGTGAATTTGCGACCACGGACAGTGCCTTTTAACTTTGAAAAAGTCAAAAGTTGCTAGGAGCCAGGTCAGGTGAGTAGGGAGTACGAGAAATTACTTCAAAGTTCTCAGCATTTGTGGCAACCACTTAGAGGACACTTTTTGCATTTTCAGGTCTTTCTGCTGGATTATTTGCACAGATACCACGGAAATGCTAACTTTGGAAGCGATGTTTTCCACGCTCATTCAGCGATCCTCCAAAACAAGTTTCTCCATTCGCTTGATCATGTCGTCAGACCGGCTGGTGCTAGGCCGAGATCGTCTTGGTTTGTTGTCGCACGAGAGCTCTGCCTTCTTTTGAACTGTTGCACCCACAAACGCACATTAGACACGTCCATAACACTCAACTGGCGATAAATTTCAATCGGTGTCACCTCACGCAAATAGAGAAAACGAATGATGACACGCTGTTCTTGTAATGAAAACGTCGCCATTTTAAGTATCAAAAACAGTCCTCACTCTCGCAGCTGCCGCTAGAGTCCTGTGCGCCGTGCAGTGCTGCCATCTCTGTCACGCATTCACAAAGAATGCGCACGTATTTTGAAATAAACTGCATGTTTCTATCTGTTCTTAATCCTGAGAAAAAAATTCTTGGGTGTTATAACTTGAATACACCTCGTAGTACAAACTATTTCTATTTTTAAGCGTTATAAATTTCACGTCTAGCTTTCGTACTTCGATATCCCGATTATATCCCAATTTAAACGTTGTTGCTATCTTTTTATATTTTTAGTAGCCTACCATAAGCCAGAGATTACTTTTCGCGTCCTTTCTGCAAACCTTAATTTGACAGTTACCGCACTCCGGAAAACTCAGAGTGCTGGGAACTAAGAATTGTTTTTTCATATTCTTTGCAATTTAGGAAGGGGCATTTGGCCATAACTCGTCACGCTGGCCAGGCGAGAGGTACTTTATTTTCCTACTACGGGCATTCCCCTATCCGCCACATGGGGCGCACCCTCTAGGAATTACAGGTTCCCCCAAGTGTACCAACTATACACACTTTTTAATGCTATGTTTTATGGAAAACAACACAAATTAAGAAATCTGTAGTTTTATTAGAAACTGCAGTGAAATATTTTTTATAAGACTTACAAGAAGTAAATTGAATTTTGCTGAGAAATATACAAACTAAAAGTTACGGTATATTTTACAGCTAAACCCAAGTTAAAAAAGGTATTATCAATCAGATACGAACGAATTTATTAGACGAATGGTATCAGCCTTTTGGGTCAATTGCTATAAAATGGATTATTTTTCAAGATTCAAAAATTCGGTCAAAACTAGACCATTACTTTCTTAATTTTTATATTACCTTTTTTGTAATTCGCATCTCTTTTAATCTTATATTATTTACTAAAATTATAATCTTTTTCATAAACATTAGCCTTAACGAAATTGTTTGACACCTTGGACCCTCCAATGTGTATAACCCTTTTTGCTAAGGACATAGCAATTTCCCTACATTGCATTAAAAGTGTGATATAATTATCAAAAATCTACATCAACTTCTTCTAAACTGATAACAGCTTTCAGTGCAGGCCCAAAATACACTTAAACCTGTAATGGCTATGAAGAGCGCAATTTTCAAGGTGCAACATCAGCAAACTACATTTATTTAAATAATTAACTTACCGGATCGAGTTAAACAGTTGGACACTAGAAGTGCAATGTCTGCAATGGACCCAACAATTAGCACATTCAAACACCCTTGTCAATAACAATAACCGCAAATCTCATTAATGATGCCTCAGACGCTAATATAAGTCAGCAGCAAACTATCCTACAAATTCCAAATTATCAGTAACCACTATATATACAATTTATCCAAAATCTGAATGCACTTTATTACAAAGCAGGATAAACCAAAAACAATTCTGAAACTTTCCAGCTTTACACATATCCAAGATCAAGGTGAAGATAACCACTTGCTGGAAAATCTCAACTACTATCAAATGACAAAGAGGAGAAATATACATCAGACATCCTGTGTCCACATTCAATCAATTTCACTCATTGCAGGATATTCAAACTCATATCAAAATCCAACCAAAAATGGCGAAACCATTATCAATCTATATATAGTGGACTGCCAAAAAAACAATTAATTATTTCACGCAATTTACAAAAGATATAGCAAACCATTGTCAAACAAATCCCTAAAAACGAATGCAACTTCCCCAGATACATACAGCAAACTAGTTCGATATATAAATGATGAAAAAATAATATACCATATACACAGACCAAAAGAAGATATGTAATACAGAGTCATTATGAGAAACACTACACTACTCATTCCGATAGTACAGCCTACAATAAAGCAATCTTAATATTTAGTAATCATACTGCGATAATGTATTATCTCATCATAAACTAGTTCCATGAAAAATTTAAGCATCAACAGTTCATGACGACGCTAAACCAAATTCATTCACAATAATTACAAATTTTAGTCGTCACAGACACACGATTATCACAGAAGAATGCAAATATTTGTTTAATTCGATAGGAAACCGATCTATAATTGGAGGATATTGGAATCCCAAAGGTGGAGTTTCCAGTATATAAATACTGAAAGAATGCAAATGCTTGTACTTACCGACAGGAGAACCAACTCACTGGCCCTTAGATCCAAACAAAGTACCTGGCCACATTGTCTTATTTGTAGCAAATTGGATAAAACCTAACTATTTTCAAATTTAATCCAACTGGGACTTGTCATCGTACCACACTGAAGTAATTCATACTTCCAGAAAGTCATATTATTACAATCAATTGATCTTTCGATTTTACTTAGGGAAAAAATTAAAACAAATCATAAAAATAAAAGAACCTGAAAATTTGATAACAGTGTTGAATACTTACTTCAGTGCAGTATGAAGAAACACACTTATTTCTTCCGCAAGTCCACCTGACATATAACTAAAAACCCAGACGATAAAAATGTTTACAACAGGCTCACTCGGCTTCTTAGACAACATTACAAGATATCGGAAACTTAAAATTTCAGACATACATAAGTAATCAGTTGGGAAAGTAACAACATACAACAGTACCACAGAATAGCCAATGAAATCATAAAAAGGAGCAAGAAGGTGTGCATTCAACCAAGTTGAGAATTAAGGACTACTATTTGAAATAAAACACACCCTTCTCACAAATTACGACACTTTCAAGCTAAATTCAACCTCAAGTTATTTTTAAACCATCTCGTTAAGTTTGACGTATCACAGGAGAGTGTACTCAGTCCATTTCTGTGCCTTATTTTCACGGACGATGTTTTTTTTCCACCCATGAACAACACATTAATCGCCACCTTCGCAGACGAACCGCTATACTATCCACTCTCTATGTCGCATAAAAACCCAAAAATTAGACACAAGCTCATCTCGACAGTCTCGAAAAATAGGCCAATACTTAGTGAATAAAGATCAACAGTACTAAACAGACAAAAATTACTTTTAAAGACAGACCTAACAAGTACCCAAATTTTAGATTAAATTAAATACCAACCTACCCATTAACAACAAAGTTAAATACTTAACTTACAACGAAGCTAAAAACAACATATGAACTTAAAGAGAACCCAAATAAAACTTAAGCTACAACAAATATGATGGTATTTACACCGAAGGCTTAAATTAATACTGGAAAACAAAATTCTTCTTTACAGATGCATCATTAAACCTCTATGGACATATAGACCTGTACTAAACAGTCAAATTCCAAAATCGTTCAACACGCTTACTCAAAATTTCTACTCATGATTATAGATGATCCATGGCAATAAGTAATAAAATCGTACACGATGATCTATGTATTTCTACAATTAATTAAATCAATTCCATAAGCACCATTTACTTTCGTAGACTGCTAGCCTTTAAAACCACGAAATAAGTCAACTGAGATGAACCTCTTCCAGTACAAAGACAATAAGCCACAGACCTAAAGACAGAATAACGAAATAATTTCATGTACAGGAGGATTGTTAATAAACGTCATCTTCTTTCAGATTAATTTTCATTCAACAAATTTGCTGATTTCTCTTAAGGAACTATCGTAAATAATAACTCAATAAAAAACTTCTACAGAAAGTTATAATAATTTATATAAGATTATACTTTCTAAAAATACTATACCTTATAACTAAATGCCTATTTTTAATAGAGAAAAAATCTTTCACTTAGATAATGATAAACATTTAGAACATCATCCTCATTAGCTTTACTAAAAGAACTCCTCATCACTTACATTTATAAGCTTATACTGGCTGATTAAAGGTATTAAGACACCTGCTCAAAACTTTCGTAAGACTTACCTTACGCCACAAGTTCTCACATTAATAAAGTAGATTCGCTTTTGTTTCAATGGTGACCTTAACTATATAAAGAAACTCTTTACTTAGCAATCAGAACGTCTCCACAGAAATAAAAAGATGTAGCCAGGAAGTTTTATGAGATGGATTGTTAAAGCTTGAAGTAAATTTTTCTTAATTAAGCATATCAAAAATTTTAAAACCAGAAGAACATAAATAGTCAAGTTATATATTTGGCTGCCCAAAAATCATAAAAGGGCATAATACTGAAATACGAGGTCCATTCAAGTTATAACACCTAAGAATTTTTTCCTCAGGACTGGGAACAGATAGAAACTTGCGGTTTATTTCAAAATGCGCGCGCACTCTTTGTGAATGAGTGACAGAGATGGCAGCACTGCACAGCACACAAGACTCTAGCGGTAGGCGAGAGTGAGGACTGTTTTTGATACTTAAAATAGCGACGTTTTCATTACAAGAACAGCGTGCCATCATTCGTTTTCTCTATTTGCGTGATGTGACACCGATTGAAATGCATCGCCAGTTGAGTGAGACATGTGGTGACGGTATTATGGATGTGTCTAATGTGCGTTTGTGGGTGTAACAGTTCAAAAAAGGCAAAGCTCTCGTGTGACAACAAACCAAGACAATCTCGGCCTAGCACCAGCCGGTCTGAAAACATCATCAAGCGAGTAGAAAAACTTATTTTGGGGATTCGGCGAATATGTGGAACACATCGCCTCCAAGTTAGCGTTTTCGTGGTATCTGTGCGCACAATCCTGCATAAAGACCTGAAAATGCAAAAAGTGTCCTCCAGGTGGGTGCCAAAAATCCTGACAACTTTGAGAGTGATTTCTCGTGCTCTCTGCTCACCTGACCTGGCTTCTAGCAACTTTTGACTGTTTCTAACGATGAAAGACACTGTCCATGGTCACAAATTCACTAGTCGTAGCGCTATTGCATCAGCGATTTTTGATTGGTAAAAGAAGACTCATAACGTTCGCAGCGGCTATGGAACTATGGCGTCGACGTTGTGAAAAATATGTACGGCTGCAGGCAGATCACGTCGGCAAGTGACACAAGTTTCACAGTCTTCGTGTGATTAGTTTGTGAGAAAAAAAATCGGGAGTGTTATAACGTGAATGCACATCGTATTTCTCTTAGAGACATTTTAAACCCTAATTTTAATAAACTGACTATAATTGAAACTAACAAAAACAAAGAGACATGCTAGTGGCATGTAATGTAGAAGCAATTAATATTCGAAAATAATAAGATTAATTTTATTGGCCCAACCAGAACAATAAAATAAGGAGTGGAGTCTTGGAACCTAATGGTTAATGGGGATGTCAGGTAAACGATTTGACCCAGCTGATTTTCATTTGAACTTTTACAGTGTCCAAATCTCTTGGGAAGTGGAATCACTGTTTGATAGTCGCGTCACGGGTCAAAATATTAGCAGTACGTGATAAAATTTTACACTAAACTCAAAAAATGATATAAAGAGTCTATAGGAAGGACGCGAAAGCACAAATGTTCTGGTAACATAGGGAGAAGAAAAAGGGGACGTCAAAGATGAGCGAGGCACAGGGTACCCATTAACGTTTCACATTCCAAACAAAGTGATTAAGGTGAAAGCTGTTATGGATTTCTAGAATTCATCGTACATAAAATTTTAGATGCAGAAAGTTCATGCAAAATTTGTTTCCAAACTTTTAAATAACAAAAAGAGCAATTTCGCGAGTGTCTAAATCTTGCTTAAAATGACACAATTTTGAATTGTCACAAATGTGCAGACTGCTGCAATGAGTGCTCTGAAGTAGATTCCAATTCAAGACTTTCAACGAGCTCCGATGCGTGGCATAACCTCTGGCAACAGCGCACTGATGCTCAAGAATGTTAAACATTTCTTTAACAAAACTAATTTTCCGGAATCACTCGCCTTTCAAACATACCCTGTATAACCTGTAAGCCATTATTGCTATTGATAGCTACAATCGTTTGTTTCTGACACAACACTTGCTAGAAAGCTTTTACAGTATGTTTTTGTCGGAAGTAAACAATTCACAACTCCACAGGCAACATGTTCTTATAACAAATGTGTCACATACATTTGGGCCGCGGGCCATTTTTCTTATTAATGTACTACATGAAAATGAAACCACCCACACAATTTCGGAATTGTTTTTATATCTGCTGTGATAAATTCACACGCATAACGATTAAGGCTCTGACTTCGCTGCTAATAGACCTTCATTGGATACTAGATTTTAAAAAAATAGTAAATGATCTGCGTTTGATTCGAACAAGGAGTAATAATGCGGTCATATAAGCGGCGACGTTGCCACTTCGCCTCAAGCAACAATTGGCAGCGAGGATAAAGGTACAAACCTTAACCTTCTAGTTCTCAGTCATGTTCTGTATCAAAATGTAGAGTAGTTACCATTATTATTATTACGTAGGTGAATCAAATATAAACGAACATTTATATTTTAAAACCATGGAGAGTGTATAACTGTCCGAAATTTTAAGAAAATAAGGCACTTTTAAAAAGTTTCAAGTGTATGCGTGGTATAAACAATTTTTGAAAGAACCAAACGCTTTTGAAAATAAAGGTCACTGACGTCGCCTGCAAACAAGTAATTAATTGATTCTAACTACACATAAATTTAGATAATGAAGAATTGTAGAAGCAATTGTTTAAATTCATGTTGTGTAGAAGTGCTTTAAGATGTTGAATGTAGAAAAATCAGTCGAAAAGGTTAAAGACTCCACGATTAACTTCACGCCATAAGTTCTAAAACTCTGCCCGAAGGTACGTTATACTGATAACACAGCTCCACAAAAAAAAAATCGAAAAATAATTCCAGAACCCAGACCAGTCTTACTATACGTTTTTGGGGTAGCTAAATCCAAATCCAAGGTCAGTTTTACTCCATCACGTCAGGATTTTTTATAACCTTCAAAATTAGCCCAAAAACTCCATAACTAGGGAAATCATTAATCCCCGGGCATTTTAAAAAACCTCATAACCCCTTAATTCCGTAACCCCACAACTTAGGGACCCCAAAAACCCCATAATTCCATGACCCCATAACCTCAAAACCCGACGCATCTCTGATGCTGGAAAATCGCAGTAAATGGGCTGTTGGTCAAAGTATCATAAACCCCATCATGTTACAACCCCGTAACCCGAGATCCCCGTAAACCCAAAAACTCCATAACATCGTAACTTAACAACTTCATAACCCGACCAGCAACAGATATACGTGACTCTGATGTCGAGTGGTTGGCCAACGTATCGTAAACCCCCATCATCTTATAACACCTTTTTTATCGATGCTATACCTACATTTATCCGAACCCAGGAAAAACGACGTGGACGTAATAGGATTTTGTTTTCTTCGGGGTGCTTGATTTTCATGAGATCCCCTCGCCTTTCACGTCACGAGGTGCTAACAAATCGAAAATGTAAAGCTGTAATAAAAATTTATTCTTTGTTTGTTTCCTTTATGATATTTCACTTATTTCTCTTCAAACGATCGGCAGAGGGAACAACGCTTAGGTTTATTCCCATCTGGTTTGATATCTCCTTTCAGATTCCAGCAGTAATCGGTCATCATATTGACATCCCACGTCCCCTGGTATCGTTTCTCCATGCCCCTCATGTCTTGATGACACCTCTCTCCATGCTCATAGCTGACATCTCCCAATTTTTCTGGAAATAAATCGATATGAGAATTCAGAAAATACATTTTGATGCTTATATTGCACCGTAAAACTTGATAATTTGTAATCAGATCACTCACCAATTCTTTATAGTTGTTACTCTTATTATTCCCCAGAAAATTTCAGAAGACTGCGGAAACGTCCAAACTGCTCGTTCTTCATCGGTCATGTAATCTGTAAAATATTTGTCATTAAAAAGTTGTCAAAAATACCTGCTTTCAATTTTGCATCACTTAGTTTATTTATTTTCTTCGTCAGGTACTTGAAACAATCTCCTTCTTATCTAGAGCTTTCACGAATTGCTTCATCAAGTCTAGTTTGAGATGTAGTGGTGGCAGTAATATTTCCTTCGTATCTACGAGTAGTGTTTTCAGTAAATTTGAAGATCCCCGTTTTAAAGACTGTCGCTCGGACCACTCTTTTTGACGAGCTCTGCTGTCAAATAGACAACTAAAACAAGGGTACTTTATATTCCTGCTTTGCATTCACCGCATATCTGCCACTTGTGATCGGTGTATTTTTTTTTTCTCAAGAAGAATTTTGGCATTGTGATGGGTTTCTTTAAGAACTGTAGAATGTGCCGTGGGTATTGATGCGAAAACATTTGAGTTATGTAGTAGGACGGCTTTGAGACTTCGCATGGATGAGTCGATAAAAAGACGCCATTCTTCTGGCTTGTAGATATCTGCTTTTAAGCTGCTGATGAGACCAGCAACGTTATTACAGTATACTAAATCTAGTTGCTCTTCGCGGGTGAAGAATTGCCTCAATTAGTTCTCACAATTCCTGTACTTCGTAATTCTTGTACCTTTTTCCAACAGATTTTTCTGTTTCAATCTTGAGGCCAATAGCTCGTGTGCTTCTTTAGATAAATCTAACTCCCTGCCTAAATCGTCCAACTCTGCTTGGTTAAATTTTTGTAGTGCATTGCTTTTTATATCTGGTTTATATCACTGGTCTCTTTGCCTTCACTCTGCTCACTCAGACTCATACGATTTTCATCGACGTCTTCTGACATTTCTCTTGCAGTGTCGTCGGATTCTTTTTTCGGTCGACCGCAAGTTGTTCCTGTGGTAACTGCGGGTAATGCTTTGTTCGTGTAAATATATTTTATTTTAGATCTATTTTTGGAATTAAATCCCCTTGTATCTGTCATACAAAAGAAGCACTCATTTCTAGTTTCTGGCTTACTCCATATTACTGGAGATGTGAATTTCAAATTAGAAAGATTCCGAGCATTGTAGCATGATGTTAATATTTTGTAGCAGTTCGAACAAATTGTATGGGGTACCCAATCTTCTTCTTGCTGCAAAACATCGCGCGAAAAACAAAATCTGTACAATGTCCGGACAACGTTATTTATTTTTTTCCGTATGTTTGGAGATAGATACAATCCACAAACATGTCAAAAACTGTCTGGTTTACTTGGATCATCATGAATGTGTCTTGTAGCTTTGGACTTTGTAGAGGCCAAAGAACCCACCTTTACGAAGCTGCGGTCGCAGGATGACGACGCCTGAAAGCCCGCTTGCACTCCCCAACTAGCCGCCGGTATTGAGAAACTTCCCCTCTGCATCGTAAACTTTTTCCGCAGGTTTGTCATGACGGCATGAACGCCGCTATCCAGGGCCCCTACCGGATCACGGGTCAACTCCGTTCCCCACCGTCAACCACGTAGAGGTGCCCTGGATTGCAAACATATGGAAAAGTTCTTAAGAGAACGATCTGCCTCTTTCACATAATCTACATCACGTACCTCAAAAACGTATCTCTGTTGCTGGTCGCGTTTTGAGGTTATGGGATTTTTGGGTTTACGGGTTGTGGGGTTACGGAGTTAAGGGGTTATGGTGGAGTTTACGATACTTTGACCAACAACCCATTTACTGCGATTTTCCGGCATCATGATGCGTATCTATATTGCTGGTCGGGTTTTAAGATTATGGGGTCATAGGATTGTGAGGTTTTTGGATTCACAAACTTGTGGGGTTACAGAGTAAGGGGTTATGGGTTTTTGAGATTAAAATGCCCGGGGATTAATGATTTCCCAAGTTATGGAGTTTTGGGGCTTAATTTTTAAGGATATGAAAAATCCTGACGTCATGGAGCAAAACTGACCTCGGATTGGATTTAGCGACCTCAAAAACGTATAGTAAAACTCGTCTGGGTTCTGGCACTATTTTTAGAATTTTTTGTGGGGCTGGGTAATAGTTCGCTCACTAAAGAAAAGCAGCATATAGACTTTATATGCACCAAGTACATTTATTTTAGCAAAACCATCATTACCTGAGGATTTTCCGTATCCTAAATACATACGTTGCGACAGTCCACCTTACCACACACAATAAATACGATTTGGTAACCAAAAATCCATTCCTTAGCAAAACTATCTTCCTCTGACCACTTTGGAAATTGAAAACGAAGATTGTGTTCCTGAGGACTAACGCTTGTATAGTTTACGGTGTGCAATTTCTAGCTCACACGACCAATATGTTCGCTTTGGAAAACTAAGTCAGCCAGTCTCCTTGGACTGTTTTATCTGTGAGTATTTTTGCTGCATTGTTACAACTGACACAGTCCGCTTATTCTAAAACGTTTATTGAAACTGCCCTCTAACAGCTAAATCTATAAGTTTTCAATGGCGCTTACTGCAATTGCAGACTGTTTGATGTATTTATTTTCGTGATCATTAACTATCAAGTTCTGAATCTTCAGAAGAACTTATGAGTTACTTTCTATTCCATGGATTTTTTTCAATATACTAATATGCATTAAAAACTTGTAGCAAATGGGAGGGTAAATTGCAAAGTAAAACAATTTTAAAATTTCGCGGTAAAAACAAGAGCGTGGGGCTGACGCTACACGTGAGCAAAGCATGATGGATAGCTATCTGCGCGCAGCATTCCATTATTCAGTCATATAATAGAAAGCAACGGTGATAAAAGTATGACTGCTCCACTCAGTGACTGCATCAAGGAACAACACTCTATAGAGCGTTTTCTGTGAACAGAATAGATTAAATCTGTGAAAATACATCGACCGGTTCAACGAAAGATCTAATAGTGCATAGAACGCTTTCAGGAAGAAAGAACAAGTGTAACGAATGAAACACACAGACCAACACATCCAAAGGGTGGATGACTTGATCTAGCCCCGTCTAATTACAGCATCTTCAGCTCGTTAAAGAAGATATGAAGGAATGAAGAGACTCGTTAAATGATACCAGAAGTGCATCACAGTGCAGGGAAAATATGTCTAAAAGTGATATATGCATATGTCATCCATCAGTGAAAATAAAATTATTATATTGAAATTGCGTGAGAGAGAAAGTCATGGCAATAGAAAATTTTTGATCCCAAATTATTGCCCGGATATTTATTTTGTATTGTACATACATGTAATTGGATTTCCCCGAAACCCCGCTTCCCCGGTTCCCTGCACCCCGGAAACAAAACAACTTCTGCAATGATACCCGAAATTGGCGCGGGTTAATTTGCCTCGGGTGACGTACGGCTTTGTTTTGGTCATTAGCGGCAGCCGCCCGCGCGATATCTGCCTTATTTATGGGGTGCGCCAGCGACGTCCGTTCCGTTTTCTCGGATCGAAGGAAATTGCGGCCATTAGGGCCGATGCAGCCACGTGCATGCATCATCGCTTCGACGTTTCTCATCGGGGGCCCAACCACGGGCTGTCAAACATAAAGCTCGGCGGAGTGCGGGGCTGCTTCCTGGAACGAGCCGAACTCGAATAAATTCCAGAAGTTACGTGTGTAATCAATGATTCGGTGGTGGGGCCTGCAGCCCACGCCGACTTACTTTGGCCCCGTTTGTGCGTTCAGTCATACGGGGAACGATCGCAAAATATCTGCCGTGCTACAGCCCTCTAACTCATTTCAGACTATTTTAAAGTCAGGACAATATTTTTTCTCTTTTCTTCCGTTTCTCTCTTAAAAACTATTCTATTTTTTCAGGAAAAGCTATTTTTAGGACAAACACCAAATATTTTTATCAATTTTTTGTGAAATTTCTTTTTATAAAGGTATGGTAGGATATGGTATGGTACGGTATGGAATGGTACGGTATGGTGTAGTATGGCTGTATATATGCTGTGATTTATTGCAGTATGGTATAATATGGTATAGCTTATTTACCATAGCTTTTATTTCTAACGACTCAACTGTCATTTTGTTATGTAATGATCTGTTCTTTCTGTTGATTTCTCGTTTGGAAACAGCGGAACGCATCTCTATGATATTTGGTTCTTAAATGGCCTATTCATTTCAGAACTATTTCTTGTAGAACTACATGACTCTTAAGTCTTGTAACCCAGTTGAGATCATAAAATCAATTCAAATTTTTGTTTGGAGCCTCAACAGTACAAATTTAGATGTTTTAAATAATGTCGGGATCAGGTTGCAAGAATCTATATCATCAACAACTTACCTAAAAAACCAAGCACACCTATATTTATTTCTTTTTTCGCCGTTTCTGGGTTTTTCGGTGCCCAGTATTTCCTTCCAGTGTTGTCCATTTTTCACGTATCATGTTGTGTATTTTATTTTAGTAGTAAGTGGTGCATATTTTCCTTCCAGCCTTTTCGTGGTCTACCCTTTTACGTCTTTCTTTCTACTTCTTCTTCTATGTCGTTGTTAATTCCCATTACTTCTTTTACATAATCGTTGCTTTTTATTTCTAACCTACATATTTCTGATGCCCTTCTCCAATAATCCATTTCTAGTGCTTTTAACTGGGCCTTGTGTCTTTCGCTTAACTGCCATACTTCTGCTCCATACAATACTATACTCTGGACTATTGATTTCGTATTCTTTCGTATATTTTTATCCCACAGAATTCCATTAAGAGCGCTAATTGCATGTTGTCCTTGTTTTATTCTTTCTTTAACTTCTATTTCGTATAGTCCTTGCTTATCTATCGTAGCTCCCAGGTATTTCACTTCTGAGCAGGCTGAGTTATCAGATTATTTTCTTTCTCTATGCATAAATACTTTGATTTTTTTGTGTTAATCGTTAATCCTCATTTTGTATATTCTTCTTCGGCTTTTGTTATCATAGATTCTAAGTCTTCTTAGTCCTGCGCTACGATAACTTGGTCATCCGCAAATTGCAACGTGTAAAGTATAGAGTTTTCATCTATCGGTATTCCCATTCCTTTACATTTTGTTCTTCTTTTCTCTAGTTCTTTATAGATATATATTTTAAATAATATTGGAGAGATTCACCAGTCTTGTCTTAGCCCCTTTGTTACATTAGGTGTAGTTCTCTACCAGTCTCTAGCTTCTTCTGTATTAATAAAGTTAAGAAATTGTCTACGCAGGACCTTCTGGCCCAAAATTCACATTGTTCTTAGACTTGTTGTTCGATATATTGCTGCTCTATTAGTTCTGCCGCTCCTCTTCCAAATGTTTTACCAAAGACATTAGTTACTGCAATTGCACGATAGTTTTCGCTTTGATTTCTTTTCCATTTCTTATACACCAGTGTTATATAAAAAATTTCCATTCCTCGGGTATATCTTTATCATTTACAGCTTTATTTTGTATAGCTTTGTTGTTCCTGCTTTAACTAATTCTCCTGCTATGCCTCTTGGTTGTGCTGCTCTACCACTTTTTAGTTCTTTAATACCTTTTCTTACTTGTTCTTCTTTATTTCGATATGTTCATTCGTCCTTACATAATTCTTTTGCTAGTGGGCTGTGTGATATTCAATTCTGTGTTCTGTTAGCAACGCCTAGAATTACCTCTGCCATTCCTTCATTTCTACACTAAATAGCCTGCTCTTTCACTGTGCTCTGCTCTCACATTTCTTAGAAATCTCCATGTTTCCGATATTCTTCTTCCACCCATGTGCCACTTTTCTACCTTTTTACGTTTCTGCTCCGAGATTTCTTGTTTTTCGTTTCTTATTAGGTTCTTACTCTATTTTGCTGCTCCCTATATTTTTCTCAATCCTCATCTAGTTTAGTATTGAGCCATGTCATGTACAAGTCTCGTTTGTAATTGATTTGTTCTTTAATTTCCTCGTTTATCCAATAGTTCTTAGGTTTAGTTCTTTTATTTCTTCTCCTAGAGCTTCCAGGGCAGCATTTTTGATAGATTCGTTAATATGTTCATATACGTCAGTATTTGTGCGTTCAACGTTTTCGTTTAGGTAATTGCATAATCTTTTTTGATATAAATATAATGTACTATGATGTTGTAAGCTTTGTATATTGTATTTTAGTTCCTTAGCTTGATCTTTAGTATTTTGCGTGTTATGTGCGGCACCTTGTCCTTTTTGTGCGAAAACACTATTTTGGCTTTAACTAAGAAGTGATTCGTTCCACATGTAGGTCCTCCGTGAACTCTGACATCTAAGACTTTTCCTGCTGCCAAGTTATTATATTGTCTATTATTGACTTTCTATTCCTAACTGCTTCATACCAAGTACACTTGTGTATCTCCTTATGTTTGTATAATCCGTTGTTGATTGTTAAATTATATTGTTGACATATATTTATTAAACTTTTTCCATTGTTGTTTTTGACCATTTCTCCAAACTTTTCCACTATTTTACTATCTTTTTCTTGACCAGTTCTGGGTTAAAATCTCCAGGAGCATAATCTGTCTAGTATTTCCTATTTCGCAGAGTAGCGTAGAACCCGTCAATAATATTGCACTTGTCATCTTTATTTAGTGCATATACGGCTATGACCGTCATTCTATACTTATAACTATTAAGGTTTACCTTTATAACTCTCTCGTTTATGGTTTCCCAACTTTTGATTTGCTTTTTATATTTCTTTTTAATAATTATGGCAACACCTCTTTTCCCTCTTTGATCTTTAGGGACTCCACTCCATATATGTATGTACTGTCCTACTTCCTCTATTACTGTGCCTTTCTATTTGGTCTCTGTCAGGGCTATTATGTCCATATTCATATACGCAATTTCCGTAAAAACTTCTTGAACCTTATTTGATAGGCCTTGGGTATTCCACGTTCCTAAATTCATAATTCTTTCCCTTTGCTTGTCTCGTCTTCTCTACAATTTTTTTGTACTGAGCTTTTTTAAAACTGGTTTTGGATAACTCCAATCAGAACTGCCCCCCCTCGTATCTGCTTCGTAGCCGAGGTGTCGGTTACCGCCCGGAGATTATTTATCCTTTTAATGTTTTTCAACCTGCTTTTAGCTCTCTTCTCCCTTTCAGTTTTAAGTGCGTTAGGATTTTCAGGCCTAACGCCACAACCCCCTAATGGACGACCTTTAACTCAGCCGCCTGCTCTGGATCAGACGCTGTTGACAGCCGCCCACTGTGGATCAGACGATGCCTATGTGCCTGTTGGTCCACAAGAGGTATTTCATTTCCCTTCTACCACCTATATCTAGGAGGCTTTCCCCATCCGCCACCTGGGATTACAGGCTCCCTCGAGGGGCACGCTTCATCTCAACAAACATTTTAACCAGAAATTCGAGATACATACTATGATTCGCATCTAACAAATTTGACACGGACTAATTAACAATATAATAATTCAACAGAACAAAACCTAGAACGATAAAATTACATTACAAGAATAATCATATCAGATTATGTAATAGTGGGTTTTCTTCGATTATCCTACATTGTACTATAATCTGTAATAATATTATCTAACCCAAGTTGTAGAACTCTTTTATATATTCCCAACTTTCCGTTGAACAGCTAATAAAATATAAAATTATGTTTTCCTCCCAGTACCATTCGCATGTATGTATATACCACCACATGTACCTACTACAGAAACTTTACTCTTCGACTAGTTTTTAACTTCTGAGACAAATTTCCAAGCACACAAGTCTCCTAATTTTTTACCTTAGTTTTCTTCCGACTAAGGTAACTAACACATATAATATTTGCATTGATATTTTCGTTAGTTTCTTCATTTCAGCTCCTCAAAACCTTCTCAAATAAAACTCTCTAAATTATTTGACGATACAAAAATACCGTAGCATGACATTTATAGTTTTTATTTTTTATCTGCTATTTAATTATCTTCTTCTTCTTCATCATCAGCTTTTCTCGGTCCACTCCTGGACATAAGCCTCCCCTTGTTTTTTAAAACGGGGGATTTTTATTCATAACTAACCACGCTGGCCAGACGGGTTGGTAAATATTAGTGACAGCCGTCCACTCTGGATACAGACGCTGTTTGCAGCCGCCCACTCTGGGTCAGACGCTGCTAGTTCACCATATCTGGTTACCCTCACTTGGTTTAGCCTGTGGGTCAACACAGTGTACCAGGGTGTGGCGCTTGGAGCCATCAAGTGAGAGTTGGGTGTCTCGTGAGGACCAGTTATCCGAACCTCCGCCCGTCTATAACGTTTGGAGTGACCGTTCGAAATAAAAGGTACTACCTCCCGACACATCCCTACACCCCTATTTAATTATATCGGAACCATTTTTGAAAGGTTTGAGTTAATCTTCTTTAAAGATTCCTTTAATAAATCTCACTGAATTTCAGCAGCTACAACGTAGCTTAGCTGTCCAATATAATGAACCACATTCTTACTCTCCACTCATAAATAATTGTTAACCTTATCCACATGATTAGCAATTTGTATTTATTATTCAATTACATAACCAATACCGGTCAGAATGCTCTTGTTAATACAATTGTACTTACTAACTCACATTGGTAGCTAATGAGAAGAACCGTTACGTTAATCTTCCCGTAATATTCGCTTATCTAAAGAAATGTTCTAACAAGCCACATCGCAACTATATGTCGTTATAACTTAACTTAATTTAGCTTCCTTCGCTTATTCAATCTAAACAAGTTCATTCGCCCTGAAAATCGCCTTTTTCTTCAATCGTTCATGAGCATCAAATTCTTCCTGGGTCCTAAATCTTCTTTGGTTGCAGTTAAACCTCATGTGCGAGGATAATTCAAACCATCTAATGAGCGAGATGTTCCAATGTTTTATGCGCGCTTTTATTAAACTCCCAAAAATTTGTTTAAAATGACATAATAAAATAATAAATAAATTTGAATCACTATTTTACACTAATGTTTTTAGCTCTATCAGTTTTACTTACACTATGCACAAATGTTCACGATTCTTCTTCTCTCTCGCTAGCACCTTCGTTTCTTGTCAAGTTTTACCCTTTGACTATAGTATCTTCCCAATCAGCTTGTCCCAGGTCTGCTGTGGTCTTTCTTTGTTTCTTCTTCCTGTGGTCTTGGCCTCCCACATTTGTTTTACTGCCCTGCTTTCTTCCATTATCTGCAAGTGCCTCCACCAACTCAGTTGCCGATTCCATCACTGAAATTATTTCGAACTCTTCTCTAATTTGTGCGCTTATTACCCGGTTTCTCAGTGTTCTCTTTTAACTTTCCTCAAGAATTTCATCTCTACTGCTTCTACTTTACTCCTCATCCTCTTCGAGTATTGGTCTAAATATTGTTTTAAACACGCTTAATTTTGTTTTTTCGCGACGCTTTTCTCTTGCTAATGAAGGACTTGTTTATCGCATAGAACAGTTTGTTCTCTATTCTTTTTTACTTTTTTTCTTGCTTACCTTGTTCATCGATTGTCAATCACAAGTAGTTATATTTTTGTGTTTGTTCTATGTGTCTTCCATTTATTTTTATCTTTGTGCTTGGTCTTTCTTTGGCTAACACCAGTATTTTTGTTATCTCCGTGTTTAATTCCATCTTGTTTTCTATCAATACCTTTTCTCATATATTTAGGTTTCTCTATAAATCTTCTTCGCTTTCTGTTATGATTACATCATCTGCGAACGCACATTCTAATATGTATATGAGTTGTAAGTTTAGATATCCTATCTGCATTTTATTGGATTTTAATTGGCATTTCCTTATTGTTTCGTCCATAAAGAGCACGAATAAGTTTGGGCTTATCACTTCTTCCTTTCTCAGCCTTTTAAATTCCTTGGATATTTCTAGTGTTATTACATAGATTTTTTATTACTCTTTTCAGTTTCATTTCTATTCTCTAAGCTTTCCCATGCCTTTCTCATTGGCAATTTATCAAAAGCCTTTTTTAAATTTAGGAATGCTAAAAACGTATTTTTATTGTATTGTAATCTTTTAGCAAGTATTTTTTCAACGGTGAATATGTGGTTTTGTGCTCCTTTTTCTTTACGGAAACCATTCTGTACCTCTTGCGGTGTCCATTCTGTTATGTTGCTCAGTTTCTATTCTACTATCCGTTCATTTATTTCTTGTGGAATGCTTTATAATGTTATGCCCATCTAGTTGTCGCACTGCTTGTTGTCTCCTTTTTTATATATGGGTACTATTTGTTATATATATAATGAACGGATGATAATCATAGGGCTAATAAATCACTAACTAGGACAATGCATAAAAATCTTTTAGAATATTTAGATTTATTGCGTTATTACTCCATTCTACCTATTCAGAAGTTAGTTCGTAACCTAATCGACAATACCATTTTGTTTATTAGAAGAAATTCTTTTTGTTACGGCCAAAAGTGGACTGTATCCTAATTTTAAATTTAAACAAAGGAATTTCAAACAAAAACCAAAGCTGAAATACTCATCTCTTTGGAAGCGACGCTCTCCATCATAAATCGGTTAATACTTAATGTCCTATGGTACATAACAAATGAAATGATTCACAAAGATTTGAAGATAACAATTATAAAAACAGTCGTCCGTGAGAGAACTATCATCCGTTCCCATAAACTAAATTCATTAATGCAGCCCTTATTAGACGATATTATAATAATAAGAATAAAGAATACAAAATAGACTAAGACATGTCTTCATTGAAGAAGATCTCATCATGTTTTCCTCAATCTAAATACTTGATACTTAGTTTGGTTTTAGAAAACATCATTTAATGATATAACAGGTTCATGGAATTGTAAAAAGAATCAATAAAGAATTTGAAGATAATAGTATTGCTCGTAGATATATAGCAAGCTTTAAATAATGTTTAATATATAGAACTTCCGTTAAAATTAAGGAAATAGTTTTTCTATGACATATCAATTGCTTAGATCGTTTCTAAACGATAAATATTTCTCTAACTAAAAAAAATGAAAATGCAGCACTTTATCCTATTAAAGTTAGTTTATCTGAAGAAAGCTTCTGAAGCAAACATTGTATCTACTCTTTACATCTCATTTATCAATAATGGAAATTAACATTATCGCGACAAACGCAGATGACGTCTATTACGTCCTCTTACAATAACTTTCCTACTGCCTCTAAGCCCTTAAAAATCAAACTAAATAAAATTCAATTTTGATTAAAGAAATGGGGAATTAAGGCAAATAAATTCAGGTCTGCGCGTGTGACACTTCCATTAATTAGAAAAACATGCCTATTGGCAACTTTAAGTAATAAACAGCTTGTCTCCATAAAGCATAGTCAAAAGATCCCGTTACAAATGTTGGGAATATAATAAAACCAACAGGTGTCTATACATATAATAGTAAAAGGAAAACACTGGAAATTATTCTTATAACGCATTTTCCGGGCTCAGTAATAGTAGCTCGGACCGAGCCTACTAAGTCGGTGCCTGACAACGTTCTAAGGAGACCTATAAGGGATGATTCGAAAATTGCCGGAAAAGTAATAACCTATAATAAGGTAGTTTGGGCTATCAAAACCTTCCAACCTTATAAATCTCCCAGACCAAATAAAATATTCCCAGCACTTTTGCAGCAGGGGGTAGAAATCTTAACTCCGTTCTTAATCAAAATCTTTCGGCTAAGCTTGGAAGGAAACTACCTGCCACTGACATTACTAAGGTAATATTAATTCCCAAAACCAGAGCGATTGTAACAAACTAAGCCTTTAGAGCGATTAGCCTAATGGTTTTTTGTTTGAAAACTATGGAAAAACTGGTAGACAGACATCTACAAGACGGGGTACTAAACAACAATCCCCTATATCGAAATGAACATGCTTACCGACAGGGTAAATCATGTGACTCTGCGTTAGACAACATAGTTGGCAGGGTAGAAGTGACGTTCAATAACAACGAAGTAGCCTTAGCAGCATTCTTGGACATAAAAGAAACCTTTGATAATACCTCATCTAACTCGATAACCAATGCAACCCTAAGACACGGAGCTGAGCACGTCTTGAGTAGTTGGATAAACTTCATATTGTCAGGTGCAAGCAAATCTCTCAAGATTCGTACCACAAGAGGCTGTCCGCAAGGGGGAGTTCTTTCCCCCCTTATGTGGAATCTCGTGGTAAACGAGTTACTGATATTACTCAATGATAAAGTATTCTATAACCAAGGTTACGCGGATAACATTGTCATACTGATAAGGAGCAGAAATGCAGACATCATTACAGAGCTAATGCTCATAACATAACATAAAGACGGTGTGAAAGAGAGGATCTCAAGGTCAACCCTAAAAAGACCTCATTGGTACATTTCACGAGGAAAAGAGAAGTAACGCAATTTTATAACCTTACAATTTTCGGTGAAAGTATACAGGTGGTCCAGCAAGTTAAATTTCTGGGCATTACCCTTGATGCAAAACTAAATCAGCAAAGCCAAACTAGCACTTGTTGCGGGCAGGCGAATGTTTGGGAGAACATTGGAACTGAAGCCTAAAATGGTAATGTAGCTGTTCACCACAATCGTAAGACCCATATTATTGTTTGGACAAAACTTGAACAAAAAACGGAAATCATTAAGCTAACTAGAATACAAAGACTAGCATCAGTATCTGCTGAGTCATGAGTAGTACTCCTACAGAATCTTAGATATTTACCTAAAGGGAGAAGTTTCGATTGCTGCATATAGAATAAAATCCACCGATACCTAGCACAGGCACAATAAACGGTGTGGGCATAAACCCTTATACTCTTTTTAAAAACCTTTCAATGTGAGTTACGATCACGACTGAGCAAAAGGCAACACATCACAACTCAGAAGTAGGCTGGTCTGGTATACAGACGGATCCCGCACTGCCCAAGGAACAGGGCCGGGTATACATGGCATAAAACCAAAGGTAAACCTTAGCTTACCCTTAGGCAGGTACGCCACAATGTTTCAAGCTGAGATATTTGCGATAATGCAATGCACTCAACAACGCATTAGTATCCTACATGGCAGTCAAGCTACCCTTAAAGCGCTGGAGTCACTTCATATTAACTCCAAGCTTGTAAAAGACTGCCTACAACATCTGATCAGCCTGTCTGAGGATAACAAGGTCTACCTCATCTGGGTACCAGGCCACTCTGGATTGGAAGGAAACGAAAGGGCAAACGCACTCGCAAAAAGCGGTGCTAACACTCCTTTTACAGGACCGGAACCTGTTCTAGGCATACCCAAATGTAGCATACGATTGGCGATAAAAGAGTGGATGCAAGTACAACACTAATCTCGCTGGGATGTCACACAAGGGTTAAGATTAGGGAAGAAACTAATTGGGAAACCTTCCGGTAGGCTAAATGATGACGTACTCAACTTAGGACGTACACAGATAAGACGGGTAGTAGGACTTATAACAGGACACTGCCACCTGAAAAAGCACCTCCATAGAATAGGAGTAAACAGAGATGACACACTCTGTATATTATATGTAGAAGAGGAAGGAACATTCTCACACATAATCTTTGACTGCCCAGCACTATACCGCAAAAGGCAATAACTCTTTAGGACAAATCTCCGTGGCAATCCACCCAATCACGAGAACCTCATAAAGAACATACTAAAATTAGTTGAAGGTACAGATCTTCCTTAATTAGGAAAATGTGCGCACAAAAGGCCGCAGAGTCGCAGTGCTAAAGTGGGCTCGTAACCAACGATTAACCCCTATGATAATCAATCAATCAACAGATACCACAAACAGAAAAAGTGAAGTATCTAGGAATGCATTAAAACTGAATCCACAATTTCACAAAGGTGTTGACTTATTGGCACCAAATCATGTCATCAAAAGAAAGACTCAGTAAAAGCTCACTCTCAATAAATAAAAATAACAGGCCCGTCATACTTTTGCTTTAACCTTAATCTCAAAATTTTTTTACTCTATTAAAGGCTAAAAATGGTCGGAAAATTATCGGGAAAGGTGCTGGGTGTCTTTGTGGTTTGATATTCTTATCTTCTTTCTCAATATTTTTAATTATTAAAAATGCTGCTAAATGCACACGTTTCTCAAGGGATGTTTTATCTGAATCAGAGACATACCTTTCCAACGGCTAATTAACCCATTAGCCATATTGTAATTTTTCATATAAATTTAAAATCCTTAATATATTTCTGTATAGATTGTTCTTTTTCGTACTAAGTTAAACTTCATAGAATAAATTGCAGCATTTATGTTTCTATAACTGTCGTCTAGGAAATCATTAACTTTCATTTTGTTTTTACCAAAATTAAATTTTTGGCTTCCTATTTCTTGTAGTGTCTGTTTTGTAGACATCAATTTCACACAACTTTGCCTTGGAGACTCATCTTCGTTCAAAGACTTCAAAAACTTCTAAAGTACTGTATAGACCAATGAACTTTGCTGTGTTTGTACTTCTTCTTGAAGCTTTTCGCTGACTTCTAGAGGCTCTACAATAATATTGTTTCAAAATTAATGCCGTTTCAAGATTCTTAAGTTTCTCCAGTCTCACATTTGCTTTAATACTGTGCGTTCTTAGTCTGATCGCTATCATGATTACTATGTGACCAAGCATCAAGAAACTTATAGTACAATTTTTATAATGCCTAACTACTCCATGGTAAAGAGTCTTTTTAAGTTGAGACTGGAAAATATCCCATCTTTTAGTTGAAGAACTAAATACCTTATAGATTTGTTGTTTTACAACAGAATGCTTGCTGCCATCCCCAGCCTGCAAAGCTAACAAACTGTAAAGTTTGGTATGTGTTTGAAGGATTTGTTTCTTTTATTCTATCCTGAAGGCATTTGTAGCACCTAAACATGTTGCTAATATCGTCTTAGCTCTATCTTCTGAGGTTATTTAATTCAAGACACAGAATTTGTCAACTCATCATTAGAGATAAATGTCAAAGTCGTTTAACGGGAGTCTACATAGCTTACTACAACACATTTGGCGTTGAGTCCACAATTATGGGAATAATATTTGGTATTTACAAACTCTCAAGCAATTTTTATCTTAACTTGGTTCACTAACTGTATAATGAAGGCATTCACAGATGTACTTGATAAGTACAAGGGAAAACCTGTTCCTTTATTTTCTTTTTTGTTATATATTCGGCCATAAATTGACTTTTGAAGTTAGTCCTATCTAGTCAAGAAAGTTACCATTTCTTACAGAGACTATTATTTCATTATCGCCATAAATTGGCAGTCCACAAAAAACTTCACAACTTCAACAACTATTAAGAGAACAGTTCGATAATACAAAGTTTCTTCCTTGTACTATTCTAATATTTCACAATCCACCCTTTGTGAAAATCAACTTCTACTAATAAATTTTGAAATGCCAACTCTGTGTCTACAGAGTTGTTGTCGTGATGGTTTACTATATGATTATCTTTCCAACCATAAAATTTCTTAGTTGTTAAGATATCTCCATATTAATGATATCTCCATATAATTTGTATGGTGCACAAAATGCCCATCTGGTCGATTTTGAACTAATCAACCAATTTCGCTTGATACTTTAACTATTTATAAAACAAAAACTTTTTTGGGTGACACACTGTCTTTCAGATTTGGTAAAGTCAGAGTTGAATGCAATTGTAGGCTACCAACTCGCGAAGTTTATCATTTACTCATTACAATGCCACCAATCACCAAGTGATATAACTGAATCTACATGATTGAGAGTATATTGCAGAGCTTTATAAACTCTATAAACCATTGCTATTCTCACTTCAATAAAAAAGAAATGAAAATATTTGGATAAGTATGAATTTGGTTGCCTGATCTTGTCGAATTAAATGTACGTACTAAACTAATACTGCAAATTCTTTACTTTTAATGAAATAAACCTTTTACGATGATAAAATCTAGATGAAGTACCAAAAAGTGACTTGAAATTTCTATAACGAAATATTGTTACTGAAACAGCCACTCCTGTAGAGCGCAAGAACCCGCCTTTCAGCCCTGCCTGAAAAGGCAAACTGAAGCGCTGCCTAGTTAGACCAAGCAAAAATCTGCTCGGGCGAGGCGCGGCGCCCTAATGCGCGCACTGTGATAGATATTAAATTGAAATCTGCTTTGCAGGCGCGCTTCAAACGGCAGCTCCCTTTGAAACAGACATGAAAGAGTGCGACATTTTCGTGCATCCAGCGCGCTCGGCGGCGGCTCATTTGCGCCTCGGGGCAGCGGCCAGGGCCCGATGCAGCCCCTAATAACGCGAGGGCGGCGCGGCAGTTCCATGTTTTATTACTGATAGCGCCGAACGAGTTTATAGGATCACGTCTGTTAATTTCCGCAGGGCCGTGTACCCTTTAATAATAATAACACTAAAGGGGAATAATGGATGATGATGTGTTTGCTGGTTAACTTAACGCGCAAATCAAACCTAACTGCTTAATAGGATGCGCGGGTTTATTAAGGCAATGAACTGAAAGTAGGCGGTACAGCGTGCAATATCCGATATGTTCTCTACCTATCGGTAATTCCAGATTCAAATTATATTTTATCTATTAATGAAGGCAACAGTCATGTAGGTGCTCATTACATATGTAGGACTTTTCAGTAGCTTTTCCTGAAAAATTTTAAATTAGGACAATATATTCCTTATTAACAGATTTTGCAGTAAAGAATTTTTAATTTCTATTGCGATTAAGAAAGAAGTGTTCGCAGCAAAAAATTGGACAATTTGTAGAATTACAGCGTGTCTATAACAAGGAAGAAATAAATAAGAGGAAAACTGGCCTCTCGGGACTTTCTAAATGGACAAAACGAATAGTGATAAAAGAACTTGTTAAAGTCCTCTAGAAAATAATGATCTAATTAGCTCATATATCAGAAAAAAACATAAAACCTTAACCTCTACAAAACCAAATGAAAAAAAGTGACATATAGGAAGATCACCAACAAAGAAGTTATATGCTATAAGCTAATAAACAAATCAATAAGAGACAAATTCCAGAACAAAATAATAAAAATAAAAACAAACAAAAAACGTAGACGGTATGTGGAAAATTTCCAAGAAAGAAACTTTAACATCACCAAGAACAGTTGTGGTATCACTTAAATTAGAAGAATTGTGAAAAAGAACATACTAGAGGACGTAAAAAATAAAGCGGTACAAGAAAACAAACAAAAATGGATAAAGTATTTGGAAACAAAAACCCCAGATTAAAAAAACTTAAATGAGCTCAAAAATAATAAAAGAAGAAAATCAGGGAAAATGAAACAAATATACGATCAAAATCAAAAATTATTCTTTAGCATGTTAAGACAAATCAATTTAAGAAAGAAACCTCAACAATTAAAAATATGAAAGATAAAGGCGAAAGCATCTCAGAAGATAAAGACAAATTATGGAAAGATAGAATACTTCTTACAGTCGTTAGAGAGAAAGAAATAAACTATAAAATGCAATCTGATGCACAATGCAAAAATCTGGAATTAGAAATATTCGAATAATTCGAATATTTAAAAAAAGAGACAATCAAAACTGCCATAACTACAGACGAATAACCCTTCAGAGTAATGTAACCAAAACATACGCTAGAATAATAGATAAAAAGTTGAGACAATTGTAGAAGACACGCTAGAAGAAGTGCAATTTGGATTTAGGCCAAATAGAGTGGTAAATGATGCAATATAATTGAATGAGGTAGAAGTCTATATCTGTAGTTCAGTGATATGGAAAAAAAGTACCACATAGAATATTTTATATTAAAGTTCTATATGTCAGAATAAAGCAAGAATAAGAAAAAAGCAAAGCAAGAAATTAAACGGTATTAAGTGGTGATGAGACAAATTAAAATAAGTAAATTATGCTATACAGCTGAAATGGTTATAATAGAGAAGAAAAAACTCTAAACAAGAACTTGGAAGTATATAAAAGTACTTTACAAAACTTAAGACAATTAAAGACAATAACTATAACAATAAACAAAGAACTAAAAACTAAGCAATACACAGAAGATAGAAAACCAAGAACAAAAATAATTACGGGACATGGAAGAACGGACGAGAAAAAAAGAAAGAATCACAATCGGGGAATGTTTTCAAAATAATTAAAGCAGCGACCTACCTCGAAAAAATGCCAAAGGAAACAAGGATGCAAATTTTTAAAAAAGTTGTTACTCCGTTACTATAATATTAATTAACAAAAAAGGAAAGAATGACAGCTAGAAAATTGATGAAATCATAAATGTAACGCACAGGGAGAAACTAAAAATAAAACAATAGAAGAAAAAACGGGAAAATTTCAATTAAGATGATATGGGCAACTACCTGAAATCCGTCAAAAAGGGCGCAAGAGGAAGATCGAGCAGAAACTTGGTTAGAAGGCGTAAGGTGCGCAGTGGGAAAAAGGACATCTCCTGGAAACAAATAAGAGAAGCAACACAAAACAGAAACACTTGCAAAGAAGCATGAAAGAAGCCAGTCAATACAAAGAAGTAAACTTCCATAACCGCCTTACACCCGAAATGATACACAGAACAAGAATTATGTAAATAGGTATTTCATAAAGAAAGCAGGAAGAACATTTATATACGGTGTGTTACCAGGTCGGCCCCAGCGGTGATATATCGGGCGTCGGGACGCTACGACCGGCAACGCGTGGGGCACGGAAGGCTAAAAAAATGAAATCGTCGGCTCTAGCTTACGATTAGAATTATATTTAAAATCTTACAAACTTAACCTACCTTACGCTAACTTAACCTACTTAGCTAATTTACAAGAACTTAACCTACGACTTAATGTATGCGCTGAAACGGGTCGCGAACTAGGTGCAGCAGCGGGGCCGATGGCGGAGCCAGACAGCGAGCAGCAGGGGCAGCAGCAGATCCGGGTGGCGGGTCCGGAAAGCGAGCAGCAGGTCCGGACAGCGAGCAGCAGATCCGGGCGGCGAGCAGCAAAAGAAGCCGAAAGGGACTCACCTGATGACATTGATGGTTACTTCTTAAGGGGCTGACGACTGAGCACAAATTCTTTGGTGGCTCCGGTTTTAAGGGCTCAGCCGTGCTCCACTCTGCTGGTGGAATGCAAAGTTTCAGGGTGGAAGCACGCTGAGCCTGCTGGGGAATGCAGGGCTTGCCCAGGATTGGTGGACGCCGGGGGCGCCTTTGCTTTGATTGGAAAATACCGTCGCGGCTATGGTCAGTGGCGTTCGGGTCGACTCGGGATCGCTAAGCACGACGCAGCGCGACAGGTCAACTATCCGATGTTGCACACGGCGCCACAAAGGCGGCCTCAGATAACATTCCTGCACACGGCCTTCCTTGGGATTATAAATTCCAAAGAATGTCCTTGTGTTGCCCGAAAAATTCCGGGGCAGGTAACATTAGCCCTGGCGAAATCGGGGCCAGGTAACAGGTGAGGCTATACAGACGCGTTATCAAAAAGAAGTACTTGTAATAGAGATGCGTTCTTGACAAGGTAATTTTTGGCAGTCCCTCATCTTTTATGATACTGTCAATGTAGTGACAGTGCTCATACCAATAAATTAGACGAAACTGTAAACAATGGGGAAACTAACATAAGTGACCATTTGGTATGGTAGCAAATTGCATTTAATTTTGTGTGATAGCGCAGTAAGATTTTCAATTCTTTATCTGTGATATACAAACACAAGAAATGGGTGTTATTCAGTCATCTGATATATATTCTATATAGACATGGCTTCAGAAAAATTTCCATGTAAACTCACTAGGTGGTAGGATACTGTTCGGCTTGTTGGCGCATTTAGTTGGAAAATGTGCCCCCAAATTTTAAGCAACAGTTTTAGGAGGCTAATACTGAATGCAAAAATAATCCCTGACACACTAAAAGAGGAACAGGAAGAAGCCAGACGACCAGCTGCTGACCTGTCGGAAAGGACCAGAAAATGTACTTTCTTTGTTATTTTCGTAACCTCTAGAAATGGTGGCAGCTCTGCATAGATAGCCGGGAACTGACTGCTTTAACAAGATCTAGAATCATTAGTTGGTTAGTTAAATAAATTATATTTTACTAGCCCAGTCGTAGAGCTTCTCTGACAAAGCTTGTAAATTGAAATTTTGAGTAAACTTCTAGTTATCTTTAAAGAAGATGCCGTCCACTGTACTCCAATGCGTACAACTACGGCGTAGAAAAATATAAGTTGATCTGACCAAAAACCTGTAGCACGTTATCCTAAAAATATGGCCAAAATACGCGAAAGTAGCAAAAAAGCTGAATTAACCGAAAAATGGCAGACAATACTCCAGACACCCGTGGATTGTATGGCAGTAAAGGAGGCTCACCCTAGTGATTAGCACCATTATTGCGTTCTGATTTAATGGTTTAATCAGATAATAAATATTCATCAGAAGGAAACACGAAGTGCAAGCACTAAATTTAATTAATTCCAAGCACAGGTGCAACGCAATTATGCAAGCTGCAGTTGCGCCAACTCCAATGCAGACGCGAAAGGCGCGGTTTAGACGGTACTTCGCAACTTTACGGCCGTTTCAGGAGTTACAATCATTCACGTGCATGCTCGCGAGAGATAAGGCACGTTTGAATTTTATTCCATCAACTTATCGCTGACAACATTGGAATCATAATGTGCTTTGTAAAATGGAGATTTGTCTCGGCGACGGCTTCCTTGTATTACAATTTTATTAGTGGGCAAACACTGGGATTTATGGACTTGAGGTGTGTGTAACCACGTCTTTCTGTATGTCCCTGTTCTTTTCTGCACGGAAACAGCTCTTTGGTGCACCATAACGAATTGTAATGAATTCTGAAACGAAATATAATCCATCCTTAAATATACTTTGCCTTTTTGAATGGCACTTTTATAGATTATGCCTCAATTTTAAAAAGAGTTGATAAAACTTCGGAGATTCTATCCTAGTATATGGAAGTAAAATCAATTTAATTTGACATATCCGTGGTTACTCCAATTACTTTGCCTGTTTAATTAATATTTTACTTAGGGCTTCCTTCACCGCTCCGGCAGTTTCTGCAAAAAGTGTAACACAGTACCACTTGTGGACAGCCGACTGAAACTCAAATGAAAACATCTTACTGTACACTCCATCTTTCATTGTGTTATATAGGGTGGTCCACGCAAAATCCAACAACTATGCGGTGTGAGGCAGCACGGTGTACCTGAGAGTCTGTGGGATAATAATGGCGTGGCAACTGACATCTGACCGTACATTTCTTCATTTCCCGTGGAGTATAATGATGTATTTGATTGAGCGACTCGCAATATTGCTCAGCGAAATCCCCTACTGTTCCTAATAGACAATCAATATTTGTTTTGGAATAAACAATCCTGAGCGAATCTTCTTAGTACTGGGGCTTCCAATGTGCTACCGTTCCACCTACTTAATGCTTTTTGGTGTGACCACATGCTCAAATAACGCCTTTGGATCTCCACACAATGACTATTGCCACTTAGGACTGAGTTCCCATATAAAGGCACTATGGATATTCAACGTAGTCGTTATCTAGTAGTAATCATAGTACTGCACAAATAACTATCTTCCTTCTGTACGTTTCAAAAACCCCATTCGGTGAAATCACTTGCACTATATCTTCACATGCTCACTTCACAAAACTAGAGTTTTAAAGAAAAGTGTCGTTCATATTTATCTACACCAAATAATTTTATTAAATGCCACAGAATGTTCAAACTGAATTAGATAAAAAAGCCTCTTATGGCGCCTCAATGAGGTCAATAATTTCGACTTTTATGTGAAAACAAAACTGATGACTTTGAGCAAAATAAAAACTATGGGTGTATTGCTTGCATTGGTCTCTTTATAGAAGATACATCCCTTATCATTTTCTAAGGGCTTTCGAGTTGTACATCCTACTTTTTGATCTTTGCCCTTTTATTCTTTCTCATTTTTTGAGTTGTGGGTTTGTCAAAATTATCTTAAGGTATAACTTGGTTTCTGTATTTCCATCACAACTTTTTCTGGTAGTAAAGAGTTCAGTACCTACCTATGCATTGAAAAGTCAGTAAACTGTATTTTCTAACTCTGATTCAGTATACTATATAAATATTATTTGTCACTGATAAGTGAGTTTGAGAATAACACAATCAAAGAGATTGTCAACACAATATTCTTATAGAATAGTTAGTATTCTAATTAAATCTAATTTCAAAATTGAAAACTACATAAACAGCGATTGTATTTAGATTTTATTTTTCTCTCTCTATTTTGTTAGTTTTACTCTCATGATGCCAAAAATATTGAATTATTTATAAATTGACTTGTACACTAATTTGAATTTGCTCGTCGACATTGCTTGATGTTCTTTCTGATCTTGTTTCAGTTACGGATGCCTAATTTACATCGCCACGCAGATTTCGTCGGGCATGAAGTATCTAGAATCGTTAGATTTAGTTCACAGAGACTTATCAGCAAGGTAAGATTGGTTTACTTAGTATTTAATAGCTCAACTAATAAAAAAGCGAATTACTGCTTTTTGTGTTAACTGAACGTAATTTATCTGCTGCTAAAAATTAACAATTATTTATACAGGATGTTTGATAGATTAATACACTAACTTAAAGTGTAAAGTAACTACATATATATGTATACAAGGTCGTCGAGGTAAACCCAGAATTCCCTTAGATTGTATTACATATTATGTGCATGCGCAAACCCTTATAGGTAGCACAACAAGTTAATTTGACATAGTAAACAACCTATGATCATCGACGAAAAGAGCCAAGAATTTTACAGGAAAGTTCATATACCCGAATCCTTTCGCGCCGGGAAATTGCCAATGGAAATTATTAAGTGGTTTAGCTACAAAAACATTTAAGTTTACGTTGTAACCAAGAAGTATAGGAAATACGACCACCAGAAGGAGGAAACTTCTGACATATCCCAAGAGAAGTGATGAATTCGTCCGCAAATTAAAAGAGAAGGTCGATCAGGATCTTGGGCGGAGCATGACTGACCTGACAAAAGAAATGGGCGTGGTGAAGACGTGGGCAGTGTACAAGGACTTACACTATAAGTCTTTCCTTTTGAGGTACCGCCAAATATTGGTTGAGAAAAATAAAAAGTTAAAACCCCAAGCATGACCAAGCTGGTTCCTGATAGTCTTTCGGACAAAAAGAACAGAAAGATTTAGTCGCCAAAATGACCGTTGAATCTTCCAAAATTACTATGAAGTGCTTACCGGAATGCATACAAAGTTTTGCTCCTATAGGTATGATGTACTAAAAAGAGGACGTCATGTCGCCTCACTTTCTTGAGTAAGGCCTGAAGGTGACCATTGACAGCTAAATGAAAATACTGAAAACACTTACCAAGACACTAGTGAGAAGTACGTGATTCAGCAAGACTCCGCTCCAACCCACAAGGTAACTAGGTATAGCTATACAACAGTTTGTATTACCACTGGTCTTTCGACTCATAGCCATCCTCCAGCCCATGACTAATAAATGGTCAAAGGAAGGTCAACTATAGGCATCATAACACAAAGAACAGCTTAAGAACAGCTTATGGACAAGAAGAAAGTTGTATTGGCCTGCAGCAAACTTAGGTTTGAATTTAGGAATGAATAATACGGTTCCCAATATTATTTACTTTAATAATACTAAGTTTCATGTAAATAAATTTAATTTTGCTTGTATTTTAATGTTATCGTTGTTTAATCATTTTATGGATTTACCTCGATGACCCTGTATACCCATATAGAAAAGTCTAACGGCTTCCGAGTTATTTTTTTTTATAATCCAAAAATAATTTTAACGTAGAATTGGTATTTATTAATAATTCGTTTGAAAAATTAAAGACTCCAATTTTAACGTAAGTTACTTTGAGGTATAGCTATCTCACTTAACATACATTGGAAATGAAACGATTTTGTTGGTGGCTTTAAAATAATTGGTCAAACCGACAACTTCAAAAGATTTAAGTTTTGTAAATCTAATCATCCTCATTTAACCTAACCTTAGTCACTGTTAAAATTATACATTAACGCGCCATCTGTAAGCTTTCAACGCACTACAAGATGTGTCTGTTCTACCAACATAACCTAATGGTAAAAGTAATGTCATACAGTATCGGTCAAAAAAATTTATATTTACAACCACAACTCGCTTCGAAGACGAGTTGCCTCCCTGATCTTTGAAGGTTTTTGGGAAAAAACAACTACTCAGAACACCTATATTAGGGTACTAATGTGACGTTTAGTCGTGGAAAAAAAATTTTCATCGCCAACCTTATAGGAAGGCCTATCTTTTTTCCCGGAAAAACATATATTACAGATCTCTCTAGGGCCAACAAGGCTGACACTCAGGACCGAAATGCGGCGTTTTTGACAAATTATTTGAAAAAGAGGAATTTACCTGAGAACTCGACTTTGTTCTTGATCCATTAGCTTAATTTGATATATCTGATGTATGTGCGAGTGTCTTACTAATTCACTGGTTATTTTCCAATAGTGGCTGGTCATTTACCCCATTCGCTTGGTGGATCTAATTTCAAGAACGCCCTTTACTATGGCCCATCGGTCGATCTTTTTCTAAAATATTCAGTTTTCAAGAATAGGTAGTGGACCACCTAAAACCTTAAGTTCAAAAAACTAACCCGATATCATATGTGTCCGCAGAGATCTGGCTGTTTATGTTGAGCACACATGTTGCAGTGTGCATAGGCCAAGTTATGGTATGATACTCTTTCATCTGGGGAAAAGTAGGACATTTGAGTAGACTTCTATGTAGAGATCTTGCAGGATACTATGGAACCTTGGGTGACGGTGAATTATCCTACTAGATTGATCTTCCAGCAGGACAATGACTGATACTATACGAGAAGCAAAATCCACGTCTTTTTCGCGTTTCAAGTGAAAAAAGTATCGGTAAAGTCCAAAAAATGGTTTGTGCGGCCTTAGAAAAGGGTGTTGTTTTTTACAGTATTTGGAAGGAGCTGTTCTAAGGATTTAAGAGTATAAATTTTGAACTACGTGGTACCGAATGTCCTGAGTAACCAAAAAAAGTGAAATATGAAGAATGATCAGGGACTTGAATTGGAAGTTTTTATCACACGGGCTTATTTACCAAATTTCGCCCCTTCGAATTAAAACTTCCTTAGATTCCTACAATACCATCAACAGCCCTCCGAACACTAGAATAAATGAGTAGTTTAAAAATTAGGTAAATTAGGAAAATAACATTTTTTAAAAGAATAAAAACATTTTTTTCACACACTGCGGTGAACGGAGAGGGCGCGGCTTATGAACATTTTAGGTAAAGAAACCTGAACGAGATTCCCCTCATAAAGTACCTCACACTGCTACTTCTTCAGTCACTGTCAATGTCAATGCAAGAGGCACTCTCGTTGGTGGTGCTACAGATTATTACCAAATATCCCACAGCAAAGGGCGTAAAGACATCCAAATATTGAAGAGGCATAAAGCACAGTTCACGTATAATACCTTTAAGACATTTTCAAATGTAAAGGTCACCAACGTCTCACGCGTCGTTCACCCCCTTTTCGAAAATGTCCGCTGATTAACAGTGGCTGAAATTGCTTCTGGGTTTGAATATGCTAGAGTAGTATTCAACTATCCGAAACGTTATCCTGCTTCACAGCAGTGGCTCCCCAAATATTTGTTCCAAACTGCACAAAAATAATCTCTCTGCAATTATCATTTATGTGGATCATTACAAGAGACACTTAAATAATAGATCTTTGATGATGATGTTGCGTTCGTACGTGATTTGCTACCTTAATTTTACAATAGGGGAGTCAAAAAGCTAAGTCAGGAAATTATGTAAAAAAATAACTTTGTGCGTTGTACTCTAGCAGCTGATAGCCGGTTCAGATAAGAGTTAGACCCCAATGTATGAGCACATGTAATATGAGAGCCTTGCATTTGCAATGACTAAGCGGATAGAACAGCGATCAAATTTTGGGCAAGGCAGGAACACTCATCCGCAGAAACTATGCGGGTGATCCAAAAAGCTTTCAGAAACGATAAAATAAATACATCATGGTACAAACTATGCAATGCTTTAGAAAACCAATAATGAGCAGAACACCGGAAAATGTTGGACCTGGAGGTTTCAAAAATTAGAAAGGGTAAAATTTTAACCGAATATCTTATCATGAAACGTGTCGCGGCAAAACTTGCCCCGCGGCTGACCTTACAAAATCACACGAAACGCCGTGCTGCTAATAATTTGCTTCAGATTGCTACTAACAAGTCATATTTTTCAAAAAACCAATCTACGCTATAATTCGAAAAAGGTGTCAGTCGTGCGAATGGAAATTGGCGAGTTGAGAATGAAAATGGAAATATAGAGGTACCTTGAAAGGCAAAGTAGCACAAACATAGTAAAATTCTGCATAACTAATGATTTAGTTATAACAAATGAAAACATACGTAAATAAAAAAAACAAATAAAAAAAATCCGGTAAATGAGACAACTGAAGAAAATTCAGTAATGTTTATATAAAAAACAAACTAAAATAAGGGATCATAATCGTCTATAAATAAATATAATAATAAAACAACATCCATGGAGTGGAAAGGATAGAAGAAATTGAAAGACAAATTTAAGAGCAGAATACGTTGAAGCTAAAGCTAAAAGTTAAAATTAAATACAGAAGATAAATAGAGGATAATAAAGCAATACATGATAAAGATCAGCACAAGTCTTCTGTAGAATAATAGCGTTGGTCAGTATAAGCATTAAAAGAACTCCACGATAAGCAGTAGGTAAAATTAAATGTAGACTACAACCTATGCAAAGAAAAAAGAAACAAAGTGAAGCTCATAGTGACAGAAGCTGAGTTAAAAATTTGAAACGATTTTCGCAATCAAATCAGAGAGCAAATAAAGTCAACCATGAACAAAAAGAAGAACCAATTTCAAAAAAAACATCAAATGCAAACAAAGAAATGTAATAATAAAGTAGAAAATATGAAACGGAAGAAATCACGTTCCCAAGAATTGGCACAAATAAAAAAAATTAGTGCTACGTAAAAGGGAGAGAAAGCAAAAACCGCAAATATGTAAATTTCAATTTCGGGACATAATGGAGATGGGACAACAGATAACAAAAATAACAAGAGAAACCGTAACAAAGCTCACATTAGCAACAGCACCAAATGGAATCAAATGTATGGGGAAAAAATTTAAAAGCGAGATCATAGAATCATTATTTGTGGAAAGTAATCAAAGAGAATGGTGCGATCGCAAAAATATCTTTTTATTACGTACTTCAGTAAAGCTATTTATAAGAATTTGAAATAGTAGGATAAGATGCAATTCAGATAAGTTATTAAAGGATACACGGAATGGGTTTAAAGAAAAAAGAGAGAAACAATACCATATATTGTAGCAAATTAGATCTGTAAAAATGCCATAGCTAAGGAAAGGAAAATTTATCAATTTCATAGTCTAGAAAAGATTGTCAATAGATTCCTAATAGAAAAAATAATGCTAAGTCTAAAAGAAACGAAAACAAACCGCCAAAGTCTTATATAAAAACCATATGGTCACAATGACTAATTAGAAAAGGCAGAGAAGAAATGAAGTTCAAGTATGGCGATTTTGGATTCAGGCAAACGAAAAATTAGATAATGACATAAAAAAATGTAGAAGTTAGAAGAAGACTGCCCAGTTTAATAGTCACATTTCTCAAAAAAAAGAAGTGATCAAAAGAACAAAGTAAAAGTATTTAGAAAAAGTACACATCTATACACATCTACGGCTTCAAGCTTCGCTATAATATAAAAAAATTAATTCCTGAAAAAATAGAACGCAAAAAAATCACATCAGAAATACAACATTCCGGAGAAACTTAAATTCGAAAACAGTAGTGGTGTCAGTGCAAAAAAAGGTCCGAATAGTTAGCTCATATAATAAAAATAGATAACGGCAAATTAGTAAAAAAAAACATTTAAAGCAAATCCAAAAGGGAAGACAAAAAAGAAGACCAAGAAAAATATAGACCGAGGAGATAATGGAAACAGCTGATTCAAAAATTATAAAATGAGAGAAGGTGCGGTCAAAACAATAAAGAATACCAACCAATATAACTTGGCTCATCAACCTTAAGTTATAGATTAAACCAAAAATTGCTCAAAAATAGTCTAAATGAATCTTATACGAGAAGACGTTAAAGAACCCAAAATCATTATTATTTACTGTCTTTGTTCATCTGCGATAAAGTGTTACAGTAACATCAGGAATAAAAATGTATAAGCCCTTTAAGGACAAAACAATGAGAAATGTAACAAAACAAGATTTTTCCAAGACGAGTAGGAAAAACTCTAAAACTCAAAACGTGAGATATCCTAGAAGACTTGGTGTGAAACTCAGGAACATCTAAGGACTAATTGTTTCATCAAGTTTCTACGCTTTTAAAAATTAGCTCTACCATACACTAGATTGACAGAAGAAAATAAACAAATAGAAGAGTTAAACTATAAATTTCTTTGGCACAGCATTAATTCAAACATTTAACTAAAATATACATTTAACACTTGGTTGAACCTCCTGTACTGTTATACAATTTGGAAAATTGTATTGATTATATCATCTATCGTTTCATGGAGTATTTTCTGCCATTCTACAGGCACCGCTTCCATTAACTTGTTCTCTTGATAATCTTTTGTTAAATAACGTGCCACAAGTTTTCCATTAAGTTCATGTCTTTTGTTGCTCCCTTTCTACACGATATTCGTACGAGCTCAAGGACAAGGGATGTCATCGTCCTTGAAAATAAGATTTTCTTTAACAAAACTGTTATTGAAGACTGGTATAAGTGTTATCACGATCTTACAATACCAAATTACGGCCCACATCATTATTGAACAAAGACCTCCATACCCAGGTTCGACTGCTATCACTAAATTGGTAATATCGGTTTTCATCAAAAAGAGTGAAGGGCGTTCAAAAATCATCTGGCCAAAAACTCAACTTGCGTTGTTCAATTTTGTCAGCACTGTTACTGGACAGATGTTAGCAAGGGTTTTCTCATGGCATCCATGGAGCTTTTGACACCTGCTCAAGGTCGGCCACTCTTTCGCGGGTCATTGACATATGAAACCATTACTAATTTTCCGTGGTATCTTTAAAGCAGAACTAAATGATTTTAGAACTTTTAAGAAAGTTTTGTAGCTACAGGTACCAGAATTCGCACTGACCAACTTTCACTTAGTGTATATTTTACTCTCACACCCTAGTGTAAAATGGCAGTAAAATTTTAATGCTACGTTAAGTAAACAATTATTTAAATTGGGTTCATAACAAAATTCCATTAAAGGAAGAAAAAATAATTTGTAATTGTCTAACAGATTCTGAATTACTTTAATTCCCGTAATAAAGGATGAAAAATAACAACACCATCCAAAGTGCCATACATTATGTGTCGCTTACATCATTTGCATTTGTATTTGGCCAAAATTTCCCTCAACTCCTTCATTAGCAGCCTGGGGCGGCTTCGCGAACGCCTCCGAAAGCGATACGCGATTGCTCAGCCCAGCAGCCGCCCTAACTTCGTTTACTAACACCATGATCTGTTTCAGAAATTGCGTTATCGATAAAAGCTTCACGGTTAAAGTATCGGATCACGCCATGTACTGCAGCCGTTACGAACAGGATTACTACGTCAGCGACACGAAAGCCAAGCTGCCAATTCGCTGGATGTCGTGGGAGAGTTTGTTGCTTGTAAGTGATAGTTGTAGTGCTCTCGGCGCTTTTTCCTGGCGCAGGAAGAAGTCGAACTGTTTTTCTTGCCGACGCGGCTTTGCGCTTGGCTAAGTGGTTTAATGTTAATGGAAGGGGTGAGTATACAGCTATAGTACGCTCAAACCACCCGGAACCGCAGCAACGCAATTTCGCCAGATGGTTTCGTGTTGTATTTTAACATCACATCGCCCAAAGATCCAGAAAAACGTAAAAAATAATTAAGTTTTGTTTGTTAGAAGAAAAAATAGTCTTAAACAAAAATATCGGGCTAAATAATTGATCACATCGTACTCAAAGGAATGTTCGTTAAAGATAAGGGCTTTCTTTAAAAAAGACTTTAGTAAAGATATATATGAATTAGACAGAAAAAAATGAGTCTAGTAAAATATTTGGCAATTGCACAACTTCTGGAATAAAGAAAACCCTTTACCATATACTCTTTTTTGTCAAAAAATAAGGTTTGAGCACGTGTTTGACTATGTATTTAAAATACTTCTAAATGGGGATGTAACAAAAATTATAAGAGGATTCGCGAATAAACCGTGAAGCAGTGCAGACGCTACGCGAGTGCTCTGATATCGCGACTCTACATTCGACCTTACAGATAGCCTCATAACGCAGCAGTAATTTTATTTCCATCGATTAAAACTGTAAACCACGGAACAAATTAACAATTCATCTAATAATGAACCCAACTGGCAAAATCAAGCGCCCAAACGCAAGGCAGAAAAAAGTTTAACACCTATCAATGACATACAAAAAAGGTACCTATGGTCAACCGACACCTTATTGAAACAAAATAAATACTACAACTTATCGCACAACGTCGACGATGAAAACACTAGTCAGTCAACTAAAA
The DNA here is from genome assembly GCA_036346155.1 of Sinelater perroti. NCBI lineage: Eukaryota > Metazoa > Arthropoda > Insecta > Coleoptera > Elateridae > Sinelater > Sinelater perroti. The sequence goes on from JARFIY010000344.1 coordinate 2,571,733, forward strand.
ATAAAGATCCCACAGAAACCACAACTACAAACAAAATAAAAATCCCGCCAATCTACCTATATAATAACATAAATCACAAAGCTCTGGTGAAAGACATTAAAGCCCTAATAAAAGACCCATTTACAAACGCATAGCCAAAACACCATACGAATTAATTTAACCCAAGAGGATGATTATCGCAAACTAACAGTTTTACAAAACTAATCAAATTCCTTATTATACTCACCGCAATCCCAACAGTTCTATCCGTAGTGATCAAAAATGTACCCTTGTCCTTAACTAATCAAGAAATAAGCGAAGCCCTTACAACCCTACCAGTTATCAATTTAGCCAGACTGTTAACTAAAGACAAAAGACCGCTATCAATTTGTGCAGTTGAATGAACAAACAGCGATGAAGGCAAAAGAATATTCAACCTTAAGCAGCTATATCATTCCCTCGTTATAGTGGAATTACGAAAGAACGCCACCAACATACCTCAATGTCACGGTTTCAGACATACGGGCACACAAAGAACTACTGCACCCTGCCGTTTAAATGCGTCAAATGTGCAGGAACCGATAATCACACCACCTGCAACAAAAGAACCGACCAAAAACCAACATGTACTAATTGCGGGGGGGGGGGGTCACGCAAACAGCTATCGTGGATGCAGCCACCACGAGGAACTCCAACAAAAACGCACACATATTAGGGCCCCTAATAGAACCAACTTCAACAATGCATACGTAAAAGTTAACCAAACATCTGCTCAACGCGTGCAAAACCTTTTAAGCAATATCCCAAACACTTCAGCAAACATCAGATTCTGCCCCTTCAAACGAGCCCATCAATATATTAATAAACCTAATTACACCATATCTCTTTCGAATCAAACCATTCCTCGTCAACACCCTCCTACCCATACTCATAAATGGAGCCTAATCCACATCGACCAGTCAATGAATCAACAATCCTCAATTGGAACGCCAAGGGCATCAGCTCTCAACGCTCAACGTTCATAGCCTTCTTAGCCAGATACCAAGTAGACATAGATTGCATCTCTGAAACCCATCTCATAGAGGGCGAAAACTTTAGAATCCCAGGTTATCGCGTGTAACGCAAAGGCAGAAACGCCCAGATAGCGTCTGGCGGAGTTGCTATCATCAAGCAAAATTACGCCCACAACCCGATTATGGCAATCGGGTTGTGGGCGTCAACATACTACGCTAGAAGTTACAGGAATACAAGTTAAACTCAAAAATTCAAGTAACCTTACCATCATGAGTGTCTACAGGCAACCCAACGAATCCCTACAAGAAAATGATGTCAAGACACTATTCAACACCTCACAACCAACACTGGTGATCGGCGACCTAAACTGTAAACTCACAACTAAGGGCTGCAGAGCAAGAAACCCAGCAGGCACAAAACTCAAACAATTCTCCACGATATGTGGTCTCTTAAGTGTTAACTCTAGATGATACACTTACTTCCCATACAGAGCTGATCATCAACCAGATATACTGGATATAGTTATTCAAAAAAAACTTTGCTAAGCTAATTGTGCAACGAGTCATCCCTGAGCTAAATTCTGATCACCTCCCAAACCACCCCCTGTCCAACTCACCAACGGACCAATAAATTGGAAACTTTTCCAAGAGATATTGAACCTCAACGTCACCAAGATGCGAACTCCTATTATCCAAAACGACATAGACACAACCGTCTCCGACTTAATCTCATCGATAACCGATGCTGCCAAGATGGCATCCCTAAGTAAACCCAGATATCCTCGACCCGAATATAACATTCCTACCCCCCCCCCCCCCACATCCTCAACTTGATCAAATCTCGAAGCCAAACCCGAAGACTCTGCCAACGAACAAGAAACCCAGAAACCAAAAGGCAGCTAAACAACCTAACGCATCAATTAAAACGTGTATTGGACGATCACAGAATTCAATGTTATCGCAAACACATTGCCGATATAGGTCAGGGGACCCGGGAATGTAGAAAACCACTAGAAAAATATTAAAAACCCCACAATAGATACCAACACTAAAATCAAACAATGATACCATCTGTACAGACGAAGCTAAAGCCGCATTTGCCAACCACCTTCACGCCGACAATTTCTTGCTTCTCCACCCAAGTGACCTACATAACAAACTACATTAAAACACACCATTCTATCGCCTCCAACTTTAATCAACCCGCATCGCCAGACGAACTAGCGGAGCTAATAAAGACTCTACAAAAGCGAAAACCCCCGGACATGACCTAATTCCCAACCTTGTCCTCCAACATCTAACTAGAAAATGTTTTTCATACCTGGCAACCCTGATGAATGCATGCCTGCGATTAGGTTATTTCCCACAAAGTTGGAAACACGCACATATACTCATGTTTCCCAAAACCGGGAAAAACAAAAAACCTCTTACAAGCTATCGTCCAATCAGCCTACTGACCACCATCTCTAAGCTCTTCGAAAAAGTTATACACTTACGCCTAATCAAAATTATCAATGCACTCCACATTCTCCCGACCTTTGAGTTCGGATTCAGAAAAAGCCATTCGACCTGCCATCAATTGCAACGGATTAGCGAACACATCGAAGCAGGATATGAAAATAAATGCTACACCACGGCAGTCTTCTTAGACATCACCCAAGCCTTTGTCAAGGTCTGGATAGAAGGCCTCAAGAAAAAACTCCTAGACTACGAAATCCCACGATACCTGCAAGCTATCACTTTCTCCTTCTTGGAAAACCGCACCTTCGTTATTAAGATCAATGGTGTAATCTCTGAAACCAAAATCATAAGATCGGGAGTCCCCCAAGAGAGCATTTTAGAGCCATTCCTATTTAATATATCATCATCATAATTAGCCATCTTCGGTCCATTTCTGGACATAGGCCTCTTTCATGTATCATCATGAAAGGTATTTTGGCATTAAAACACCACGCTTGCCATGCGGATTGGTGAGTTGGTTTAGGATAAGGTACGGTAAATTTTGTTAGGTATGATAGGACTTTGGGTAGGGACTTGATTTCCTCCTGTTATAGGAGGCGGAGGATAATCAAGAGCTCACGTAGGCAGGGTTGCCACCCCCTGAAATAGGTCTGTCCTTTACCGGGATCGCAAAGAAGTACCTATTCGCTACCTCTAATATTTAATATATATATACCTCAAATTAACTAAACATACCTACGACATTAGCCACATACGCCGATGATGCGGCCATCATAACGCACAATACCGACCTAGAGATAGCAATCAAACAATTACAAAACGCAACAGCTAAATATTGCAAATGGCTTAAAAAGTGGAATACAAAAATTAATCCCAACAAATGTCAATGCAAAATCATCACATTAAGAATATTTACCAATTTCCCCTCTCTTACTATAGACGGACAAGTTATACCATGGACACCTAAAGCAGTTAAATATCTAGCGATGTTTCTTGACACTAGACTGAGCTGGAGTTATCACATTAATCAAAAATTAGCTCAACGCCATACCGGACTCAGACAACTCTAATCCGTCATAAACCGCAACACCCCCCTTAAACCTGAGTGCACCATCCTTCTTTACAAATCGCTTCTGCGTCCCTTAGCTCTCTATGCATCTCCAATCTGGAGCACAACATCCAAGACGAATTTTCTAAAACTACAAAAATACCAAAACTGGTTTGTCTGCACTGCTCAATTACACCAAGAACTTGGAGTGTCACCAGTTCAAACATATATTATCACGACGACCAGGAATTTTATTACTACTATGAATAACTGCACTGGCGCAGCACACTACAATCTCGGACAGCGAAACATCCATAGAAGACTATAGAGAAAACTCGCACAAGATATCCTCTCCGAGGAAGAAGACTAGACCATCAACACAATCGACAGAGGCCGCCATTGTCTGCCCCCATGAAACAAACCCAGCTTTCAGCTAACTTGTCATACCACAGATAATGAATGTACTGTTAGTTAGTTATTTTATATCAAAACTGTCTTGTATAACACTTGATTGTTGAACTGACAAATACTGTAAATAAAAAAAATATATAAACTTAATCTTCTTTAAGATTTGTAGCCTTAACTTGTCACGTGGCCAAACGGGTTGAAAGTAGAAGTAAAAGGAAATAAAAATGCAGACATGTGTGGAATCAAAGTTGGTATTAGAAGGTAGAAAACCGTAAGCTCGTTATGCTGCTGAGATAGATCTCTTCACTACTGCAATTACAAAGAAGTACCTACCCGCTACTCTGATAAAGGAGGCTTTCATCCGACGATGGGTAGTTTAAGCTAACAGATAGATAAATAGATCTTCTACCACATACTTGTGTTGGAAAATGAACTTCTCATTTCTGATTTGAAGTTTATGTAAATATTCTTCTCTACTTCAATTTTATTCGCCCGCCTAGCGAGCTTCCCAAATAAAATTTTATCCAGTCGTAGGCCCAACCCATAAAATCCTTCCGAGTCCATGACTGCTATTGTCGATGAGTCGTAGTTCTCTCTTCTTCCTTTTTCTTCATAGGTTTGGTCTCTCTATAGTCCTACAAAAAAGTGGTCCAGTTATTTCTTGAGAAACGTTTGAACTTGAGTAGTTGGTCTGTAAATTTTTTATTTATATTTATCTATTTTACTCTTTCACGTAAGTAACTATCTACCAAAATTGTTTTGGCTCGCCTTCCCTATCTTCATAAATTTAGTGTTTCCTTGATTAGTTACCGAATTGATTTGATCAAATGATTTTAGTGGATTACAGCAATTGTGGTTCCCAAGGCAATATCAAATTTTAGAACTAGGAAAATTCTATAGAGGATGAGACATTTAGTTAGCAGTCTTACTTCTTTATAACTTTTTTAAGTGCAACATCAATGAATAGCTCACCATTAACGAATATATCATTTCAAAATTTTTAATCCTTACAACATTTCAATTAATTTATACACTGTATTCGCTGTCTTTAAAGCTACATATACATAAATAACTTACTCATTTTCTCTATTCTATAATATAAGGTAGGAAAAGTCTTTTTTCAAAGTACAGTAGATTACATTTCGTGTCATTCGAGCGATGTGCACACTTTTCTGCACATTTTAACAATTAAGTCACAAATTAATTTAGTGAGGTTGTCTCCATCATAATTCATTAATTTCAGTACCACATTATCTGTAATTGGAGGCTTGTTATTTTTCAATTCCCCAATCCTCTTAACGCTTCACCAGCTCTTCCTTGTACTAACATCTTCTATTACAGAAACTTCTTTAAAAAAGTTTTTCAAATTGTTTTTTATTTTTGTTATCCTTACTAAGTCTATTCATATCACCCACTATTTTAGAAAATCTGCCTCCTAGACATGATTTTTTTATCAATTTTCTTCTCGTCTTGATTGTCGTTGATCTGTGAGTTGTATTAATCTTACTATTCTACAAAATATTTATTTTAAAACAGCAAAATGTATAAGACTTATACCTATATCCGCTAACGAACAATGAAATTTGCTCACTCAAAGAGAAGCATCAGACTGGACTGAAATTTTTTGTCGTCATGACATACGATAATAAAAAGAAAGCAGCGGAATGACGACAAATAAATCTATGATATAGAGTTCGGTTATCTGTAATAGAGCATCGTACTGTCTCATGCAGACAGACGCCTAATCTTGTCCTGTGACAGACGGTCCTACTCTTGTTGGACAGTGTATTCTAATTCCATATACGGAGACACATTTTTAAAGAGCATGTCCTTAAGACCTAAGAAGCCGTGGAAATGGCTCAAACAATCCCAACTTATATGCACCAGAATATCCTGCGGACACGTAGTACCTAAAATTCCAGGAAAGATAAAATCCTAGGTTATCATCTATATTTCTAATAAACTACAAAGCTACTAAAGCGAATTAGCTATCGTAGGTTATGGTACCCCAAACTAAGAGACTTGCGAAAGGGAAAATGTGTCGCTTGATAACAAGACTGGCGCCTCATTGCCAGTCCAGGTTGCCCTGAGCTAACATCACTGGAAACGGAGTTACCAATGTTTCAGTGTAAGAAGCTCTAAGTCACAAATTTGCTTTTGTGAGATATCTGGAAGTGGTTCCTAGCCACAGAGGAGGATTTCCGTGAAATCCGTGCACGTCTAGCGCATCTGGAACCAGACAACAGCGTATAATTGGATGGTGCAGTCAGAACAATCAATGGGGTGTCAACCACGCTGTTGATTTTAGCCATTCTTCTCACAGGGCACTTTCTAAGAAGACCGGTTTGTGCTTGCAACGCTATTGCAAGCAATCGCATCATTGAACATTGTTTTACGCTTATGTGCAAATTTAACTATCCGTTCCATTTTTTCTTTGCTTTTTGTCTACTCGTTCTACTCGTTTCCTTATCATCTTCTTTGGTAGTTCCTCGTGGAGTTTAGCTGCAGCAATATTTTTTATCTCCTTTTTACAAAATAGGCTAAATATAGTATTAACTTATTGTAAGGTAGAAAAAGATAGGCTTTAGTTTATCTAAAACGGGATTTTAGTAAACGGCAAGAAGCGGGCGACAACCTTCGAGGAGTTGATCTGGGCCGGCCCCTTATCGCGCTGTTTAAAAATACTCGACCTTTAAATATAAGTCCGGCTTAAGTTTATTTTCGTTTTAACAATTATAATTTAGATTTTGAATATACCTGCTAGAAATAGGAAGACTCACAAAATATGATAAAACTTCCACAAGATATAAGCAAGAAATTAAATCATAAACTAAAAAAGAAGATAGACACATTTCAGGAAGAGTTAAATGTACAAAAAAAGTTACTCTACTACTATATAATGAGAATGAATTACTGAAACAAGAATTTTTATTGCAAGAAAGAAAAATAGAAAAGTTAGAGAGAGAAATTAGAAAAAAAATTATATATGAAGTGGAGGAACAAAATAAAGAGAAATACATTCAAATAAAAGAAATCGTAAGAACAATTCTAAGAGGTTTGCGTATATACATATATAAATATGGAAGAGCAGGTAACAGATAATAAGAATAAGAAGAGAGCATAAGGTAGGAGGTAGGAGGTAGAAGACCAATAAAAATAGAACAAGGAAGCTGGAATAAAAAATCTAGTTTTTAAATTCAACAAAAAAAATTAAAGAGCACCAAAATATCTATAGGGGAAAACTTCTCTAAAGAAATTCAAGGACAACTAAGAAAATTAATAATATTCATGAGGCAATATAGAGAAAAGGGGCATTATGACATCTTAAAATATAATAAAATGGTAATTACCAGAGAGGTGTTTTCTCTGAATACTCTAAAGCTTTATGATAATCAGGACAGAGAGAGAGAGCATGTGAGAATCGGAAAGAAGATAAGAAAAAGATGGCCAACGATAGTCAATATGATAAAGAAGAAAACTTAATAGTAAATGATTAAAGTAACACCTTAAAAACCCAAAAAGGTAGAACCATGAGCCAGAGATAGCCAGAGGGCAATGAGGATTAAGAACTATGGAATAAGCTACTCAAGATAATTAAGACGAGTAAATGAGGATATGGGACGACTACTGATGACAAATAAGGAGGAAGTAAAAGATATAAATATTAGGGATAATGAAGAGGAAACATGCAATAAAATGAATATTGCATCTATTTTTATTAAAGAGGAAGAACTTATAGAAAAAATAAAAGTACATGATATACAACAGATTGAAGTTAAAGAGGCGAAAAAAGAGGGGTCTGAACACAATAGATATCAGATGAGTACATATTTTATTATTCAAGAGTACAGACAGATAAAAGAAGAAAGAAAGAGGTGGAAATAATTATGTCAACAAAATTACATAAACCCCCAACACCATGAGATAAATGGGAATAGTTAAAGTAAATAACTAAGAGAGAATTACATAAGATAACAATAAAATTTAACCCGGTCTCCGCAAGAATAATACAAATTAGAATAGAGAAAGCGGCGCGCTTAATAGATATAATTTAACTATGTGTATCAATGCTGCCAGCGTGGTCCCGTGGTTGAGGGGCGGGCTGCAATGCTGACGGACCTGGGTTCAATTCCCGGTGTTTTCTGATGCCTGGCGGGTGGCCTACTCAGTCACTAAAAATAATTGAGTACCTGCGTTCATTCGAACAAGGGGTAATAATGGCGGTGCTTGCCACATCGCCCCGCATCGGAGATGGTGCGCGACGACCAGGCAGAGAGAGCGAACGTATGAGAGCCTTAACCTCTCAGTTCGCAGGCCGTGCTCCCACGTAGAGCGTAGGGCCTTACCATTATTATTATTATATGTATCAATAGAAGGAACGCAAGATGAAGTTATAGAGAAATTTTATAAAGGGCTACAGAACGTAACAGATTTAATAAGAGAAGATAATTATAACATTTTATTGATGGGCGATTGAAACCCAAGAGTTGCTAATGTTCACAACAAAGGAGGGGTTTGTCTAGGGAGATATGGGAAAGTAACTATTAACTTAAATGAAAGCAAAATGATTATTTTCTGTCAGACAAATGATCTAATAACTTCTAGAAGCAAGAACTAGAATAGAAATATACATTCAGAGCTGAGGAAAGAGGAGCAAAAAGCATAATTGATTAATACAGTATATACCAGAGAACTGACACATTACATAGGCAATGTTTACATCGTAAATAAGGCAGAATTACATACTCAACACAGATTAGTAAACGCAACACTGGAAATTAAAGCACCAAAAATAGAAGACGCCGAGAAATATACGAAAATAAATAAAAATATATTGAAAAAACTGATATAAGGAAAAGATACCAAAAGGAATTGGACAAAATAATCGATGAGTTAAATAGTACAATAGTAGAAATCTAGAGGAGTTATAGCTAATATTCAAGAAAACAATCTTAGAGAAAGCAAAGGATAAATGTGGTAATAATAAGGGGAGGCTCAAACAAAAGCGGACACGTTGGTGGAATAAGGAAGTAAGAGATTTAATAAAGAAGGAAAAAGCAGTCTGGCGCACATACATCCAAACGAGAAAAGAGGAAGACAAAAATAAATATAATGGAAGTAAAAAGCAAATGTAAAAGGCAATAAGGAACGCAAAAAAGAAATGTTGGGAGGAGTTTGGAGAGGATCTTAGTAGAAAATGTAGTTTAAATAGAAGAAGTTTCTGGAACAGAGTAAGAAGAATGAGAGAAAGCAATAGGAAAACAATAAAGAGCATAAGAGATAACAATAATAAGTTAAAAACAGAAAAGGAAGATGCTGTTAAAGTATGGAAAGACTACTTTAAAGACAAATTTTATAACGAAAATCATAAAAATTCAGTGGAAGGGACTCAAGAGGAAAATGGGGAGAAAGGAGAACAGAACATACTAATGAACGAGCTGGAAGAAGCTCTGGCAAAATTAAAAATAGGTAAAGCAGGCAGTTTTGATAGGATACACCCAGAACTGATAAGATGGCTGGGAAATAGAGTAAAAAATGGCTATTGGAAATTTTAAGAATGGCTTGGAGAACAGAGAAAATACCAAAAGACTGGGAAAGGAATATTATCCTGCCTATTCACAAAAGGGGTGATACTATATGCGATAATTATAGAACAATCTGTCTCGCAACAACAACATTTAAAATTTACACAAGAATATTAGAAACAAAACTAAGAGCACTGATAGAACCAACATTAGAAAGAGAACAGGCCGCATATGGAAAATACAGGCAAACAATGGACAATATCTTTGATCTGAAGAACGTTGTCGAAGGAATGATTTAATCAAACAGAGAATTTGGTTATGCTTTATAGATATAAAAGCAGCTTTGATTCTATAGATATAAATATAATATGGGAAAGCCTAAGAAAACTATAGACATCAGAAATTCTAATAAAACAAATTAAGAGTGTACACAAGAACGTTGACGCACACATACGGAATTACGGGGCTGCTTCAAAAAAATAATTACAAACACAAATAAAAAACACGAAAAGACTAGGATATAAGAACCTATGACCGATACGCATAGATAATCTTGTATATGCTAATGACATCATTCTAATGGCAGAAACACTCAGTAAACTTAAGCGAAAAATAGGAATATGGAATAAAGAAATAGAAAAAACGGTATGAGTGAATCTTAAGAAAACGAACATTTTGGTAATCAATAAAAAACAAAGGGAAGAAGAAGAAAATACGATTGTGTGTAAATGAATACATCTGGAAGAGATAACGACTTTTGACTAGCTGCGTACTAGAATTACAAATGATGGAAATGTAAACGAGAAAATTGCTAATAGAACAAAAAAGGAAATAAGATATATTATGCGCTGATGATAATATTTTGAAGAAAATCAGTAGACAAACAAAAATACACGTCTATAAAACAATTGTAGTTCCGACTTTAACATATTGTAGCGAAGCATAGACGAGAATCAGTACAATCACAACAATGGGAATTGAAATTTTTAGAAAATAGCAGGAGTGGCAAAATTAGATAGGATAGAAAATACTAGTAAGTAAGCTTAATAGACAAGCAACAATTGAATTTGTTTGGCCATGTCTGGAGAATAAAATAAAAACGATTCCCCAAAAGAGTAATGAAAGTAAGTCAAAAAGAAAAAGGGGAGACCAAGATAATCAAAAAATGCAAGGAAAAGACTTTAACAGAAATTTATCAAATCACCCAAAACCGTAAAGCATGGAGAAGTGGGCGAGTAGTTAAACAACAGTTCATTTTCCTAGTACTCATATATATTTGATTATTTTATCTGAAAAGCTGTTCTGTCTATTTAAAATCTGTTCTATTTAAAATATTTAATCTTTCTTAAATTTGATTTGCACCAGTTAACCCCATTCAGTGTGTCTTTTTTAAATAATCAATGGGTTTCACATTTCTGGGATTTAATGTCCTCTATAATTGCGTACTTTCTCTAACTCAACCCTCATAAAATACGTCTCGTACCTTGTCGTTTACAATCCTTTAGCATCCATTTCCAATTTCTTCTTTACCTTCATATGCAGAATTCATTCTCTTCAACAATATACATGGAAGTATGACTAGTCCTTTCGTAATTCTCTTCTAGTACTCTCTTTCTGTTATCTTTGCTAACTCATCGGCCTCCCTCTTTATTCTTTTATATTCTATGCAGCCCTTATTATTTTTAGTTGACAAATATTTGATATGGACATTTTTTTCTGGCGGATTTTTTATTAATTTCCTTTATGAACTATGATGTTTTGGTTGTCCATCTTTTATTTTTATTGATATTTTTAGTTTCGAGTGCGTCATAACCAATTCAATCAAATAGCAAATTAGATGACGATACTGATGAATACGTTCGCAAACTTTAGAGACATTTTTAACATCTTTTTGTGAAAAACGCCTAAAACACTCGTTGTTTTGAACAATTACTTTCATCCAACTTAAATAGTGCTCGTCAAAAACCACAGAGTGCAAATTGAATAAGCACAGGCGCTATAATTCCAGGTAGTTGACTATTTCTGCAGGTTTAGAGGTCAACCTTCATGAAGTTCCGATCCCATCATCTAAGTACTGCATAGGTCATGGATAGGTAAAATACAATGTTCCTCTTTAGACTATGTGAACTGTGGTCAAGTTTAAGACTATTCACTAAATAAAATACTTGCGATAAACCATTCTTCTCTTCCAGGGCAGACAAACAACGAAGAGCGACGTGTGGGCGTTCGCCATCACCCTGTGGGAGATCCTGATGCTGTGCACGCAGCAGCCCTACGCCGAGCTGACCAGTGAGCAGGTGGTGGAGAACAGCAACCACTGGTACCAGAACGACGGCTGCCAGCGGTACCTTTCCCGGCCGCCCATGTGCCCGCGGGAGATCTACGACCTGATGGGGGAGTGCTGGAAGCGCAACGCCTCGGACAGGCCGCGGTTTTCCGAAATCCACCTCTTCTTGCAGCGGAAGAACCTGGGCTACATCCCGGCGCACACGTAAAGCCGCAGCAGACACCCTCAAGTGCTTGAACTTAGTAGCGAACTTCCGCGACGCGTTTGCATTACGAAGTGTAGATGGGAAGCCCGGTCGGATCGCACTCTGGACTATCCTGTTTCTTCCAGTTAAAGCTACTCCGCTAAATCGGCCGTAGGCTTCCGTAGCGTATAAGGTGTCGGTGGTACTTTCGTATGGATGCGGTTTGCTTGGTGGAATGTCTTGGCGAATATTTTCACGAATGTCTAATCAATTATTTTGTATAATAAGGATAATAATCTGCATTCACGCTTTAAACCTACATGCAGGACGGAATAGGCCATTATGGATTGAACCCGCCTCCGGCAGCGCCATGATGACTCGCTCTGCCCTGTGATAAGTAATAATTAATGTCAACCTATTGTGATATCACACATGCACACTTACCTACTTAAAAGTCATATCTTTATATGTTAAAATAGTGTTTTTCACGACGGACCTGTGGACGTACCCTCTACTATGTGCTTCCTCTGTATGTCCATCGCGTGATGGATCATTACCGTAAGGCCACACCTACTATTTGTGTACAGGGTTCGTAATGTGCTTATGGGTTCTATTTTCGAAGAGATCGGCTGAAAGCGGCGCAACGTACCAAGTTCAATTATCCCGTTTTGGTAGGTCTAGTCGGAGTTTCTAGATTAAGGAGGAAAGTATTAAGCACTCAATATTTGTACAGGTGTTAAAGTATCATATAGTACTGCAACCAGACGTTTGGGCCACGTTATATAGTACGTTTGATTAATTAACTACTACCGTAAGTCTTAATATTACTGCCGAAATCGAATTTGTGATCCACACCCTTGACCGTGAGTTAAGCAACCGCGGAGCTGCTCCAGTTTGAGTACTTTCAGCTGCTATGCTTACATTTACTTGCATGTAAATACACGAAGTCCGACAACTGGCATTGAGTGTTGCACTACGTCCCAGATTTACTGCAGAGCTTGTTCGCAAAGTCAGGGTGAGGTGTTTGAAGCTTCCTTTCCGATTTTACATGGATTTGCCGATATTTTGTAGGAGGCGTTTCGCAACAGCTCACTTTACGTAGATAAGGTTTACTTATTCTAACATGAGATTCTAATATTAGCGTAGCTGACGTCATTGCAATGAATGAACCAACCGTCTCTGTACTGCGGTAGGGAGAAGTTGACTACAAAACGCAACGTACCAAAAAAGTATACAAGCATGATTATTTTTAGATATAAATGAATTGTCATAAGCGTAGCTAGTTAGTTATAGGTATTATAGTATTTTCTATAAGTATAAAGGATTTTCAGAGAGTTAAGTGAAACCTAACGATGCTTATTTTAACGGTCTTATTTTATGCTGTTTCGTATGTATGTGCTTTTATTTGTCATGGAACTGTGGAGGCCAAGAGCACATAGATACCGCCGTATTCTAATAGGGCACGAGACAATCAAGTGCAAAATAAGTCATTCGTAGGATGTTAGCACTCAATAGATTAAGTTTAAGCTTGCCTACTTGGGACGTTTCATTCACACGTGTGGCACACTCTTCTGAATTTCTCTCCACGAAGCCTTAAGGTGGGAGCCGACTTCACGTTCATCACCTAAGTATACACGTAGACACCTCTCGAATGGTACTCAGTAAGTTGTCATACCTATAACACTTCCATGTGAAATTTTTACGATTAGATGTTTTATTAATACATATCAAGTAACTTATTTCTCGTGAATATGTGTTAATAAGTGTATTTAAATTGTAAATACTTACAACATTCCTTATTTATTGCAATATCCTGACGGTTGTTTTCTTAAATAAAAAATTGGACTCACACCATGGCTTTTTATTACTCAATACGTCCCTCCTTTCTATAATTATGATCGATATCGATACTACTACAAACCAATTGAAAAGAAAGGACTTCCGAGCGAATTTTTGATAAGTTGTTAACGCTCACCTTCACCACAAAATTGAAGCACAAGAACAAAGAAAAAGAACAGAAACATTCTTCCACTCATTTAGTCTGCCTAGAGAAGACATCAGCAACGGTAGTAAGTAATAAGCTACACGTGTCCGCTTACTACAACACAAATTATTGAGAAGCGTGTTGTTTAAAAACAAAGAGTGGCGATACTCATCAAAAACAAATACGTGAATTCACTCCCCGGAATCCCCAATTTAAAAATCGAGCTGATAGCAATTAAGGTCAAACTCGATGATCAAAGCAGTATTACAATAACCGGCGCCTGCAGATAGCCTAACATTAAAATAGTTGAGGAAGACATCATTAGAGTTTTTGATACGTCCGAACCAACGCTAGTCCTTGGTGGCCTAAATTACAAAAATGTCCTGTGGGATTGTAGAATTTTAAACCCCGAAAGCAACAAACTAGAAAATCTGGCCACAAATAATTCATTCAAAATACATGTATTTCCCGAATCGGGCTGATCACCAACTGATATACTTGACATAGTCCTCCAGAAAAACTTCAATAAACAAATTTCCAAAGAGTCATAACCGGACTAAATTCGGACCACGTTCTTGTTGTTTTAGTATTATTTATCAATTTTCAAAACTAATCGATGGCAAAATAGGCTGGAACATCTTCGAAGACCAGATGAACAATAAACTTCACTACTCAACAAGTTTTCAAACAGAGGAAGACATTGACGTAGCCATAAATCATCTCACCGAGAGGAAAATGCTAGACTCGCCACTACAACAACCCCAGACGAGCCTACCAGACTAATCATGGCCCTACAAGATACGTTATTGACCTAATTAAAACAAAAAGCCAACTTCGATAGAATAGCAAAGAACCAAGAATCTCCAACTCAAAAATAGATTAAACAACCCATCTAATCAAACTAGAGCTAGATACCTTAAGAATGAACGCATACCAAAACCACATATCCGGATTTAGCACAGAAGACTGGGGTCTATAGAAAACCACAAGAAAAATACTAAATAAAAAAAAAGAACCGTTCCATTATCTTCCTAAATCAATAATATAACCTACACCTCAGACCTTGAAAAAGCAGCCGCATTGGCCTTAAAAGCAATTTCAGCCCTGCATTCACTTGTACACCTGTTCACAAATTACCAATGAAATAGAAAGAATACCACCTATCCCAGACTGTATTATATATATATATATATATATATATATATATATATATATATATATATATATATATATCAACCTAACATTATTCAGAATCTCTCACAAAAAATCTCCAGTCCATGATTTAATCGCCAATAAAATTCTCAAACACCTTACAAAGAAAACAACAGCCTATCTAAGCTTTACATTCAACGCTTTCATGAGACTGGATTACTTCCCACAGACCTAGAAGCACGCACAGATCATAATGTTCTCAAAACCGAGTAAAGTCAAAAATACACTAAACAGCTACAGACCCATTAATCTACTGACATCACCTTCCAAGCTCCTCACAAAAGTAATCCATAGTCGACTACTGAAGCATACTGAAAACCAAAACACAATACCAAAATACCAATTTGGCTTTAGAAAAGGCCACTCGGCGAGTCTCCAGCTTCAAAGAATAAGTAAGCTCATTGAACGAGGCTTTAACAACAAACAATACACGGTAGCAATCTTCCTCAATGTCGCGCAGGCATTCGACAAAATATGGATAGAAGGCCTCAAGAAGTAAATCCTTGATATTATAATGCCGACCCATCTCAAAGCAACCATATTTTCCTTCCTGGACAATAGAACATTTTCAGTAAAAATCAACACAACCCTGTCCGAAACCACCAAGATTCGAGTCGGAGTCCCAGAGGGCAGCATCTTGGGGCCGATTCTCTTTAACATATACACGTACAAGGTGCCAGAACTTGATTCGACAATAACAAGTCGATAACCTTAATGAAGCAATCACCAAATTACAGACCGCAACAGACAAACTTTAACATGGTTCAAAACCTGGAACATCAGAATAAACCCTGACAAATGCCAAACCAAAAAGTTTACGCTAAAAAGGATTAACAATCCTCCCTGTATACGAATAGAGAACAATGAAATACCCTGATACTCTAAAGGCCGTGCTGTCAAATATTTGAGAATATACCTCGACACTCGCCTAAGCTGGGAGTATCACATAAATCAAAAGTTTATCCAAAGCTGCATTAGGCTAAGACAATTATACCCACTGATTAACCCCAAATCCACACTAAAAATAGATTGCGCGACACTACTATACAAAACCCTAATTCGACCTCTTGCCCTATATAGATTACCGATCTGATGCAACAGGTCAAACACCAGCATACTAAAAATACAACGTCTCGAAAACAAGATTCTAACAATTATAGTCAACGCACTGGGGTTCGTTAGAAATACCCATCTGCACGAAGAACTCGGCATCTTACCCATTGATCAATACATCAAGAACTGTGTGAAAAAATTTATCTCAAACGCGAGTGTATGTAGTGGTGCAGAATTCTATGAACTCTTCAATACAAACAGTCTTTCCAAACTCAGACGAAAACTACCCCAGGGTCTAGTTCTAGTAAACCAAGGACATAATTATACAAAATATAAACTCACTGCGCCTATTACTCTGTCGCACAATGTCATAATGTGTAGTCTAAGTTACTAATATGTCACAAAATCTTTTACTTATGCCATGTATAACAAATGATTGTTGATTTGGCAAAAATGATACTTAAAAAACCAAAGAGTTTGTTGTACAGTTTTACTGACAGTTTCTGGATTAGTCTCCGATAGTTCAAACTTGTTCCCTTTCAATGTCCATTTAAAGTAAAAGATAAAAATAAAAAAGTAAAAAATACAAAAAAGCTGATCCCCCGATCACGCTTAGATGTCAAAAAATAAATATATAAGAGAATGCAGAGTCCGGCAAAATAATCTTCCCTTCTATAAAAAGAAGAATATAGATTCTGTTCAATGTTTTATTGTACCATCACTCAGAATAACCCTTCCCATTTAGGTATCAATTAGTTTTGAAGATGATATCGTCCAAGTGCCTCCACGAGGGATACTCTTCCTGGAGCCGCACCTTACAGTTTCGCATAGCTAGCCGACTCATGTCCACCGGTACTGCTGCGATTGCGTTCCAAATAGCATCCTTTAATTTCTTAATAATCGGTAGCCTGCGCTAAAAGACTTCAGCCTTTAGGTGACCCCACAGAAAGAATTCGCAAGAGGGCAAGTCTGATGATCTAGCCGGGGTATCACCATAACACTCGAGTCAAAAAGTCCCGGAACTAACCCACAGAAAGCACCACAAATACCGTTTTGGGTAGTACCAACCTTCAAAATAAACGTGGCAAAATTTCATGACGTTTCGTTCAGTAGTTTTCGAGTTATTGAAGTTGAAGTGACGCTACTTCTATGATTTTGTAAACAATGAATCAAAACGAGTTTCGTGTGTTAATAAAACACTGTTATTTAATAGGAAAAATACCGTTCAAGCTCAGCAATGGCTTGAAAAGTGTTACCCAGAATATTCTCCGTTAAAAACAACCATTTTCCGATGGTATTCTGATTTTCAACGCGGTCGTATGGCCACCGAAGATGCGGAACGCTCGGGACGCCCAAAAGAGATGACTACCCCAGAAAACATCCAAAAAATTCTAAAAATTGTTAGGGGCGATCGTAACGTGATGTTGCAGGAGATATCTGGCATCAAAAGACAGCGTGTCCAACAATTTGGACGAAAATTTGGGCATAAAAAACTTTTTTTTTTAAAAGTGGATGCCGCGTTTGCTCACTATAGAGCAAAAGCAACAACGTGTTCATAAACCCGAGCGCTGTTTGGAGCTTTTTTGCGTCGGTATGTGACAATGAACGAAACGTGGATCCACCACTATACGCCAGTCGAAAAGAGCGTCTAGTGAGTGGAGAGCTGAGGGGAAAGCCGTCCAAAGCATCCGAAGAATCAACAGTCGGCCGGCAAAGTTATGGCGTCTGTTTTCTGGGATTCGCATAGAATATTGTTCATTGACTATCTGAAAAAGAGGTAAACATTGCATTATTGGACTGATTGACTGACGAAATAAAGTGTAAACGACCTCACATGGCGAAGAAAAACGCTGTTTCGCCAAGAAAATGCACTAATTCACAAGTCGATGAAAACCATGGTAAAATTAAACGACTTAAGATTCGAATTGCTGCTCCACCCACCATATTCTCCAAATCTTGCACCCAGCGACTATTATCTGTTCGCAGATCTCAAAAAAACGCTCCAGGAAAAAATTGACTTGAATGAAGGAGTGATTGCCGAAACTGAAGCCTATTTTTAAGCAAAAGATAAATCATTTTATAAGAAAGGCATAGCAATGTTACAAAAGCTTTGAATTGATTGTATCGCTGTATAAGGAAAGTATATAGATGAATAAAGTCGAATTTTGCAAAAAAAAAGTGTTTTTTTTTTTGTTAGTCCCCGAACTTTTTGACCGGAGTGTTATAATGTGATGAGACGACCTGAAAACATTATATTTTATTGGAACCACAGTGGTAAATTTCCGTGTTCGTGGACGCTGGGCTCCAGAAAATTGCATAACACCCCAACGTAGTGAATAGATGTGACAATCACCTCTCGTCCTGCTTCTTCAAAGAAATACGGCCCTATGATGCCAAATTCCGTAACAGCACACCAAATAATTACATACTGACTCTGAAGAGATCGCTCATGAAATTTTAGAGGATTTTATGAGGCCAAGTACCAAAAAACCTGCTTATTGACACAGCCCAATAAATGAAAATGAGTTTCGTCACTACTAAGCACAACAGTTGGACAAGTTGGAACATTTGCCAACGTGTCATCGTAGCCTGCCGGGCGTACCAATCACATTCTTTAAGTTCTCGGACCACTATTAGTTTGTATGGATGAAATATAAGATCCCAGTGTAAAATTCTTCGCACGCTCTACTCAGATATTTAACGGCAGAACGTTGTGGAAATATGACAACAGCCTACTTTATTGCTGAGATATTCTCAGATGTTCGAACGCTACGAGGTCTACAGGATTATTTCAGTTTTAATACTAAACCCCCTTGTACTGCTCAAGGATATAGAACTCTAGCGTCGTCTACCAGTATATTGCGCATGGCGATCGATTCAAAAATGGAAGATTATTGTGCCAAACCCTGTAACTAAAGTCTTATTTTTTCTTTTTTAAATAAAAAATCAATAACTCTAAAGGGTACATTTGCTAATTTGTACAACAAAATAAATATAGTAGAAATTCGTTTTGGTGTAGGAATATACGAGAGGTACTCAAGGGCTTAAACTAGAAAACTAAAGGCTTAAACAACTCTTAGGTCAATGCTGGATCAACCTCATATGGGAAACATAAATATCAGAAGACCAAATAGTTGTAATGGCTTACAAGGCCAATTATGTAGAAGCCCATATTCACTGTCTGGATACAAATGCAAAATAATCAACAAAAATTATAAACAATAGAGTAAAAAGTTCGTTCTGAAGCTGCTTTAACTACTACATCAACGACAGAAAAGGCTTCAAAGGACTCAATGTAAGAAGGTATGGTAACATTAAAGCGAAATACTTAAATGAATACCTCCTCCTCCTCCTCTTCACCTGTCTGAAAACGTAGGATTATCGCGGATGTAAAATCTTAATTTACATCAACAGGTCGAAAATTCCGGGCTTTCCCATGGTTGTGACGACTCCACAAGGTGGTAATGAAAATACCACGTTGTACCAATAAAGTAGATAAAGGAAAGCTTAATACCAATTGAACGTCTGCCGCTTTAGTATTAAAAGAAGTAGACAATTACAAACTTTTTGGATTGTAGGAGTTTGACGTCGACCTACACTAATCTTTAATCTTTACTTACTTTGTCAACACTCGACTCCAAAAGCTGCTTGTGCCGACTGACAAAAAGTCTATGTCAAATGCTAAATTGTGCGCGAAAACAAAAAATAACATCAACTACTGGCGAGTTCAACGCGATGTTCGACCAATTTTCGTTTCCAGCTATTACAAGAAAAATACTTAGTGAACCCGGGAGGATGTCGATACTCCTGGAAGAGTTCTTGGAGCGTCGATCTCGGGAAAGTACTAGGTCACCTCTGCACTCGTCTCGGCTTCCCCAATACCCTCAGTTTCCCCAACCGATACACACGACTAACGCTGCGGCCCCGTAGTCGCCTCTGTCGCTCCTTCCGGAGACTGAATTTCAGGTCCGTCCTAGAAAAGAGCAAGACTTCAACGCTCTTCGTAAGCACCGCCGTGTTCGTCCTCAAGCGAAAGTGTCAGTAGTTTCACCCTCTCCACTGGCTTCGGCGCCAACAAGCACCATCATCAATAATACTTTCGAGGTCCTGAGCGACCTCAACGAAGCTGAAATACCCGCTGAGCAGTTCAGCTAATGAGTGCTCCCCACTCGGCAACGAATCCCGCCCATCCTCTTCCGGGAGAAAGAACCCCGGCCTTCTGTGGGTAAAACCATACAAGAGAAGAAGATCGGCTTCACCAAGGCCAAGAATTTGAAAGATAGAGTCTTCATTCATATCGACACATCCGATTACTATAGGTGTCTGACTTGCTTCCTAGACAAAACGATGACAGAGCACCATCATAGCCTACTCAAGCCCGACAAACCGCTCCGATCCGTAGTATCTTACCGAGAAAAAACTCGCAGAAGAAATAGGAGCTCAACCACACGGTGTGGAGGATGAGAAAGAAAACCCACCGCTGTCCAATGACGATTATGTTTCTTGAACTTAAGCGAAAAATAAAGAGAAGACAATTTTAACGCCACTCTGAAAGTCCTTAAAAGGGCACACCAACTTCCAATGCTAGGGCTATCTATAGAAGAAAGGTTAGGGACTTAGATCTAGTGACCTCGAAAGCCAAGTATGATGAGATGATGACCCCAGAAAATATTTAATTTTTATTGCTCGACACTCTTAAGCTGAACAAACAATATCCTATCATTTATCTCGAAATGGGCAACAAGCAAACCAAATTCCTGTGAAATTTTTTGTAACAATAAAATTAAATCAAATAAGTTAACGAAATGGTAATTTGTAAAATAAGCTTAATCACAATGGGCAACAGCAGCGCGGGCTGCGGTGCGGACGGACTCGGGTTTATTCTCGGAGCTCTCTAATGCCTGAGGGTGGCCTATTCAGTCACTGAAAATAATTGAGTACTTGCGTTCATTTCTAACAAGGGATCATAATGGCGGTCGTCTGAGGCCTGAGAGCCTCAACCTTCTCAGTCCACAGGCCGTGCTCCCACGCGGAGCGTTAATAGCCTTACCATTATTAATATAATATCAATGGGTGCAATTTCCGAAATGACTAGAATCTAGTCTCGAAGCTAAACCTTACAACTTACTTTCGGAAAGTTGAAACAAAATGACCAATAACTCTATATTTACAATATTATAATTTCTCTGAGTAGATACAGAACGTCCAAATATAAGTCGTACCACGTATTAATTAACGTATAGAACAATAAAAGTTGACCAATAAATAACGAAAAGATGTATTTTATGTTACGTCGATTAATAGAGGACACAGTTCTTCCTCTTCTAACAATCAAGTAAAACCACCATCTTATGGTGCTCAATTTTGCTTGCACTAAATTATAAAGCTAATAAAGACAGAAGTTCAAACATTAGACTAAAATGTAAAAGCAGTAACAGAAAAGTTGAGTAAATTGGCAAGAAGTGAAAGAGAATACTCAGCCAGCAATTCAAAACTCGCTAAAGCCCCTCAAAAACGCCAATTTTTAAAGGGTTGTCACAAAAGGTGGAAGGGTTGCAGAGATGCTACAAGAGTGATAATGAATATTTCCTTAAAATAACTTCTACTAATACGTCAAGATACTAAAAAATTACTTCAATTACTTCTTAATAAGCAAAGCTATATAAAACAAACACAAACAAGAGAAAAAATTTTAAAAGTTTAATAAGGAAACGTAGAAAAAAAGAAGTTCTAAAGGAAAGACAATCAAAGTGTAGTAGATGGGGCGATAGTAATTTGAGGTATACAAATTACATTGTTACTAAATCTTTCTAGTTCGCATTTGAGTTTCGAAACGTAAAGACGTGTGTCCTATAATAAGGAAGATAAGTGCGGTGATCTTTGGCTTGGACGGGCAGTGATAACCTTAATCTCTTCATAACTTCAACAAAATAAAATAGCAAATAATCGGGAACCCAGTTTATGCCGGTGATAAAGAACACAAGTGCAACAAATAAAATGCTACCAGCAGGAAAGGGCCTAGGTATGGGATTTTTTCCTAATTCTATGTCACAAAATAATATACAGGATCAACCTTATGTGTCACAACCATTAATTAATATACACGGACTAACAATGATTAACCCAAATATGTCACCACAGATTTATCCTCAGACAAATAATCAGCAAATTTATCCTTCACAATCTACGAGTCAGTTCTCTCTTCCGCCCATTCATAAGCAATTTATGGTGCAACAAAACTCATTATTTCATACAAATAATAAAAGAAGACAACAAGAATACACGCGAATGACTTCAACTAGCGAAGAAGAAAATATTACTTATACCACCCAAGATAATCCATGGCAAGTGGTAAAAGGAACTAAAAGAAGGAAGAATAGGATTTCCAAAAACAATGTAGACAAAGAGTTGCCATTAAATAATGTATTCGATGCATTAAAAGATAGCCAGACACTAAACCCCCTCCCACATATGTGTATAGTGTGGTAAGTTTACCACAAATGATCTCAAAATTAAATGACATAGTTGAAATAGAACAATACTCAATCAGAAGTATGGCCAACAATACAGTAAAATTAAAATGTCAAAGTTCAGATACATTTAAAAAGTTAGCTAAATATATGAAGGAAATAATATAATCCACCACACATGCCAACCTAAGGAGGAAAGTTCACATAGAGTAGTAGTTAAATATTTACACCACTCGATGGACGTAGAAGACATAAAACATAAAATTTTACAACATAGTCATAAAGTAAGAAATGTAATAAACATCAAACACCGAATATCCAAAAAATCTCTTAATATGTTTTTTGTTGACCTAGAACCTTCAGAAAATAACAAGGATATATATAAAATCAAAAACATGTTAAACAGTGTTATTCAAATTGAACCACCAAGAAAAGTCAATAATTTAGTGCAGTGTACTAGATGTCAACTATACGGACATACAAAAACTTACTGCAATCGGCCCTATTTATGCGTTAAGTGTGGTGGCCAACATGCCACAGCAAGTTGCAGAAAAAGTAAAAGTACGCCAGCAATATGTGGATTGTGTGGAGGCGGACACTCAGCTAACTATAGGGGATGCGAGTTCTACCAGAAAAACTACAAATCTAAAACAAACAATTATCAACCTAATCAACAAAGCAACACAACACAACAAAATCCAGCAATTGCAAGAAACCAAAATAGAAGCTACGCACAGGTAACTAAGCCTTGAGATTCAACCCAAGAGGACAACTCGACCATGACACTCAACAAATCTTAGAAGAATTCAAGACAATGTTCAACCAATTAATTGAACAAAATAATATGGTTCTCAATATGTTATCAATGTTAATTGGTAAATAAACTAATGACTCTTAGAATAGCACTGTGGAATGCCAATAGCCTAGTTCAACATGAAGATAAAATCCAGTTATTTCTAAAACCCAACCTAATAGACATTCTTTTAATTAGTAACACTCATTTCATCGAGAAGACCTACGTCACAATACCTCAATATTCCGTATACAACACAAATCACCCAGATGGTTCTGCCGTGCAGGCACAGCTGTAATAATAAAACAAACAATAAGATACTACGAATTACCTAAGTATGCTGAAGACTACTTACAAGCCACCTCTATTCGTGTATATATTCAACCATGTGAAATAACTGTCAGTGCAGTCTATTGTCCTCTAAAGCATAATATAAAAAAGCATCCATTTGAACCATATTTCAATACTCTAGGCGCCAAAATTTTGGCAGGTGGAGGCTACAATAGCAAAATCACTGTTTGGGATCCCCAACTACCACAAAAGGCAGGAGCTATACAGTCTTATTCAAGATAAACGTTATTCTTATTTATCTACTGGGTCTCCAACGTACTGGCCATCAGACATAAATAAATTGCCAGATCTACTAGACTTTTTTGTCACCGATGGTATTTCTTCAACTTACATGCACATCACACCTAGTTATGATTTATCATCGGACCACTCACCGGCAATACCCACCTACAGCACATACCCACTATACATACAACTTGCACCTAGGCTACATAATACAAAAACAGACTGGGACAAATATAGACATAAGCTGACAGGCACAATAAATATTAATCTAAAACTTGCAAATCCAAATGATATTGAGGAAGCCACAACTAATCTAATCACCACCATTCAAGAAGCAGCCCAACAAGCTACTATATATATATATATATATATATATATATATATATATATATATATATATATATATATATATATATATATAAGGATTCTACAGCTGTCATCGTTTTCCTTCCTTCAACCAGGTTCTCCACGCTTCTCGTTCTTTCCAGTCATTCTCCTCTAAACCTCTCCTTTCCATCGCTTCATCCACTTCATTCCTCCACGATCTCCTCGGTCTTCCTCTCTTTCTCCTTCCTGCACGACTCCAATCTGTTACTCGTTTGATCCATCTGTTGTCATCCGAACTTCTTACATGTCCGTACCATGCGAGTCTCTTGTTTTCGATACTATGAATTATGTCTGTCTCTACTCCCATTCTTCTTCTTATTTCTTCATTCCTGGTTCTTTCCATCTTGGTTACCCCACAGCACCTCCTCCAACATTCCATTTCTGTCGCTCTTATTTTTCTTTCATTTCCCTTGTTTATTACCCAAAGTTCCGCTCCATACGTCATTATAGTTTGTACAATTGTGGTTTATATTCTCGTTTTTGTGTTTTTCGTAATTTGTCTATCCCATATTACTGGATGCAACTGTCTAATACACGATCTTGTTTGTCCTAGTCTATTTTTAATTTCCTCTTCCGTTGTTGCCTTTTCTGTTATTGTAAATCCTAAGTATTTAAATTTGTTTGTGGCTTTTATTCTTATATCTTTCTCTATTTGTAGGTCTTCTGACTTTTCTTCCGTTGTTGCTAAATACATAGTCTTCTTGTAGTTTATCTGTAACCCCGCTTTTTCGTATTCCTCGCTCAGTCTTCTCGTCATGAAGCTCAAATCTTCCTCATCTTGCGCTATAACCACTTGATCATCTGCGTAGCACAATGTGTATAGGTATTCGTTTCTGGCTGGCACACCCATACCCTCGCATTTACGTTTCCAGTTTTTCAGCGTTTCTTCTAGATAGATCTTAAATAAAGTCGGTGATGTGGAGCATCCCTGGAATAAGCCCTTTGTTGTCTGGAGGTTGCCTATTATCTTCTATCCCGCTTTTATGTATTTCCCTTGTACAAACTTTTAACGGCCCTTATTAGCTGGTTGGGAATTCCTATCCTCTCCATTGCTGTCCATAATCTTTGTCTGGGAACCGTATCATATGCTTTTTCCAGATCCACGAACGCCAGATATATCGTTCGGTTTTTAGCTCTTTTCTTTTCCAGTAATTGTTCTATTATATATATATATATGGTCCACGCATGATTTTCCTGCTGTAAACCCGGCCTGTTCTTCCCGTATTTTGTTTTGTATGTGTTTTTCTAACTTGTTTTTAAGTATTCGTCAGTATATTTTTCCCATTATAGCAATGACACTGATTCCTCTGCAATTCTCACATTTCCGTCTATCGCCCTTTTTAAATATGGAGACAAGATAGACTTGCTTCCATTCCTTAGGCATGTCTTCTCCACTCATCACTTTCTGGACCATTATCGTTATCATTCTGAACAATTTTTCCGTTCCATGCTTTATGAGTTCCGATGGTATCCCTCCTGGTCCCTCAGCCTTATTGTTTTTTAATGATTTAATTGCCGCTTTTACTTCTTCTAGTGACACCATCTTCTCTTCTTCATCTTTATCTTTATCTGTCTCCTTCTTCTCTTCCTTTTCCTTCTCTGCCTTCTCTTCGATGTCCTTCATGTACTTTTGTCTGTTTTCTGTTAGCAGGTTCGCATAGTATGCTTCCCACTCTTTGTCTCCAATGTACTGTATTTGCAGGTGTTCTTTCCTGTCTGTTCGTAGATTTTTTAGTAACTTCCATGATTCAGAGCATCTAGTGCACCCCAGGTATTGATCAATGTTGGTACAGGTGGTTTGCCAGTTGTAATTTTTTTCCTTTATTGTCATTTTCTTCACTTCTCTGATCTTACTTTTATACTCTCTTAAGTCTTCTTCCTTTTTTGTGCTTAACCATTTGCTGTATAGTTTCTTTTTTTGTTTAATTGCTTTCTGGGTTTCACTTGTGAGTTTGTGTTTATATTGTGTGGTTTTCTCTTCTTTTTCCCCTAATGCTTCGAATCCCGCTTTTTTTAAACTTTCCTTTATGTGTTGGTAGATCTCTTCTATGCTCTCGTATCTGAATTCTGTCAATTTATCGTCTAATCTTCTCCTTGTTGTGTCTTGCAGTAGGTGTAACTTGAGCTGTCTTTCTTTCGGTATATCATTTGTTTTCTCTGTGTTTGTTTTTTCACTTGTTATTTTTCTTTGCCATGTGAACCCTATTTTTGCTATCAGCAGCTTATGATCCGTTCCACATTCTGCCCCTCTTTTGACTCTTACGTCCTTCGTTCTCATTGTACTGTTTCGTTTTAGTATTACGTAGTCTATTATGGATCTCAGCTGCCTTGTCTTTTGTATCCATGTGTATTTGTGGATATCTTTGTGTGGGTAAAAACGATTCATAATCTTTAGATTATATAGTTCACATACCTCTATTAATCTTTCTCCATTGTCATTTATAATGTTCTCTCCGTACCTTCCTACTACCTCGTCCTTTTCTTTCCTTCCGGTTCTTCCATTCAGGTCTCCTGCTATGACTATTTCTTGAGTTCGTTTAATTTTTTCTATTTCCTCTTTTAGTGCTCCTATGAATGATTCCTTCTCTGCTACTGCGCTGTCACCTGTTGGTCCATAAACACCGAGTATTACTATGTCTCTGCCGTGTAGTGATATATTTAATTTTATTATTCTTTCATTTATGGGTTCCCAGGTCTTTATGTTTCTTCTATATCTTTTTTTTACTATTATTCCTATTCCTGCCTTTGTTCTCTTGTCTTTTTGCACTTCACTCCAACAAAGTATGTTGTTGTCAATTTTCTGAATTCCATGACCTTTCTTTTTTGTTTCGCTCAAAATTAACATATTCAGATTCATTTTTTTGAACTCTCCCATCATTTCCTTATCTTTATTCCTCCATCCTTGTACATTCCATATTCCTACAGTTATTTTCCTATCCTTTCTTCTCTTCTTTCTCCTAGTTTTGTTTTCCTGGTTGATATCTTTAATTGGATTTTGAAATTTCAACGCAGAATTTCCCCGTATCCTATAGGGCTCCCTCTCTTCGAGGTGCGGACTACCACCCGGGGAATGTTACTCTGATTTTTCATTCTGCCCATGACTTTCCAAACTCCTTTATTTTTACATGTGTTAGGTTGTTTATGTCTAACGCCATAACCCCCTTATATGGTGGACCTTTATATACGGCCGCCCAATCTGAGACAGTCGTCGTTCGTAGCCGTCCACTCTGGATCAGACGTTACTAGTTTTGGCTCTTTCGCCCTTTCCGCCATTGTGACTAATTTGTCATCTTCTGCCTTCCAGGTCGTTGTCCGGTTTTCGCCTGTAATC
This sequence comes from Sinelater perroti, assembly GCA_036346155.1. Taxonomy (NCBI): domain Eukaryota; kingdom Metazoa; phylum Arthropoda; class Insecta; order Coleoptera; family Elateridae; genus Sinelater; species Sinelater perroti. Next base: position 2,599,444 of record JARFIY010000344.1, read on the forward strand.
CCAGGTAGCAGCCCTTACTGGGTGCTATTAGCCGGGCCAGCTGAACCCAGGTTTTTTTCGAGGTTATTACTCCTCGATCCGTCCTCCTTTTTCATCCGGGCTTGGGACCGGCATTGGCGGAGTTTACTCCTAACATAACACATAAAAAAGACACTCTAAATATTCCTCTGAAAATTAAGATATTAGTGCGTGAAAAACAAAACCAAGAGCCAAATGGCAAAGAACACATGCCCCAGCAGACAAAACTATTCTAAACAGATTTAGCAATAAGCTTAACTCAAAATTTAAAGCTCTAAGAGAAGAGTCGCTCGAAACTTACCTATCAAATTTGAACCGATATGATAATTCTATATGGAAACCGATCAAAACAACAAACAAACCTATAATAAGTATTCCTCCTCTAAAAATTGAGCAACCATCACAGGAAGAGTAGGCAAAAAGTGATAAGAAGAAAGCAGAATTATTTGCAACATATGTTGCTAATATATTCCAACCTCATAAAAATGATCCGGATGAAGAAATAATCACATTCTTAGAGTCACCAATGCCAGTAACTCAATCTATTAATTTCGTCACACCGAGGTAAAAGATGAAATAAAGTTCCTGAATGCAAAGAAATCACCAGGTTTGGATCTAATAACAGCAAAAATGCTAAAATAACTACCAAAAAAAGGTATAGTACTCCTGACTTATATCTTCAAAGCAATTCTCCGTATTGAGTATTGGCCCGAAGCACTAAAGACCGAGGAGATAATCCTAATCCTCAAACTTGGTAAAGATCCCAATAGTGTAAAATCTTACCGACCCATGAGCTATTTCAAAATTATTAGAAAAACTGGTTTTTAAAAGAACTGATACTGAATGGATTCCCAGTTATCAATTTGGATTTGGGCAAGTCTATTCTACATACAACAATGTCATCGCATAACACCATCCTTTCTAGTTTTAACAACAAAAAATACTGTATATCAGTATTCTTAGATGTAAGCCAGGCTTTCGACAGAATGTGGCACCAGGGTCTACTATATAAAATCAAAACTCATCTACCAGCATTCTTCAACTTATTTAAATCTTATCTAAATAACCGACAATTCAGAACAAAAGTAAGACAGGAAGTTTCAGCTTTCCTTCCAATTAAATCTGGAGTACCTCAGGGTACCGTGCTGAGTCCTCTACTTTATCTCTTATTTACCTCAGATCTTCCAGTTTCACCAAATGTCACAATCGGTACATTCGCTGATGACACTGTCATCATGGCTAACCACAATGAAGTTGTTCAAGCATGCACTCTAATCGAAGAATATTTGTATAGTCTAGAGCACTGGTTTGAAAGGTGGAATATAAAAATATACAAAACAAAATCTGCACATCTAACATTTACCCTATGCAGAGACCCATGCCCACCCATTTTTCTTAACAACATAGAAATACCACAAACTACAACAGTAAAATATCTAGGGCTACACTTGGATACTACATTAAATTGAAGAGTACATAGCAACAAAAAGAGAAAGCAACTGAACTTAAAACAGAGAAAGAGAAAGAGAGAGAAGAGAGAAGAGATCGGGAGAAGGTCCCCACTATCTATTGATAATAAGCTATTGTTGTACAAATCAATTATCAAACCCATATGGACATTTGGAGTGGAACTATGGGGATGTGCCAGTAAAACGAATCTGGCAATAATTCAAAGATGTCAATCCAAAATACTAAGAATCATAGTTGACGCCCCATGATATACAAGCAATGAAATGATCCACAATGACCTGAAAATACCAACTGTACAAGAAGTCATCCATGAGAGAAGTGTCGCTCACCGTAAAAAGTTAGAAATACATACAAATCCTCTAATGCAGCCCTTATATTACTTCGGACTATGTGGAATTGTTCTTCTGTACATTTGGATATTTTTTGCAATATAGGATGGGTTCGAATTTAAGAGCTCACGTTTCTAGTCTTACCTACGTCTTTCTGTAAGTGGTTGTAGACTGAGTACCTTCAGTTAGTAGTGGGATTATTTCAACAAGGAGCTTTTCTGACAGGCTTACTTTTTGGTTTCCGACATTCTGTTGAATTGGGTCTACCATCACATTTCACGCATTTCAATGGTCTTTTACAGTATAATATGTACCATCTGATCAAATTTGACCCGGACTGGTCCATTTAAACCACGCGCGTAAACTGAATCGGTAAATTTTTTTTCTAGGTTGGAACACCCTTCTTTGACATTCGTGTGAAGTTTGACCGGGACACGTCAATTAGTGTGTGTTTGGCAGCCATTTGTTTAGGACGCAAAAAGTTTGTCTGGCGATTTTTACTATAAAAAAAAAAGAACAACGAGTTTGCTTGAAATTTTATGTTTCCAATGGAATTACGGTTACGAAATCATTGAAAATGTTGCAGAAGAGTTTTGGGAAGTCTACTTTATCGAGAACGCAAGTATTTCAGTGGCATAAAGCATTCAGTGAGGGTCGTGAGGTCGTAGAAAACTTGCCTCATGCAAGTCATCCATCCACCTCTGTTAACGACGATAACATCGAAAAAGTGAAGGAAATTGTGCTCGAAAATCGTCGTGTTGGCTTTAGAGAGATAGCACAGGCTCCCAACATCTCTTATGGATCGACTCAACACATTTTGGTTGATGTTTTGGGTATGAAGCGCATCGCCGCCAGACTCGTACCGAAAGACCTAAATTTTATGCAAAAAGAACGTCGAGTAGAGGTCGCAAAAGAGATGCTTGCCAACGTAGCTGATTACCCTACATTCATCAAACCCATCATTACTGGTGATGAGACGTGGGTTTATGAATATGACATTGAAACTACTCAACAATCTAGAGAATGGTGCGCCAAAGATGAGCCGAAACCGAAAAAATCCCGTCAAAGTCGGTTGAAAATCAGAGTGATGCTCATCGTTTTCTTCGATTGCCCTGGTGTGGTTTACCATGAATTTGTTCCAGAGGGTCAAATGGTCAATAAGGAATACTACTTGGCCGTTTTGAGGCGTCTTACGTGAAGCAATTCGTCCTAAACTTCCGGATTTGTGGGCAGACAATTCAAGAATTTTCACCACGATGATGCGCAGTCACATTCCAGTCTGATTGTGACTGAATTTTTGGCCAAACACGAAAAAAAGTCATCGCTCAGCCACCGTATTCGCCAGATTTGGCTCCCTGTCTTTTATTATTTGTGGTCTTCTAATTTCGTCGAATGCTTTGCGGAAATCTATGAATAGCAGGTGCATTTCGATGTTATATTCATAAGATTTTTCTATTATTTGTTTCATTGTGTGTATGGCGCCTACTGTGGATCTGCCTGGCCTAAACCCACACTGGTATTCCACACCCAGTTCCCTTTCTGTGTTTAATTAATCTTTGTTCAATTATACTTGTAAATATTTTACAGGAAGTGTTTAAGAGGGTAATACCTCTGTAGTTGTTGCATATTTCGGGGTCTCCTTTTTTGAATAGTGGTATGATTGATTATTCCTCTTCTCCATTCATTTGGCATTTTTTCTTCTTCCCAGATTTTTTTATTACGTTGTGTAATCTTTTGTGTAGTTCTATTCCTCCATATTTCAGCATTTTTCCATTCACTTCATCCAACCCGGGGGTTTTCCATTCTTTATCTTTTTCATCGTTTCTTCCACTTCCATCAAACTTGGTTCTTCCTCTATTTGTTCGTTTACATCGAATCCCTTTTCTCCTAATTCTCCTTCCTCTTCTTGTGTGTACATTAGATTCTGGAAATGTTGTCTCCAAATTTCTTTTACTTTTTCTCCTTCTACTTGTAGTCTTCCATCTTTATCTTTCACGTCTCTATTTTTAATTCGGTTGTTTCTTCGGCTGCTTTCATACATTTCTCTGGTCCATCCATCTCTCTCTTCCATTTTTTGGCCTACCCACTCTTTTTTTTGTTCTTCAATACTTTGTCCGTCTCTCTCTTTGCCTTCATGATCCTCATGTTTCCCTGTCTTTATCCACTTTAATCGGGCCTCTCTTTTCATGTTTGTCTCTCTCGCACATTTCTCGTCAAACCATTATTTGTCTTTCATTTTTTTTATATCCTATTGTTTTCTTGGCAGTCTCTTTTAAACAGAGTTTGACATTCTCCCATTCTGTATCCACGTCATTTTCTGCGTTGTACACGTTTTGACTTAGTTCCTGTTCCAGTATTTCTTCATATTTCTTTCTATTCTCTTCCTCCTTTAGTTTTCCTATATCCCATTGCCTTTTTTGTTCTCCCTCCTTTCTTTTTTTATTACTTTCTGCATCGTTTTTGCCACCACCAACATATGATCCGTGTCCGTATTCGCTCCTCTATATGTTCGAACGTTTTGTATGTTCGCTGCTTGTCTCTTCCTAACTAGTACGTGGTCTATTTGATTGACTGTATTCCTTCCTGGGATAAGCCCCGTTTCCTTGTGCTCCCTTTTGTGTTTAAACCTTGTGCTGCTTATCACTAAATGCTCTGCTGCCGCATAGTTGCATAGTCTTACTCCGTTATCATTCGTTTTCTCGTGAATGGTGTATCTTCCTGCGACTTCTGTAAAACATTCTTCTTTCCCCACCATTGCATTAAAGTCTCCTAATATCATGAGGAAGTCGCTCTTCTTGGTGCTGTCCGTTACCTTCTCTAATTCTTCATATAGTTTTTGTTTTTCCTCCTCATCTGCTTCCTCTGTTGGTGCGTATGCGTTAATTATCGTTAAGTTGTTCGGTTTTCCTTTAATTTTTAGTAAGGCTATTCTTCCGTTGATTGGTATAAATTCTATAATTGCATTTTTTAATTTCTTTCCGACTATGAATCCTATTCCATTTCTCCCTTGTTTTTTCTCTCCTGAGTAGAACATTGTGACGTTTTGTTGATTAATCTCTTCTTTTTCTTTCCATCTCGTTTCTTGGATTGCTAACAGATCTAAGTCATATCTTTCCATTTCCTTTGTTATTTGTGCCAGTTTTCCTGGCATTAACATAGTCTTACGTTCCACGTTCCAATTTTTACTACATTTTTCCTTTTATCGTTTTTCCCGTTTTTCTTATTCTTGCTCTTCTTGATTCCATGTCCTGACTGCTTCTTTCCCCTAACTCTTTGTTCCTTATATATTTGTAGTTTTTTAGTCTTTGTACTATCTTTTCAGCGGGTAGGGGTATTTTGATTGTATTTTCCATTTTTAGTTCTTCTATTGCGTATTTATTTTTTGGATTATTTGACTTGACTTCTTCTTGTTCTTCATTTTTCTCGGATTTGTTTCCTTATCCTATTTATTTGTGTGTCCCCGTCGTTTCTTCCTTCCAGTTTAGTATTTTTTCTAGTTTTTTGGGAAGTGTTGTTCGTTCCGTTTGGTATTTGTGATTCTTTGCATTTTCTTTTCTATAGCGTCGTCTTCTGTTGAAGATTTGCTCTTTATATCTCCATCTGTTGCATTTGCTTTTACTTCCTCTATTTTCTTGCATGGAGCCAGTAATGTTTGTGTCTGATATTTGTTTCTCTTTGGGATTGTACGTGTTACTCTTGTTTCCTTAGGGGTGTTCTCATTTTCTTCGTCCGTGGATCTTCCTCTTTTTTACCCTCTTTCTCTTCTCCTATGTTTGTCAGGTCTTCCTTATCTGTTACCTCCTCCTTCTGGTTCTGTGTTAACTGTTCCAAAGTATAGGATTCGCCATTAATAATGAATTTGTTGTATGTTATATTCGCCCTATGACCCTCTTCTCTAGCTTTTTTCTTGTGCTTCAACAGTTCCTTGGCTTTTCTAGTATTGTTTTTGGGTAGTCATCCGTGATCCATACTTTTACATTCTTTAAGTTTCTCTTGTTTTTCATTACCTCATTCTTTTTTCTCAGAGATCCGAATTCTACCAATATGGGCCTGGTTCCCTTCTTGTTTACCTCTTTTTCCTAATGTTCTTATTTCTTCAATCTCCTGTTCCATATTAATCGTAATACACAGTTCCCTCGTCAATAGCCTAACCTTCTCGTATAGTATTAGGCTTGACTCATCTTTTTCCTCGTAAATTTCTTGTATCACTATTTTCCTTTTTTTATTTCTCTTTCCATATCTTCCATCTTCTTCTCCTGCATTTTAATCTTCATTTCCAATATTTTGTTTTATTTCTTTAACTCATCTTGTTCTTTCCTAGTTGCTTCCACCTCTGAGTATAATTTAACTATCTTTGTTTCTATACTCTCGATCCGTTCCGTCTTCGTGTCTATTCTAGTTAGTTTTGTTTGTATGTCTTCTAGTATTTTCTCCATATTTGTACTTACTGTCGTAGTTTGTTACTTCTTAGTGTGTTTATTTTGAGTCTTATACTTGTGACGACACGGTAAGGGGGTTTCCCGGATCCGCTCCTCGGAGAACGTTGCCCACTTCTTGTCGCCACCAAATTCGTTTAAGTCAATACTCGGTAGTATGTTATTATAACTCGTGTAAACAGGTGGTCGTTAGAGTTGGTATTCGATTGCGGACTATTGTTTTACCAAAAGAGGTTTACAAGAGACTGCTCAATTATAAACTGGTATAAACCTCGCCTCACGGTATGAGTATGATGTGTTGCCTATCTTCTCCTCGTCGTGTAGAAGGGTCTTTGCTTATCACTTTTAGTGCATGCAACTTTCAACCTTATTGCTATCTATTCATTAACCTCAATATTATTTATATTTATTTTACTCACGGTTTGTTACTATTCTTTTCACCACTTATTCTTTCTCGCCTTCTTCAGACTCTCCTCCAGCAGATCTGTACCTTTTTTCGCTTTTACCTCACTCAATTTGTTCGTAAATTGTACTCTAAAACTGAGCAGAGCAAGATGTGATAACACCAAGCGAAAAAAATTCTTCTTGTTTTAACGTTGGTCTCAAAAGGTTTCTTATTCTCTTAAAAACTGTAAAGGATCATTCTACAGTGCAATTAGTAACTACTGTACTTCAAAAAATTCTTAGAACAATGGCAGTATTGGGAAAAGGCTCTACGTCTCATGGCTTTAATAAAGCTAGAAGTTCTTGTGGTTCTAATAAGGTATTGATTATCTTCTTTATTAATACTTTTATTAATTCTTAAAAATCCTGTTAAATCCACGAGGAATGTTATTTCCCTTTGCCCTAATGTCATTTCCCATGAATGATTTCCCATAGAAATCTAATATCCTTAAAGATATATGGGAACAAGAATTAGTTTTAAAAAATAAAATAGGAATCAAGAATAGAAGAGGTTTATAAAGTAGGAACGAATAAAAAAAACAATAATAATACAGTTATAAAAATGGAAAACAATATGAAAGTAAAAGAAACTAAAAACATTTAAAAATCAATTATAACAAAAAATAATAATTTGGCAGTGTAATAAAATAATTTGAAGCTAAACTAAATCATAATATTGACGAAAAAAGAGGCAAGATATTTAAAATGATAATAGATAACACAACTACTGTTGTGGTAAAAGGGAGTATAACTTAAAGCCTTCAAAGGAGAAGGAAAAGACAATTTCCTGATATTAAAAGTAGTAATAAAAAGGAAATAGGAAGAATAAAACATTGTGGAAAAAAAAGGCAAAGGAAAAACTACAGACTAAATGAGGTGTTGTTATAAGTTCAAGAAGAGGGAAAATAGTTGATAAGAACCAGCAAAACTAGAAATAGATTGGATAGGTACAATTGAAATATAATAAAATGAACAAGAGTAAAAAAAGAAATTAACATATTTTGTGAATCCACCCTTCCGTCAGCCATTTCAAGGGTTTATATTCGAAACTCAATGTTAGTTAAACGTTAAAATGTGTTTATGATTTTTCAAAGCGGTTATAAATAACGCTTTGAATATTTTAAACATTTTAACACTTTTCCACTTCACTTCACCTTGCCAGCCAGACCCGGACTCGACATAAATAGTAAACTAGATATACTGGAAGTTAAAAATGATAGAGTGGAAAAAATAGATAAATTTCAAGAAGAATTTAATAAACTAAAAGACACTAATGTAAAAATAGTAAATGAGAACAAAATACTGAAAAAAAGATTAATAACACAAGAAAAAAGGATTGAAAAATTAGATCGAGAACTTAGAAGGAATAATATAATTATACACGGGGTGGAGGAGCAAAAAGAAGAAAGCGACATGCAAATCAAAGAAAAAATAAGAGTAATATTGAGAGATATGAACGTTCCATAAACACTGAGGAGGAGTTAATACAAATCGGAAGGTTCGGAAAGGAGTATAAAGGAAGACCAAGACCAATAATTATTGAATTGAGAAGTTGGAACGAAAAGATCGAGATCTTTAATGCGACAAAAAAACTAAGAGAAACAAAAATATACTTCGAGGAAAACTTTTCAAAGGAAATAATCGAACAACGAAAAGAATTAATTGTGTTTATGTAACAATACAGAATACCACGCCATACTAAAATATACAACCTGATAATCAGCGGGCAAAAATTCTCTCTAGACAAACTAAAGCAGCTCGAGAAACAAGGAAGTGAATACGACACATATAACTCTAAAGGAAATCTAAAAAAAGGAAGAACCATGAACCAGAGATTCCCAGGAAACGACGACATTGAAGAGCTACGAGGAAGAATGCTCAAAATAACTAAGACGTGCAGAAATCCAAAAAACTTGAAACCATAGATAGAAAAAGAACAATGATAACGAATTAAGCAAAAATGGATATGAGTAAGGACAATGAATTGAAAATAGAGAAATCAAAAATAAATAATAACAATAAAAATTAAAAAAAAGAAACAAAAATTAGAATAGCAACTTTTAATATTAAGACAATACTGCAGACTGAGAAAACAAAGGAGATTATAGAAATAATGGAAAAGTATAACATCGATATTATCGCACTACAAGAACTAAGGTGGGCTAATAAAAAAGAAATCAACAAAAACAGCTATACCATATACTGGAGTGGAGGAAAGAAACAAGGGAGAACTGGCACAGGCTTCATTGTAGCTTAAAAGCAGAAGAATAACATAATGAAATTTGATGCGATAAATGACAGATTATCAAAACTTAGAATGAAGGGAAAATTAGCTAATGCTACCTACCCCTGTGTATATGCACCAACGGAAACAGCAGAAAATGAAGATAAAGAGAAATTCTATGAAGATCTACAAAACAAATGTGAAAAAATACCAAAACATGACACGCTGATAATACAGGGAGACATACACGCCCAGATACGAAAAGAGGAACATATAACATTAGTAGCAGGAAAGAATACAATACATAACGAATCCAATGGCAATAGAAACAGAATATGTAACTTAGCAGTCGTAATGAACCTTTTTGTTGTTAGTATAAAATTTCCAAACCCAGACAGACATAAAATAACCTGGAACCACCCGAACCAAATATGGAAAAGTCAAATTGATCACATACTAATAAGGAAAGATAAACTTACAAACTTATAGGGGAGCTAACGCTGATACAGACCACTTTTTACTAATAGCAAGCATTACAGAAATAAAAAGTTTAGGAAGAGAGAAAATGAATAAATGAACACAAAGAAAATAACAAAACTCAAAAGTGTAAAAAAGATTAGAAGAAGGAATAACACAAAAATTTCAACAGCAGCAAAACAATAGCAAAAACTCAGATGGAATCAAAATCCAATGGTCGAAAATAAAAAGGAACATACTAACAACCGCAGAAATATGTGTGGGAAGAGAAAAGGAGGAGATAAATAAAGAATGGTATGATGAAAAATGTAAGAACGCCATCGAGTTAAAGAACAAAACATGAACGAAATGGTTACTCTCAAAAAATGAAGAGGAACAGATATTTAGTAAGGAAAATCAAATAAATATAAGGGTACCAGAAGATATAAATATAAATCAAGCAACAATTCTTGAACCAGATCTAGAAGAAACAAAAGAAATGATAATGAAGATTAAAAATAATAAATACCAGGATGTGACGATATTATAATAGAACACCTTAAATACGGAGGCGACACACTACAGAAAAAATTCATGAACTAATATGCGCAATATGGAAAAAAGAAAGCATACCAGAATCTACAAGAAAGGAGATATTGAAGAATGTGCAAATTACAGAGGAATAATGTTATTGAATGCAACGTATAAAGTACTGTCGAAAATAATCAAAAACAGATTACAAGAATACGCAGAAAATATAATTGAAGATTATCAACAAGGATTTCGGCCTGGAAGATCAACAACAGATGCCATATATATAATGCAACAAATATTACAAAAAGCAAATGTACATAATATAACGCTTCATATGCTGTTTATTGACTTAAAGCAAGCCTTTGATAAGATGATAAGAGCTAGTATAATAGGAGAAATGTTATGCAGAGGGCATTATCATGGAGCAGGATGACTTTGCGACTTCCTTGTCCAGTAAATGGCCTCTTTGCTTCGATTTCGTCGTTCAAATTGATGAGTTGCTTTTGGTAGCGATCCGCCGTAACTGTTTCACCTGGTATCAAGTTCATAGTACAGCACCTTAATCCACCAGATACAGAGCAAATTCTTTTTGGCGTGGATATTGGGCTTTGAGATGTCGAGGTTGCCAGAGTCTAGCCATGATTTTTGCGCTTGGGATTGTCGTACAAGATCCATTTTTATCGCCCGTAATAATTTTATGCAGAAAATCCTTTTTCGGTTCCTTGAAAGGAAATGGAGATGTATATATGTATATATGTGTTTATATATATATATATATATATATATATATATATATATATATATATATATATATATAGTGCCAGCTGGTCCCGTGGTTGAGGGACGGGCTGTGCTGACGGAGGGTTCAATTCGGTGCTTTCTGATGCCTGGCGGGTGGCCTACTCAGTCACTAAAATAATTGGTACCGGTTCATTAACAAGGTAATAATGGCGGTCGTCTTAGGCGTGGCCATCGCCCCACATCAGAGATGGTGCGGACGGCAAGAAGAACGTATGAGAGCCTTAACCTCTCAGTTCGCAGACCGTGCTACGCGGGGCGTAGACTACCATATATATATATATATATATATATATATATATATATATATATATATATATATATATATATAATTTTTAAAATTTTGTAGTTGACAGAAATCTAACATTCTTTGTCCATTTTTTTCCATGTTTGACTATTATTTTATATTCTATGTCCTTCCCTAGTTTGCTATTAAAGTCTCCTGCAATGTATATTCTTCCTTTGGCTTCTTCTGTTACTGATGTTAGTTCTTCCCAAAATTTCCCCTTTTCGTCTGTTATTTCATTTTCATCTGTTCTGTAAACCGAAATTATTGTTGTATATTCTCCTTGCTCGTTTCTTAGTTCCACTAATAGGATTCTTTCTGAAATTGCCTTCAATGTTATAATTTGGTTTGACATTTTTTTGTGTACTATACATCCTACTTCTACTGTTGCTCTCTGATTCATTTGTACCCCGCTATATATTAATATCCCGTGAGGGGTAACTAGTCCCCCATCGGGCGCCTCCCCAGGTGGCGCATAGATATGGCGGGTACCGGGAAAATAAAATACCCGGGGCGGACCAAAACTAGTAGGTATCGGGAAGCAGCAAGTACCACAACTGGACTAAGGCGGCGGAGATGGACTCTGGAACGGCTTACCCCTAGATAGTCATAGGCGACGGCCACATAATGGCCCTACCGGTTATGATACTGCGATGAAGAAGGCAACGGAAAACCACCTCATTACTTATTTCCTAGTACAATCATCATGGGTGAGAACATACAAACCACGGCCCTCAGTCCCCGGCAGACCTTCAATGGTCAGAGGATGCGAAGAATCCCCGGGTCAGCTATGAAAATTGCAACATGGAATGTGCGAAGTATATTTGGAGCAGGAAGACTGCAAAATGTAACCAAAGAGATGAATCGACTACAGCTGGACATTCTCGGAATTAGTGAAGTACGGTGGCCAGGATCTGGTAAAATAAAACAGATAATGGAGTAATGTACTACTCAGGCAGTAATGAAGCAAAACACCAACATGGAGTCGGAATAATAGTCACCAAAGAAACTAACAAAAGCGTCACTAGTTTCACACCACTATCTGAAAGAGCAATGTTAATACAACTATGTGCCACAGTAGGTAAAATAAATATAATCCAAGTCTATGCACCTACCAATGAGAAAAACGCGGATGAAGTAGAAGAATTCTATGAACAAATAGACACCATTCTATCCCTAACCAAAAGAGCGATGTGACATTAATAATAGGAGACTTTAATGCCAAAATTGGAAAAGGAAGAAGTGGAGAACATGTAGGAGAGTTCGGTCTTGGAATGCGAAATGAAAGGGGTGATAGACTGATCCAATTTTGCCAAGAAAGAGAATTTATAGTAGCCAACACATTCTTTAAACTGCCAGATAGAAGATTATGGACTTGGAAATCACCACAAGACACACCACAGAATATTTGCCGAAATCAAATTGACTATGTTTTAATTAGAAAACGATACAGAAATAGTATAAAGTCGGCAAAACATATCCAGGGACAGATATAGCGTCTGATCACAATCCTGTTGTCATAAAATGCATATAAAACTTAAGAAGATACAAATAACAAAGAAGACAAGTAGAATAGAAGTGCAACACCTGAAGGAAGAAAACATAAGAACACAAGTTAAAATGAAATAAATAACAATTTAAGCAACATGGGAAGACACTCCTTGGATAACAACGACAACATAGACTCAAGATGGCATACCATAAAAGATGCGATAATGAAACCAGCGAAAGAAATACTCACCGACAGAAAACCAACAAAGAAAAAGGTGGATGACAGACGAAATCTTAGAGCTGATGGAAGAGAGAAGAAAAGTAAGATAAAAGAGGACGGCAAATACAGTGAAATCCACAAATTGATAAGGAAAAAAATTAAAACGGAAAAAGAAAATTGGATGAAACAAGAATGTGAAGAAATAGAAAAGGCACAAGAGAAACACGATATGTTTAACGTACACAGAAAGATCAAAGATGTCACAGGTACATACAAGAAGAGACAATCAAACATTTTAAAAGACAAACAAGGAATAATTATACTAGATGTAAAACAAAAAATAGAAAGATGGAAAGAATATATTGAAGAACTATTCGCCGATGACAGAAAGGAAGACTATAAAACTATTGAAGGAGAACATGGCCCCAAAATAGCAAAAGAAGAAGTCATTAAAGCATTTGAAAGCGGTAAAGCAACTGGACCAGACGAAGTTCCAATTGAACTAATTAAACTAATAGACGACGACCAAGTAAATATTCTTGTAGATTTACACAACACCATATAGTCAACTGGTATAATACCGAAAGAATGGCTGAATTCAACGTTTATTACAATACCAAAGAAAAACAACTCAAAGGAATGTTGTGAACATAGAACGATAAGCTTAATGAGCCACACGCTTAAAGCCTTTCTAAAGATCATACACGCAAGAATATATAAAAAACTAGAAGTAGATATTAGTGAGACACAGTTTGGCTTTAGAAATGGTTTTGGAACAAGAGAAGCATTGTTCACACTAAACATACTAATACAGAGATGCAGAGATATTAATAAAGAAGTATACGCATGCTTCACAGACTACGAAAAAGCGTTCGATAAAGTTAGACACGATAAACTAATGAAACTCCTAAAACAAAAGAACATAGACCTAGAAGACATGCGGATAATTGCAAACTTATATTGGCAACAAAAAACAACAGTAAAAGTAGAAAATCAGCTGACAGAAGAAATAAAAATACAGAGAGGAGTTCGGCAAGGTTGTATTCTTTCGCCCATGCTGTTCAACTTATACACAGAAGCAATATTTCAAGAAGCACTAATGGAAGAAAACGGTGGTATAGTAGTAAACGGAAAGATAATTAACAACATACGTTATGCTGATGATACTGTACTTTTAGCAGATAATATTCCAGATTTACAGAGACTTATTGAACGGACAAATGACATCAGCAGAAAATATGGTCTCCGAATGAATTTAAATAAAACTAAATACATGGCAATCACAAAAACACCAGTGAACATTCCTGACATTAGAATAGATAATGTGAGTATAGAGAGAGTAAACAAATATAAATACCTGGGAACATGGATGAATGATAATTGGGAATACACAAATGAAATAAGGACACGTATTGAAATGGCTAGAGCCACATTTGTAAAAATGAAACAAATTCTAACCAACAGGGATTTAAGCTTGGAAATACGGATGAGGACAGCCAGATGCTATGTTTTCAGTGTTCTCTTATATGGAGGCATGGATCCTAAATAAAGAAATTAGCAGAAAAATAGAAGCATTCGAACTCTGGATATACCGGCGAATATTGAAAATATCATGGATGGATAGAGTGACAAACGAGGAGGTGCTACGACGAATGAAAAAGAACAAAGAACTCCTGTATACAATAAAGAAAAGAAAGCTGGAATATTTAGGCCACGTAATGAGAGGGAACAAATACCAAATTCTACAACTGGTAATACAAGGAAAGATACATGGAAAACGAGACGTGGGAAGAAGAAGAATATCCTGGCTTAAAAACCTACGCCAGTGGTACGAGTGCACGTCAAGAGAATTGTTTAGAGCAGCAATGTCCAAAGTTAGAATAGCAATGATGATTGCCAACATCCGATAGGATACGGCACCTAAAGAAGATATATTAATATGCCTCCATTTCTTAGGCACAGTTTGTCGTTTCCTTTACTTTTTGTTTCGTTTATTACCAGTATTTCTAAATTTGTTTCTTCAAATTCATTTGTTAATTCGATTTTTTTATTTTGTAGGCCTCTAACATTCCACGCCCCTAGTTTCCACATTTTTTTTGTTTTTGTTTGTATTTCTTGTGTTTTCTTTGCTTTTAGTATTCTTAGTAGTTTCCTTTTCATTGTTCTTGTTTGTATTTGTGTTTATGTGTTTTTTATTTCTTTTATTTATTATCCTTACTCGTTTCCTTTCTCATTGCCTTGCCTGTCATTTTCTTTCCGTCCTCATCTTTATTATCTAGTTTTTTAGTCTCGAGGTTTTGGTTATTTTTTTTATTTTTCTTGTATGCTGTCACCATCGGTAAAAAACGACTGCTAACTTAATATGATTTGGTGCTTAACAACGGTTGACAATCTCGCCTCGACTTCTTTGCTACTCGAAGAGTAGTCAAAATCTAAGTGGATACAAACCGTCATCTCTTTTAAAAACCAAAGAAAAAAAAGAAGAAAGAACAGTGAATAAACACATAAAAAGATAACCTAAAAAGGAGAAAAGTAATAGATAAAGTTAAAATAATAACATAACTTAGAAATTCGTAAGAAATAGAACTGGAATAACAAATAATAGAGAATTACAATATTTATTTCTTTCTTAAAGACACAACACTTTTCATTTGAATACATGTTAAATATTTAATTATAGTGAAATCTCTTCTCCACTTTAGTAAACCAATAAGAGTGTGTAATAGTTTTAGAAAAATACTTGAACGTCATATAGACTCGAAAAGTTCCACTTATCATATGCGGCGGAAACTGCGCATAATCAGGAATCCAATTATATACAGTGTAAAAGCCCTGCAATGAACGCTAAAATGTAAATTTCAACAGAACTGCACTTTCATACCCTGTTTAGTGGACATCCTGTGAAGTTGCCGTATTGGAAGATGTTAGGTAGACCAAATTCATTCCTGTTCAAAGAATGGCATACATTCCGTTGAAATGTTATTCCACATAGACGATACTCGTTGCTTAACATCTTGTAAAGTTGAAATTCAATCTGTAATCAAAATTCATTCAGTCTTTAGCACAAACAATAAAATGTTGTGTTACTATAAGATTGCTCCCCATGTCTACATTAATTGTTATGTTGACATTTACGGCTTTTATAGTTCGATTGTATTTGAAGTTCCATACAGACAACTTCATGTACGTTTCATCATACCAAAGCACCTCAAAATGATCGGACGTCACGTTATAGTCATTCTGATGATACTGACGATTAAAAATAAAAATGTAGTTGCAGTAAACAGCTCCATGTATTTACAATTACCGGCGTAACGACAGAAATAGCGATTGCTAGTACTAGCCCTTGCCAAGGTATCATATTACAGCAATACAAAACAAATGCTGGTCACGTTAGGAACGCCCGAAGCACAATAAATCTGGTTGTTGCGTCACATGGTCAAATCCTAATAGCTTTTTAGTGTAATCTTTTTCACATAAAATGTTGAATTAATTAGCCGTGAATATGTATATTGCGATTATCTCTATTTATTATCGTAATAGCCCAAACTTACAAAGCTCTTTTTAGGACGGACTGGAAAATAAGCAGAAACATCTTGTTCCCGTACTACTAACCCTATGTGTAAAGAGTAGAACTGCTACTTCGTTAAAGGTTATGTTACAGAAATAGAAAACTAAATTAACGTTAACGTCCTACAAAAATGTGTCAGATTAAGGAAGCTGCAAAAAACTTTGTTACTTAATCCTATGGCCCTTCTACTCTCTTGGATGTAAGGCGGTTGGAGTTGGGTCCATTCCATTCTGTCGTGTGCCTTTTATTTCACTTTATGCCACTTAATGTTACGTTTTTTCTCTGCATTTTTTACTTTTTTTATGCGCATTCTGCTCGGTCTTCCTTTCTTCTTTTTATAATATTTTGCTTCGAACACTCTTCTTATCACTTTCTTTTCCCCATCCACATTAAACGTTCGAACCATCTTAGTTTTCCTTCCCCTCTTGCACCTTGTATTGGTTTTGTTTTCAGGATTTCTCTAAAGTTATTCTTCATTATTTGTAATTTTTCCTATTGTTCCTTATCTCATTGCTGGGCTTTGAATTTTGCTTATCTGGTTCTGTATTAGAGCCCATGTCTTAGATCCGTAAGTAAGGATTTGAAAAAAAAATTGCTGTTTTTACTTCTTTCTGTATTTTTTCTTCGCCAGAAAGATTTTCTTCGATACGTCTATTCTTTCGTTATGTGATATTGTTATTCTAGGTACATAAAACTTGTTGGCGTCTTCCAATTTTATCTGTGTATTAAGTGTCTTCTCGTTCCTACTTGCAATCATCGTTTCCTTTTTGAGATTTTAAACTGTTATTATAAATATTTAAATTATTGTTCATTGTCCTTTCATCTTTTGCCATAAGAATCATATTGTCTACAAGCAGTTCGGAAATTTTTGTCTTCTAAATTCTAACGTCCTACATTATGTTGTTCTCCTTGTGCTTTGCCACTCTTTTTTTTGTTTCAAATACTTGAATTTGACAAGATTGACAAGTGCTTTTACTTATTCTCTTATTTTTTTTATTCTTCTTTCTTCCAGTATTCGCCATATATTTGTTCTATTTGCCCATCAAAAGTTTTCTCTAAGTCGATACAGTACAATTACTTTTTCATTTATTTCCTCCTCTATTCTTTCCGAATGCTCTAAAGTCCTTCCAGATTATCTGGTAATCTCATTTCTAGGATTCTGGCATATATTTACCAAACTGTCTTCAGTAGGTCAATTCCCCTACAATTATTACAGTCCTTTACATCAAATATTTTATGAATTAGATTTGTTATTCTTATTTTCCAGTCTTCGGGTGCTCCTCCTACGCTCATTGTCTTATTTATGATTTTTTAAAGATTTTTTAAAGATTTCTAGTGTTTGGTCTTTTCCTGCTTTGGTCATATTCTGAGACTTTTCCCATCCTTATTTTTTAATGCTCTTTAACATTTTTTCTGTTGTTATATTGTCTTCTTGTAGCTAATTTTCTACATTTATATTATTAATATCCTTTTTTTGCTTTTATCTGTGTTTTCTTCTCTGCGAGTTACATTTTATCATTCTAATAGTTGTTTGTGGTGCCAGCATGGTCCCGTGGTTGAGGGACGGGCTGAGATGCTGACGGACCCGGGTTCAATACCCAGTGCTCTCTGATGCCTGGCGGGTTGCCTACTCAGTCACTAAAAATAATTGAGTACCTGCGTTCATTCGAACAAGGGGTAATAATGGCGGTCGTCTTAGGCGCGGTGCTTGCCACATCGCCCCACATCAGAGATGGTGCGCGACGACCGAGCAGAGAGAGCGAACGTATGAGAGCCTTAACCTCTCAGTTCGCAGGCCGTGCTCCCACACGGGGCGTACAGCCTTACCATTATTATTATTATTAATAGTTATTTGAAGTGCTGTTCCCATCTCTCTATGATTCTTCTTCTTCTATGATTAACTTTCCTTTGTTTGTTCTCGTCTTTCTCGTATGGCTTCAAACAAATTTTTTTATTTTCTTTATAGGCATTCTCCATTTTGTTTTCAAATTCTGTTAAAATTTTTTGTTTATCCTCTTCTACGAGTTTTTTAACTTTGTTTCTTTCATCTTTATTATTTTTCATAGTCAACATATTTTTTCGATGTTACATATCTTTCCAAACTTGTTTTTTTCTCTTTGGTATGTCTTTATCTCCTCAGACCACCAATACTTTTTTTTTAACTTGATTGTTTATAATTAAGTGATTCCGCTATGATAGAATTGGCAAGAAAATATTATAATCCCGATACACAAAAAGGGTGACTCCACACTTTGTGAGAATTACAGGGCCATCTGCCTATCCTCCACCTGTTTTAAATTATATACAAAAGTAATAGAAAGAAGATTAAGAAAAATAGTTGATAGCAAACTAGCAGATGAACAAACGGCTTACAGGACGGGAAGACAGACTAATGACAATATCTACATACTAAGAAATTTGATAGAAAAAAAAGAAGAAAAAGGAGAAAAATTGTTTGTAATTTTCATGGACATAAAAGCAGCTTCTGATACAATAAGCAGAAAGATAATATAGAGATGCTTCGAGCAGTTAGAATTTCAAGCAAAGTTGATACGAGTAATGAAGAATATATATAATGACGTAAAGGGAGTGATCAAGATAAATCGAGAGGAATCAACAAGATTTAAAATGAAACTAGGAATAAAACAAGGAGACAGCCGCAGTCCTCTGCGGTTCCTAGTCGTGATGGACAGGTTATTAAGAAACACCCGAGTGAAATCAAACAACAAACGATGATAGGATATAAGATTAGTGCCAGTAAGAATCGATTGCCTCATGTACACGGATGACATAGTCCTAATATCAGACACCTACAGAAAAATGAGAGAACTAACGAAAATATGGTCTGAAGAGATAGATAAACTGAGAATGGAGGTTAACACGGATAAAGGTAAAATAATGATAATTAACGGTGAGGCACGAGAAGAAGAAAGAAGAATAGAAATTAAAGGAAAAGGAGTAGAAAAAGTAACGGCATAGGATTACTTGGGCAGTATAATATTAGACGACAGAACCAATACAAGCAGAAAGATCTACTATGCATTAAATAGAACTATCTTCGGAAAACGGGAAATAGGTAGAAAAACGAAGCTGCGGGTCTATAACACGATAGTCTTACCTACAATTACATATGCATGTAAAACATGGGTTATGCAAGAAAAACACGAAAGTAAAATAATTGCCGCGGAAATGAAATACTTTAGAAAAATAACTGGAAAGACCAAGTTTGACAGAGAGAGAAACGAACATATAAGACATATGATAGATCAAGAACCGGTTACAAAGACGATAACAAAGAAACAACTACACTGGTGCGGCCACATATTGACGATACACCACAGTAGACTAGTGAAGAAAACTATGGAAGCAGGTAGGATTGGGAAGAGAAGAAAGGGAAGACCTAGGAATAACTGGTTACAGAATATAGAGGAAGTAGGCAGAAGAAGGGGAAAGACGAAGGAGAAGATGAAAGAATTAGCACTGGACCGGAAAGAATGGAAAAAATGGTTAGAGAGTAGTTAAGAGAATAAATATCCGACACCCATTTTTCATTCTTTCATAGCCAGAATTTCAACAACAAAAAAGCAGTTAGATCTTCGTTAAAATTCGAGATGTCCAAAAACAGCAAATTCGGAGACTAAAGAAGTATTTGTGCTAGTGGTTGTACTTACACTTCAATGTAAATAGCAACGCTTGACTGTTTTGAAATTTGTTTATAAAAAAAATCTGTGACTAACAATTATTTACCTTTTATTGCTTAAAACACACAAATTTGGATTAAAAGTTCATTTCACTTAAATACATGTGAAATCTTTAAATATAGTGAAATCTCTTCTCCACTGTAAAAAACCAAAAGAGATGTGCAAATTCTTTGGAAAAATACTTGAACTTTATATCATCTCTATAGATTCCACTTGGTATGCGCGGGGGAAATTGCGTATAATCGGGAAGCCAATTACAGATGATGCACAAGCCCTGAAATGCATGTTACAACGTGGTTTTCAGCAGAAGCTCAATCATCTACCTTCTTTAGAGGACATCCTGTGAAGTTGCCGCATTGAAACAAATTATGTAGACCAAATTCATTCTTGTTCAAAGTAGAACATACGTTCCGCTGAAATTTTAACGGAAATAAACGGTACTCGTTGCTTAAGAACTTGAAACCTTGAAACTCAACCTGCAACCAAAATTCGTTCACAAGTTTTAGTGAAAACAAGAAAGTAGTGCGTTACTATAAGGTCGTTCCCCAAGTCTGTGTTAACTGTCATGTTCACATTTACTACTTTTATAGTTCGGTTGTATCTGAAGTTCCACATAGAAAACTTTTTATAAGTTTCATCATAGGAAACCACCTCAAAGTGATCGGTCGTCACGTTGTAGTCATCCTGATGATACTGACGATTAAAAATAAAAATGTAGTTGCAGTAAACAGCTCCACGTATTTACAATTACCGGCGTAACGAGAGAAATAACTACCGCTAATACTCCGCCAAAGCAACATGTTACGGAATTATAAAACAACCGATAGACCCGTTAGGAATGCCCGAAGCACAATAAATCTCGTTATTACATCACATTAAAGGTCAAATCCTAATAGGTTTTTGATGTAATATTTTTGACATAAAATGTTGAATTCTTTATCAGTGGAGCAGAACTCAGACAATAGGGATACTTTGATTATCTCTCTTTATTATTGTAATAACCAAAAATTAAAAAGCTAATGACCTTTTGTTTATGTTTAACGAAATAGACCAGAAAGTAAACAAAGATGTTTTGTTCTTATATAAATAACTGCATACATTATATTCAATGCATTTGTATGATAACATGCTCGTATATAGTGTGTTCCCGCGCTCTTTTTACAATGGAGAGCGTAATAACGGAGAGTGCAATTCTGCCCTGCAAATGCATTTGTGAGGAGAGCAGATGTTTAATCGAAGGCGAACTCCCGTATGGGGTTGCTAGTCCTCCATCGGGGGCCTCCCCAGGTGACAGATAGGGGAAAGCCCACCAGGGAAATAATATACCCGGAGCGGACCAAAACTAGCTCTTGTCCTTGGTGTAAGGAATCGCAACAAAATGTGAATGAACCAAAAAATAGGTCATCGGCATGTTGAACGCAACGGGAAACCTAGTATGACTAGGGTAAACGGGAGATCCCACACCGTTTACCCATAAAACTGCGGGTGGAGCTACCCTATCCCACGTCCGTGGGTAACATATGCCGCCTGTAGTAATGACGTGGGGTAGAGGTTCACGTAAGCGACTTCATCGGCAACTCGTCAAACGAGGCAGGAGAAATCCTGCCAACACGAGTACTATCGACTGGAGTATTTACTACATCGATTAGGCCTAAGGCCTACGGAGACGTTAGACAACATGACGTTATCCCGTTAAAACGCCATCCGATCCCACACTTGTGGGCAAAGAACGCCGGTAGCAGCAGCGATATGTGGTAAAAGTTCGCCCAAGCGACCTCGACGGTTGCTCGTCCAACGTGGTAGAGGAAACTCTACCGACACGAGTGGGGCTGCGTTTCACTCTACGACGCAGACTCGTAAAGATACTTCGAGCCACCCTATCCCACAATAGTGTGGGCAACGGGCGCAACAAGTATCAACAGATGTAGAGTAGAGGCTCACGCAAGTGACCTCGACCAACTCGGCCGCTCGTCCAACATGATAAAGGAAACTTTACCGACACGAGTGGGTAGTGCGTCTTACCCCGTGGCGCGTGATACCCGTAAAACTGCTAGTGGAGCTACCCAATCCCACAATTGTGGGCAACGGATGCCGCTAGTCAGTAACAGAGGGTAGAGGTATCACGAGGTGACCTCGACGGGTACTCGTCAAACGTGGTAAGGGAACCTTACTGACACGAGGACTAAGGGAGGGTAGCCAACCGGGGCGGCTTCCCGGTTCCCCTCGATTGGTGTTGGACTCTTAGGGGTGGTGGCACCGCTTTAGGAACAGGTGGGACTTGTTGACCTTGTGTGAGCATGCCCTTATGCGGAGGAGGCTTCGGCCTGTCCCCACCGCCCGTCAATCATACCGGCCTTAATGTCGGTCTGGAGGGCGGAACTGTAACATCTCCGGTACTCTGACCTGGTGAAACAAAGAGCATAGTTCGGTATCTGAGCTTCCCAGCTTCGACTTGCACGCCTGTCCGGGCGCATGCTTGTTGGTGCGCGGACCTTAAATTGGTCGTACTATAAGGAGGGTAGAACCTCCCGGTTCGTGTTTGGAGACTCGGCAATAAGCGTACTTGGTACTGCATCCGCCACCAGCAGGATATGGGTGTACTGAGGGGACTCAACAGCCCCCACAGACCCCCCTGTTGCGGTTGTAACTATGACTCTCTTAAGGCTGTTTCAATACAACAAAAATTCGGAGTTTCAATTCCCCAATCGAATCTCCGGGAGGAATGCATTGAAAAGAGCTGACATCCAAAAGTAAAACACCTATAAAGTTATCGAAAAATACACAATGCAATAGAACAAATGAAAAAAATGAATATCAAACTTATGGGAGTAAGCGAAATGAGATGGCGAAGCTCAGGACAATTAAACATGAGCGATTATAAAGTACACTATTTGGGAACAACCAACGGAGAACATCAGCATGGGGTGGGAGTGATTGCAGAAAGAAACGTTGCAAGATATGTGACAAATTTTGTGCCTATATCGAAGAGAATATTGTTACTCCAAATATCAAGCCCCAGTAAACATCATCCAAACATATGCCCCGACTACTAACTACAATGACGAGGAAGTAGGACAATTTTACACGCAGATATCAGAAATATTGAACAAACCCCCCAAACAAGATATTACAATAATAATGGGAGATTTCAATGTGAAATGAGTAAAGGACGAACTGGATTACATATTAGAGCATATGCGTTAGGTAAAAGAAATGAAAGGGGAGAAAGACTAAGTATTTTTGCAGCAGAACACCACCTTATAGTACTAAATCTTCTTTGAACTCCCACCAAGAAGGCTGTATACCTGGAGATCACCAGCAGACAACAAATAGACTACATCCTTGTAAATCAGCTTCACGTCTGTAACAACGTATCCTGGAGCAGATATACGATCTGACCAAAATCTGGTAGTAGGGAAAATAAATGTTAGAATAACCAAAAGTAAAAAAGAAGAACATCAACAGAAAATGTGACATGCCAAAAATAAAAGAGCAAAATGTAAAAACACAAGTAGAGCATAAATTATCGGGAAAATTGATAGCATCAAAAGGTAGGACTAGCATAGTCATGGATAAAATAAAGCGATTAAACGATGCAATGGAAAAAATTAAAAAATAAACGTTGGAGAAAGCTAAAACAAACAAAAGAAAACTGTGATAAAATCTTACAATTGATGGAAGAGAAGAAACTGTAAGATCGTAGATATCGAACAGTATAATAGGATAAAGAAAACTATCAGACAAAAATATCAGAAAGAAATGTGAAGAAATAGAAACTTTCCAAAAGAAACACGACAACTTCATTGTACACCGAAAAATAAAGGAAGCCGCTGGATACTATAAAACAAAAACAGGAAACAAAATTATAAACAATGAAGGAAAGATAGTAATTAACAAGGAATAAATCAAAAACATCTGGAATTATATACTAAACAACTTTTTCAATATGAAAGACCAGAACCGCCTGAAATAAAGCAGAAACTGGACCAAATATCTTAACTATAATAAAACAAATAATAGATGGCAAGGCTCCAAGCCCAGATAATTTCCAAGCCAAACTCTTAAAACTAATGGACGACAAGGAAATCAAATGGTTAACCAAGATATTCAATGTTATATACAACACAGGCTCTATCCCACGGTAATGGCTTAAGTCGGAGTTCAAAAAGTCAGGAGCCAAAAAATGCGAGGAATATAGAACAATAAACCTTATTAGCCACTTATTGAAAATATTTTTAAAAATTATATATAAAAGAATTTACAAAATTTACAAATTTAGGAAAAACAGATAGCACCCACACAATTTAGATTTAGAGAAGCTAATGTTACCTGGCCCCGATTTCGCCGGGGCTGATGTTACCTGACCCGGAATTTTTCGGCCCGTGCGCAACACAAAGGCCCTTCTTTGGTATTTATAATCCCAAAAGGAATGTTACCTGAGTCAGGTTTTGTGGCGCCGTGTGCAACACCGCAGTTCTTGACCTACCGCGCCGCATTGTGCCAAGCGGCTCCGAGTCGCCCGAACGCCACCGACCATAGCCGCCACGGCATTTACCAACCAGGATAACGACGCAGGCGCATTTTCCAATCATCGCAAAGGCGCCCCCGGGGTCCACCAATCCTGGACAAGACCTGCATTCCCCAGTGGGCTCAGCGTGCTGCCACCCTAAACTCGGCACCCCACCAGCAGAGTGGGGCACGAGCTGAGCCCTTAAAACCTGAGCCACCAAAGCATTCGCTCAGTCGCCAGCCCCTTAAAAAGAAATCATCAAGAGCCATCAGGTGAGTCCCTTTTGGTTTCTTTTGCTGCTCACTGCCCGGACCTGCTGCTCGCTTTCCGACCCCGCTGCCCGGACTTGCTGCTCGCTGTCCGGCTCCCCCATCGGCCCCACTGCTTGGCCCTGCTACCCGCTGCCCAGCTGTGCTATCGCCCCTGCTGCTCGCTGCCTGGTTCCGCCACCGGGCCCGCTGCTTGCGCTGCTGCATCTAGCTCGCGGCCCGGCTTCGCTGCGCCAGCTCGCTGCCTGTTTCAGCGCGTACATTAAGTCGTAGGTTAAGTTCTTATACATTAGCTAAATAGGTTAAGTTAGCTAGGGTTGATAGGTTAGCGTAAGGTAGGTTAAGTTTTGTAAGGTTGTAAATATAATTCTAATCGTAAGTTGGAGCCAACGCTTCGTTTTCTTAGCCGTCCGTGCCCCACGCGTTACCGGTCGTAGCGTCCCGACGCCCGATTTATCACCACACGGACCCGACCTGGTAACATTGTATTCAATGTACAAGTTTGATAGAGCCCAGCATCACAAACTGATAAAAAATCTGAAAAATGTGGGTATAGAAGACAACGACCTAAGGATAATAATAAATTTATATTGGAATCAGATAGCCAGTGTAAAAGTGGAAGAAGACCAGACAGAGGCCGTTACGATTTTTCGTGGAGTAAGACAAGGATGTGTATTGTCGCCACTGCTATTCACCATTTATTCAAAACATATATTTAAAAAATCCTTGAAAAATTCACAAGAAAGAATAATAATAAACGGACAGGGCTGAAATAACATTACAACAGTAATATTTACCGATAATATGCAAGATCTGAAACAACTAATGAATAGATTAACAGATAGTAGCCCCCGATACGGAATGGATGCCAACATCGAAAAAACTAAATATATGATCATAAGCAAAAACAACATTCCTACCTGACAACTAAGATTAGATAGTCGGCAAATACATATATCTCGTCACTATTATTAATGATCAATGAGGCCACTCTCTGGAAGTTAAATGTTGAATAGAAAAGAGCAGAATTGTATTTATTAAAATGTCAGCAATATATAAAAGTCGAGAACTAACCATGAATACAAACTACGTGTTTTCAGTATTATTATACACAGCGAAAGCACACTGACAGAAGCAACGACGAAAAAGATCGGAAGCATTTGAGTTGTAGATTTATAGAAAGATGCTAAGGGTATCATGGACAGACCATGTAACGAACATTAAAATCCTTAGAAGAATGCCAAAAGAGACGGAAATCTTGAATACAACTGAAACAAGACAATTACAATACCTAGGCCACATCATGCGAAACGAAAACATATATAATCTCTTGCAGTGCATAGTACAGGGCAAAGTGAAAGGAAAGAGAAGTCCCGGAAGAAGAAGAATCTCATGATTGGAAAATTTAAGGACCTTGTTCTCCAGAACAACCACTAAACTGTTCCAAGCAGCTGTAAATAAAATCAGATTAGTCAACATGATAACCAACATCTAGAACAAATAGACACCCGAAGAAAAAAAAGACCAATAGCAATCTTAAATGAATTATCATCAAAGAATGTTTCTAGAGCTAAAGAAGGTAGTAGTTAAGCCAAGCAGAACATTCATGACAACTAATGGATTCAAAACGAATCCTCTCTTGATCATTTCCAAAATTAATTGAATAAATTATTCGTTTCAAGTTGATATTTCAATGGTTTTGAAAGGTGGGGCACTCCAGAACTGGTTCTTTATTTAACTCTTCCCACATTCTTAAAGCATCCTGATAGACATCTACACTAGCCAATGTAGTACTGAATTGACGAGAGCTAGAATTGAGCTCAAAGAAGGAAGGCGGATACAGAAAGATCCATTGTTCTCATTCCTAGATCTGTTCTCGGTTGACTTTCACCGAATAAAGACGTGTCCATCGCCGCTCTCAACTCTTGAGGGTCGGTCGAGTGATAACTACAGCTGAGTGCACGCGACTAATATCGCGGTGGCAGAGTTCATTAAAATTTCAATTCAAATTTAACCCAGCAAACCTTTTTCGCTAATCCTACTGTAAAATAGATAAACATTAATGTAGTGAAATGTTTCCAGCCGGTAATATATCCGGACCACCCAACAACTTCTGTAACAACTGGAATAATTTTCAACCGATGCCACCAATGCAAAATCAACCACCACCAATGTCAAACTACATAAATCAGATAAGTCAAACTCAACTAAATCCTCACTTACCTCCGATGTCTCAAAATCAATTTCCAATCCCTCAATCTTATCAACAATATCTGTCTCAAGCACACCCATCTACTGTAATACTTTCACAACAGCTTTCTCTCAACCTGTACAAGTTAGCCATGATACTGAAAACAACGACGATGAAAATATAAACGCAGATAAAGAACAAAACGGCAGTAGACATCCCTGGCAAATTATTATCAAAAAAAGAAAACAAATGGTACAACCCAAGCCACCTGAAAACTCGTTGGTAACTAATACAACGAACAGGTATCAGGTCCTCACCGAAACTGAAACTGTCCACAATTCTGATGAACACAATTCGAACAAAACTGACCCTAAAACGAAATCCCCAGAACCTAACCCTCCACCTACATCTACGGTGTTACCGACTTCAAAGCCATGACTAATAACCTGACCAAAGTCGTCGAAGAAGAACGATTTTATTCCAAGTCCCTATCCAATAATACGGTAAAGATAAATACAAGAACAATTGACGCATACGGGAAGCTAATCTCTCACTTAATTCAAGAAAAAATTGTGTACCATACATACCAAATAAAACAAGAGCAAGCTTATAGAATCATTATATGTGACCTACATCACTCAATGCCTCCCCAAGACATCAAGGATGAACTTCATAGCTTAGGACACCCTGTAAGAAACTTAATTAACATCCGACATAGAGTTAGCAAAGACCCATTGCTAATGTTTTTCGTTGACCTTGAGCCTCAACCAAACAATAAGGACGTGTATAAAGTGGAATTTATACAAAATACAAAAGTCAGAATAGAAGCACCCCAAATAAAAAACAACATAACACAATGTACACGTTGTCAAGCCTAGGGCCACTCTAAGGCCTACTGCACCAAATCCTACAACTGCGTTAGATGTGGAGGGCCCCACAACAGTAAACGTGCAAAAAGACTAAGGAAATTCCAGCCAAATGTGCCCTATGCAATGGCGACCACCCTGCTAATTATAGGGGATGTATTGTAAAACAGAGACCTAAAAGCTAGGAACTTGTCAAAGCAGTCAGCTATCAGAATACCCCACAGAACAAATCCACCAACATTTACAATTAACCATCAGCTCTTGTATGACTCCACTCAGAACGCTCCTAGTTACTCACAAGTTACAGTAAGAGGTAATGATGAAATTACAGAAAAACTTCCTTCCTGAGCGAATTTAAAATATGTTCTCTCAACTACTCAATCAAAACAGCATGATTCTAACCATGCTCCCCACTGTTGTTAACAAACTCACTAAGAATAGCGGCATGTAACTCTAACTGACTCAAAAATCATATCCATGAAGTAACCCTATTCTTAAATTACAATAAAATAGATATACTACTTATCTCTGAAAGTCATTCTACATCTTATTCAGAAACAAAAATACCACACTACGGAACAGCACATGCAGGCTCTGCAATCATAATCAGAACCGCAATAGATCACTATGAATTATCGTCTTATACAACTAACAAAATACAAAGTGCATTAATAAAACTTAAACTTATTTCCTTGGCATCTAACTGTCAGGGCAGTCTATTGTCCGCCTAGGCATTCCATTGCAGCTGAAGAATTTCAAGATTTTCTCCTCCCACTTGGACCTCGCTTTTTAACAGCAGTAGATTGGAACGTCAAACATACTAACTGGGGTTCCAGGTTAATTTCACCTAAAGGGCGAGCACTCTTCCATACCATACAACAACACAACTTAAATTACTTGTCAACCGGTGAGCCAACCTACTGGCCGACGGACTTACGCAAAATTCCTGACCTGCTGGACTTCGCGGTTACCAAAGGGATATCCGACATATATAGTAAAACTAAAAGCAACTTCGACTTAAATTCAGACCACTCCCCAATAATAATAACTATAAGTACAAATATTATATGGAAAACCATATCACCAAAACTTTGTAGAGCTAAAACTGATTGGGAGCAATTCCAATTGTACATAAATGATAATATTAGTCTAGCACATAAAATGTACACATCAAGCGAAATCGATGCAACCGTCGAATACCTTACAAAGCTTATTCAAGAGGCTGCCTGGAAAGCTACTCCAATAGATTTTAAACGAACACACGAAATCTACAATATACCGTTACATATTAGACAGCTTGTAGTTGAAAAACGTAGAGCCTGTGCCAAATGGCGAAGATCCAGAAATCCTCTGGATAAGACTACACTTAATAATCTAACTCACCGACTTCGAAATGTCATATAAAAAAACAGAAACGAATCTTTCGCATGCTGCCTCCAAACCTAACACCAGAAGACCACACTATCTGAAAAGCGACAAAAAAGCTTAAAAGACCTACTACTCACATACCACCTCTAAGAAAATTAGTTGGAAGTTGGGCTAATTCAAATAAAGAAAAAGCAAATGCCTTCGGAGAACACCTAGCACAAGTGTTCACCCCATACCCATCTGACAATCCTAACTTTGATATTGAGATAGAGAAATTGCTGAACTCGCCAGGACAATTATCCCTACCTGTGAGACCTGCCTCACCTGCAGAAGTATATAGAGAAATCAAGCAAACCAGTTCATACAAAGCTCCTGGCTATGACCTCATAGTAGGGAATATATTAAAGAATCTCCCTAAAAAAGCAATAGTACTGATTACAACAATCTGCAATCTAATGTTTGCCGTCTCTCACTTTCCAACTCAATGGAAATTTGCATTAATAATCATGATCGCAAAATCTGGAAAACCTCCACAAGAAGAAGCCTCTTATCGGCCAATAAGCTTATTACCTTTGCTATCTAAAATCTTCGAGCGATTACTGTTATACAGAATCAAATAAATAACCCCTTCAGAGGAGTTAATTTCCACTCACCAGTTCGGTTTCCCTGTAGGACATTCAACCATCCAACAATGCCATAGAATAGTCAACTATATCAAGAAACGTTTGAAGACAAAAAAATATGTGCCTCGGTATTCCTGGATATCCAACAGGCCTTTGACAAGGTATGGCACTGCAGGCTCTTGTATAAAATCAAAAGAAAGCTTCCTCACCAAATCTAACTTCAAGAAATTTTCAACTTCAGTTCGAGGGTTCGCTATCAAGCTACCACGCTATTAGCTCCGGTGTTGCGCAGGGTAGTGTCCTTGGTCCTTTTCTCTATCTTCTCTATACTGAAGATATTCCAACTACAGAAAACACCCTAATTGCTACCTTTGCAGATGACACTGCAATAATGTCATCTGATACCAATGCTGATAACGCATCCCAAACTCCAACCACACCTAAATCTTCTACAAAGCTGACTCGATCGGTGGCGGATCAAAGTAACAGCGCTAAATCAAGTCAAATTACCTTCACTATGAAACACTCTACATGCCCTCAAGTCACCATCTTCAACCAACCCATCCCAAGAAAAACTGAGGTGAAGTACTTGGGACTCCATCTAGATCAAAGGCTAACTTGGAGAGCTCATTTAAAATCCAGACAACAACTCAATCTAAAAATCAGAAGTATGCACTGGCTAATCAGACAATCATCTAAACTTACAATAGAAAACAAGCTGTTGCTATACAAAGTCATCCTAACACCTACATGATCCTACGGGATTGAACTGTGGGTATGCAGTAAACCATCAAACACCAAAGTACTGCAGTCCTTCTAATCGAAGACATTGCGCATTCTAACTGATGCACCTTGGTATGTCAGCAATCAAACCCTCCACCACGAGCTCAAAATCCCATTCATCTCAAAAGTCATCAAGAGTTATGCAGCCAAGAGCAGGATGTGCACCTTAAGTCATTTCAACCCGCTCATTACCAACCTCTACCCTCTCCAGCTCTTGGGTAGAAGATTGAAGAGACAATGGCCAGAAGATTTTATTGAGTAACTCGTGGAGTTCAACTAATTTACTTATTACTTTATAACAGAAGTAGATCGTAAATTCGCAATTGTAAATAAATAAATAAAAACAATTCCTAGGCCTCCATAACGAATGGGTAACGATGTTTGCACCCACTGATTACTACTAGGAAAAACTTTAAGAAGAGATTCTAATCCAGGTTTGAATAGATTATCCACAGTATCTAGAAGCCTCCGATAATTTTTTTTTTCAAAAATTGACAATTACAGTCTGTTGAACTGGAGCTCCAAGTAAAAAAAGACCTTCCTTGACCATTGTTATCCTTGGTGAGATAACGTTGAATTCTGTTACTATAGATGGATCAACGTCACTATGCATTGACTAATTTATGAAATAAAAATTGACCAATAAGTAATAATATGCAAGAAATATATTTTTATGTTAAATCGATTAATATCTTCTCTCAAATAATAGAAGATAGGCATTCCATTTTTTCCTCTAACAATTAAATGAAACCATAATCTATAGGTGCTCAAGTTTTGAGGCCCTAATCTCCATAAAAAACAGTTACGTGACCAATGCTTAATTTTACTAACAAATACATTTTGGCAACTTCGTTTTCCACTAAAGTTGAATGAATTATCGAGTTTGTGTATCCTTGGATTAAAAAATAAAGCTCATGAGGACACAATTATTTTCAGTATTCTCAACAGAATTTATTAATAATACAGTACCGCCCAAAAAGATACGAAAAACTACATTTTATGTAGTAACTCGGGTCACAATAAAGATACGGAGCTGTAACTTTCACACAATGTTTTCGCTTTTATCAGTTTCTATTTGAACACTTAAGACACCAACAACAATTTATATACAAGTATTTACAATGATTTTTACAAAAACAATGAAATTCCGGAAAATGAGCTTCAAAAGATAAACGACTATAACAGACTAACAAGGAGAGATATGATAACCTAAGTCACTAGACACATTCCCCACTTCTAATACTTCGTTGCCATATCCTTAGCATCGATCATCGCCTGGCACCTTCGGGGCATTGAAGACAAAAGGTTGGTGATGACGGAGAGAGGAATTGACTTCCAAGCTTGCTCGAGTTGAGAACTTTTCAGCATAATTCTTGGCAGTTTTGCCTTTCAGTGCCCTCTCCAGCTCATCCCAGAATGGATCGATAGGATTCAAATCAGGGGATTGGCTCAGCCAGTCCATGATATTCACCCGACGCTGATTGAACCGATCATTGACCAAGAACTGTGTTTAGGGTCGTTATCTTGCTGGAATACCCAGCCCCTAGGCATGTTGGCACGTGCATACGGTAACATGATGTTCGACAGAATATCCCTATACATCTTGTCCACAATCCCCTCGATACGATGCAGGGGACCCACTCCCTTCGAGCTAAAACAGCCCCAGACCATGACGCTTCCCCGCCATACTTCATAGTAGGTATCTGGTACTTGAGATCGAATCGGGTACCACCAGGACGTCTCACATGAGTTATGCCATCAGTGCCCATCAAGAGAAACTTCGACTCATCACTCCACAGCACTTGGGACCACTGCTGGGGAGTCCAATGGATATGCGCCTTGCCCATGCAAGACGAGCTTTTCTGTTCTTTTCAAAAATCCAAGACTTCTTCACAGGTCGGCGTCCGAAGAGGCCAGCAGCACAGAGACGACGTTTAATAATGTTTGCAGAGACCTGGAAACAAAAATAAAATAGTTGAAGAAAGAAAAATGCCGAAAACTGACCTCCACACCATAATCCTCCTTGACTTGACGATTGATAGCAGTACTTGTCAGGCGAGGGTTGTTCTTACTGATCCTGACGATGACTCGATCCATCCCAGTAGTTGTCTTGCGAGGTCTTCCAGTAGGTTTGAAGCGTATAGGACGTTTGAGGGATGCGTGAATTGTAGAGACGCTGTGTTGTACTGTAGAGCCAAATCGGATATTTTCAAGCCTAGCGCTCTGCCTCTGATGATGGCCTCCCGGTCTGCTCTTGATATATTTCCGGAGCCAGAAGGTCTCCTCGTTCCAGAAAAAAAAATTATATGAAACTGCAAACAGGATAATGAAATATGAAAAGGAAAAGAATAAAATCGAAAAACGGCAATTTTGCCGGAACCGGAAAAACCTATAAATCGCTAATCAGTTGACGATCATCATTCGAATTACTGTAGCCCACATCTGAAACAAGCTCCAGAACCGTATCCAAAAATTAGGACTGAAAAGCTTTTCAACTCGTAGGTTATGCCCTATTGGATATTGTTCAAGACTAAAATAACGCTATTTCAAATGTTTTTTGGTCGGGGGTATCAAAAGAAATTACAAAAATTAATATCCGGTAAACAGCAGCAAAATACTTTTTCCTGTCAAATCGGAGGCTGGTTACCATGTGACATGGGGTCTTGCTGTGCCTAGGCGCACACGCGCCTTTGAAGAACTTTCCCATAAAAAGTTTGATTAAAAGTTTATCTTTATGGCACAATTTTGCCTATCAAAGAAACAAATGAGCATTTTATTTGTTTTTCCATTTACTCATTCTCGTTTTCTAGGTACTTTGGCGTTTTGTCTTGGTATCGTCTTCAAAAATCCATTGCCTTCAATTAGAGAATCCTCGCTCCGTTATTAAAAAATCTCAAAGAAGTTCATTGTTCAGACAATACATTTAATTTTTTCAATTTTTATTACACACTATGTTTACACATGAATAAGAAAAAATAAAAACAAGTTTCATTTCATCTAAAAACTGTTTAATTTCTTCGTTTCGCTTTAAAAGTAACAAACTTCTGGACTGTCATCAAAAGAAAGACTGCAGAAATACTCTCAATAAATAAGGCCCGTCATTTCTTCTTGTTGATCTCAAAAGGTTTCTTATTCTCCTAAGAACTGTAAAGGATCATTTGCGGTCCAATTAGTAACTGCTGTACTTCAAAAAATTCTTAGAACGATGGCAGTATTGGGAAAAGTAAACTATGTCTCATGACTCAAATTATGCTGGGAGTCTTTGTAGTTCTAATTGTATTTTGGTTTGTTATTCTTATCTGCTTTATCAACACTTTCATTAGTTCTTAAGAAATCTGCTAAATGCACCTTTCAAATAGCTGATTTGCACTTTGTCCTATTCTGTTATTTTCCATACGAATTACTTCCCATAGAAATCTGATATCCTTAAAGATTTTTTTATTATTAACTTTGCATATTTACAATCTACTCCTTATGGGAGTAATAAGTAAATGTTATGATTTTAATTACATGACATAAGGGGGATTCGGACATTGTCTTAGCCTCATATTTATTTTTACTAGTATTAATTAATTATCGTGAGGAGGTAGGTCCTATGGCCATTTTCTTTTTAGCCTCCTGGTGACGGTAAGTTGGACGGACAGTTGTTCCACGAGTTGATTAGTATGCTCTGCCAATTTTTTGGTGTACGATTTAGATCTCTCTTTTGATCTCTTCCGCTACATAAGGAATTCCAAGGTCATTGTGGAGAGTTTCATTTGAGATATACCACGGAGCATCGGTTATGGTTCTAAGAATTTTTGATTGGCGTCCTTAAAGATATATGGAATACAAATTCGTTTTTAAAAAATAAAATGTGAATGAAAAGTGAATCAAGAATACAAAAGATTTGTAAAGTAGGAACGAATAAAAAAACAATAATAATTAATCGAGTTATAAAGATGGAAAAACAATATGAAAATAAAAGTAACTAAAAACATTTAAAAATCAACCATGACAAAAGATAGTGATTTGGCAGTGTAATAAATGTAGTTTCAAGCTAAACTAAATCATTATATTGACGAGAATAGGCCAGATATTTAAAATAACAATAGATAACACAACATACTGATAAGGTAAAAGGGAGTATAACTTAAAGCCTTCAAAGAAGAAGGAAACGATAATTTCCTAATATTAAACGTAGCAATAAAAAAGGAAATGGGATGAATGAAAAAAAAATTGTGAAGAAAAAGGCAAAGGAAAAACTACAGGTAAATGAGGTATTATAAGTTCAAGAAAAGATAAGGGGGTTGATAAGAACCAGGAAAACTAAAAATAGATTATATAGATATAACTAAAACATGAAAAAACACAGTAACTACAAAAAAAGGAAAGAGTACCTTAAAAAAGATGTTTGGTGTACATCTCTAAACCCCCTTGTCCCGAATCCCATCTCTACCCGCAACCTTGATTCTGTCCACTAACCTACCCTAGTCTCAACTAAGCGAGATTTGTACCCTCGTGACCCAGATGCTGTATTGCGCTTTGCTTGCGCGCTGTCGATTGCCTTTTGTACGTTCCGCCCCGTCCGTGGTGCCCCAGTACATCTGGCCAAGGAAAACTCATCCCCGGGTTGAAGCCGCCGAGGAAGAGCACGCTGACATCCGGCGCCCAGGCTGCTAGAGACCGTTACGTGCGTCTGAAAAGTGCACAACTGACCTGCCGTCCAGCATATTTACAGTTATTTAGTCCTAGTGGTATTATTTTTTGTTTTTTCTCAATTTATTTGTTTTGCTTAATTCATTGTTACTTTGTTATTAATTTCTTTATGCCCAATATATATAGTTTACACAGCTCTGTTTTGTTTTATTTCCTATTTTGTTCATTGAGTTACCTTTAACTGTACTTAATTATGAAGCATTCTTTTGGTCCATCGAATTAGTCCGGGAAAACCAGATCATTTTGCATTAAACAAAAAGGAATAAAATCAAGAACGAGCTGTGTAAATTTCGTTCGTCAGTTTTGCCTGTGTTGCTACGGCCCGAAATATTGCGTTAGCCTTGCCGTTTTGCCTCCAAGGTCGACCCTTCACACACCCCAATTTGTTACCTGCGTTTTGACCGCACGTGTTTTATATTTTGCCCGAGCATTGTCGCTGTACCTGTGGAAATCTGCTTTTGTTAGAATTAATTATTTGTTAATTTCAGTTGAAAATGCCTGCGTCTAACAAACGTGAATTAATCGCTACCAAAACACTAATAGTTAACCGAATTAGTGAATTGTCTGAGCTTGCGGAAGCTGGCACAACTGATGCATCAGTGCAAACGTTGTTTAAATTGAAATACAAGATGCTCGACGGCTTATATCCTGATTACAATGCAACACTCGTGAAATTAATGGGCCAAGCAAGTGAAGAAGAACTTGTTGACTTGGATACATTACGCAAACAGTCAGATAACCAATATTTTAATATCATCGACATGTTTTAAGCAAATATTCCCTGCTCCAAGTCCGGTCTCGTCGGGATCGAAAGTCAGCCAGCAAAATGCCAAATCGAATGTAAAATTACCCAAAATAGAGATCCCAAATTTGCTGGTGACCTCAAAATCTTGGCAAACCTTTATAGATTTGTTCGATAGGCTCGTACATGACCACGAGGGCTTATTTTCCATCGAGAAATTCAATTATGGCGAAGCCTTATCTTTAGTAAAAGCGATACCCCTAACATCAGACAATTATAAAGTCGCCTACGACAGCCTTTATGAACGCTTCTCCAACAAGCGTCGATTGGCCAGCACGCACTTGCAGTTGATAAGAGTATCCCCTGTTGCAAAGCGAGAATCCCAGAAAATTGCGTAAGCAGCTAGACATCTTTAATGAAAATTTATCCATATTAAAACTTTTAAATTTTGATGTAGAAGCTTGGGGTCAATCCACGACCGTACTATTGTCTATCGCGATAGTAGAAATTCGGGATCATTCAGGCTCTTACAAAAGGGTAAAAGCGCTGGTTGATACTAGGTCACAATCCAGCTTCATCAGTAAAGACTGTTTTACGCGTTTGAAGCTCCCGCGATTGTCCTCTACCACAGTCGTGCGTGGTTTAGGTCAAGTACCTGTCAGAGACTCCCACAGCTCTACCTCCTGCATAATTAGACCAATCGATACCAACTGCCTTTTGGATCTAGAAGTTATCGTTTTGCCTAAAATTTGAGTGGCCTCACCTACGAGGTCTACAGTTAGCCGACGCAGATTGGCCTATTTCCGGGCCCATAGACCTATTGCTGGGCGCAGATGTTTATGCCTCGATATTGAGAGATGGCGTCATTCCATCGGTGAATTGATCTCTCGCGGCCATTAATACTACCTTTGGTTGGCTATTGATAGGTTCAACGTCAGTAGCGCAAGATCAACCAATCAATCACTCCTTTCTAGCGCTCATGGAAAATGGTGACAGTCTTCTGAAACGCTTTTGGGAAATAGAGGAGGTGCCCAATGTTGCAGCCAAATCCCCATAAGATGATCTAATAGAAAATTGGTTTCCAAAGCGCATTTTCGCATGCCTTCCGGTCGTTTTGGTGTTCGGTTACCTTTTAAGGAAAATAATCCCCCAACCTTTGGAAAAACCATTGAAATGGCGGACAGACGTCTTAAATCCCTAGAGCGACGGCTCCACCGAGAACCAGTTCTTCGCACAATGTACAATGCATTTATGGCCGAGTACATCTCTTCTGGACATATGTCCCTTGTTAGAAAAACCTCGTCCCTTTCTCCTGATTGTTTCTACATACCACACCATTGCGTTCTGAAAGAACAATCCGACGGCCCTAAGGTCAGAGTCGTCTTTGACGCATCGGCGAAAGACCCTATCGGGGTGTCACTGAACGATACCATTTTCGTCGATCCAAAGCTGCAGAACGATACTTTCGTCATTCTTCTTCGATGGCGTCCTTTGCTTTTACATGTTGCATCCGTCAAATGTATAGGCAGATAATAATGCACGAGGAAGATCGCCGATTTCAATTGATTGGCTGGAGATTTTCGGATTCAGAACAAATCAGCAGTTATGAACTCAATACTGTCACGTATGGAGTTTCCGCACCACCATTCCTGGCAATTAGAAGTGTTCTTCAATTAGCCGATGAAGAGCACGATCAGTTCCCCCTTGCCTCACAATGTTTGCGTACTGATTTGTACGTAACGACATCGCGACTGGCGCGGATACTTTAGGCGAAGTCGAGACGTTGAAACAACAATTAACCGATTTATTAAAAAAGGGTTGTTTTCAGCTCCGTAAATGGTCAAGTAATTATCCCCCGCTACTGAGTGATTTGCCTCCCAAACATTGCCTCGATAGTACCATCGCCTTTGGTTCAGATCCTGTTTCTATAAAGGTCTTAATTTTGCAATGGCTGTCCTTGTCAGATGCATTTTCATTTTCAGTCACCCCGCTTAACAATTCCTGTTGTAAACGAACAATTTTGTCCGACCTAGCAAGAATCTAGGACCCACTTGGCTTCTTAGCTCCTGTGGCGTTTTTTTGCCAAACGATTAATGCAGTATTTGTGGACCTTGGGTCTTGGGTGGGATGACCAGGTACCTGCAGACGTCGTTACGAAATGGGAAAATTTTAAAGCATCCAGACCATTATTAAGCAATATTTCAATTCCTCGTTGCTGGAAAGGATCTGCCACATCAACGTATCAATTACATGCATTTTGCGATGCTTCTGGAGCGGGGTACGCAAGTGTAATTTACGTTCGGCGTACTGATGAAGATCAGACAATAAAGACATTTTTAGTCATGGCAAAGTCGAAAGTGGCCCCTTAAAACGATTGTCAATCCCAAGGTTGGAATTATGTTCCACCGTGTTGCTTTCCAATTTGGTGGCATTCGTAATAGAAACGTATAAGTCATGTATTGTATTCGATGAAGTCATTGCTTGGAATGATTCTACCGTTGCCCTTTCGTGGATCTGTTCTCACCAATGAAAGACTTTTGTGTCCAGTAGAGTCACGCATATACAAGAAAGAGTACCACCCAGTTCGTGGAAGCTCGTTCGCTCCCATGACAACCCTGCTGACCCCGCATCTCCGGGTTTCCTGCCTCAACATCTCGCACTCTGTTCCTTATGGTGTGCGGGTCCCTCATGGCTAATGGATCCTTCCGATTCATGGTCACTAGGAAATACCTTATCAACGTGCCTAGACGATTTACGAAACTTCGGTAATTGACAACTTGCTGACCCAATTCTCATAGTTACGAAAGATTCAGAGGATCGTAGCGTTCTGTTTTAGATTTTTCAATATCTGTCGTAAGAGGAACTGGTTGAGTGAGTTAGAATCATTCAATGCCTTATTGATAATAATAAAAATGATTCAAGCCAAGTTCTATCGCCAAGATCCTTTCGTGGACCAAAATAGTGTGTTGAGATGATCAAGATGCCAACCTGCCGTACGACACAAACTATCCCGCTTTACTCCCCCGTAAACATAAGCTAACAGAGCTTATAGTCCAGTCGCTGTGTCGTGAAAAATGATCACAAATGGTTTTTTTGGGGAGTGGTAGTTTAAAATGGAATCTGATAGTCAAATTTGTCTTGAGCCGCTGTGCTCCAAAATATGGGCATTTTTTAAGGCCCAAAAAGCCGTTTTTTCGGTTTTCGGGTTTTACAGAAAAACTATGGCTTATATTAAGTACCCATTATAAAAATTGTAGGTATTATTAAAACGCGTCGATTGAGACCAGCTAGAAAAAAATGTCTCGGGCCAGCTAGCTGTATGCCCATTTTTGACGTTTTTTTTTAATTAAAAAAATTATTGTGACCTGAGTATTAAGTTTAAAAATTTGTAAATGCCAAAAACAGTAGTATTTTCTATCTATTTTTATATCCTATTTTGAATGTTTGAGATATCTCATAAGGGGGCGCTACAATTCGTCCATTTTCAAAAAATCGTAAAATTGCGATTACAAGCCGAATTTTGAATTTTTTGACCCACAAGTATTTGACAGATTTTGATATTTTCACCTTGGTTTCCAAACTCAAGCATGTTGGTCCGAATGCGGCAATTTGGCGCCATGTTGAATTTCTAACCTTGAAAAATTTTTAGGTTAGGATACATATAAAAAAAAATAATCAGAGCTAGTAGAATTTTTTATGACGAAAATTTTGAGCCCAAGCATACCTATTTTTGTTGAGATCCAGCCGAGATATTAATGTAAACGTGTTTGGGCCTGTGCTGGGTCCAATTTTGGGTATTTCGGGAAAACTTTGAATTTTTGAAAACTAGATATATGAACCTATAGAAACCTAAAAATGAGTATTCCTGCTTATTTTAAAACAATTTGGCAACGATT
This sequence comes from Sinelater perroti, assembly GCA_036346155.1. Taxonomy (NCBI): domain Eukaryota; kingdom Metazoa; phylum Arthropoda; class Insecta; order Coleoptera; family Elateridae; genus Sinelater; species Sinelater perroti. Next base: position 2,639,368 of record JARFIY010000344.1, read on the forward strand.
TGAACAAATAAAAAGTGTTAATTTTACTTTGGAGAAAACGACTTTATGGTCGATAATAGCGTGCGATATTTGAATCCAATTTAAACTTTTTTTTGAAAATTCGTTAAATTTCGTGCACAGAAAATAGAAAATACGAAATTTTTATATTTTTACGTCAAAATGGGCCTAGCTGGCCCAAGACATTTTTTTCTAGCTGGTCTCAATGGACGCGTTAATACTACATTTTATAATGGGTACATTCATAAGACATAACTATAAGCCATAGTTTTTCTGTAAAACCCGAAAACCCGAAAAAACGGCTTTTTGGACCTTAAAAAATGTCCATATTTTGGAGCACAGCAGCCCAAGACAAATTTAACTATCAGATTCGTGATCAGCGCCCTGAAAAACATAGGAATTCACTTTAAAATACCACTCCCCAAAAAAAAAACATCTAAAATTGCACAGCGACTGGACTATTATAGTCAAAAATGTCCATGAGAAGAACTTGCATTCTGGTGTGAACACCATCTGCTATTTATTAATGCAAAGGTTTTGAGTACCCTCAATACGTCAGTTTTTTGAAAGTTATTTGCCCAAATGCATTCGTTGCTTTAAAGTTAATCCCCATCCGGTACAACCTCCAATAGGAAATTTGCCAGCAGTCCCGTGTTTCACAGGCAAAAACCCTTTAGTTGTGTGGGCGTTGATTATGGAGGACCATTGCCCGTGGTAATGTCCATACAACGACGAATCAGGCCACAGAAGGCCTACATATGCCTGTTCATATGTTTTAGCACCAAAGCGATGCACATTGAGGTAGCTTCTGATGCGAGCGTAGAAACCCTTTCTCGCCACCTTAAGGCGTTTGATTGCCAGAAGAGGTCGCTGTTCCAAAATCTACAGTGACTCTGGAACTAATTTTGTCGGTGCTAACCGAGAGTTGATAGAAATGATGCGTTAGGTGGTGGAAGCCGAAGCTATTGAGTGGCATTTCAATCCTCCTGCGGCCCCACATTTCGATGGCTTATGGGAGAGCGGGATCAAGTCGACAAAGTTACACATATCATGTGTCATCTGAACCCAAATTTTAACATAAGAGGAATTTTATACAATTACCACACAAATAGAAGCCATGCTCAATTCGCGGCCCTTATGTCTTATAAGTTCGGATCCTCAAGATATGTCGGTCTTGACGCCCGGTCATTTTCTAACGTTAGAGCCTTTAACAGTCCCTCCTGACCCCGATTTGTCTAGAATGAAATTGTCGCACTTATCGCGATGGCAACTCATTCAGACTTCAGCAGGATTTCTGGAAACGTTGGAGAGACGAATATCTTCATACGTGTTTTTAGCGCGGAAAATGGGCGACGGCAAAGATTTTTAACCCCATTGACATAGGTACTTTGGTACTAATCAAAGACGAGCTATGTCCACCCCTAAAATGGCGCTTAGAAAAAATTACCAAGTTACACCTGGTCGGGACGGCATTGCTCGTGTTGCCACTATGCGCAGACCAATCGGTGTGTCAAGCGGCCCCTAGTTAAACTGTGTCCCTTACCGGCGCCGCAGCAATCTTGTTTAAGTCTTAGGTATAATTCCCTCAGTTATATTAGTTTATTTTACTTTCTGTTGCTTTAAGAAAATTACCTCTCTGATAATTTTGGTGGGCGGTATGTTTGGTGTACATCTCTAAACCCCCTTGTCCCGAATCCCATCTCTACCCACAACCTTAATTCTGTCCGCTAACTTATCCTAGTCACAACTAAGCGGGATTTTTACCGCCGCCCGGCATTCCCTTGTGAGCGATGGAGCCGCCAGCCAACCGACCAGGTTCTGTATTATTGCGCTGAGCTTGCGCGCTGTCGATTACCTTTTGTACGTTCCGCCCCGTCCGTGGTACCCCAGTACATCTGGCCAAATAAAACCCACCCCCAGGTTGAACACGCCAACATCCGCCTCCAGGCTGCCAGAAACCATTATGTGCGTCTGGAAAGTGCCCAATATATAGTTTACACAGCTCTGTTTTGTTTATTGAGTTACTTTCAATTGTGCTTAATTATCAAACAAAAGAGAACGCAATAAATAAAAAAGTTGGTAATGAAAATTATAAAACTGAAAAATACTTGTGAGAGCAAGCAAGAATAAAATATCTGTTTCTGAAATAAATTAAAAATTGGAAACATACGAGACAATAGCAAGATAATAAATAGGAATCAAAAATCAATTATCAACTGTAATAAATGTTTAGCAATTATTATATATGAATAGTTCCAATGCAAGAATCTTCCTCACCCATTAGATTGAATGCAACCCCCATGCTCTTAAAAATGCGACTTCGTTGGATATTTTTATACACCGACGGGTATTTTATAGCAATAATACTAATATAAATTTGTACAATGCACCTGAATTTGCATATAACATTTATGTAAATATTTTAGCTACTTTTACAGTACTTTAGTACTGCACATATTTAGATTCGCAACTGCAAAAACGCCGACGTGCATTCCAACCATCGACTAGATTGTCATCTGTCAAAATAAGCAGCAAACTACATGGCTTTACAGGTTTTAAAGAACATAAGACAGTGGAAAGGTTTTAAACATATAATGTAAAGTTGTTAGAGTAAGTACAAACTCGACCCTAATCACCCCTATAAAACATTCAAAATTGATGAAGTTGAAGGGCGACACAGGGTGCAAAGGTTGCAGACAAGCTACAGAGATTAGAATGCATTTCCAGAGTGGTAACAAACATGTTCATATTACTATTTCTATAAAATTACTGCTTCAAAGGTGTCAAGATAGTAAACAATTACTTTCAATTACTTGTTAATAAGCAAAGTTATATAAAAAAATTAAATAAATGACTAAGAAGAGGACAAGAGATAAAATAGTAGTAATAATGTTTAAAATACAAGAAGGAACAGAAAAAATGTGGGCAAGAAAATTATTTTAAGTTAATTAAAAAAAATTAAGAATAATTAACATATAAAAGAATTTTCAAAAAATATGCTAAATAGGTACTTACACCACTTGCAAAGAAATTTATGAAGTATATAAATTATATATTGTGCTTAAATAGTATTAGTTCTAATTTTTTTTTAAAATGGTGAATATAAATTTCAAAATATATTCTTAGGATAATGCATGAAAGTTGCAATTACACCAGCTTGCTTAAGAACATCTTCCTCTTCTTTCTTCTTTCACATATATAAACATATTATGTGGGTTCCTGTTCCTAACTAGCCAAATTGTACAATCGTCTATGTACCTAAATCGGAAATGTGCTGCAAACATAATTGCTGCTCTTACCTCTATGCCACGCAGGCTTTCATCAAACTTAAGCCAGTTTTTATTAATAATTTATTAGACATAAAATACAGAATGTTTGCCATAATAAAGATTAACACAAATTACAGCCTAAGAGTAACAAATCGACTTCCATAGAAAACTGACAAAGAGTGGGCAGAGGTATTGTAGAAACAATAGTGACACAAAGCTATTGCAACTGCACCTAATACTAAAATAATTATACATCTTAATCAACTACAACAAAACATGATATGCTCTTATGTTAACTAATAATTATTTTCATCGCAATAACAAGTCTGCTCAAAGCAATAAAATAATGGAAAGATGCCGCCGACAGATTCGAACTGCCTGAGACGCCGTCTATTATAGCAAACTTCCAAAGAAACGGCAACGAAAGTGAAGTGGAGGGGCGGCGGCAGCTCGAGCTTTGCAAAATGCTAACCTTCCCCATCGCCCAAGTAGAGGTGAGAAATAACGCAGCGACCATGTGGCTTTGAGATCTTGCTTGATATGGAACGTCGGTTATTGTCGACACGTGAAATCATACGTCATTCGATATGTATAAATAAAAAAGCAGCCCGCACTGCCGCCTCCAACTTAACGCTAAGTTCGAGAATGATTATGAGGCGCGGCACGCCCCCTATATGATTCTTCTGGTTTAAGTTCCTAAACTAACTCTTTGCATTGATCTGCCTTTTGCATGTTGCTCACTTGACAGGATACTACCTACTGAAGGGCCACATTATAACGCATGTAACGAATAAAAACAAATACAAGAACGTATATCTACCTAATCGTTTGTGCGTCACATCATGATAGATTCCGAGAATGCTTTTTACAATTTTATAAATCTTGCAAACAATATACGTACTAATAATCATCTTTAAGCAACATGATAAAAATAGTTGCAGTCTAATTATAGTGCATGATTATTGAGGGCGCTTGAGGTTCACTACTTTAGTGGAAACACAATTGGGGCTACTTCCACCCCACCTTTCCATAAGTTTATGGATACAGCAACGTAGCCCCGTTTGAACATCTTAAATTCCCACTTGTTCCGGTGCATGACAAGCAAGGCCCGCATGCACGGTCCATTGTGGTAGAGGCACACGCTAAAACAACAGCAACAGAAGTGCTATCCTACGCTACTACATACTACTAATAAAATACACAACGCATAAGTCGTACTAAAAATAATAATAAATAATCGCTATGCCACCATCCAATTTGCGACAAAATGTACTGGAAACTCTTATTCATAAAGGATACCCAGGATTCTAAACGTGCCAAGCCTTGTTCGCTTCACATATCAAACGTCCAACTCAAAATCCTACAATAATCCCACTATTACTTCCCTACACCGTAAATCAGAAAAACTAACATAAGCAAAATTCACATCAAACTAAGTTAATCATCCATGCCCGTGTTGCTTGCCTTACTGCGCACTCTAATAGATGCCAAGCTTCTAAAGGGCATGGCACGTTTCGAAATCCTTTACGAATAAAATTGTGCATCTGGAATGTCTAAACAGAACAGGCGGTAAATCAGCTTTATTGTCTAGACCAAAACGGACACCATCAACAATTTCTCTAGTATGTACAATTGCAAATAAACATTAGAGCAATGTTTGTTACATTGTAAATCAGAGTATGGTACACGCGGACAGTAGATATGGATATAAATAATATGCAGGATTCGAGATTACCATTACCTTCGACACCTAAATTTGGTAGTTTGATTCTAAACTTCGGTTCAGCACCAAAATTCCAATACCCGTTTTTTGTTTCTTTTAGCAGCATAAATCTTTAGGGGCAGGGGGGCGAGAGATTTGTCTGCTTTTCGGCTGGCACTAGAAAGACATCGTGGTTTAAAGCTTAACATTTCGGGTCGTCAATTTGAACTGGCACTTGTTAATCGCGTCAAAACTCCATTTTGTACAATGCTCCATAAAAAAAGGCCGCTACCACCATTGCAATGTGTGCACATGGCGTCCGGGCACTCTGAACCGTAACACTCAAGCTGCGCTGTAAACAAACCTGTCGGTAAAATTACAACAATAAACTGCCTGATTGCCGACACTAACACCCTGAACAAGGGCAACTGGAATGGGTATGTTGCCCTGCCAATAACTAGACATAATTACCGAATCTTAATACTAACGTTAATTAGAAATCATAGAATCAAGAGATGCACAATTAGGAATTAATACAATATTATACAATCATGATTGCTTGGAAACAGTTGCTACTTAATCCTACTGCATAATCCAACGATTAAAACAAAACGGCGAGAAGCAGTCGGCACACGGTTGCTTCCTGGCCAATTTGGCACACGATAGACTTGGTAAAGCACATACCAAAGGGAGGGCAGCGCCGAGCGAGGGCAACATACCTGCAGTTTGGGCACTGTTTTGGCTACAACATCTATTTGGTGTGAGTAATACCGTCGTGCTTCACGCGCACTAAGCGAAATACATGACCTTTTTGGTGTCTGCGTGCACGGTGATCGCTCGAGCCATGGCGCCGGGCGTGCGGTCCTCCGAGGAGCCTGACTGGTGCGAGCCTTCGCCACTACAAAAAAGAAGCAGGTAAATTTAAACACCATTCACTAATATAGTTCTTCAGGCCTTATGGCAAGCAATTGAATTATCATAATTTCAATTTTTAAAAATAATAAAACAATAAATAAAGCCACTCTGTAATACACATTTGAACAGTTATTAGGTTACTCTCCAGTATAAAACAAAAAAAATCATTCTTAACTTTATTCGTGTAATGTATTCCTACAAAAAATTCAATTTTTCAATTAATTTGCATGAAGTAAATTATTACAAAAATTGACTTTCCACAATAGCAAATTTCTTTTGCTCCGCTAAAATTATAAGTCAATTTAAAAAATCCCACTTTCATGTGATCACTCAATTTCCCCCTTTTAAAATTCTATTAACCTCTGCCCTAAATAAAACATTTTACAAGTTATTTCATATAATTAATAATAATAATCATAATATTGGGTCTTGGAATTAATTTTAAATGATTTTTTTTTGTAAAATTAAATTTATTTAAAAAAAAATTATAAAGCTCAAGTTATTCAAAGTAGTGTTTATCGTTAGCTACAACTTGTTCCCATCTTTCTGGCAACAGACGGATTCTCCAGTGAAAGGATTCCTAGTCCTGTGATGCAATCCATGAATTGACCCATTTTTTGATATTTTCAAGAGTTAAAGCGCTGCTCAGACAGCCGTGCGTCATCGATCGAAAACAAATAGTAATCAGAAGGGGCATTGTTTGGTGAATATGGGGGATAGGGTAGAACATCTCACTAAAATGTTTCCAAATAGTTTTTGACTTGTTTTGCAACATATGGCCGGGCATAGTCTTGCTGAAAAATCACTTTAACGTATCTTTCAACGTATTCCGTTTTTCTTTCAATGCTTAGTTCAATTTGATCAATTGTTGTCGGTAGCGATCCTCAGTCATAGTTTCGCTTTGTTTCGGCAGCTCAAAAAACACTATGCCCTTCTGATCCCATCAAATTCAGAGCATTAGCTTTGAACCAGATTGGAGTACGGTGAGTGATAACCGCGAGTCGGTCCCGCCTACGCGAACGCAGGTTTTTAAGAAAATTGCAGAGAGTGTTTAGTTTTAAGTGATTAATGAAGCCACAGGTGGACACTTTAAGATACACAGAAGCACATATAATAAAGAACAAGGTGTAGAGCAAGTATAAATCGAGAAATCTTGTAATAAACAAGTGTAAACACCAGCTGATAAGCACAGCGAGCAGCGACCTTGGAAGAGCACAAGAGCGGCAATTTCAAATTTCAAGGTACAACGCGATCACGGTAATTGAACTTGCGAACACAAAGGAGTGCAAATTTCGAAGTACAGCGCGATCACGAAACGGGTGCAGGTTTAAAAAGGAAAAGTCAGCGCGACGAGTACGGGAGTGCGGTACGGAGTGAGATAACAGAGTGCCGGCCATTTGTACCGGTAACGAGCCAAGTGAATTCCGGCACATATACAGACGGGCGATCGATAATGAAGGTTAACAGAGCAGCACAGCGCGTACGGCAAGTGAAGTACGTCACGTAAAGCGACCAGCAACACAACCAAAGGTAGATCGTCCAGTACCGGATCATTAAGAGAGTACCTACAAAAAAGGAAAAGATAAATAGAAGCCAATCAAGAGGAAAAGCCAGCACAAGAAGATACAGCAAAGCTAAAACGCAACAAAGGAATGCTGAGGACCCCCCAAGAAACAAGAAGAACAAAGCACAAACATGGATAAGATTGAACAATTATTCGCGAGCATAAACACACAGCTAGCGGAAATCAAAGTGGATGTTAAAAGCACGAAAGAAGACATTAAAACCATAAATACCCAATTGAACTTTTATGGAGAAGAAATTCGCATGATGAAAGAAGAACAATCTAAACGAGAAGCTGAATGGGAGCAGGAAAAGACGGCATTAAGAATTGAGATAAAGACACTGAATTTAAAAATGGAAGGGAAGGAAAAGAGACATAGAAGAAATAACTTAGTGATTAAAGGAGCCAACTTTGGGCACCACAACCTAACGCAACAGGTCACGAACTTCCTACAGAGTGAGATGGGAATTAAGACCGGGATAGAAGAAGCATACAAAGTTGAGAAAGCGAAAGCCAATACAGTAATTGTCAAATGCAAAAATTTCGAGCAAAAACTGGAGATCCTAAAACAAAAACCGAAACTACCCCCGCAAGTATACATTGATAGCGACCTTACGCAAAATGAACAAAAAATACAAGCAGCCATACGGAATGTGGCAAGAGAGGAAAGAAATAAAGGGAAGAAAACCCAAGTAGGCTATCGAAAGCTAACAGTGGACGGAGTGAAATTCAAATGGTCGGATGAAAAAGGAGGCAGTCTGACACAAAAAGACACGCCAAAAAACTAACCAAGGAGGATCCGGACGGAAACATGGAGACGAAAATGGGCACGAACAAGGACAATGCAAAAAGGAAATATGAATTGATCAAAATAGGGACTTGGAACGTTAAGAGTATGACTGGGAAAGAAGTAGAACTAGTGAGAGAATTTAAAGATACCAAACTGAAAATATTGGGAATAACAGAAACTAAAAAGAAAGGACATGGATGTACAGAAACGGAAGAGGGAAATATCCTAATATATAGCGGCGTAAACAAAGATGATAGAGCGAAAGCAGGAATAGCATGCCTAATTGCAGAAGAAAGGAAAGAGACGATAAAGAGTTGGGAATGCTACTCAGAAAGAATACTAAAAATAGAGCTGGAAATAGCAATCGAAGAAGAAAAATTGCTCAATGTAATAGTAGTATACGCACCGAACGAGGACGCGAAAAAAGAGAGTAAAGAAAAATTTTATGAGGAACTACAAGAGGCCTGGGACTCCACAAGAGGCACGAGTATATTAATAGGAGACTTCAATGCGAGAGTGGGGAATAACAGCAAAAAATATGCAGACGTAATTGGTAAAGAAGGGGAGGATACGCTGAATGACAACGGAAGAAGACTCCTAGAGTTTTGCATCGGAAACAACCTGATTATCACTAACACCATATTTACTCACAAAGCAATTCACAAGTTCACCAGAAGAATGATCAGCAGGAACGAAGAATCCATAATAGACTACATAATTGTACCAGAGAACATTAGGAAGCTCATAAGAGATACCAGAATACGGAGGAAACCGGAAATAGACAGTGACCACCTCGTTTTAGTATCAGAACTTAAAATGAACCACAACACTAAACAATCAGAATCGGTAGAACGGACAAGCACAAAAGCAGAAAAAATCAAGATACATAAACTAAGGGAGCCAGGATACATACAAAAATACCAGGAGCTTATCAAACAAGAAGTAGACAAAGACAAAGGAGAAGAAGACGGAAACATAGAACAAATGTGGGAAAAATTCAAGAGGGTGGTACTAACAGCAGCAGAAAATAGTTGCGGAAAAAACAGGATTAAGCCCAACAACAGACAGCATGGTGGACATCAGAGGTAAAAAACGAGACAAGAAAAAAAAAGAACTATGGTCAAGATATCTAAACACCAACCTGCAGACAGACCTAGAATTATACAAACAGCAAAGGAACATAGCAAAACAGACCGTAAGAGATGCCAAAAATCAAGCATGGGAGAAATTTGGCGAGACCATGGAGAATAACTACAGAAACAATCAAAAACTGTTCTACAAGGTAATGAAATCCTTCAGAAAAGAAAATAAAAACCCCTGCCGCAAATAGAGGACAACAACGGGAAGGTCATCACAAACTCTACGGAAATTATAGACAGATGGAGACAATACTTTATGGCGCTACTAGAGGGTACAGAAACAGATGAAAACAGAGAAGAAAACAGGGGAAGCGACGAAATTAGGTCAGAAGCGAACCGTGACAATAGTCGGACGGAAACCCAAAAAGACCCAATAACAGAATTAGAGCTGCGGGAAGCAATAAACAGACTGAAACTCGGGAAAGCAAGCGGGCACGACGGAATCTACCCAGAAATGATAAGAACAATGGGAGAAGACGGGCTAAAATTGTTACTTAACATCATGAACAAAGTGTGGCAGGACAAGAAGATCCCGGAAGACTGGCAAATAGCCGTTATCCTGCCCATATTCAAGAAGGGTGACAGTAAAAAATGTGAAAATTATGGAGGAATATCTCTACTCAGCGTACCTAGAAAGCTATATGAAAGGACACTAGAAAACAGGCTGAGGAAACAAGTAGAACACCAACTTGAGGAATCGCAATGCGGTTTCAGGCCCGGACGAGGAACAAGTGATCTAATATTCAGCCTCAGGCAACTGACAGAGAGAGCCATAGAATATGACCAAAAGATCTATTGTTGCTTTATAGACCTAATCAAGGCATTCGATCGCATACATAGAGAAGAAATATGGAAGATACTAAGAAACAGGAATGTAAGCGATGAATTAATAAAAAGCATACAGAGTCTTTACAAAACCAGCCGGAATTATATAAGATCGAACAACAAAAAATCGGGAACGTTCCTAACTAGATTAGGAGTCACACAAGGAGGAACCTTGAGCCCGCTATTATTCATACCAGTGTTAGACGATATCATCAAGGAAGTTAAAGGACAAGTTAAGAAATTCCATGTAGGATACTATAAGTTGAAACCCATATATATAACAGAAATGGCCTACGCGGACGACATGTTAATAATTGCAAACAATGAGCAGGACCTCCAACACAACATACACATATGGGACGAAGCACTGAGAGAAAGAAACATGGAGATCAACGCAGAAAAATCAAAGACAATGGTTATCGCAAGGGAACAGGAAGACATCACAATAGAAATAAAGAACGCCATATTAGAACAGGTAGAAAGCTTCAGGTACCTTGGAACAACAATCGCAGCCGATGGGAAGCTAGAGGATGAGCTCAACAACAGAATCAAGTCAACAAACAGACTACCTACATGGGGCGCTTTATAAAGGCCTTATGAACAAAAAAGAAATCTCTAAAGAAGTTAAAAGCAAAGTTTATAAAGCAGTATACATACCCACCCTCACGTACGGTAGTGAGGCATGGACACTAAGCGATAGACAGTATAACCGCCTTCAAGCAGTAGAAATGAAAGTGCTGAGGAAAATTAGAGGAGTAACAAAGCTAGACAGATACAGAAATGATAAAATCAGACAAGACCTGGAAACCAAATCATTACGCCAACACATAGAAGAAAACAAACTAAGATGGTTCGGACACCTAATCAGGATGGAGGAGCAAAATACAACCCAAATAATATGGAACTGCAAAACACAGGCAAAAAGACCAAGAGGCAGACCCAGAAACAAGTGGAACAACACAATAGGGAAAAACCTACAGGATAGAGGGAAGAGTTGGACAGAAGCAGTAGAACTAGCTCAGGACCGGAAAGTATGGAGAAACTTCGTCAGAAGACACCCAACCCAAGACGGAACACCTCGACACCAATAATGGTACAAGAGGGCAGGATTAAGTAAGTAACTAAGCTTTGAACCATGGATGTTCAACTTTGGCGTCAATATTGAGGTTAATGGTAATGCTTGGAGGGGCGTACATCTGACTTTTCCGCACTTAGGGTTTCCATAACGAATCCATGTTTCATCACTAGTCACGGTACAATGCAAAAATCCCTTAGTTTGTATCTCGGAAGCAGCTATTCGAAGGTGAAAAAATGTCTTTCGGCTTCAATTCGTATGGCACCCAATTTCCTTGCGTTTGAATAATTCCCATTACCTTCGAATGTGTATCGACGGTCGATAAATTAACATTCAAGAAATCTGCCAATTCTTCAAGCGTTTGACATGGATCTTCATTAAATAATGCCTCCAATTTTGCATCTTTAAACTTTTTCAGCTGGCCTCGTCTTCCGTGTCAAAATCACCACTTTTGAATCGTCGAAACCATTACTCACAAGTTGAAATCGATAGAGTATGTTCACCATAAGCTTCAAACACCAAATAAAGACTTTCAGCTACCGATATCTTCAAATTAAAACAAAAAAATGACGCTTCCTGCAAATTGCGTTTTGTTGGAATGAAACTCGACATATTCAAAATTCAAAAAAATTATATATATTAAATATACAAAAATTCAAGCTTAACGATGATGCTTTGCCGTGAAGTTGATTGCAGTATGTATTGATGGCAAAAAAAAACAGTAACGTCATCTGTTGTGAATCTTTTAAAATTAATTCCGAGTCCCAATATATAACAAAAAAATATAATCCTTTAGGGTCGTAACAGGATAGGTCTGCTACAATCTAGAGCTTACGGCACACAAGGGTAGTAACGTGGCTAGCGCTATGTACCAACCGCCTATTATTACCCCAGAGTTTAACCTCCAGGTACTCTGATCGTATTGGCGAGAGCGGGATTCGAACCCGCATCTCTAGGTTTTGTAGTCTAACGACCTATCCACTAGACCACTACGGCTTACTAAAAAAATATTATATATATAAAAATAAACAAATAAAACAAAACCAAGAAAACAATCAATAAAAATGTGCAATCATACAAGATCTTGATATAGTTAAAAAAATAGTAGCGTACCTGTCATGCTCTTTCTCAACGAGGTGGTACCGAGCCCGGAATGCAACCAGATGGGCGTAATACGCCGGTGCTGGAATGGAAACTGAGCGGGTGCACCTCACATATGTGTGACACAGCTGGTATGTGAGGCACTGCAGCTCATCCGAGTCTAAATGCGAATCATCCCATAGTACGTGGTAGTGGGATGGACGTGAAGTGCCCTATAAAAGAATGAAAATAATGATTTTGTACAAAATAAACAAAAAAATCAAAATATTTGTCATAAGAGTCGCTCAGTTTGTTCTTCGCTCTTCTTTGGTTTGCTCTTCAAAATTAGACGATTTCACTGCATTACATTTGATAACAAAAAGTAATTTCTATTGCAAGACATACATGTCAACGCTTTTAGTTACAGCAGAATATCTTAAGGTTATTGTGACATCTTATTTTAAAACATTGAACTCCCAATAACCATGCCAAAGGTTTTGCATTAAAGTGCGACTCAGAAATATGGCTACAGAATCTTCAAATATTCATCAAAATCAATCAAATCGTTCGTCATTTATTTCCATTTATAATCAAGAACGACTTGGAGAGTCACTTATTACTTTACAATACATGCCTCACTAACAATATTTATTCCAACAGGACGGTACGTCCCCTCATTTTGCTATTCTGGTAAGAAAATGTTTTAATAGCAACCTACCAATAGGTGGTTTGGAAGGAGAAGGCCGACATAATGGCGAGTTCGTTTGAAAACCATTGAAGAAAAAATTTGTACCATTATGCCATAATGAGTAACTTTCCAATTGTGCCAATTGTACTTGGAAGTAAATGAAGAACAATTTGAGTAATAAAATGAGTTTGGTTGGTACTACTGCGTGTACAACATATAGCATGTGTTAGAAACCAAAATTGAGCGAGAAAAATTTGTAAATGGATCTATATAAATGAAAGGTTGATTACTATGAATTCAGGAAAACGCAAGCATAAATTAACCACAATAGAAATAAATTGACCTAATGAAGACAATATTGTAAGTAGTAAAGACCAGTCTTAAAAATACGTAATGACACTTAAGGAAGAAAATAACGAAATAATAATTATATTGAATGATTATAAAGGACCAGTAGAGGAAAAGATCAATCGACATTGAGAGTATAAAAACGAGAAATAATAATTAAACAGATTGATGAAACAAAGAAATTAAAACAGAATGTGAGATGAATAAATTATCAAAGTACGAAAATAAGAGATTCATACAGAAAATACAAGAAAAAGAAAGAAGCAAACCGTTAATAAAAAAAACCATTACAAAACTTTAAAAATCAATCAAACCATAACAGCAAAGAAACCATTTTATAAAGTGTTTTAGACCAGAAAGCATAATACTAAATTAAATCAAAAATAAAAATGGAAAGCTTATAACTGACAAAACTTATGTTCTAAAGAGATGAGAAAATATTTTCAAGAAATCCTACTTATGGAAAAGACAATACCGCAAACAAAAAAAGTAGAAGGAAAAAAGTTGGAAAGGTGAGCTAAAAAATAGAAAAGCCGAATAAAATTATTGAAGAAGTTACAAAAATAAAATTATAAAATTTTATGTAGAAAGAAATAATAAAAATAATGAAGGAGCATATCTAGCATTCATTGATTTGGATGAAACTTGTGTCCATATTCTGAAACAGATTGGCAAGAAGAGAGAGTAGGAACGCATCTAACAAAGCCAATGATATGTAAATAGAAGAATGTACATACAATCTGAAAAGTAATGATCTGTGATGGTGAAAAAGTCTTTTGTTATTTATTATACTTAAAACAAAAATTTTCACATCTAAAGTGACTAAATTATACATACAGGGTGCGAGAAAATAAACGCAAGATTTAATTTTGGCACTATACGTAGAATTGTAGATGAAACTTTCTTTTATTTATATGTTTTGACTAACAAATGTAGAGTATTTTGTTTTTCATTGTTTTCAGGAATCAAATAACGTTGCCTAAGATAACCTACACCATCGTGGAGGCCTACTATTAGAATGGCGAATCTCTAGCGGCAACAGTGAGGAAATTCAAACGCAAATTCGACAAGAACAGTTCACTCAAGAGTTGTTCAGTAAATGTAGCAAATTTTCTAAAATAGAATTATAAATTTTGATAAAAAAATTAGTTTCAAGCGGTATGATCAAAATATTCGACGTATTAGGATAATGTAACCTCTCCTGAGGCCCAATACTTCCTCCAAAAGAGGAACAACTCGTCTCAATATGAGCGATTGGTCAATCAGGAAGATCCTAATAGTGGATTTGAAAATGTTTTCCTATAACATCCTACTAGAACAGCCACTGATACAGGTTAAGACCAAAGATTGACTCTTGCTAATGAGATGTTGGAGAAATTCCAAGAGGAAGCAATCGATTTGAAACTCACCCATGACGGTAATGAGTGCTATTTCCAATTAGATGGTTACGTCAATAAGCTGAACTAACGCTAGTAGGGTCGAAAAATTCTCATCTGACTGAAATTAAAAAACTGCAAATTCACTGTAAGATGCTCGTCATCCAGCTATTCTTCCTCTTCAAATATGTGGGGGTGAAACTTTATCAAGAAGAAAAAATTCTGAATTCTTCGCCAAAATCATCGCACTATGAACAACTTCGAAATGATTTCCAATGTACTTAAAGGCAGGATTCTCGGGTTCAATGACCCCAGGAAGACACAAAGTGGCATTGATTGCCCAAATAATTCACCTGAGCTCAAATCTTGTGACTTTTTCTCTAAGATTATTTTAAAGATTGAGTATATCAAACCCCCATCAATAGCATCGAGAAACTAAAGAATCGTATCACATGACAAATAATGCCCTTTGAAACTGGGCTGCAGCACGTGATTACTAGTGAAGGTGTCCTTCAAAAACCTCTCAGAATATGCAAGAATAACATTTTTATGTCTAGTAGTTTTTTTAATTAATTTTTCAAAAATTGCGCTTATTATCTCGCACCCAGTATGATGAGAGTATTTAGAAAGTGTAAGTATCTCAAAATATAAAAGTGACTGAAATGGGCGCTTAGCCGTTTTAATGATGCTCAGTGTGAGCTACAGAGGTACTCCATCACAAGTTGTTTTCATGTCGCTTTTAGCTTTTAAAAATCAAAGAACTACAAATTTGTATTTTTTTTAACCCATTGTGGCCTAGATTTAAATCTGTAAACCTGTATTTAGTTTTAGAGGCGACATAAATGTTCAGTAAACATTTGAAAAAAGAAACTCCTTTAAATTTCCACAAAATAAAAAAAAATACTGACCAAAACAAAATATTGTAGGGCGCCCGCCCAAAAGCACGAGCGAGGGCGGTGAACGCGGCCCGGCGGGCCGCCGATATCGCTGCATGCCAGAGCGAGACGACCGCGTAAGCAAGATAGATGCTGCGCCTTGCTCCCGCCAGAATTATCCCCACCAACGCCCGCCGCATGCCAGAGCGAGACGACCGCGTAAGCAAGATAGATGCTGCGCTTTGCTCCCGCCAGAATTAACCCCACCAACGCCCGCCGCATGCCAGAGCGAGACGACCGCGTAAGCAAGATAGATGCTGCGCCTTGCTCCCGCCAGAATTATCCCTACCAACGCTCATGACGAGGTGCGGCGCGGGTATAAATACTGGAGCCTTCCGCTCGAGCATCAGATACGGAGTTGTAAGGCTCATTGCTGCCTACAACTCCCCGATGCACAGCAAGGCCCTTCTTCCCGAGGACCTGGACGCCATCTTCGGGGAGGACGTCGCCACCATCTTGGCAGGCGACCTCAATGCCAAACATCCCTCGTGGAACAGCCGGTTCACGAACACCAACGGCAGAACGCTGCATGGGTACGCCCTACCCCGCGACCTGGTAGTGGAGGGGCCACTCGAGCCCACCCACTACGGCCTCACAGGTCGCCCAGACGTCCTTGACATCGCCATCTTCAAGGACGTCCGAATGCAGCACACCCTCGAAAACGTCAGCGAGCTTGACAGCGACCACAACCCGATTCTGCTCACTCTGGGGATTCCAGACGGGATGGATGACGTCTCGTTCCGTCCCTGCGTGTCGTGGCCAGCCTTCACGGCCCACTTGAAGGAGACCATCGGCCGAGTCCCCATCATCCGCTCCAGCGAAGACCTGGAGGAGGCGGTGCACCATCTTACCGCCTCCATTCAGGAATCCATCCGTTTCGCTACCAACCCCGTCCGCGCCGGAGATGGAAGAGACCTTCTGCCTCCGGAGTTGAAGGAGCGGATCCGAGAGAAGAATCGGGCGCGACGGCGTGCGCAGCGGTCCTTGCACCCCGATGATGACCGTGAGTACAAGCGACTAGCTGCCCAAGTCAAGACCGCCGTCGCGGAGCACCGCAATGCCGCCTGGGAGAGCAAGCTTGAAGCCCTCGATGCGACCGACTACTCCCTCTGGAGAATGGTCAAGATATTGAAGAACAGAAGACCCCCCGTCCCGCCCATCCACGGGGAAACCGGCGTCGTGCACACCGCTCAGGATAAGGCTGAGGCATTTGCCGACTGCCTCGAGCGGCAGTGCGACATCGACTACCAGGACGCCGATCTTGACCATTTCGCCGCGGTCGATCGCAGAGTGGGACGCCTCCGGGATCAACACGTCAACGATCCTCTGGAGCACGCGTCCCCCGAGGAACTTCAAAAACTCATCAGCGCGCTGCCCCTCCGGAAGGCCCCCGGACCAGATGGCATCCCCAACCGCGCGCTGAAGGCTCTCCCGAAGATGGCAGTCGTCTACGTTCTTGCCATTACCAACGCTGTCCTGAGTCTGCGACACTTCCCGAGCCAATGGAAGATCGCAGACGTGGTGATGATCCCGAAGCCCGGGAAATCAGGTACGTTCCCCCAGGATTATCGGCCGATCAGCCTGCTGCCGAACCTGGGGAAACTGGTGGAACGCATCATCCACCACCGCCTGAGGACAGCGGTCGAAGAACTCGAACTTCTTCCACCCAACCAGTTCGGGTTCCGCCAAGGCCACTCCACCACCCACCAACTCCTTCGGGTGGTAGAGAAGATCACGGAAGGCTTCACCAAGAAGCAGTACACAGCTGCGGCCTTCCTTGACGTAGCCAAGGCGTTCGACAAGGTGTGGCATCACGGCCTCGTCTTCAAGATGGCTTCAGACAACATCCCGCTGCCGATGGTCCAGCTGATCCGATCCTTCCTGTCAGGCCGAAGGTTCCGGATCAAGTTCGGCGGCGTGAAGTCATCAGAGAGGCGTCTCCGAGCCGGAGTCCCCCAAGGCTCGGTGCTGTCCCCCGTACTCTTCAACTTGTACGTGCGGGACATTCCAACGACGCCCTCCACGACGATGGCCCAGTTCGCAGACGACACAGCGGTCATGTCAAGCTCGCTGAGGCCCTCCCTGGCAATACGGCGTGTCCAGGAGGAGCTAGATTCAATGGAAGACTGGTGCGACAGGTGGAGAATTAGGATCAATCCAGAGAAGAGTGCGGCGATCCTGTTCTCCACCAAAAACAAACTACGATGGCGAGGTGACATCACGAACATCAGGATCTTCGGACAGGATATACCCTGGAGAGAAGAGGCACGATACCTCGGAGTGACCCTAGATAAGAAGCTCACCTGGAGAGTTCACGTGGACAATATGGTTACGCGGGCTAAGACAGCTCACCTAGCCTTGGGCAGCTTGCTGCACCCCAACAGCAAACTGTCAACAAACAACAAGCTACTACTATACAAGACAGTCATCAGGCCGACGATGCTGTACGCTTGTGCTGTCTGGGGTTATGCAGCCAAGACCCACGTGAATAAACTCCAGGTGGTCCAGAACCGGGCCCTCAGGACCATCTTTGGCGCTCCGTGGTATGTAAGAAATACCATTCTTCATAGCGATGCCGACGTGCCAACCATCCAGGAGTATATCTCCCAGTGCGCCCTGCAACTACACGCCAGCGTCCAAGACCACGGCAATCCAGCAGTCCGTGGTCTCTACAACTATGACGTTGACAGGGGCGCCCGCCAAAAGCGCCCGAAGATCCTGATTCCCCCGTAAGGCGGAGCGGGGGCGGTCTGCCTTACAGCAGACCATCCAACAACCACCAGATGTCACCGCAGCGTTGGGGGTTAGGGGCTGGGATCCCAGGGACCCCCAATTACGTGATGAAGATGACATGACATGACATCGAGCATCAGAAGAGTTAGAGAGTCAGAGTGGCAGCCGAGCAGTGCACGCGGTCGGTCGTGATCAGCCGTGAGCACAGCCAAGTTGTAAATTCGAGTTCGAGTTAGTTTATTTGCTAGCCTCTGGCTGGCAAATGTACTGAGTGATTAGTGAGCCGAGCTGCCGTGAGTAATTTTCCGGCAGAATGTTTGAAGACGACCTGGACTCCGATACCCCGGAAGAGATACTGGCGGAAATTCTCGCCGCCAATCCGGACCAGCGCGCTCTGTGGCAAACGCTGCAGGAGCGTTATCTAGGAGATCCCGGGGGGATGTCTATCCTCCTGGGTGACATCCTAGAAAAGTACTCGAAAGGAGGTGCATGGACGGTGTCGTCAGCAATCCTGAGCCGCCCCAGACACCGAAGCAGGCCCAGCTGCCCACCCAGCGGGGGAAGCCCCGGCAACCCGAGCTGCCCCAGCAGCGCCAGCCAGCCCCGATGTCCCCATGGAAGCCGCACTATCGAGTGCCGCCGCCTCGCAGCCGCTCCCTCCCATCACCCAGGGAAGCGACGCGGAGCCTAGCGGCCCGTCCAAGGTGAGTGCCAAAGAAGAGCGGGAATTTCGACCCTCCCGCAAGCGCCGCCGTGTCCGACACCGCCGCGCAAAGGTGACGATGTTGCCGCCGTCTCCCTCTGCGCCCGCGACGATTGCGGACACCAACCCCTTCGAGGTCCTCAGTGACATCGATGAAGCTGAGATTCCAGAGGTTCATGCGGTCCCCAGTCCCCGTTCGGAGGCGGCATGACAAACATCGACTGCTCCCGCTCGGGAGCGAGTTCCCCCGATAATCCTGCGGGCCGAAGAGGCGTGGCCGTCTGTTAGGAAGGCCATCCAGGAGAGGAAAATAGGTTTCACGAGAGCCAAAAATGTGGCAGATGGAATCTCGATTTTCACCGCCACCCCAGATGACTACCGGTGCTTGACGCGCTACATAGACGAGGCGCGTATAGAGCACCATTTTCACCTATTAAGACAAGATAAGCCCCTCCGGATCGTTTTGCGAAGCGTCCCGGAGTAGGTCACCGAAGAGGATTTGAAGCAAGAACTCCTCGCCCACAAAATCCCAATCCTTACGGTGCGGAGAATGCGGAAAGGCCCTAACCGCCGCCCCATGCCGCTCATATTCCTGGAGCTGGAGCGGAATGACGCGGGAAAGGCCATATACGATGTAAAAAACGTCTTCGATGTGGACGTTACGGTGGAACGCCCACACAATAAGCCCAACTTCGTGAGGCAGTGCCACAGATGCCAGCGCTTCGGCCACGCTCAGCGTTGCTGCCGCGCCGGCCCGAAATGCGTCAAATGCGGACAAGATCACCACTCCGGGGAGTGCAAAAAGCCCTGAAGCGAAGCCGCAGTATGCGCAAACTGCCAGGGCTCCCATCCCGCCAGCTTCCGGGGATGCCCTAAATTTCCAAAGCCAGTTCCCCGCCAGGCAACCCAGACCCAAGGACGCAGCGGCGGCCAAGGGAGAAACACCACAAATACCAACCCAGCCGAAGATGACTACCAAAGAAGCTGTAGAGCAGCAGCCTGAGCACAGAGGCTGGGCCACCCTAGCAGCTCTTTTCGAGAAAATAGATCCCACAGAATTTCTGGAGGCCGCCAACATCATGACGACCACAGAAAATGCTACAAACTTTGTAGAAATGGTGGCAGCATTAATGACCTGCCGCTCCGACATCTCCACTATACTTGGCATGTTTGGCAACCGCTAAACGTACCTGGTGCACCAAGCTTCCGCTATCCTAGGAAGCGCCTATATGGCAACCAACAACCAACGCCAGGCCTTCCTATAGCAGAACGGTTAGGGGCTTCGACCCAGGTACCGTGCTTGCCACAAATGTCAACGTCAACGTCGAGCATCAGAGCTCGTTCTGTGCGTACCCACAGCCAGAACAGCTCTCACCCTCCTCTCTGGGGAGTGCCCGTGCGTACCCATAGCCGGGATAGCTCCTCTACTTCCTCCTGAGGAGCGCGCCCGTGCGTAGCCGGGCCCCCCAGGTGCACGGAAGGCGTTCTGTGCGTACCCATAGCCAGAACAGCTCTCACCCTCCTCCCTGGGGAGTGCCCTGCATACTCATAGCTGGGATAGCTCCTCTACTTCCTCCTGAGAAGCGCCCGTGCACATCCGGGCCCCCCAGGTGCACGGAAGGCGTTCTGTGCGTACCCATAGCCAGAACGAACTTCCGCCATCAGCGAACACTGGCGCTGTGACTCTCAGCCGAGTGCTTCGAGGTAAATCAGGGTGCACTTGCGCGACTCACAGCCAAGTTACCCCTGCAGCCTACCAGGGGACATTCGCGCGTACCTCAGCCGAGTTCCCCGATCAAACGGGCCGTCATTCCCGCCAGAAGATTTCACCAGGAAATACGCTTTTAGTCTCTCATTTAGCGTTCCCTCACTAAATTATAGATGGATATGCATATGGATATTACCAGGGCAAATAGTGTTCTATATTTATGTGAGATGTTATATGCCATAACAATATTCTGTACTAATTAGGATAAATTTCCATTGACGGTGCATTTGGCAACATCGTAATCAATCTGTCAGGTAACCGGAGTGGGGCTGGCTCTCCTCCATAACTTCGAAATTTCAGAACACAATTTTCCGAACTTTGGCACTTGTTTGGTATTATTTTACAGAAATGGTTATGATTTGAAATACGTCTTCGTTGGATGTTTTTGTAGGTTCGCCATTGTTTTGGCTTTTATTTTGTGCTTATAACACTTGTCTACGGCCCTTTTAGCTCCTTTTGATGCTGCTCATTTTGCAACCTATTCGTCGTTTCAGATGATGCTAAAAAGGTTTATAAAAAAATTGAACTTGCAAAAAAGCCGAACTTCGCAAAGTTGTAACAAAGGTGAAGAGAGACTCATAGCTCATAGCGTGGAATGCATTCCTTGAATGGTTCATACTACAACAATTTCTGTAACTGCTTCAAGTGCGCCAAGGTGCCAAACAATTATCAAAACCACAACATTTTTTTCTTTGATAAAAAGCTTTTTATTTTGCAAGATATGGTTAATCACCAGAATGATCGTTATTTGTTAGTATCTATAAGCAGCATCCCACAGCAGAGACAATTGTTGAACAATATCAGAATTCATTTCCTATTAAAAACGCAGTAAAAATTAGTAAAGAATATTATGTAAAAAAACATCTCACAGAAATATGTATTGCCAGAAGTTAATTTTCAGCAAAATTCAGTCCCAGTACATAAAGCAAAGTACAGAAATAGTGCCAAAATGATTTTCCAAGATTTATTTTATTAATATATTCACCAGATTTAAATTTCATGAACTATTTTTATGGAATCATATGTTTGTATACTTTAAAAACACTTCTCATATTCTTGTGCCTTCCAGCGTCGGATTTAGTACAGGTCCTCTTCCACCCACTTCTTCCATTTACTTCTATCTCTTGTTAAGATTTTCAATTCGTTCAATGTCTCTTCCATATTTCGATAAATTGTCTGGTCCACGATTTTCTCAGTCTGTCCCTTTTCTCTGCTTCATTCTTCCCGCTTCAATCTTCCTGTATCCATCTGTAATATATGACCGTACTAGTTGAGTTGTCTATATTCAATTTTTCTAGTTATTGATTCCTGCTCTAGTACTTCTCTAAGTGCCTCATTTCGTATTCTATCCGATTTTGTTTCCTTGGTTATACTTCTTAAATATTTACTTTATATGATTTCATTTATTTCATTAACCTCATTGGATTTTCGTAGAAAATGATGAGATGGCGTGGCGCTTTGTGACCCCAGGTGCACAAAACCGGATAAGACGACCTTTTAATATCTCCTTCTGCATCCTGGCAACATTCTAAGGCTGCGGGAACGTTTATCGCTTCGCAGGCCGGCTAGTAATCCCGTTTTGAGATCGACATCAGCGATGCCCAGGCAAGATCACCAGAATGGTCTAACAGTATCCCGAGAGTCATCCCCAGAACTCCTAGTGGGCCAGTTCGCCAGCTGCCGCTAGATGCCGGTCCTGGCGTAGTGATAATACGGCGTGTGGAAAATAACTCCCTTGTTTAATTGAATTTTATAGTTTCTTAAGGAAATAATTAACGAAGGTAGTGTTTAAACGGACGTAAAACTAAAACAAATTATAAGAACAAATTTTAAAGTAAGGTAAGACTCGTTTATACATTTGAACAGAAAAAAGTAGACAAGGAAATGTGGCGTGATTCTAACCCCTTGATTTACACGAGGAGGTCCGTGGGTAGACAGCCTATAGGAAGTAAACAAAGACGGCTGGCTAACATTAATTTTGACGTAGTGATGCCCTGAGCTTTTGATTTAGACGAGGAAGTCTCGTATTTACTAACTTAATTAATAGTTCCCTATCCGTTGCAAAAACGAAGCCAAAATGTCAACTACACTAAAGTTAGGTTAGGCAATTTCAAAATCAAAACAAACATTCTGTTACTGCTGCCAACATTAATATAGGAAAAAATTAAAAATTGCTGCAAAGAACGTAAGAAATACGTAAGTTGAACAGATTTTATTTTTGGCGTCACCCGTCTTCGCTCAAATTTTTGCAAGGTGGGAAAGTATAAATTTTTAACTGGATCGGCCGCCTGACTCCAGCAATCCGTTCGGCAAGGAACTAGAAAGGCCCCGATGTGCGTGCATAAACGCACGGACCTCCTCGTGTAAATCAATATCTCAGAGCTCGGCCATGCCACTGTTCATATCAGCCGTCTTTGTTTACTTTCCCTTGAAATGTATAGGTTGTCTTTGTTTACTACGCACGGACCTCCTCGTGTAAATCAAGAACAAGACCATGCCACATTTCTTTGTTTACTTTCTGTTCAAATGTGTAGATAGATTAAGGAACATTTCTTTAATGTAGTTGTAATAAACGTACACGCACGAACAGAAGATACAGATTGGAAAGATTCTATAGTGTTAGAAAAAAAAAATTAAAAAAATTGGGTACACATAATATTAAGATCTTTATATATAATTTAAATACGAAGGTTGGAAGAGTACAAATTTACAGAAAAATAGCAGGTAGACATAGTCTGCATGAGGAAAGTAGTGAGAAAGGACGAAGACATAGATTTTGCAACAGGAAGGGATATGGTGGTGTATAGTACAAGATTCGCACATAAAAATATACATAAAAAAATTTAATAAATCATGTGTTAACAAGACGTTAAAAATTATATAGGGACAGATGAAAACATATCATTACCTAGTGTTGGTAAAATATAAATAAGAAATAGTTACAATAAGAAAGAAAGGAGACAGGAAAATACTGTACAATACAGACATGTTAACAAAAGATCAAGATTTACAACTGTGCTTTGTAGAAGCATTACAAAAAAAGCTAGAGAAGAAGAAGGAAATGAACGAATGTGGAAGAAAGATGGGTACAGACTAAGATAATCATAACAGAAACGGCAAAAAAAGTACTAGGAAAAAAGAAAAACAAAAAACAAGATTGGTTTGATGGAAAATTCCATGAAATACTAGAAGAAATAAATAAGTTAAGAGTAAATATGATTAAAGAAAACGCACCGAAACTGAAAGAGAAATATAATTAATATTATTAGATATAAATTCCAGAATGCTAGCTGGCAACAGATGATTTTATGTATTAAGAGAAATGTTGAGAACAAAAAAGGTCTCGAGATATTCTAAAATGAAGATTTATATAACCGTAATAAGACCGATAATGATATATGCGTCTGAGATATTCAAAAAAATGAAGATATGTTAGGAGTATGGGAACGAAAAATGTTATGGTTAATATGGTCCCATGTATGAAAATAATATATGGAGAATAAGGACAAATACAGAGTTAATAACATTGTTTGATAGGCCAAGCCTAGTAATAGAAATAAACAGTAGAAGAATAAGTTTGCTGGGACATATACAACGTATGGAACATGAAAGAAATACAAAAACAGCTTTACACTGTAAGTTGGAAGGTACAAGAGGGAAAGGGCGACAGAGAAAAAGATGAATAGACTTAGTAGAAGAGGAATTAAGAAAAAAAAGGTTAAAAAATAGGAAACAAAAAACTAAAAATAAGAAAGAATGGTCACAGATAGTAAAAGAAATGTAATAGACGAGCTCCTTTTGAATATTGCTTCAAGGGGTTGAACGTGAGGCTAGCCACCGCACTCAGTAAAACACAGGCCTGGTTACCGAAAGGAGACTATGGTCCTCAATAGACTGCAAAGCCACAGTAGTAGTATTTATTTCATTCCCAAATTTCTGCTAGCTCTTTTATTTACCTTGCTTCACTATCTGTTTGGTTTGTTTCTTCTCCTTATATATTCCTCTTTGTCTTGTTATAGTCCAGTCTGCCTATATTTTTCCAGGCCTTTTTTGTCTTGTAGACCTCCTCTTTGACCTGGTTATTGCACCATACTGTTCTTTCCTTAGTGTTACTCATTCTGACTCCACAAATTTCAACTAGTTTCCAGTATAATATATCTTTAAGTGTTTTCAATCTTTCCTCTAATGTCCACTGCTCTTTTCCTAGTTCTAGTTTATGTAATTTCTCATTAGTCTCCTGTTGGTATCTCCTTTTACTTACATCTTTTAGGTTGTTTATCACTCTCTTTGTAAACTTAGGTTCTTCTTCCAGTTTAAAACTTCCGTGTATTCCATATCGCTCTTACTAGCCTGTGATTTGTTCCTAATTCTGGCTCCTTTTCTGTTTTGATGTGTTTAAGACTGCATTAATTCTGGTGTATACGTTATATAATCAATTATACTCTTCACCTTTATTTCCTTTGCTAAAAACGTATACCTGTCTTCTAATTCTTGATCCCAGAAAGTGTTTCCTACTATTAGCTCATCTTTTCTCCATTATATCCATCGTAATTTTCCTTCAGTTTATTCTCTTGATCGTTTTTACTTGCCATTGTCGTTCCTAAATTCAGTCCCCTGCTATACATGATTAGTTTTTTTTATTTTCAAGATGCTGTAATCTATAGCAGTTCCTCCTTTATTATCTTTTGATTCTGTGGTGATCTTTGACTAAATGTCCTGCTTTTTTGTTTTGTCCTTTTTTAGATACGTATTATCGATATTATTTATTATTTGTACTTCCTCTATTAATTCTTTGTTCCATCCCGACTCTTCTTATCCTTTCTTCCGCTCCCCTATTTCTGTTATCCGTAATTGTTCCAGTGTGACCTTGTCTCCATCTACTATGAATTTATCATCGTGATGCCGCTGTCATTTCGCCTTCGATTAATAATCTTAGATCTATGTCTGTCAGAACTGTCCTTATTTTCTCCTTCAGTATTAGGTCACTTTCCTCTTTCCTTCTTCAATTCCATGTATAATTATATATAATAACAATAACTGTGACTTATGGCTGCAAAACTTGGTACACGACAAACAACGAAGAAGAATTTTAATTTTCGGGAGAAGAGTTTTCAAAAGAATATTTAGACCAACTCAGATAGGACAGAATGAGAAAATAATATAATCATGAATTAGAAATATTAATGCAACACAGATAAAATTAATGTGAAAACAAAATAGAAACAAAATAAAAACAAATAAAATTGAGACAAATGAGGCTAATTTTAGTTTCATTTCAATGGGCAATGATCCACTAGGGTTTAAGCCAAATAAGAAGAAAAAGAAAATGATTTAAAGAATAACAAAAATGCGTCTGAATAAAAAACTTAATTTTTGTATTGATATTTTCAAAAACTGAACTACACAGCTAGATGTTTGATCACTTTGATGCCTATTGAAGATCATTCGAATCCAGTTACTAGAATGGTTTTCAAATATAATTTGTGATGCCAAAAAAGTAAAACACTGTCATGCTTAATTCTACACGACACTTGCCATCTGAGAATTGTACGAGATGCGTTCCAGTTCCACCGTCTCTAATGTTTTTTCTCAGCAATGAGAATAAGTAGAAACATGGGTTAATTTTAAAAGACGCGGAAAATATTTCCGAATTTGTAATATAGATGACACCACCATACAATGTACATAGGTCGAATTACCGCCATTGTAGTAAATGTTTTGTATACTTCAAATGGCGACGTTTAGTGTTCAAGAACAACGTGTAATCATCGCCAATCAAAATTCATCGCCAATTGCGATAAAAGCGTTGTGGATGTTAAAAACATGCGTTCGTAAGTGCGAACATTTAAAGAAAGTCGATAGTGATATGACAAAGGACCGAAACCATGATTGCGCGAATGGAGCAAGTTGTTATTGAAGACCGTCGGTTAGGTGTACATGATATTGCCTCTAAACTTGGCATTTCGGTAGAATATGTGAAATCCATTTTGCATGATAACCTAAAAATGAGAAAAGTTTCTTCAAAGTGGCTCCCACGAATGCTGGCCGACAAAGGATGGCAAATGTCTCAGGACATGTTAATATGTGATGCCTCTATAAATTTCAAACTATAAAGCACACTATGTGACTGCTCATTTTTCAATCGAGACGCTGTTGCATCAGCCATTTTCCAGTGGGCAAAGTACACCCCTAAGGAAGTGGTCTTAGCAGCCATAAAATCATGGTAACGACATTATGAAAAATGTGTACGTCTGGATGGAGATCAGGTTCAGAAGTAACCGAAGTTTCAACTTTCTTCGGTAAGTACTTTTTCAGAAAAAAATTTGGATAACCTAAGAACTTGCTGCACACACTTAGTATTCTCACGTTGTTGCTTTAGTTTTTTATTTGAAGAGAATGTGACAGAGCTTCACATAAAAATTTAATGTATACAATCAATCATTACACCATATATTTCTCTAAATTCTGTTATTAACAAAATATTTTTCTTCCTAGTTGCGTCACCTCTTGATAGTTTTTTGCATAATTAGAATGGTAAAAGTCAAAATCCCAAATAGGTCCTTATTCTGGCATTACACAGAGAAAAAGTCTATAGTAAAACAAGCATGTAGTTCAACTTAAGTATAAAAAATTAAGACTGAACTAATATTTCCAATAAGAGATTTATTGGTATCCATGTTACTTAAAATCACCCCTAGTTTTTACATCTCCTGAAGTTTAAATCGTCCACATTATACTATTAATATAATAAGAAGGCTACATTAATTTATTAAACTTAGTTAAAGCCATCTTCTTACACAGTTTAAAGTAATGAAACTTACCTCTCCATATTTCATATTTTATGCATTTAAGAGGCAACACCACTGTAGAATTTTCAAAAAATAAATTTCTTTATTATTTTAAAAGATGTTTTGAGCCTTCTAAAATATGAGGCAAAAAATCTAATTCCTGAAAAAAATTTTCTATGGTATTCCGAGCTCCGCCTCTAGCGTATCGGATGATCAGAAACAGCCTGCCTGCGCCAACTTGATACCCAATGTGAAATGCCCACTTTCTGAATTGTAACTTTTCCAATACCTCCGTATATGTTGATAGCGTAGTGTCTATGCACAGTGAGAAGCATTTCAAAGCGAAAATATGTTAGTTTCGCGTCAGCAAGCGTCAGTACATGTATGAAAAAACCATTTTTTTCGCTTCTAGTCTCGGTTTTTGTGTGCAGTATTAACTTTTAATAGTTTATTTGTGATCTTATAGTGTACAGTTTTGTCTTTCAAATAAGAATGAGTGGTACTAAAGTGTACTCGGGCAGGAAAAGGTACGAACTTGCTGGTACCAGATACGGTACCGAGTACCCTTATATTGTCGAGTCTCCAAACATGAACCGGGAGCTTAGCCCTCCATACAGTATGACTGTGATCAGCACACTCACAACGCATTTACCTGGACAATCGTGCAAATTGAGGTTAGGAAGCTCAGGTACCGAACTAGACTACTTTATTTCACTAATCCGAGTGCCGGAGGTGTCACAGCTCCACCCGCCAATATCCGACATGGACCGGATAGGCTTTGACTAGTAGTGGGGGCGGACCGAAGCCCCCCTCCACCTTAAGAGCATGCGCTCACAACATGAGGCAAACGAGGCTCTCCTGTCCCGAAAGCGATGCCACCACCCCTAAGAGTCCAACACCATAGAGGGGAAACTGGTAAGTCCGTCCCGGTTGGCTTGCCCCCTCCCCTTAGTCTTTGTGTCCGTGATAGCTTTACCGCTCTATTACTATCTAGTGGCATCTGTTGACCACAGATGTAGGATTGGGTAGCTCCAGTAGCAATTTTACGGGTTACTAGCACCATGGGGTAAGGCGTACTACCCACTCGGGTCGGTAAAGGTTCCTTTCCCACGTTGGACGAGCAGCCGTCGAGATCACTTGCGTGAGTCTCTCCTCCTCATCCGCTGACACTTTTCGCGCACATTACCCACAATTGTGAGATAGAGTAGCTAAAAGCACCTTTATGAGTCTGCGTCGTGGAGTCCAAGCAGCCCCATTTGTGTCCGGTGGAATTTCCTCCACCAGATTGGACGAGGAACTTTATGGTCCTGGAATAGCAGATTAATGGTAACAATTTTCTAAGAGTAGAATTTTTCATTTGTTCATGTCTTTCACATTTCAAAACTTCAAACGCCTTTTTCTTGAAACATGATTATTCAAACGGCACACGGCAAACTTCAACAATTTCCAATCTTTCTATTGAAAATTTAACCACAACTTTTAAATAACATTACAAAGTGAACCATGTAGGGGATTTTCGATAAGTTAATTTAAACAATATACATTAACAAATAACTATCCTTTTTTGGTAAAAATTGAACAACTTAGTTAAATACTCGACAATTACACAAAAATCTCCCCTACGTAGTTCACTAGCTACACACATGTAGATTAAATTTTTTATCTAGATTCAAATTGACATATTATACTGCGTGCTGCAGAGCGCAACATGCCTCGGAAAAATTGCTGTAGTGTCACCATTTTGTAATATTTTCATGTAAAAATTTTTTGTAGTATACCTAAGTATATGCTCACTAATTACCCTATTATTTCTTAAAAAAAAAACCGCTTTCTTTTAGGCCGTTACAGTGGTGTTACCCCTTAAGTCGCCCAAGACACATGCATGTAGAACTTATAGATTATAATTATTTCACTCATTTTTATGAGACAGAAGTTTTAGAAACTTGCATCTTCTAAGACAATTTTGTTTAATTCAAAGACATATGGTTTTGACTACCTGAACAGTCCAAACTAACCTTGGTCTTTTAGATTTTTAATGATTCTCGACATCTCTAGTCCTATTAAACAATTTGATAGTTTGATATACAAACATATAACTAATGCGAAGGGATTGTAGTCTTGAAAACGACACTTTCTTCTAGTCCATGCTTATATGATGTCACGACAACAATACGTTTCATTAACAAAAACAAAATACAATTTTTAACTTTAACAACTGATAATTGCAACCATATAGCACTAATTTATCTGTAATATGAAAAAATGGGTCAGGAAAGTTTATTAATTACATTATTAAAGGCTAATAGGCAGTTTCCTATACCCGGACATGTGACTTCTCGGGATTATAAGATGAGGGTTGATCTATACTAATTAGGACACACTGAACACAATGGCACCAAGCATTTTGACATACGAGGTCAGGAACAGTTCAAAAAGTGACCTCGTGACATTTACATAGAGATATGCTGTAAAACGTCATAAAGCAATGTGCATTGATGTGTATTAAATGTTCAAATTTTGCTCACCACACGCTAATGAACACCAACATATAATTATGAAAATGATGCAATGAAATAATATGCATAAATCCGACCTTCTAGGTCAAAATGCTTGGTGCCATTGTGTTCAGCATGTCCTAATTAGTAAAGATCAACCCTTATCTTACAATCCCGAGAAGTCACATGTCCGGGTATAGGAAACCGCCTATTAGCCTTTGGCTGTGATTATTAACTAAATAACATAATATTTCTTTATTACAGTTCAAACATGATATATTTCTGTTTAACAACTAAATCAGCCTTGTCTCCTACTTTTCAACCAATATTTTTCTTTCTAATACATGAAATTATGACAACACAGGCAATAAATGCAGAATTGATGTAAATAAATATATCCAACAACTAAAATCGCCAATTTTATTTCAAAAGTAGGAACTTACCTGTATTCCCTGATGACTGCATAAGTAGAAGTCAAACTCTGTTGGATGAGTGATGCCCACATCGACAGTCGTGCCGGCTGGAATGTTTCCGCTCTTACCGCTCTGCTCCTTCTTGTCAGCGCAGAAGAGCCGCGTGTGGTGACGCTTTTGCACTACGATAAAAGTGATGCCTGGCTTATAGTCGGCCTCCAGCTTAATGCACGCCTCACGAATGGCAGTGAGCTCATGTTGCAGCAGCTGCAGAAACTGCCCCTCAGAAACACCATCGCGATACAAAATTATGCGGTGAGGCTTGTAACCGCCAGTAGACTTGTAGAACATTATTAGTAGCTCTCTAACCATGGAGCTGAGCTCCTGGATAATCTCTTGACGGTGCTGCTGCACGCGCACCGTGGCAGCATAACGAGATGGGTGCGCGTCCATGGAGCCCACTACCGCAGCTATAGAAGGCTTCTTATTATCACCTGCAGGTGGGTGGGTGACGTCGGCACCCAGAAATATCACCGGTTCATTGAATATCTGTACACAATAAAGAAGCGAATATAAAACAGATTTCAAGATTTGAACCTTACCTTTGGTCTAATGGATGGCACTAGAATGCTATTGATTCCACCCAGCTTGACGTTTATCTTCAAGCAAAGATTCGATAACGTCTGGGGGGAGGTTTTGTTGACATTTTTTGCCTGAACACATTGGGTGGCCATA
Source organism: Sinelater perroti (assembly GCA_036346155.1). Classification (NCBI taxonomy): domain Eukaryota; kingdom Metazoa; phylum Arthropoda; class Insecta; order Coleoptera; family Elateridae; genus Sinelater; species Sinelater perroti. The sequence continues at coordinate 2,670,706 of JARFIY010000344.1, forward strand.
CCTAGGACAGTGTCGCCTACCCTTTTAACTTCAGCTGAAAAAAAAACATTCATCAGATTACTCTATGTGGTATATGTAAGAAATGTTTTCTGTTATCTTACCATAAACAGGAGTTTTTCCAGGAAGCACTACTACCACCAGTTGAAGGGCCTGAAAGGTAGATTTCAAGTACCGGAACATGGGCTCCACCTGGTCTGGGCCCGTGGCATATTTGCAGAAACATGGCTGGCCGATGATGGGCATGCCAGCGTCGTTCGAGATCTTTTGCAGCTGCTGTGTGAAGTTCCTGCAGCTCAAAGTTGCACAAATATGCCTGCACGAGTTAGACTAAACCTACCTAAGAGCGTCCTCGCGCACCGTCCTCTGAGGCGCAAAGCATGCGATGGCCCACACCCGGATTTCGACGCCCGTGAAAAACTGTTTTCCACGCATATCCCAAACGCCCTGGTTCGGCATTGCTTGCTGCTTGCTCTGTAAACATTAGACCAACTGGACATACGCTTATGACTTGGGGATGGCCTAACGTAAAGCTGCAGGCCTCCAATAATGGGAGGCGTGCTTCAAGAGACGCCCCAACACCAGTTTGCAAACATTCATACTACCGTTTTTGTTTTTCACTGTGCACAATTGGTAAAACAAGTGACTTCACAGTAGAATCTTTCACAAGAATTGATCAACATAAAAAAGACTTAAACAGCACTCTAAATAACAACAACAGATAGCAAATCAATTTCAAATTTCCATTTCAAATTCTTTCTTTGTAATTTAAAAACGAAATTAAGTAAAACGGAAAATGTCATGCATATATCTAATATTCTTTAGTATAAGTGAAAAAAAATAAAACATATGAGGTATTGTATAGAATCATGTAAATAATGTAAGCAGTATCACTCTTAAATTAATATGACTATATTTAACACAGAATTGTTTATCTAACATCATAAGAACTTCAGGAAATAAAAAAAATAGTTTGGAATGGCTCAAAGGCGGGTGAGATTTTTCAAGTCTCCATTAGACTTGTCAAATACTCTTAAAGCTAGGAGAGGTGGGGTGGAGGCTATAGATGCATTATTAACTTTCGAAAGCCTTAAGGTATAGGCGAAAGTTAATGCGATCAAAATCCTGTCTGTCTGTCTGTGTCTGTGTGTGCGATATCTCCGAGACTACTTGACCGATTCACTTCATATTTAGTCAGTAGATAGTTCAGATTGGTATCTTCCTCCGTATTTAGACCTGTAGATCTCATTTGACCCGAGATACGGGGGAGGTCACACGATCACATGCATGGCTTGCTTTGCTTTCGAAAATTTCCTTTCCGGATTTTACATCCGTCTTGTTATTATTGGTTTTAGATGTTCCTCTATTTTAGTATACCATTTTATTCAGCTTGGTCTGCATTTGTTTTTCTAATGCATTGTTTCCTGGCATATTACTCCTTCTATAGTTGAATGTGGCGTTCTCATTATATATCCTAATCATTTTAGTCTACATATCTACTGATATTCCTTCAAATTCGTCTTTGATTTCATGATTTTTTTACCTCCTTTACCTCAATTTCTTTCCTAATATTCCTAGCGCCTCTTCTCTTTTGTTCAGTGTAGTAACATATACAATGGATGGCTTCATCAGTGTCTTGTAGACGTTGGTTCTGCTTTATTTCACAAGTAAACTCTTGCTTTTGAAATATTCCTTGCATATTTGCTTAATGTCTGCAATTCTCCCGAGCTCCGCACTCCAAGTGGGGAGCAAGCCAACGTGTCAGAATTATCCTGGATCTTCAAAAACTGCCCCTTGAGAAACACATCAAAAAGGTTCGGCTTCCTGAAGACGACTATTACAGTATAACTACTTCCATGACCAGGTTGAATAGTGTTGATGAAATATCACTCTCGTTTTAATTATCATGTTCATATCAAATCCTTTGAAATTATACTTTTCTATCATTTATATTAACTTTCATGGTCTTTCCAAATGCATCTAACTTTGCCAATATATTCTGCATTGACAATGCAAAAGCATATTTGAAGTTGAAAATTATGTGCACTTTAATATTACAGTTGTAGATTTTCTTGAAAAATTTTATACATAATGTGTAACAGTAATATCACTTTATAATTTGAGCAGTTTTCTCTATCATCTTCTGGCATTTTGCTTCCTATCAAATTTGATAACTACTATCCAACTGTTTATATAGTCGTTCTCCTTCACGTTTCATTAATTCACCTTTTATTTGATCTTCTCCCAGTATTCTTCCACTACTACGTAATTTTCACATTTTGGTTCAACTTCTAGTACGATAAAGCAACTAATTTCTTTAGTTTTCTGTTTTCTTTCCTCTATATAAAATGTTATATTATTCCCACACCTTATTTCCTTATTCTATTTATCCACTCGTTCTTCGACTTACATGTTATCATTGATATGTTTTAACTGTTTAGCTATTCTATCTTACTCGCCATTTGAAGTTATTCATTTGTATCCACTTTTATTAGTACCTTGATTATCTCTTTTCATCTTGTATATGTAAAGTCATAAAATCCATTTGTAATTCTATTTTCAAAATTATGTTTTGACATATTCTTATCAAATTCACTTTCTTATAATGTTGGCGGGATAATATATATTTTTAAATAGATGCGAAGGCTTTCACGGCCGGTGTTATGGTGCATCGTGTGGTTGGTTCTCGGGTTATAAGGCCATGGTTGGAGTTCAGAAACTCTTGACGTTTCGTCCACAGCTGCGTCAGACATCTTCAGAAGAAAATCTTCTAAAAATTAAGTGACTGTCCCGTACGTTTCGCTTTTATACTCGTGCGAGTATGGTAGGGATGGTGTTGGGGAGGCCTGGTGGACGTGACCGAGATGGTAGTTGTGATCAGGCTAGCTGCTGAAGTCAATCAGGACGTTGCAGGTAATATTTCTGACGTCACTCGCTCTTTCGCCGTATCGCGGTGTTTTTGCCCCTTGAGAGCGATAAACCAAGACCTAGGTAGACTGAATCTGTTAAAATTATTTTTATATTTATAAATCTCCACCGCCTCTGTATAATCTCGGATAGTAATTTCTACAGTTGGATAAAACTTGTGTTTGCCCGAATTCTATCTCGTTGCTAGGATTCTCCAAGCATTTTTAGCAATTGCTGATTTATCGGGTTGATTAAGGCGTAGATGACGTTTATATTCCTTTATCCTGGTAGTAGTCGTTCGGCCCATAGTTCCAATACAGACTTGATCACATGAGCAAGGTGTGCAGTATACCCCTGGTGTATCCTGTGCATTTCTTGTATATTTGGCTAGTCTAAGCACATCCCGTATCTTGGTGGTCGTAGTATAGATGGTTTCCACCTTATGCTTGTTGAGGATTTTTCCTATCCGGACCGTAACCCTGTTGATGTAAGGTAAAAAAGCCTTGCCTACCGTACCCGATTTTGGTTGTGTTTAAGCGAAAACGCACGGAGCAGTCACTTAATTTTTAGAAGAATTTATTCTTGAGATGTCTGCCGCAGTTGTGGACGAAACATCAAAAATTTCTGAACTCCGACCACGGCCTTATAACCCGAGAACCAACCACACGATGCACCAATATATATTTTTGTTCTCGAAGTAGTTTCCTTTCATTGTGATCAGGTAGGTCAGTGTTTGAACTTGGTTCCCTGTACGATCTTGCATTTGCCATTTTCTGGTTTGTCTTTCAAAAGTCAATATTTAGCCTATTTGGTTCTCTATTCCTCCTAATAGATATCTGCATGCCACTTTGAATCCTTCTTGAATCCTTATATTTTGTTTTCATATTATCCTCAGTTCCGTTTTCCGATTTTTATATATAGTGTTGCTATGTTGCCATTTTATTTTGCTTTTCCATTTTTCCATCCAAATATTTCTGACATTTCAGGTTGCCATTTTCTATTTACTTTTGTTTGGTGTTGTACCTTTATTAACTTTCATGTTGTTGGTTTTTCTTTTAAATCGTTTATGTAACCTTAATAGTTACTGAGGTCATTTTAAATTCGTATTCAAGTTTTTCCGCTACACTTTTCGTTTCTGTTTTTTAGAGGGTGGGGGTCAATTCCACAGTTTTATTTCTATTGGTGCTAATAGTTGTCCGATTATTTTTCTCGATTTATTTTTCATTTCCTCTTTTCTTTTATGACATACTCTTCGTTTCTTCTTATTTCATTCTCTCATTATTTTCTAATTATTCTATTCCTTTTTTCATCATACGATTTTTCACTCGTCCTGGTAGCCGCTTTGAATATCCAGAAAAAAATCAGACCGACGATCCTACCTAGTCTTCTATTTTTTCAAATTAAAAAAGAACTGGAACTATACAATTGACACCTTTATATCCTTTCAGTCACTCTGCCGTCAAATACAATCTAGAAACGTAGCACCTCATGTTATCAATTATTATAAATTCCGAATTTTAACACAGCAAATCAATGATAAACTTATCATAGGCGCCGAATACCTTGGCTACTCGCTCCAACTTCATCGGTGTAAGAATTTCCGTCGTTCAACCAGATTTAGATTAGAAAGGAAGGCAATCCATTGAGGCAGTACCTCAAGTATCTTGAACAAGCCAGATTTTGATAATCATTTTTCTTGAAATTGTTGACCATTTTCACACTAATACACTCTTTGGCAAGAGGCGGATAACTCTGAAAACATTGTACCAGATACTGCCACAAGTGAGGATTACACAATTACATCATGCTGACTAATGCACCTATTACTTGTATAGTGAGCACTAGTTATTTTCTATTTTCTTCTTACAGTAGTGCATTTTATTTGAAATTATCCTTTGTGTACATTTCCCAATTTACTATTAGTTTTATTCCTTTCAACTTCAGATTATATTCCTTACCATTTGCCTGTATTAGATGTTTCTTTAGCATATAAATGTTGCTCAATATCTCATACTTTGTTGTGAGTGTCAATTGTATTATTACAGATCTTGTTCACTATGCACTTTCTGAAGCTCTTACAAGGAAACCGCAAGACATTACAGTGAACGAATCGACCAGCAGATGGTACCAATCAATAGCCCGAGTGGCCCCTGTCATAACCCTAAATGCATTTCCAGTGGAAGTGAGTGATAGTGAAATTCCATAGTGGAACTGGGCCATAGAGGGTCAAAGTTTCGAATATAAGCGCGATTTGCACGTTAACCTATTAATATTTTTGAATGATAATTGGGAAACATAGTAAGGAGGCCTAGGCCTATATACTTCAGTACTCAAATATGTTGCCAACGCCTCCTATCGGTCACATATAGAAATTGACCTAAAACTTTGAAATCCCCTGGCGCCACTATCGCTCACTTCCGCTGGAAATGCATTTATGGTTATGACTGGGGTTACTCAAACTACTAGCCGATCCGTCCACTGTAATGTCTTGCGGTTTCTTTGTCAGTATAGTTAATTTGTAATTCAAGTTGTTTTAGTTTCACTGGCTGCTTTTTAATTGCTATAAACAATTATCCTCTAGCTTGGTTATCTTTTCATACGTTCTTCCTAAAAATTCTTTGTGTTGATGTTACTCAAAACATGTGATCACATTATCAAAGTTTGATCTTGCTAACGTTATTTTTCTCACTTCTGTTTTAGTGTAAACATGACCATTCTGCTAGCAGTATGTACTAAGGAGGAACAAATAGCAGTGATTCAATATCTCTAATCAAAAAGTGTGCTAAGGGCTAAAATTCATTGGATGTGTGCTCTACTCTATAGAAGTGAGTATGAATACATCAAAAAGTTTAAAAGTGGTAGGACAAGCATGATGCATGAAGAGGAAAAGCAAGAGATTTAGCAAGCTGGCAAACTGGCTAGTTCATTACCTGTAGATAAGTTACGATTTTTTTAATCAAATCATCAACGACAAGCTTGGCTTCCATAAAGTCTGTGCAAGATAGGTGTAAAGATAGCTCAATGAACACAACTGGTAAAACCGTTGAAGCCATTACCCGTTTGGGTTTCGAATTTTCTCGCCCCTTCCAAATATCATCTCTTTGGACCACCCAAAGATGCTTACGATGATCGTCAATTTTCTATGGACGAAGAAATGCAGAAATCAGCGCATAAGTGGTTGGGCGACCAACTAAAAACCTTCTTGAAGGGACTACTGGATTAAGTGAATTGAAAAGAAAGGAGACTATGTAGATAAATTACATACTTGTTCAACTCCCATATTTATGTAAACAAATTGAAAAATAAAGTGTAAATAATTTCTGATTTTTCATTGCACTTAATATTAAAGTATAAAAAAATGGAAAGGCAAGTATAAAATTTACAAGAATGAAAACGTCCACCTTATTTAAAAAAATGCAATAAATGAATAAATATTACTGCTATACAATAAGCCTACAATTGCCACAGTCAGATATATATAATTGTCTGCGTCCTTAAAACTATTTAATTTTACCTGTAATAAATGGAAAAAAATGCATAACTGTGTATTATATAGATATCAGTTTTTCAAATAAATAAAGCCCAATTAAGAACGATCTTGGCATGTATATACCGATAACAGGATTACGGGAAAATTTCAAATGATCCAATGATTTAAAATAAAAACTTGTTTAAATGCAATCCTAAAACTTTAATACTACTCTGTACCCTGTAACTACAAATACTAGTTATGTTCTCACTATACTTGTACGATTCTTACCATGTTTGCATAGCGTTCCCAATACTACTAACATATCACATTAATAATTGCTATTAACAATAATAACTCAATGAAGTACTGAAATTTATCTACAAATTCTTGATTGTCAACAAGCGATTGCTGGTTTAAATTTGTGAAAGAGTTGACTATGGTACATGTAAATTAGGCCTTATAACATAAAATATGTTTTGTAAACTATTCACTGTTAAACTGAAAATTTTATCAAAATGTTTCCTGCTATCTTTTATGTCAAATAAACAAAATGGTGCAAAAGATTCTACTGTGCGGTTTTTTGAGAAGTAGAAATTGGAAACAACATCAAAGTTTCAACGTCATTCAATAAATACATCCACAGATAGAAAACAAAACAGTTCTCCAGATGATACCATCCAACAGACCATGCACAACTAACATAAGACACCAACGCACGCATCAACGGGAGACACCTAGCATTCAGAGTCCACGCAGCATGTTCAACAACAAGTGAAAGCTACTCTAATAAAGGAATACAACATGAAACTGACGTGCCAGCCCACCTGTCCGCTGAGCGAAGCCACGCGCCCACCGTACTGCAGCTTGGGCGGCGGGAGCACGCGGCCACGCACCTCCATCATGTTGTTGCTGATGGTGAGCCCAAACTCCTGCACGTAGGCGTCATTGTTGAAGTCGGCGCGGCGCACCAGGTTGTTGATCTCTCGCTCGCGGTCCGGTGCGGACCTGTTTTGGGAAAAATCAGACGTATAATGCAATAATAAAATGCAAAATCAATTGTTAATAATTAAAAGCATTAAATTTCAATGAATTTGGACAATTACAATAAAGAAATTATTACAAAGACCAAATAATTTTATGTATATACTAATGGTAAAGGCGCTTTGTATCTGACTACAATCTCTGTTGTATTGCACCAAGACGAGATATCAAATCAAATGATTACACTTCAAGTCAAAACTAAAAAAATTCTAGGTGTTCCTTTTACTATCTACTTAGATGTTCCTGTAACTTTAACTTAATCCGCCACGATAACACTTCTCCTATGTGTGTAAATTAAGCAAACCCAAAATCAGTCCTCATAAACAGGGTAAATACATCAAGGATATATATATATACATACATACATACATACATACATACATATATATATATACACATACATATATACATACATACATGTATGTATGTATGTAGAAGTTCTTGCTGCAAACTTAACCTGTCCTTTTATTATAAAATCATGAAAAGTCCAAGAAAACTAAACTCCTTGACTATTAGAAATTTTTGTACGACAAAGAAGGCAAAGAAAAAAGTACAAAAAATATATAATTCATTGTTTCTATTTTGGTTTCCATTGAGTGTCGAGTGATATCTGCACAATAATAAATAAAAATTATAATTTAGTAAAACTAAATCCAAAATGCAAGTGTTTATTGAGTTATTTTACTATTTATAAAAATAGTAAAATACTAAGTGAAAAATTAATTTATTAGTCGAAAATGGGTTAAAATTCGTATCATTACAAAAAGAGATAACGAAATAAAACGACAGCGCGCGTGCGCGGCTACGCGAGTGTCAAGATAAACAACGTAAATAATCCGCAGAAAGGGACTCAAAAGGGTTTCCAAAACAACTCCAATTAAAACTGGTCAGAAGTTAATAAAATGGAGGAAACTCTGGCGGAAATAAAAACAAAACTAGATAAATTAGTAATGCAAGGCTAGAAGAAAAAATAGAAAAGTTCCAAAGTGAAATAAACAAAATTAAAATGGAAAACGAACAACTAAAAAATGAGAACATACAAATGAATTTAAAATTGGAAGAGCAAGATAAGAGTCTAGAGGAAATGGAAAGGGAAATAAGGAAAAGAAGACTGATTATCCATGGAGCAGACAAACAAAAGAAGGAGGAAGACCTGCAATTAAAGAAGATAACGATGACTATCCTACAAGAAATAGGAAATACAGACAGACATGGAACAAGAGTAACAGCACGAGAATTGCCAAATACCATAAGGAAAAACCAAGACCCATTATGGTAGAATTACGCAACTGGGAGAAGAAAATGGAAATACTTAGGGCGACAAAAAAAACTTAAAAGAAACATACATATATATATAGAAGAAAAATACACAAAAGAGGTACAAAAAAAAAAAGGAAAGAGCTAATAAAATTTATGAAAATAATCAGAGAAAAGGGAAACCATATAATATTCAGATATAATAAATTGATAGTAAATGGAAAACCCTACACACTCAAACAGCTCCAATCTATAAAAATACAAATACCAGAAATAAAAGAAAAGAAAAATAAGAAAATAGAAACAAAGAAGAAAACGAAGGGAAAATAGAAATTGAAAAAATATTAGACATGGGGAAACCACAAGAACAGGAACATAAACATTGCAAGAAAGGAGAACATTAAGCCAGAGGTCGCCAAAAAATACCGGGGAGACAGACGTACGAGGCAGATCATTAAAGATCACTAAAACAGGATGGCTCCCAAAAAACTAATAAAAATCAAGGGTAGAACGACACAGGAAACGACAAATGCTATGGAAAAGGAAAACGAAAAACACAAATCAAAAAACCCAAGAAAAACGAAGTAAGAGAGAAAAAGAAAGCATAGAGAAGATTGGAACGTGGAATGTGAAAACCATGTTAGCGGTAGGGAATATTAACAAGGTTTCAGACAAGGAAGATCAACGGTAGATGCGATCCACACATTAACACAGATAATAGAGAAATGTTATGAACACGATATTGAAATACACCTGCTCTTCATAACTTCCAACAGGCGTTCAACTCCATAGACAGCAATTAATCAAAGAAATGAAAAATATGCAAATACCAGGAAAGCTAGTAAGACAGGACCCAACATGACAATGATGAACTCTACTGCACAAATATCTACAACCGAAGGTAATTAAAGTAAAATTAATATAGAAGTGGGAGTGAGACAAGGGGACGGTCTTTCAACCACGCTGTTCAATATAACATTAGATGGGGTCATAGGTGAATGGAGAAATAGAATGATAATGCACAACTTTACCCAAATAATCGGATACGCTGATGATTTAGCACTCATAGAAGAGATAAAAGAAGCCTAGAACAAGTAATAATGGAAGAGTCAAGTCCCTAGTAAAAATGAAAACGCAGAAAAGAAAAAATTGAAGAAAAACTGTGTAGTGACTGAATTAGATATTGAAATAACAAGTGAAGAAATATTAGATAATTATGATAAAGAATAATAAACGACGGTGTGGAAATAAAGGAGCAACCCATTGAGGAAGAACAATAATTAAAATAGAATTAATTAACAGAATTAAAAAAGAAGAAAACTATAGGCCAATATATGCAAAAAAAAACGATACAGAATAATATTATAAATGATTAATAATCAAAAAATAAAGCGAGTTAAAAGTTCGTGAAGATTTTGAGCCACTCTCGACAACTAGCACTTGCAGACTATTGGATCAATTTAGAATAATACGATTTAGCACAGCTTAGTAATTGTACAAAACAGGAAAAGTTTATAAAAACTGACAAGCTAACATCTTCTCAAGCACAACAGTTGAATGTTTGCCAAGAATTCAATAAAAGTTTATTTTGCTAAACGAATTGTAATAACAAGTGCATATTTTTTAGTAATCTTGAGACGCGGAATTAATGGTTATATCCTAGCCAACTTCCTTAACAGGTGGCTAAAAACACAAAAGCTATATTATGCGTTTGGTGGTATATTTTGGCCTTAGCAACCTAAGAGCAAACTTTTGGAATTCAATTTTTCCTTGACTTCGACCCCAAGCAACAGTATACACGTTCGGACGTGGAATTCCAGTTCCACGGATTTCTGAGGCTTCTATACATAAACAAAAATTTGTGGCCACTTCCGGTCAAACCGGTCTCGAGATTTTCCGATCAGGCTGATTTGTGGCATCTGGACTTGACGTATGGTCCTTAGTTGAATATTACTAGTTGAAGCTATCTTAATCAAAAGATAAGGAATAACATATTGGAAACTGGATGCACTAAAAAATCTTATTGCATTATTGTAGGGCATCCCACCTATGCCAGTTCACAGATTTGTGAACCCGGTAAGACTTGCACTTTTGAATGATACCCCCCTTATGTCTTTAGGTTCAGTAGTTCTCGAGTTGAAAGTCTCGACGGACAGACGGACGGACGGACAAACAGACGTCCGCACCAATTTCATAAGGCTTTGCTTTCAGGTATAGAAGCCTGATATAGGATGGCCAAGGATTAGATGGGAAGATGACTTAAAAAAGTACGAACGTGAAACTCCGGTTCCACGGATTTCCGGGACTTCTATACATAAACAAATATTTGCGGCCACTTCCGGTCTCCAGATTTTCCAATTAAGCTGATTTTTGGCATCTACACTTGACTTATCGTTCTTAGTTAAACACTGAAAACGTGATTTCTCTAGCTATCACAGATCAAAAATTATAAGGCGTGACAGATGTCAGAAATGATAGAAATAGAAGCTGGTCTCCAGCTTGGTAGCTGCCTTGATCAAAAGTTATAAGGAATGACATATTGGAAGCTCGCAGATGTGAACCCGGTAGGTCATGAGCTTTTGAACGATACCCTCCTTATGTCTGTAGGTTCAGTAGTTCTCAAGTTGAAAATTGCGACGGACAGACAGACTATATATATGAGACGATTAGAGTTCAGAGTTTGAAAACTCTGAATATATAAAAAGAAAATTAATCTGTAAGTACCAATTATGGTCGACATACATTATTTCGTTAGTTTTTACTCTTTACTTTGCCTGAAGACATTAAACAAACAACTTTAAATAAAATATGACCCATCTATGTGTACAAACTTCTACTAATATTCAGATAACTTATTTGACGGAGATCTATTTCGCTGTTAAACTCTTGATTTGGTAGAAGTATGGCTCCGTCGTAATACTGATGTCTTGCAATAGCAGCTTCAAGTGGATATTTCCCAGAAAATCCAGAAAATCCAATGTACGACATCTTCTGCAGATACAGTTTTCGATTCGGCTAAAGCTGCAACTATTGAAATAGTTTTATTGACAACGTTTCGAGAGTCAGTAATGGTGTTCCTCTTCTGTTATGATAAAATCGTCAAGCATTAGTGACATGACAGGATAGCATTAAAGTGGCAATTTCCAAACAGCGTCGGAGATTTTTAAACAACAGAACATAGAAGGCCCATTGTTTTAACTTTGACATATGCATATGTTTGTACGTGTTCCTATAAGTTTGGTTGCCATATTAAATCTAAAGTGCATTTTCTTGAACTAACAGTAGAGGGTCTTCCTGACCAAGCTGACCTTCACAGTTAACACTGGTATTACAGAAATGACTAAGCCAAACTTATGCTATGTTTTTGGGCAGCCCTTTCACCAAATATGTCGTTAATGCTACAATCCAATTCTGTTCCTTTCAGTCCTTATTTGAAGTATATAATAAACAGCTACATATGATCAAAACTATGTAAATCTGATGACTAGCACTTGAACATAGCGACATGCACTTGTGAAGCTAATAAATGGACCTAAAGCATCCTGACCATCCAAATATTTCACATACATTTGATACTTTTGCAGTAATTAATAAGTACCAGTGCAATTTTCAAAGTGGCAGGTCACCAGCCGATCAGATTTTAACGCTAAAGTAAATTTAATACAATATACAGGTTGTTCCGAAAATGTTAGAACAAACCTATACCACAAGAGCTGGACGAGACGAACAAAAAATCTCTTTACCATTTTTCGATCCAATGTGTAATTACAGAGATAATGGCAATTAAAGTTTTAATAATTCTCAATAGTCTTGTTTAATTTAATAGGTAATTGGGCGTAAGAGCAACAAATGATGATATATATTATGTAAAAACTAAAAGACAGCCACTAGAAATAAAGCTAGTGAAGAAGCCTTTAGATTAACCTTAAACCTACAAGCCTAGTAGTGCTTGTATATTATTCACAATTTACAAAGAAAAATGAATTTATTCTCTTAGACAATCACTTAGAAGGTTCACATATCATGATCTTCAATACTTCAGATAAGTTAGAACCTATTCTCAAAATCATTCTCTATTTCATACACTACTTACACGATTGCATTAATACAACACATTCAAGAAACATTCCTTTGGATTACATTCTCACGATGGATCAAACACCTGAATAGGAAAAATATAAAACACCTGAATATGAGAAAAACACTGTTATACTCCAAAACCCCAACTCTTCAACAGTAACTTTAAAAATACAGCTAGTAGTGATTGTTTCATATCACACTGTATTTGGAAAAAAGTGGCAGAAGAATCTGAAATACATCAGAGTTATTTGGTGGATAGTTACTTTTAAATTGTTGTCATCATGGATCTGTATTGTTAGTAATATTAAATAGTATAAAGATCTTTAAAAAAATTGTTTTTACAAGAAATACAAATGATCAGTGTAGATTCTGCTAAATTATTTCAAGTCATATTTCATCAAAAGAATGGATCCTGCCTACCATATAAATAAGTAAAACTTTCATGATATATTTCAGAAGGCACTTCTAAATTTGTTAGTTATGTTAACATACATCTTTAACAATAAAACCATTGAAACACAAATTAAACCAATGGTTTTTGAAATTTAAGTTGAAAAGTATCTAGTTGAAAGCCTTCCCAAGTAAGGTCATTTAAAAATACTGTTATTGTAATATTTACGAATAATCTCAGGGATATTGCCATGTATAGTTCAAATCATATTACTTTCAATATAACTAAATCAGTACAATACGGTTAAATAATCAAATCAATTAAAAATCATTTTGCATTAGCTGTTTTGTCGCTTTCAAACTACTTTAAACATACCTTGCAGTTGCCTTTATCATGGTGGAAGTTTGCATGTCCGTTAGTTTCTTGATACATCTCTGTCCAGCGACGATGTTGCAGACCTCTAATGGTAAGTAGGTGTGTTTGTGTTCTTGCCCAACCTAAATAATACACACCGTTAATCAACTAACATTTGCTCACCTCTAATTAAACTCACCTGCAGACATGGCAAGTGTGGATATCTCAGCTTCATCTTGTACTTGTCCAGGAAATACTTAGCTACGGTGCACTCCACTGTTTGGCCGTTATCCAGTTGGAGTGGGAATCTGCAACGTTAGCAAAATTAGCATAAATCCATTACACCTGACAGGTCTGCATACGATTGCATCTGTGCAGGCCGCCGCGTTACATTGCACACGCGGTACTTCCGCCGCATCGTGCCGCAGTGTGTAATCTCTATCTTTAAGCCCTTGATCTCTTTTGTAAATTTCACTCTTTGGCTATCTGTCAAGGGCTTCCGCTGCTCGTTGATGTCTCGAATGTCCAAAACTTCACACATGAATTCGATAACGGGCTGCGCTTTATAGAAGGCGGTTGCCGACACTGAAACGAGAAATAAGTTACTATTTTCAAACAGCAAGAGTCATAGTGGCACAGTTCACTCACCATCGATGTTCAGCATCATTTTCCACTGAGACGGCCTGACAGACTGATGGAATCCAAACCACACTTCTCTACCGCCACCTAGAAACAAAAAAACATTGTTAATTTAAAACTATCTAATTTTACTAATCTAAGCAAATAATTAAAAAATGGGTTAAAACTTCCAACGAAGGTAAAAGTGTGTAAGATTAACAGAGACTAGAGCAAACTGCATTAAGCCACATTATCTCAGTTTACATAAGAGTAAGTAATTACTTCCAGCTAATTAACTTTTTAATTATTAGTACAAACCTGAACTTTATAAATCAATTCGAATTATTGCCTGTTTTATGTATGCAAGAGCCACGTGATTCTTAATTTTCTTAACTTAAAGAGCATAAAAAGAAAGAAAATAATTGCCTAATAAGAAAAATAGTAAATCATTAGGCCTTTTGTTCAACGCCAATTGTTATCAGTACAAATGCAGAACATTTGCAAAATATTTGTGTGAATTTATTTTCTAATATCAACTAACTACCAAATTTGGAGATATTAGAGAAGAGTAACAACATATCTAGATAGAAAGATGGAACAAAACAGGTCATTTTAATGTTTTCTATTCCACGAAAATATCAAGTGCTAATTCTATTCTTGTTTCCAACTCATAACACAAATATGCAATCAGCATCCCATGGACATATGACTGTTATTTATTCTATGTCTATATCAAAAGTCTTTTAGAGATCCAGTTAAGTCGTTTTCAATATTATAAAGATCAAATATTTTGTAGTGTCGATCAATAAAGTTCTGTCAACTATGTTGTTCTGTGACCAGAAACTTGAATTTGTTACAACTCTAGTAATATGAGTTCATAAATCAGAACAGTCAGATACATTAGAGTAATTTCGAAAACCTCTCCTTCTTTTTGGTTCAATTCCCTTAATCTAGTAACTCGCTCTTTTTCTTCAACACACTATCACAAACTCTACCATTGACTCCCCCTAAAGTACAGTAAACTATTTGTAGATCACTAATAATCTTGATGGTTTATTCAGAACTGTCCTACCATTGGCATCTCTATTTAGAATCCCCTTTAGTACGAAGTCTTATCAACATTTCAGAATCTGCAATCTAGAGAAGACGCGTCATCAAGATAGAATATATCTTTAAATTACTCTACTATGATCTTTTATGATACCTATTGAAAGTATCGCTGACTTTGAAAGACCAGTTGACCATACTTAAAACTGCAATAATCAATTTATATATTTATAGCTAATGGTGCATTAACACACTACCTACTCAACTGATTTGAATATCATAAGAAAGTAGATCTGCACAAATTTTAACCTTTGCTATTTATGATTTTGATACACCATACTTTTTGGTTAAGATTCTCAGAAATGTTTCGATTTCGTCAAAAAGCGTTAATCAACTTTTTTCTAAATTTTAGTTACCTGGGCCACTTTTTCTTCCAGATTATTATTTATGATCAATAGTTAATAGTATCGAAATATCTTTGAAAATGTCTGAATATCATACAAAATCCTTTTTCGTTGTTAGATTCATTCATTGACATTTTGACTACACCAAGGATAAGTCAAACCACGAATGGTTTGGAAATTTTATATATTGCCAGTTTTAGCCAGAAAATAACTGGCGCTGCTACACTTTTGTTTTGATATAGTTATCAATTTAAATCGTTCCATTTTTTCGTGGACAGAATTTAAAGATTTGGATATAAACCATAAATTCATTAAACTTCGTTCACTTTTTGACTTAATAAACAAAATAACTATTCACTTGTTGATCAATGATGATTCTATACTTAATAGACATTCTTATAAAACAAAAATGTTAATTTTTTTATAATTCATTAAAAAAATATCTCTATAAGTTTAAGCCATATAGATGGCCACAAAAAATAATTGAGGTCTATCGATTGTGTGACTAAAAAAGTAGTAGAATGAGAATTTAAAGTTTATCATAATCATATCTCTGTGTAAAAAATATAATGTGCATCTTCATACTGATTTTTCATTAAATACCATACTAAACTAATACATTAAGGGGGTTAGTACCTTTAAAATCTTAAAATTTTCGTGTTTTTTTTTATTGTTCTATTTGAAAGAGCTACGCTTTACGAATACTTTGCCGCAAACCCGAACGCGCTACGTTCAAATTTGGCGCTGCGAGAGCTTGTGACGTGGCGCAAGGTGGGGGAAGACGCTCCGAGCGAAGCGGACGACAGCTGCCAGCTGACTTCGTTCCCCCTGCCTTGCGTATGCGCTCTGCGCGCTCTCGATGCGCGCTTTTCTCTTGTTTTCTTACGCGGTGTGTTGGTGCTCTTTTACTCTATGGGATTGAGCGAGGCCTTTTCGATATATTTTCTCAGTGGTTTTCGTGGTACGCATGAGCTCAGCGAGAAAACAAAAGCACAACGTCAGATTGTTTATGCTTTGTTTTTCTCACCGGTGAACGATATAACCTCGACTCTGACTTGTTTATTGTTGTTATATCTTTGGAAGTATTTATTACAATGACTGGCCGGGTCTATATCGGTCAAAAGGACATGGGGAATATAAGGAAGACCTTCCGAAGAAAAAACGTGTGCCTCCGAGCAAACGAAGAAATCAAACGCCCGAAGACAACGCGGACCTTTCTACGTCGGCGAAAAACTGCGAACTAGTACTGGCTCCGAGGGTGTCGAGATTACAGACTTTCAAGGATACCGAATTCTTGATTTGTGGACTTTTGTCATTCCTAACTTCTCTCATCAAGTGTCGCGAGTGTGATGGTGAAATGAAGTTTTCTGAATCAGCTGTTCGCGGGCTTGGCTTCAAAATAAACATTTTGTGTGAATGTCCTGGAAGATCACATCCCTCCTGCCGTTACATTGGAAAATCCTACGAAATCAATAGGAGATTCCAATTTGCTATGCGGGTGATAGGAATTGGATATAGCGGACTACAAACATTCTGTGGGCTTATGGACTTGCCGGTGTTTTTAGCGAGAAATCATTACGGGGACTTAGTGAAAATGATCCGTGATGCGTGCAAGACTGTTGCAGAGTATTTTATGAAGAAGGCAGCTTCCCAGGAACTCCAAATTACGACTGAGACATCACCATTGTCAGATCATGCCGGCATTTCGGTATCAGGCGATGGTACGTGGAGGACTAGAGGCCACACTTCACTGATGGGTATGGCGTCGATCATCGGATTCTACACGAAAAGGTGATTGATGTGGTTATAAAGTCACTGTTTTGCAAGATGTGTCTTTCCTGGGATGATGGGAAACCACAAGAAGAACATGAAGATTGGCTACAAGAGCACAAAGAAGTGTGTGAGATTAATCACAGTGGATCGAGTGGCAAGATGGAAGTAGACGCTGTAGTCGAAATGTTTCAACGATCAGTCGCTTTCTCTGGTGTGAAATATCTAAATTACATTGGGGACGGAGATTCCAAAACCCATAAAGGTGTCACAGCAAGCAAACCATATGGAGATCAGCTAGTGACGAAGAAAGAAGATATTGGTCATGTGCAGAAACGACTAGGAACCAGACTACGAAACATTAGAAAAGAGAAGAAATTAGGAGGAAAGGAAAACTAACTTTAGCTACAATAACCCAATTATGTAGCTATTTTGGAAAGGCTATAAGAGACAACTGCCAAGATGCCCAAGCCATGCACAATGCTGTATGGGCCACTTTCTATCACATGTCTTCTACAGACGAAGATCCCCAGCATTTCTACTGCTCTGAATCTTGGTGCAAATACATGAAAGCAGCCGCTGAAAACAAGCTCCAAAATTTCAAGCATCCGTCTCGATTTCCTGTAGAAGTACAAGAGGCCATCAAACCAGTCTACACTGAGCTCACAAAAGAAAGTCTTTTGACCAGGTGTGTAGGAGGTTTTCTCAGAACCCGAATGAGTCATTTAATAATATTGTGTGGAAGATAGCTCCAAAGCTCTACTTCAGTGGCCTCCCGACTGTGGAAATTGCCACTTATGTGGCAGTTTGCCTTTTTAATGAAGGCAACAGCTCCCTTCTGAAGATATTGCAAGAACTTGGTATCCAGATTGGCTCCAAAGCAAATGACTACACCAAACAAGCTGACAAAATGCGCTGGGACAGATCCTTGACTAGGCAAGAGGAAAGGACGAAAGAGGCCAGGAAGAAGGCCAGGAGGCCAGGACCGCAAAGGATAAGTCCCACACTGATAAGGAAGGTCCCCAGTATGGAGCTGGAATTGATTCAGACTGGCAAGTGCACTTTCATTGACATGATCTCACGTATGACCTTGTAGTTTGATAAAACACGATTATCTCAGTTTCACTTTTTGGACCTTCCGTACATCATAATGTAAAACCGTCCCTCAGAATTTGATGAAATTTTCAGGGCAGGTTAATAATATGATTATTTCCATTGTGACACTAAAATATTTTGTTAGAATCATAATAGAAAAAAAATTTACAATTTTTATTCTTATAAAAAGGGCGTTTTGTCTAATACTTCATGTTTAACTAGTGAAAAAAAATATTTTTTTCCAAAAATTAAAGAAATTAACAGTGTCACAATGAAACTACAACTATAAATCAACTAATCTTTCTTTGTGCAATTGTTTCAGATCCCCCATAAGGTCAGCACAGTGTACGAACTGCCAAGTTGTTCTTAAATCTCTCCAACGTTGATTGTCCTCCCCATAAGAGGTTTTTAAGTCAAAATTTTTTAAAATAATTTTAAAATGTATTTTAAAGTATGATTAAATTTTTCTGTTAATTTCAATCTACTTGAGTTGTTTTTTCTAACATTTTTTTTTTTTCAAAAATACCGTATTTTTAGGGATTTAAAGGTACTAACCCCCTTAACGGTGCAAAGATTAGCAAAAAAAATGTTCTGGATGTTATTAATGTTCTAAATGAACCATTATGTTCCATCCATAACAACTTCTCGTTTATGTTCATGTAAGGTGCACAGCCTCTTCGGAATCCCAGTTTCCCCTCTTACAATACAGTTTTTCAAAGGTTTGGATTATTTCTAAGTAAAGCTCAATCATTCTTATGGGTTTAAAATAGAATTAGACATTGCACCAACTGAAAACAACTAAAAACAATGTTGTCGTTAAACTATTCACTAATTGCTTATAATAAATGCAAATCAAGAATATGCCAAGGTCAAACAAAATTTCAAGCTTTTTTAGTCTATTGCCAATACGCTTTGTTGAGTGTCTGCCATATTAAAGAGGAAACGGGTAATTTCTAGGAAAAAAAAAGATAACATTTCTCTTAATACATTATTGGTCTTTCATCTCTCAAAACTATCCAAAAGTGTCACACTTCAACAAATATAACTATCATAAGTTAAAAATATCAGGAAATCAAGACTCAAAAAGTGCTACCTTAAAAACTAACGAAAGTTAGTAATAATACGTCCTTGATATACATAAATAGTAGAAGTTAAGAATTTATGACATAAATACGTCATATGATTAGACCTACAGTTAAGGTGTATAACAGCTGTAAATTATATTAAAAAGTTGAAGAATTGTTTTCCTAGATAATGTTAGGCGCAAAGAAAACAAATATATATATATATATATATAGATAAGTTGCACAAAAGCATTTGGAATCGTCTACATATTCATGTAAAAAAGTCTAGCAAAAGCACAACAAACAGTGAATAATAGTTAATAGTTAATAGTTACTTCTAATTTTTTTTAAGTTAAATTAGTCATTGTCAACTCTCATCCATGGTTGATGGTGCATGGTAGTGTAATTTAATTGTAAGAAAGTAAAAACTATAAGTTAAACTTGCATATTTGTTTACAACAGATATTCAGTGATAATAACGGTTTGATAACTTACAAAAAATATATTTGAAAATTTAACGTTAAAGCACTTCATGGGCAACCCATTGCACGCTTCGCCATTGACAATAGAATAAAGTACTTTTTTTAAAATAAGCAATTGAAATGTTGTTGCTAAAAGTGCCAGAAAAATATAAGAGTAACAATTCTCAACAGAGTATTGAAAAAGAAAGAAGAAAATAACAAATGAGGTGGAACAACGTTCCAACATATAAAGATTGAATTTCTAAATATAAATATAAATGGATATAAGAAACTTTTAAATATATTCTACTGAAGGCAGTAGAACAAATTTGCAGTAAAGTTAAGAAAAAATAAAAAACAAAAAACATGAGGGAATAGCAACATAAAAAACTTGCTTAAAAAAATTATCAGAAGTGTTGAGATTACAAAATAAACAAAGCAAAGATATAATTCAAATAAAAATATAGGTAGCAGAGCCAGAGAGGCAATTATGAAAACAATTTTGAAAATCATGGAAGAAAAATATACATAATTTTGAAGTCATTTAAATAAGACATCCTTTACCACAAACAGAAGACAAGATGGAAATATTCTCCTCTCCTCCTCCTCAGTCTTAATCCCCAGTAGGAAATTTAGTGGCCACTGCGGCATATTGAATTGCTTCTTTCCATTTTGCTCGGTCTTGTGTTTCGATTGTGAGTGTATGCATAGATTTTACGTTTAGCTTTGTAATTTGATCCATCCATCTGGTAGGCGAACGACTTCTGGATCTTTTTCCTTCTGCCTTCTCCTGTATTACTAATTTTTCCATGTTGTCAGGTTTTTTCCTCATAATATGTTCAAAGTATCTTAGTATCTTGAGTTGTATTTCGCTAGACAGTTGTCTCTTGGAGTGTTGATATATCTGTTCAACATTCTGTCCATGAGATGTTCAGCATTCTTCTCCAACAGAACATTTCTGCGACATCAATTTTCTTCCTCTCTTTCTATCTGAGAGTCCAGGATTCGCTGCCATATGTTAGTATAGGGAAGATTAAACATTGTATCAGTCTGCATTTTATTTTCTTCGATATGTTGTTGTCTTTCCATATTCTTGTCAATTTTTTCATAGCTGTTCTAATTATTTCACATCTCTTTCCGATTTCTTTTTCTGTTGAAACGTCATTTGTTATTAGTGACCTCAGGTATGTGTATTGTTGTACTACTGCGTAATTGTTTGAGGTATGTCGGGTCTGTTGTTATGTGGTCTGTCTATAATCAAGAACTATGTTTTAGATATGTTTAGTTCCAGTCCTAATTTAGAGCTTTCTCTTTCTACCCAGTCTATGATGTCTTGTAGTTCTTCTTCGTTGCTTGTGAGCAGAGCCGTATCAACGGCGTATCTTAAGTTATTTACTTTTTGTCCGTTGATTGAGAAACCACCTTCAAGGTTTTCTGTAAATTTTCTCATTATAAATTCTCCATATATGTTATGTTAAAGAACTGCGGCGATAGGATGCAGCCTTGCCTCACCCAACATTGTGGATGGAATTTGTCAGATAACATTTCGTTCACTTTGACTCTGCCTGTATTATTTCTATATAAGCTGTTTATGAGAGATATTATAGGTTGATTTACTCCCATTTCGTCTAATAGTTCCCATAGTTTATTCCATTTAACTTAATCGAATTCCTTGCGATAGTCAATGAAGAGGATGTATAAAGGGATGTTGAATTCCCTGGCTTTTTCTATTAGTTGTCTCAGTTTCATTATATGATCTCTAGTGCCTCTTCCTGCTATGAAATCTGCTTGTTCTGCTGATATTTGGAAATTTAGATAGGTTTTGAGTCTTTCGTTAATTATGTGTAGGAGGATCTTGCTGGTTATAATTATCTTATATATAATTATAATAATTAATGCGATTATCCGGTAGTTTTGGCATTTAGTGATACTACCTTTTTTGTGGATCGTTATAAACATAGCTTCAGTCCATTCCTTAGGGCATTGTTGAGTGTGCCATATTTCGTTGCATAAGGTGTATAGCTCTTCAATTCCTATTTGGTCCGCTGCTTTGATTATCTCAGTTGTAATTGCATCTAGGCCAGGAGCTTTTCTTGGTCTCAGTTTGTTTATAGCAGATGCTATTTCGCTTCTTAATATATCGGATTCTTCATTGTAGTCGTCCATTGTGTATATGATTTCTTGTTGGCTTAGATTTCCAGAGTATAATTATTCGCAGTACTGTTTCCATGTTTCTGTTATGCCGTGTATGTCTGTTTTTGTTTGTCCCTTTTGATCTTCGATCTTCCAGGTTTTGGGTTTGAAATTTTATTTTTCGAAAGAGGTCTGTAGGTTGATTTGTGATTGCATGGTTTTCGATTTCTTTACATATCTCAGAGTAGTAGTTGTTTTTGTCTTGTTTGCCTGCTCTTTTTATTTCGCGGTTTAGCCAGTTGTTCTCGTCTTCGTCTCTATGTAATTCGGTTTTTTCTGCTTCTTTACGTTCTTCTATTAGTTTGAACGTGTTGTCGGATATCCAGTGTTTTCGTCTGGTTGCGCTTTAGTCATGTTCGTATTGGCTGCTTCCAGCAGCCTGTTCTTAATATTGAGCCATATTTCTTAAGTGGATGAGTTGGTATTATATTTTGGCTCACACTGTTTTAATTGATTGAGAAATTAATCTTTGTTTTCTATCCTTAAAACATTCTTATATTGCTGTTCAGTAGCATTTCTAAGTTTAATACGTATCGTTGCTGCTAGTAGTTGGTGGTCTGAGCCACATATTGCACCCGGATATGTTTTTGCATTGATGCAGGAGGACCTCCATCGAGTTTTTGTTAAGAGATAGTCAATCGGGTTTCTTGTTCTATCTCCTGGGCTTTTCCATGTGTACAATCTTCTGATGTGATGATTAAATGCAGTGTTCATAATAGTATAGCCGTTTTCCTGTTGCGAATTCTAGTAACCGTTCTCCTCTGTCCGATACCGAATTTACTTAGTATATGTCTAATGTGATCATCTTGTTTCTAACAGACATTGAAAAAAAAACAAGTAAATAAAGCACTTTCAATAAGCAGATACAGAGAAACGAAATTAATGCAAGTAATATCAAGACCAAAATTGGAAGTCGCCAAGCAGCGACAAAATAGCCTTAGTATAGAGGGCTTATAAAAAAAAATAGACCAGAATGGCTGATACACATCATGAATACTACTTGCAAAAAAGTGAACTATATCTATGAAATAGGAAATTACCATTAAAGTACCGCTACAGTCTTATTCGCATTGAAATATGGAATAGAAAATACAATTAAGCATTGACAAGTATTGCACTTGTGTTATACATATATCTAAACCTTTTTATAATACAGAAATCATGGGAGAGGGGCGGGGAGTTAAGAAATCATAATATAAATGGATTTAAAGTTATGAAAAGTGTATATATATATATATAGAAACATAAGACATGCAATAAGACTAAACCACAAACATTGGGGGATTGATTATAAAAGATACAAAGTCATTACAACACAATTTGGTTACTAACATGCATTTAAGTATTAAAAAACAAAGGGAACAGTAATAAGCAAGATTCTGGTAGTTACACATATAAGAATCAAAGGTAAATTGTCGGAACAAGTTAAATCATTAAATATTTGGGATATATTGTAAGTAGAAAAGAAAGAATTAATGCGAAAAAAAAAAATAAAATAAAAAACTTATATACAAAGAAATATCTAAAAAACAAAACAAGCTATAGAAGTCTATTTGCACCAATGTTACTATATAATTGTGAAATGCTGGCAGTAAATGGCAAACAAATGAAATTATAAATAATAAAAATTCAATATGTGAGAAGAGTATTAAGAGTTCAATTACAAAATAAAATAAAAATATTATAGCAAAAGAAGGACTAGAAGTTAAATAAAATATGTGAAGCAGATTAGTTAAGATGGTCAGAACATATTATCAGGATGGAAGAAATATCGCTGTCAACTGCACTAAAATGTAAAATTGAAAGAAAAAAGCACAGAATAGACCACCAATAACTTAAAAAAAGAATTTTTAAAATCTACAAAAAGGGGGGCAGTGGAACAAAGCGTTAATAGAAGGAAAGAACAAAAAGTGATACAAATTCGTCTAAAGCTGAATGATACTGAAGGGAAAATTTTACACTGGTCTACTGGTAGAAAAGGACAAGACTAAGTAATAATTGTTTATTTTTCTATTATACTGCATAATTTAATTATCAATTCAAACCTGTTTTTTTAGTCCTTAAAGTGATGAGGGGTTCCATCAATGTCCAACAAGTTTTCACCAGACATTTACCAATTTTGGTACCATATGAGTTCTATTATTTTGTACTATTCTAACATAAGTTTAACAGTCATTATCGTTCACATGAAATTAGCACAAATAAAAATTAAAACTAGATACTTCAAGAGGATAATGATCCCAAACATTAAAGGAATCTTTCTATAAAATGAGAGCAAGAAAATAGTACAGATCGATTAGATTGGCAAACCCCACTGAATATATGTGTAGGGATATATTAAACTTCATCTCAAATGGAGATCTTGATCTACTGTAAAATTGTTAAATAGTATGCTTTATTTAAGGATGTTAAGCAATTATCCACAAGCTAAGTACCAGTTACTAACCTGCCAGAGTAGTTACCTGGTACAGCACATGTATGATATTAAATAATTTAAATTACAAAAATCGCGCGCTCGTTTGACAGACTTTACCATAACCACCACTCAACATTTTAGAAATGTACCTTTTAGTTTTTTCACTATTCAAGGTTTTCCACGATTTATCATCTCACAGTTGAAATGGCAAACACTGTACTCAGTTATTTTTATTTATTGATTAGATCACCTTCTCAGGCGTCTGTTTTGGGTTTATCCATACCGAAGCTAAGCTCTTTAATCCCTTGACCACAAACTGACCAAATATTCATATGGCCATCAAACGTCATCATGCCTATGATTGCAACTTCAACCAATTAATTGGTTGCTTAATTTTTTCATATGAAAGTTTTTTATAAATATAGCGCGTCATATAAGGTGCCCTGTAGGGTCTGAACAAACCCTCAAGTAAAGATAGAAGTATATCACATTTTGGCTTTGTAAGAATAACATTTTAATATAATTTTTGTGTTTGTTACAAAGACATCCCATTGAATTTATAATATTTTATTTTTAGTCGCCTACAAAAGAAAATGTGGTCAATTTTTTATTTCTTGACTCTAAAAAAGTAAAACAGTTTATGTCAACGTGCATATGCATTTATGTATGTGTATATTAACCTATAATTTGGCCTATACTATTCAGAAATATGTAAACCAACAATTTTCATATTTAGCTCAAAAACTTCTATATACAGGAACGTGACAATTTATTAAATTTTGGTATTGATTGAATATAAGTTACCTAAGAGAATAAGATTTTCACTGATCGCATAGAGAAATACCTTTATTTGTGCCTATAACACCAATAAAGAAACAAAGTTAATACTAACATTGTAAATGGTTCTCTTATAGAACGTTTATAGTCTTACATGAAATCCGAGTGCAATGGTGTGCTGAATCCATCCCCCTAATATTTTATTGGGGCAGCTGCATAAAGCTACAGCTATGTAAATCTTTGAAGCGCAGTTTTTTTGGTGTTATCCTTACTTCATAGCTGCCTAAAATAAATCTGTGCGTCATTTTTGGGGTAATTTATATTTATAATTTATAAAGAAATATTGTCATGCTTATTCATGGCAATAGGACACACAGAGTGCTGCAGAATTATTTGTATTGAAGTTTTCAATAATGTGATATTCTTGAATAATTTTGTTAAAAATCTATTAAGAAAGTACAGCCACTACATTGTCAATTTTTGTTTAGAAATAATTGTGATAACCTCAAAAAAGATCAAAAATAACAATGAAGTTTGAAACACTGTAACTAACCAAACAATAACTTAATACAATCAAATTCATAGTGTAATTCAAAGCAGGTAATGCATTACTTTTATCATCAATCACGAATTAGAGCTTCCATTTTTCTTCCAGTTTGCCAAACTTCTCAGTTGTGTTCAACACTTTCCTGTCCTATCACTATGCATTACTTTGGTTCTCCTCTCAACAGTTCCATAATGTTCGGATTAAAATTCTAGTTGAGCAAGTCCATGACAATCACCTGACAACAATGCATAATATTTAGTCATTCTTATGCTTATACATATTATGGTCCATGACATAATTAATTTGGTTTGGGAGAATTTTTAGTAAGAAATACATCTTATAAAGGGTCTTCCAATAGAGACTTCCAAACTTTGACAGTTGATAAGGGCCATATTGTTGAAGCTACATCTGTCGAATTGGCTGTCATTTATTCAGTCTGTTTTGCCAAATCACAATGGACGGATATAGCGTTCAACAACACGTGCAAATAATAAAATTATTTTATCAAAATGGATATTCTGTTCGGGCAACATTCCGCGCGCTTCACCCATTTTACGGTCGCCATAATCGCCCTACCGAGAGGACTATTCGCAGTGTGGTGGATAAATTTGAGTCTACTGATTCAGTAAACAATTAACTAACACCCGTACGACGACGAAACGCAAGATAGATCTGCCGAAAACATCGCCGCTGTCCGTGAGTGTGCAGGAGAATCCGAGACAGTCGATTTCGCGTCGCTCACAAGAACTCGGCCTTTCGCAGACCAGAACTTGGCGAATTTTGCGTCGTGACTTGGTCCTGCACCCGTACAAAATTCAATTGACCCAGGAGCTGAAGGTAAACGACCATAGACAACGACGTGTGTTCGCTGAATGGGCCCTGGAGCAGTTGGAAATTGACCCTAATTTTCATCGAAAAATCATCTTCAGCGATGAGGCCCATTTCTGAATGAATGCGTACGTCAACAAACAAAATTGTCGAATTTGAGACGATTCCAATCCACATGAGATCCAAGAGCGTCCAATGCATCCCGAGAAAGTCACTGTTTGGTGTGGATTTTGAGCTGGCGGCGTCATCGGAATGACGTTGGCCAAGCCATCACCGTCAACGGCGAGCGCTATAGGTCGATGATTACCAACTGCTTTTGACCTGAATTAGATGATATGGACACCAATGACATGTGGTTTCAACAGGACGGCGCTACGTGACACACAGCTCATGCCACATTGGACATTCTGTACGAGCGATTTGAGGGCATGGTCATCTCACGTGGAGGTGATGTGAACTGGCCACCGAGATCGTGTGATTTGACCCCGTTAGACTATTTCTTGTGGGGTTTTCTTAAGTCGCAGGTCTATGCGAATAAGCCACAAACCACAGCGGCCCTCAAAGCCAACATAACCCATGCCATCGGTCAAATGCAGCCTGATTTATGCGCCAGTCTTGGAAAATTGGACATTTCGAATGCGTACCACCCAGCGAAACCGCGCGGACATTTGCACGATGTTATATTCCATCGATGCCATGATAGGCCTTTCAAACGAAAAAAAATTTCGATGATATCTCACACACACTTCGTTTTATTTAAATTTAAAGATAGGAAGCGCTTAATGAAAGACCCTTTACAAGCATAACATAACCTCGTCTTCGCGGCACGCAGAAACATCCCCACAATTGGTGACCAGCCGATGTCATGATGACAAGCAAAGAGGAGACGTTGGCCGTAGACGAAATGGCAGAGGAAGCAACACGACAGATTCACCGAGTCCAGATGAGGATCCCACCATTCTGGCCCCACGACCCAGAGATGTGGTTCACCCAGGTAGAAAGCTAATTCTTACTCAGTGGCATCACCAGCAACGAAACCAAATACGGTTACGTAGCCGGGAACCTGGAAGCACGATACGCCAAAGAAATCAGGGACATCTTCACGAACTTCCCTGCAAATGGCAAGTATAAAAAATGTAAAACAGAACTCATCAAAGCGCATCATCCAGGAACAAAAGACTAAATTATTCTTGGAACGGGAAGAATTGGAAGACAGGAAGCCATCACAATTCCTAAGACGTCTACGACACCTCGCAGGAGCTGCAGTACCAGAAAACCTCCTGCACTTAATCTGGACGGGACGCTTGCCAGTCAATATAAAAGCCATCCTTGCCACTCAAATAGGTGCAACCTTGGACGTGATGGCAGACTTAGCAGACGCCATCATGGTAACCGCACCATCAACAGTACACGAGGTACGCAGCACAAGCCAGGAGGACTCCATCAAGACGCTAATCAATAATATAGCGCAGCTAAAAGCCCAAATAAACAACAGTTCTCGCGAAAAAAACACGGGATAGACCGCAGAGACGCAACCGTTCGCCATCCAGAAACTCCAAACACGACATCTGTTGGTACAATTACCGCTGGGGCGACAAAGCACAAAAATCCTCATTGCCATGTAAGGCAGCCAAGAACCAGGGAAAAGAGACGAACAGTCGATGAGCGCGGCAACCGACACGCTGGGAAGCAATCGGCGCCTATACCTAACCGATAAGAAATCGAGGACCGAATTCCTCGTGGAAAAACCGGCGCCGACGTGTGCGTTTTCCCAAGAACCTTGTGTCGTGAAAAACAGACGCCGTTCGCCTACAAGCTATACGCAGCTAACGGATTAGCAATCGAGACGTACGGGATGACGATCCTGGACCTCGATCTCGGTCTCAGACGAAGCTTCCCTTGGAGGTTCATAGTCGCCGATGTCCAAAAACCAATCATCGGAGCCGATTTCTTATCATTTTATGGACTACTGGTGGACATGCGCAGCCAACGAATACTCGACATATGCACAACTCTGACGACAACTCTGCCATTAACGAACTATCCATTTACGGCACCCTCCTCAAGGAATTTTCAGATATCACTTGACCAGCTGGAGTTCCAACAGATTCCTGGCACAACACCTGCACCACATCCTAACGACGGAAGGGCAGTCGGTTAGTTCCCGACCCAGGCGTCTTGCTCCAGACAAACTCAAAATAGCCAAGGAAGAGTTCCGCTTGATGATGCAGCAAGGCATCGCACGACCTTCCAAGAGCACGTGGTCATCGCCGCTCCATCTAGTACCCAAGAAGAACACAAAGTGAAGACCATGCGGCGACTATCGCGCACTAAATGCTCGCACAGTGCCAGATAAATACCCGGTTCCACACGTGGAGGACTTCTCACAGCATGTTCATGGCAGCAAAATATTTTCAACAATCGACCTGGTGAGAGCTTACCACCAGATCCCGTAGTAGAGGAGGACGTACCGAAGACGGCCATAACAACACCCTTCGGGTTCTTAGAGTTTCCTACATGAGTTTCGGGCTTATGAACGCAGCCCAAAATAGATCGATTTTATCACTTCCTCTAAAGCGAAACCTTAGCCAAGCTTATTTGTTTTTAATTTATTTTGTTTTTAAATTTATTTTTAGTAACCCTTTGTGGTGTAAAAATAAATATGATGCTAAATTATTCCAACTAAAAAGACCTTCACTTGGTGAAGGCCTTATGTCAATTGAGGAATATGAAAAGATCATCAACTATCCACTAGAAATGAAAGTAGAACCAAAGCCAACATCACCCATCAGTCGCTATCGTATTGTGGAGCTTAGTTATGTTGTCGAGTGGGCAGTAACTCTACAATATGAGCATTCAAAATCATGTACTCTAGGAAAACTGAATATCAAAGAAGAAAGACCCAGAACTTTGAGTTTAGCCAAGTAGTTTTTGACTGTACGATGTGTTCAAAACAATTCAAATTTGGGACAGAAAATCCAAACAAGCCACCCATATTAAATAAATCAGCTATTTGGTGTGTTATGACAACTGCAAGTTATTATAGTCACCTTGATCAACAACTTAGTTGTATGGATATTCCCAATATATCAGAAAAAAATGTTTTATAATATTGAAAATGAACTGGGGGAAGTAAGTAATCCATAGTTTTAGAGTTTTAGCCTGATTGTTAATTATAATAAATAATTTGCAGGAATGGAAAAAGTGTCTCTGGAAATCGATGATCGCAGCTGGTGAAAAAGAGCGAGAATATATCATATCAATTGGAAGTCTTAGTGAAGATAATATCCCTTGTATAACAGTGTATATTGATGGATCCTGGAGCAAGAGATCTTATGGCAATAATTATAATGCTCTTTCGTGGATGGTTGACATAATTGGACGACACACTGGCGAGTTACTGTTTGTAGCTGTTAGAAACAGATACTGTTCAATTTGTGCTCTTGCTGCTAACAAAGATAATCCTCCAAAATCTTATCACTTATATAAAAACTGGACGCATTCAGCTCCTGCAATGGAGGGAGATATGGCTGTGGAGGGTTTCAGGATAAGTGAAGAAATGCATGGTGTCCGATACACCAAATTCGTAGGTGATGGAGATTCCTCAGTTTTTGGTAAGTTGAAAGAAAATGTTCCATATGGAATTAAGAAAGTTGAATGCACTAACCACGCTTTAAAAAACTATGGCAAAAGACTACACCAAATAAAAAAATATATCCATGTCAATTTCCAAGGACGAAAATTTCTGACTGTAAAAAAATTGGTTTGCTGCAGAAACGAGCAAAGTGTTCCAAATCTATGAACATGTGAACAAAGGTCCAGAGGCATTGCAGCTGTAACGAAAGGATTTACAATACAGTGTACACCATGTATTTGGCGACCATTCAGAGTGTCGTAGAAATATCTGCCTGGGAGATGAGTCGCAAAACAAAGTATCTGAACTGAAAGAGACGAACATTTACTATCATTTAATTGGCGAGTTAAAATTTTTCTTGAAACTACAGTAATAAAATGTTTTCAATTTGTAGGTGCCATTTACTTATTGGTTAGAAAAGCCCATTTGCTTCTAAAAAATGAGAATAACAATAGAGCTGAATGTTTAACGAACATTGTAGCGCGTTTCAATATAGGCAAACGTCTCAACCTAGTTCAGAGAGGTTCTTACGAAATAAGAGTGCACTTGGCAGCTTTGCGACATATGAGCTTCAATTTGCATCGAAGTCCTTGGAAATCAATGACAAATAGTAGTCCAGGTATGACTAATGGCATACTAAAAATGACCTATTTTCTGGAATTTTATAGGATAACATTTCAAGCAGTTCATAAACAAGAGTTCGGATCACAGATTATCAAAATCTCGGAAGAAACTGTTTAATGATAATAGTGGTAAGGAAAGTGGTCAATCAAAACGAAGAAAAGTTGGTCTTAATTCAACACAACCATCAAAAGGTAAAAATAAATTTTTTTTAACCAAGTGCTGATAATTTTTAAAATTAAAATCTGATTTGTAATTTATGCATGGTTTCTTTTAAGACTACGGTTCCCATTCAGAGCAGCCAGTCAAAAAACCTGAAATTATTGCATTGGAAATTGATAGGATTTTAAAAGGATTGCAGGTGATATCTAACCAAAAAAATAAAAATAAATAAACAAATAAAAACATAAAAAGCTATTTAATGGTCAATAGGTGGATAGAGTGGATAAAGTGGAAAGAGATCGGAGTGAAGAATCTTCAAAGTATCAATTTACAGACCCTACAGGGACTTATGAATCTGAGCGCAAACAACAAATTCTTTATTTGGGCGGATTATAAGTATTCAAGCACACACCATGCCATGCCATGCCATAGTTAAGGCTTGTTTGAAACCCAATATTTTCAGTTCAGAAGGAACAGAATACGGGATTGCCAAAAAAAATGTAGCCATTCGTTTATTTGAAACAAAAACTGGGTTGAAGGTAGAAAGGTCAGGCTTGTGGGTGAATTTGCAATATGGTTTCCTTGGAGCCTCCTCAGACGGTAACATTGCCAATGATAACTGATAATTACAGTGAACTTTTTTTTTATTTTTTAAGGGTTGATTCATGAGTTACAGGCAATTTTAGAAATAAAGTGTATTTTGCAGCTTCTAAACTGAATAGAGTAATACATGTTCCACTATGGACGATGTTTTGGATGAAATGAAAAAAATGAAAAAGCCCATCTGCTTAGAAAAAAAAATAACAAAATACAAAGTTGAATCACGTTTACTATTACCAGATAGACCTACATTATTACGCTAAACCCAAAAATGATTTTATATTTTAAGATCCAAGGCCAACTAAATATCTTCTTCTTCTTTCTCATTTCCCATTTATGCCTAACGGCGTTGGGCCGTTTTCAGTTTGGGCTGTTTTCACCAATCGACAGGTGACCAAAAAGGCTTGTTTGCTAGTGATTTTGAAACTGATTGGTCAAAGGTCAGCGTTAGTGACCTAACTAGAAGGTTCTCAAATTTGGGAGACTGCTTCGCCACTTTGCTATGCGTTGCAAGCTTTGCAGGTTTATTTAATTTATTCGCCCTGTGGTTTTTCTTTTTCCGAATTACGGAAACACAATTGCAGCCATGCGCAAAATGGCAATAACAATGACTAATTGAATATTCCGTCATTCTTATTTGTTCTGTTTAGTCGAAGCTAATTTTTAGAAAGATAGATATTTGACCTTACCAAGCAAAAGTCGGCTTACTTTAAAAAATAAGATTGTTTAAAATCTTAACAAAAACAAGTATAATTATACAAAAAATAATAAATACAACAATCAAATGCCAAATCGTAAAATTCAACTCTGAAAACTTTCCTAAGAATCGCAAAACTGATAAATTTTAATAATCTGAAAAATAAATTCGGGACTAAATCAAAAAATTACTACCTAATACTTTAACCGTTCTGTAGAGAAAACTGCAAAAATTATGAATTTATCTTACATTGAGTTTTGTCGTGAACCATCATCTTTACGATAATGAACTCGAGCTAAAGTCTGAAAGGTGTTGCTCCATGATATACATTAGCAACAATGGCGACCACGAACCAAATAACTATCAACGTCATCAGTTTTAACAACCTCCTGCTTTAAATGTTATTAATTTCTTGTTTTTGACCACATGGTCTCTTAAAGTAACTTTTAAAGTACAGGTTAACCTTTTTAAATTTTAATTGTAAATAATTTTTTGTTAAGCTAATGCAAATTTTAATGATTAAATTAAGGAATAATTTCAGTGTATTTGGTTGTTTCAACCATATGAACCCGAAGACCATGCTTTATTATTGACTACAATTTTTCCAATTGTCAATTTGATGTGCCAAATTAAAAGGACGTTGTTTATAAAATAGTAGGCTGAATTCATTGTGGTGCCCTCTGGTGATTCTCATGAATGGATGGCCCTTCTTAAGAATAAAATCTGTCCTGAAGACAATTCAATAATTGACGATTTGAATCAAGCTACTATCAAGAAATTTGATAACATTCCATCTGAAATGTACGTCAATATGTGCAAACATATTACTTAGGAGCAAAATGCTTTCTTATTAAGGGAAAAACATAAACATTTCATTGTTATTATCAAACACGTTTACTTTTAAAATGCATATCTTGTTTCTGCTTGATCAAGATTTTTTAAATAAAATCAATTTAAACCTGATGGCTACTTTTACACTTTTGAACAATACTGTACATGTTTGTGTTAACAGATGATTCCAAGAGATAAAGAATGAATTTAAAAGAAAGGAATTTACAATTACAATTCTGATGTTTTTAAAAGCAAATAAAAACACATTGAAGATTATAAACCCAAGTTCTCACACACACATAGCTAGTTATCTCATTAGAATTGTTCCAACCAAGTTAGTGATATATCAAGATACACCTTAAATGACTATATATTTGATACAACAAGCAGATACTAAATTAGCTAGTAAAAATAAATAATCCAAAAACGTCAGATTCCCACACTCAGTAGCTAAAAGCTTCACTAATTTGACCCAGCACACTTGAGTATAACAAATTTGATTTCTTTTTTTAAGTATCATAGAGTAGTTTATATTATAGACTAGCTGTACCTGGCCACACATCGCTGTGGCTTTGCGTTTATGTCCAACAGATGGAGCTGTTTTTCAAAAAATCATGTTTTACCTGTCACAGGTGTGGCATCTATATATAAAAACACGCACTTATTCAAATACAATGTTGTGTCAAAATTTCAAAGCAATTGGTGTAGAATTTTCAGAGATTTAAGATTTTGAACGAATCAACATTTACATTTTTATTTATTTATATTAATAAGTCGATCAACCTCAAAAGTAATAATCTCGTTTGTCAAGGTCAAAAACAATCTCTGCACAGCAAACCAACAAATGCCCATATGTTTTAATGAATATGTAAACAGTAAACAAAGATTAGATTGCCTGATTAAGACCTACTGTTAATGCAGAAATTGCACCATATTGTATGCACACACCATCGTTGCTGTAGTACTTGCACAAATAATAAACAGTGAAAAACAACCTAACTGCTTGAGAATTCTTCAAAGAATACTGTTCAATGTTTGCCTACAAGTAGTTTGACTTCAGGTTATTAATGATCAAATTCCTCACCTTAAAAAGCTCTAAAAAACTAACAATAATCAACAGTACATGCATACAATTTAAATTATAGGAAAATGAATCATTTATCATTAAATATCAATAACAATAACAATGTCACTATCAAAAAAATATTTGTACGTTACACTTAGAACTTATGGAATTTAGACTTTCGTTCCATAACAGGACTGTAACAACTCGATCTCCCAGCATTATTCAGCACAACACCGACCTCAAATAGCATTGAGCAGATCGTACTGGTTCTATCATTTAATGACAAGCCTCTTACCAAGGGGGTGGTAGTACCCTTCAGGGCTGCTGAAGAAGCTCCTCCCGACAGGCGTGTAGCTCATGGAAGGCAGATGTCGCATGACCACGTCAAGGGCCAGGATGGCCTCGTAGGGTATCTGCCGCGTGCGGCCCTCCAAGGCCTCCTCCAGCCCATAGAGCGACACCTGCGCTACCCACTTGATGGTGACCCGGAACAGCCGGTCCTTGCCTTCCCCTGGCAGCGTCACTTCCAGTTCCTCGCGCGAGTTGCCGATCGGCAAAGGGTCGCGCGTGTACAGGTTGTTGCGGCCGTCGAACACCGGCTTCAGGTTGCCAAAGATCTTGCTGTACGCATGCACCATTGTTTCGATGATTTCCCTGTTTACCTAGAACACAATGGACTCATTAGTACTTTTAAAATTACCACATACACCAGGTGTTACATCAACTTTTTTAATCATTTTTAACAGCAAATTAACTTTTAGCGACTTTCATAAATATTTTTACAATTTAAATTTTGCAACATTGCAACAGGGTGATGAAAACGATATAAACTTAAATTAGAAACTTTGGAGAGGTTGGTTCAGCTTTTGAAAAAATCCTCTAGTTAGGTCAAAAAATAAAAAACATTGTACATTAACACGTTTATTTTACAAAAAAGAAGCAACGCTATGAGTCCAAAAAAGTCATACATTGTTCTGGATATGGTAAACAATGATAAAACGAGCACTGCTTTGTCAAGCACCAATTCACAGAATGGATTGGGTAAAAAATTGAACAGGATGATCTCAGTTAACTAAACATTGGTATTTTCTTTATTCATAATCCAAACTATGATTATCAACATAAAAATTACCTGCCCCATCAAAGCAAAAACAATTTTTTTTGCACAAGTGTAGACATATGCAATAATATATGCTCTGAAAGATATGAGCAAAATTAGACTGTAACATTAGAAGATTTTGAAAAGGAACAAGGATCCAGTCGGGGGGTGTTTTTTATCCATGGTGCATTTTGAAAGTGATGTATAAAGGGTTGTCTTTCTCGTTTACTTCTTACTTATTCCAGATCATATTCTTGTTTGGCGTGATATGGTGACGGAATCTATGTTTTATAACAGGACAATGCCATTGCTGATATATATTTCATATACGTAATTCGACGCTACCGATTTTGAACAAACTTATAAATAATATATCCACATATAAAACTGTACTATTCAAACAATTTGACAATTTAACCACTGCAATAGAGGAAAGTTTATACAAAAACATCTTTTCAACTCGGTTCATAAAATTGGTCGTTCCATTAAATTCGCTAATACATTAGGACCTATTCAAATCACTGGCGTTATTTACTACTCGACTAGGTAATCAGTTTCACATCTTCGCAAGTTAAAATCTTAAAATGAAGATTACCCTGCACAAATTGTACTAATTGTGAGAGACAACAATGAAGAACACCTACAAAAAGTAACCTCAGAGTTTCAATTTCAATATGTGCGTCAGTCATACCTAAATCATTAATCATAATTGTGATTACTTGTTACTTGGTTAGGCAACCAATTCTACTAGATCATACAATAACGCAACGAAAATCTCAACGTTCTATTTTGTTTCAAACGATGACAATAAATGTGATCTTTTTCTATTCCGTTTAAAACGATAAAATTTTCCAATTATTGGATTTGTATAATTTGGTATCAAATTTAGGTATATTAGCAGTATCAAGGACGGCATCTGGGATCGATTATAATAAAGAAAACTGTAATTGATGATGATTCTTGTTTTAAAACGACTACATATTATAAAACAAAATCAGTAAAGATCATTGCAAACATCAGTCAAATCAATTCCTTCAACACTGAACAACTCTTACTGTATTCCAAATAAAAAACAAGTTGACAAATTAATTTTCTCTTTTGATTGGTTCAACAAAGAGAGACTTTATAACAAAACTGCACAGCTACCACAGTATTTAAGAAGTGTTTACAAAGTTAGAGAAAATGCCGTAAGTATGAAATAAAATTATTTAAAAACATCCGAAGGTTAATTACCCTCAAGGCAGAAAAGAAAAATTGTTTTCAAGAGGTTGCAATCGTTCCAACCAATTTTTTCCTTGGTACTTGTATCGGAGAATAATATGGTAGACCTTTTTATGCATGCACATGTGAAAATCAATCGTTTCCAAACCATACATAATATTTGCCACATTTTCAATTCACACACAATGAAGGAAATAATCTATAGCGCTACCGTGAAATCCTTTATTATATATGCTAGATGCCAGGCTTCCTAGTAATCATTTTTCCTATTAACTTCTTGTTCCAGTACATAATTCTTCAGGTTCCAAGGATATTTTTCAATGAGTATTAAAACAGACCCTTTATTTTATTGTTATTGTGTTGAATATTAGGTATTTAATGTTTCCTATGTAGCAAAAATTCTTTATATTACTAACATTATCACAAATTTCTTCACATACCTCTTAAAAAGATTTTCAAACTTCACGTTATACTTTTTTCAGGAACACTCTTAATGCCTTAGGCTCTACACTACCCTTGAATGAAAAACATTTGATGATTGTTGGTCAAGTAATTTGAAATTGGCAAAATAATAATTTGGAGAATACTAAAATTTACAAAGCAGTCAGAAAATGTAAAAAGAAGGAAGAAGTTGAAAAACATATTGAAGAAACTCGACATGAACGTCGTCTGACTTGGCATAAGTTATACAAATCAAATATCTGTGTTGATAAAATATCCCTTTAGTAATGCTGGATTTCACTAGCAGATCTGTCAGTATACAATATTGTGGGAGACAATTATCTTGTTCATCTAAGAGCACTCAGACTGAAACATCAAACAGGGTCAAAAGCTATTTAGAACAACATAGATATGCGTCGTCCTGAAAAGGTCAACTACAATTCTGAAATCCAGAAGACTTTATGAAGCACGGCAGCAGATCAATAGTGATCTGAGACTGCTTCTCCTCATGTGTGGAGAAAGGGGAAAAACTGCCTTCTTCATGGGATTACCAATAATATTATGAAAATGTTTTCTCCTCAAACATTAGGTGCGTGTGGCATAAACTTTAGTTTCGAATTACTTTCAATTTGCCCAGAAGTGCAGATAATTTGAATATATAGACTTACATTCCATCAATCGCGAGGGGAGTTGGAATGTTATCCGAAACACCAAACAAATGAAAAATGCCTCAAACTCGAAGATGAATGAGAACGCATTCTACATACTTGAAAAGAAATGTCACACAGTATTAGGGTTTTAAAAATGTTATGCGGTTTAGATTGTAAATCTTCAAGTTTTAATGTTTGTGGAAATGTTCGGCAAGTAACATGTTAAAGCGAAGTATTTGAAAGCATGACATTGAATGTTACCCTTGCAAACATAGAACTAAATTATAGAGTTTGGAGTACGTTATGACCAAAAAGGCAAATGCCATACATCTGGGCTTTACTGAAACCAAAAAATCCACACGTAACTTATCAACACACTAAAGAAATAAAAAATTACACGTGGATTTTGGACATTGAAAAACTAACGACTTCAACGCTAAAATTGGATAGTCCAAATGAGAGCAGTTGTCGGACCATTTAATGTGACATCTTCCAATTTATTATAAGCAAAAGCCACCTTTGGCAACTAGTCACACGGATTTACCCAGAATAAAAAAAAACTGAGACTACATCAGG
The DNA here is from genome assembly GCA_036346155.1 of Sinelater perroti. Taxonomy (NCBI): domain Eukaryota; kingdom Metazoa; phylum Arthropoda; class Insecta; order Coleoptera; family Elateridae; genus Sinelater; species Sinelater perroti. The sequence continues at coordinate 2,709,023 of JARFIY010000344.1, forward strand.
TATATCCTATTATACACTAAGCGAACACATATAGTAATAAATCACCATGACACACCCCTGAACCGCCCCTTAAACGCAGAAAGATGTGTGCCGAAGCCAGATTTACAATGTAGCATTTATAATATTTTATATTTACCCTTTTGCGTTAGATGAATAAAAATTTAAAAGCCCACTTTTACAATACACACTATCATTAATAGTGAGAAATTAAATCGCCATTTCTAACAGCAACAAGTTACTCGCAGCACTAACACCACGAGTTCCCAAAAATGGGTCAGTGTGTACCTGATTACTGATATACCCACACTTTTTTAAACCGGCCAATAACGGACAGCTAGTTAAAATAAACGGATAATTTTTGACAGTTTTATTACTATATGTATTCGCTGAATGGATGTTAAGAAGACAGTTAAACTAGGAGCAAACTGCGACGTAATCATAAATTGCTGGTTATTATTTACAATAATGTACTAATCACTCCAAGTACTTCATTACAAATTTCCCCCACTTTTTTGAAAATTGTACAAGCAGATAAAAAAAACAAGTACGGACGTGGAACTCCGGTTCCGCAGATGTCCGGGGCTTCTATACATAAACAAAAATTTGCGGTCACTTCCGGTCAAGCCGGTCTCGAGATTTTCCGATTAGGCTGATTTTTGGCGTCTGGACTCGACTTACGGTCCTTAGTTGGATACTGAAAACGTTATTTCTCTATCACAGATCAAAAATTATAAAGCTTGACAGATGTCAGAAATGACAGAAATAGAAACTTGTCTCCAGCTTGGAAGCTGCCTTGATCAAAGGTTGAAAAATAAAAGGATGGACGGACGGACAGATAGACGACATTACTCTCTACATAAGGCTTCTCATTTTAGTGTATAGAAGCTTAAAATATCATTCTATAAGAATGATTGTAATACGAATATTTCCATTATCACTCGGAAAACAATTTTACTACAGACAGCTCAGCTTCAACCTTCAGGCCTCTGTTATAATCCTTTGAAGCACGACGTTTGTAAAGGCCCTTAGCAAACTATTTAATGGAAATCAAGTTAGAGTAATGCACCCCCATTTACAACTAGCTTGAAACCCTCATGTTTACAGCTCTTTGGAGATAGAAGTGCAGTAGACAAGTGTTATAAGCAAATTAGGGGCACTAACAAATCTAAATCTGAATAATTGCTGTAAACTAACTCGCAAGCGTGCAAATACACAATGCAAGGGTTGCAGTCAAGTTCTTGAAAATGAAAAGGACATCCCTGTATCAGAACAATTCTTATAAGAGAACTAAACAATTAATATATAACGAAGAACTTCAAGTACTAACTTCAAATTATATACAAAGAAAAGAAAAATGCATAAAGAAGTTAAAAACTGATCTCTTCAAGGAAAATTACATCAAAATAGTCTCGACTGCCTTGAAAATTGTACCCTACCTCCGCCACAAAAAATAACTGGAATCTAAATCCCATCGAACATATGGAAATTTTGTGTTGGATCGATCTCTGTGAAGAAAAGATCGACTTCAACCTCTAGACTCCATTAGGCTTACCTTTAAATTTCGTAGTGTGTCGAATATATCCTAAAAAACGCTATAAACCCCAAAACGCTGTCAACAGCAAAACCAGAAAAAGAAAAACCAATATACAAGTCTCTACACACAATGAATTTTAAATTTTTATTTCAATCCTATTAAACTCAGTATATAATTCTAAAAAAGGCGTTTCCTTCCCATTCATGGATTTTATTAGATAACACGCTCTAGTATTATACTCACCTCCTATCTTATAAACACCACATACCTATCTATTTCCCACTTCCAAACAGTTTTATTAGTTTCAAGACAACATATTCATTCTTCCATTTCTTCAAACTTAAATTATCAAATTTTGACGTTACGTAGTACCCTGTATTGCATTATATCTGAACAATTAAAGTTTAGTTGTAACGTTTGCATCAAAAAATTTTAAATAAATTTTATATTTTTCAGTGATTATCCAATAAAAACTTTATATTGTTTTAATTCAATTGTTCCAACCAACAGCTCGGAATCAAAAATACCAATATAGTTGTATCATCTTGTATACAGGGTATTTCAGGAAAAATAAGACACTTTAAGAGGTGGGCTAAACGTGCCCAAATTTTAGTAAACTACAACCGTTCTAAAATTGCTCATTTCTTATCAACACTTCCCGATCGTTTATCTGTTTAAAAACCTAAAAATAGCTTTGAAATCATCTGTTGCCTACTACAACTTTTATATCTAGTTTGACTTCCCGTCATTCTCAGTTTCAAAATGGAAAGTCCCAACTTGCAATCTGGAAAATGAATTTTTAAATCAAATGTGCCCCATTATACTCTGAAAATTAAGTAGAAATACACCAACGCGTTGAAAAATCACCAACCATCGGGTTATTTTCAAGAATTGGATCACAGGTACCTTAACTTCAGAAAAAGCGTCAAAAAAGCAATGCCAAAGTCTTAATTAACTGCGAACTGAAAATTTTACTAAGATTTTGCTTTATTATCGAATAACATTTCGATACAAGTAGTCACAAAGATGGTAAAAGAATCGGTTGCTCTCTTCATGCGTTGGAATCACTGGAAAAACAGCAACCGTGTAGTGATGATGGGTTGCTGTTGACAGAACACTATTGAATTTCTGTTAATTTTAACGAGTTTAATTAATTCTATTAATCAACAATCAAAACAATTTCACTCCCCTGTAAGCAACATATTTCCGTTGCTCTTCCTAAAATCCAAATTCAAAAGCACCCTGTATAGACTTTCTAATATTCTTGGTTATGTGTTGGTTCATAAAACCTCGACGTTTTGCGTGTATTACAGTATTCCCTATTTCAATTACCAAGCTTTTCAATTTTTAACTGAGCAAACAGTATCGATTACCCTTTCAAATGAACAAATTTAAGTTATTCATGAGCAGTTTAAATCGAACAGAATAGTAAAGGCAAGTTATACATCTGTCAACTTATAGCGTTTCCTGTACTATAATTTACATGTTTAGCCATTCTTTAAACATTCATATCTTTTTTTTAATTTTTAATTAATCAATGATTGGTGCAGTGGTACATCTCTTTTTTATTCTTACCATAGATCGTCATCGGAGAATTGGACCATTAAGTAACAGAAATTTCCATATACATATAATCAGATATGTTTTGGTCTTTAAGTTTCCTTTAAATGTTCAAGTTATTTGTTTTAAAGGTAATGTAAGGTATCCGCCAATTATTAGTAGCAAGACTAAAAAAATTGACGCAATTGGTGACAAATATGTGATCATCAAGAATAAGAATATTTGCATTCGTTTGTTTCTCACTAATTGGGGCCAATGAAGATGGTATATTCAACCCAACAGCGCTTATTACAAGAATGTTAAACATCTAACGTTTAGAAGGCATGAAATTTGAAAAGATTTCAGTCATAAATATGGCACAATAACAATAAACATAAATTCATTTTGAATCAATTTGCACATTTGAAATTTAATCTGATGTCTTAAAACTATTCACTGCTGTCAAGAGAGGAATTCTATGAGAAATCAAAGCAGAAAAAGAAGAGCATCAAGTGCATTAGAAACACGTAGAATAAGTTAGGGCTGATTATGTGCATAGACCTTTTCCATTCGGCTAGGTATACTTTTTCTAAGGGACTTTCAGTCCAAAATATTCTTTGGCTCGCCCTTTTCAAGCCTTGTCTTAAAGATGTGCCATACATTTTCAATAGGGTCGAAGTCAGGATAATTCGCAGTTAATATATGACATTTAACTCCGATGTGACAAATCAAGACAAGGAAAATCGGGGCAAATGACATGGGGCATTGTTCTGTTGGTATATCCACCAATCTGGATAAAGAGCATTTATGTTATCCACGAGATTGGCCTGCAGAAATCGGATATAGATCGCAGAGTAGCTATTGCCCACTCCAGCGACATGTAGTATAGTCCCTCGTTGAGAAATGATACCCCACTTGGTCAATTTTCGAACCCATGTTCTCTAAGGCGTCGAGAAATCAACTTACCCTCGTAGCCCAGCGTTCAAAATTGACTTGGACCCGAAGAAAAACAGACCAAAGCTTGTGTTGATTATTAATCGTTGCTAGACGTTCTGATTCTTTCTTGCGGTACCCATATATGATGCTGAGTGAATACTCTGTCCCATTTTCAATTTTTGGCGTCTCTGACCTACTTTCAAATAAACTATGATGCGTTGTTTTTGTTTGTTGATGTTTGGCAATTGTTGCGCGCGATGTTGTTAAATTTTTATGTTGTTTTCCAGTTTTATTTTGTTTTGTGCAGCTGCGTTACCAATTATGGTTTCGATTGCCAATGGAAAAAATCTGGGGACTTCTGAACTTTTCAAACTTGTTAAACTTTTTTATACATCAAGATTGTATGTTTTTCAAGATCAATACAGAAAATAATTATTTTTTCAAAATTATTTTACTATTTATATTGTTTCTAACGAGTCTGGTATGTACAGAGTGCACCAAAAGACAACTTTCGTGGGAAGATTGCAGCGATTATCGAAGCGCGGAGGCAGCAGCGTTGGAGTTGGCATTAGTACATCTTTATTTTCAAGAAGGGGGGATCAAAAACAGACTTGGTCAGACAAGAATAGCTATCCCGTAATATGGTACAAAAACATTCGAATAAAAATAAAGAAAATAATATATGAGACCATAATTTAAAAGAAAAATATAGGCAACTGAAATGGAGGAAATGCTGTGGTCTGACCAAGATGGATATAACAACAAATTCGAAACAGACGTATTCAAGTTTATAGAAGATAAAAGACACTATTATGGTATGGCCACGTGAGGAGAACAGATCAATAAAGTTACGGAATGGAGTCTCGTAGGGAAACGAAGGTGAGGAAGACCTCGAAGGTCCCGGAGGGACGAAGTCGACGAAGCTATACAGAAAAGGGGATTAAAAGAGAGAGACTAGGAAAACAGACAGAATGGAGAACTTTGTCAAAGAAAGAAAGGCAATGACAGTTGTAAAAAAAGCCTGAATATATACACATGCGCCCGCTGTTGTTCTCATGTGCAACAAAATTGTAAATAATCAAACTTTCTGTTATGGAAGCGAACGCTTTACAAAAAAAAGCGCTAGGTGCTGCGTTGATGATTTGGTATCGCAGATCTTTATTTATTCGAAAAGAAAAGCATAACGGTAATAGCGACTGCCAAATGTTACGCAGATCTATAGCCAGAACTAGAACCTCATATAGTCAGTGTATATTTCCAATAATACGAAGCTACGGCTCACACAGTTCGAAAATTACTATAAATTTTAAATTAAACTGGAGCTTGCATTCAAATAATTCGAATAGTCAAGATGTAACAGCCATTTTCTAAAAAAATTGTCACCAAACGTAAACCAAACTTGATAATGAGATTTTTTTAAACTGCGTTTACATTTTCTTGGGGCAATTATTGTCTAGGTACAACGATATTAAATAGCCTACACTTTCGCCCATTCTCATTCTCATCGACTAAGAAATCGTAATGGTTTAAAGTATTCTTTTTGTTACGAAATTCATCTGAACTGACCTGTCGGATCGTAGCAAAATTCAAAAATAGCCATTAGACTTCATGAGTATACTGTTTTCAATCTGTTCCAAAAACTGTATTTTGTATTCTTTAATATAAATTAGTAAATCTTGAACCGACTTTTCTTTATTGATCTTTGAAAAATGGTAATTTTTGGCGCACGCTGTATTTCAAAAACATGCAACGCTACCACACACAACACACAAGGGGTCTGGTCATAAATAATCAAAGTACCATTTTAAGGTTTGTGTTTGTTACAAAAATTTTTCGATGAAAATATCTTTCATAGACTCTCTTCCGCCGTTTCCTCCCCGCTGCCAAATCAGAATTTTCTATTGTTAATGCTTTTGTCGCATTTACGAGATGGAAAGATCAAAAAATCAAAATCTCCAAGTAGGGAATCTAATCAACTATCTATCCTTCAAGAAGCCAGTCCAAAATTGATATTTTATAACCAACCCCCGTACTTGCCAAGACTAATTTGCAGCTTAAAACTACTACAAAAATCAACACACAAACTCAACTGTATGTTAAACCACGAACTCATGAGACTTGGGCTACGTTTCATGACAGGACAGCAACATGTTCATCTACCAGCATTTGTCGTCACAACACCTTAACGATGGCATTGTGGGGTCTAATGCTGGTTTTGCAAACAACTAGGTTGGGGCACATGCAATTATACTTACAATGGAGCTTACTTTAATTTATCAGCAGTTTGACTAAAACTTTTTTTTTATATGCAACAAAAATAAAATTTAATTTGAAAGGAATTCATAGTAAGACGTATTATACTATAAAAGTTTTTTTCTTCATTCACTTCGTTATGTCGAACAAATTTTAATTATTCAAATTGTTTTCTAGTAGTATAATCGTATCACTTAGAAATAGCTGATTATATAAGTAGTCAGTAAGAGCGTGTTCCGGTTAATGTGGAGAAAAAATTATTTAAAAACATTTTCATTACTCCATCAGAACAAAGATATTATTGCATCAATATATCCAATCACCACCAGCGTCGATAATTGCCTGGCATCTTCGAGGCATGCTTTCGACCACATTGATGGCGTGTTCATCCGACAAGGACCTCCAAATAAGACAAATTTCTCATGTTAACGGCTTCAACGTGAACACTTTTTTCTTCCACGAAACTTGTGCTTGATGTATGCCCACACATTCTCGATCGGATTTGCGTCGGACCAATTAAGTGTAACGATGCCGGACTGCAACTTCCACTCGATGCAAAGCTTGCTGCGGTGGTTGGGGTCGTTATCCTCCTGCAGGATCCAGTCCTCGCTTTTCTTGATGAACAAAGGTTCGGCAGTCCGTAAGAAATATTTCTTATAAATCTCGAGCATTTTCGGACCATTTAGGTGGTACGTAAACAGATGCAACGTTCTAAAGCCCAGTTTTAAGAAACAGCCCCAAAGATGCACTTTTACTGGGTGTTTAACGGTTTGGTGTACCAACCTGTTAGTTGAGGTTGACCAAAAGCTTCGTTCGTAAAAATTACGTTGCTCCAATCTCAGTAGATATTGTCCTTTGCCCAAGTGAGTCGCTTGACTTTCACCTAACAAAGGTTTCTTCACTGAACTACGGCACTTCATGTCAGGCGCACGGAGATGGGTTAGGATAACTACGTATGACATGTCTACACTTTTGTGTTTTAATTTTGCTACTCCTTGACGCGGTGTCCGGGTTCCGCAAAAACAAGTTCATGATCTGTTTTCGACTTTAGGGGAAACTTTGCCTATAGAGTCACATTCCGACAAGTCATAGATCGTTTTTGTCTCCTTATATCGCTGCACCCACTTGCTGACGAATGTTTTCAACTTGTTCATGTACTTAGCAGCGTTGCATGAGACATTTTCGGATTTTTGGGTAGATACAGAAAATACAGCCAATCTGTTATTGTCCCTTTCAGTAAACAAATTTTCGCATTTTAACTAGAAGACGTTTGGTTCCAATAAGGTGGAACCACGCCCATACAACAAGAACTCACTAGATCTCGCTCCATGTGATTTATTCCTATAAACATATCTCAAGGCTAAAGTTTACAATGCCCTAGAACTTTCAAACCCCACAAAATGTAGTAGGTCAAAATATCGGGCGCGTTCTCCAGCACACATTAGAAAAAGTTATAAAGAATTTTTGTATACCTCATATTTTTTTCTTTATTCAACCAGAAAAATAGATAACTTCGCCCCACAACGCACATTTTGCTAGTCCTTTTAATTTTTGCCAACTTTTGTGGTTTGTATTCATCTGTTTCATTCGACTTCTAAAGAAAATTACATCGTTTATGAAATTTAATCTGCAGTGTTTTTCTACAAATCATAGAGTGGTGCAAACTTTTTTCGTTTTTTCGAGTTATTAGATTTGGCTCGAAATAAACTGTCGAAACAATTCCAATAATTGATAAGGCACCATATTGAAATTATGATCATTTTTGAAAATTATATTATCTTGGAACAACGATACTTTAGTTGGGCAGTCGAAGATAGATAATGCCAGATCCAAACAACCCGGTAGAAATTATGGAAACTCGATAGAACCATTGGATCACCGTCTGTTCTAATTTATGGCTCGCGTTTTAAATCGATATCAACTTTGCCAACTCATAGGAACTATAAGACACCCTTCTTATATCAGTTCTTGGATTCCAAGCTACAAGGGTGGTATCAACGGGACATGGGAGACTTGGCAGCAGAGACTTACACCAACCTAATATTACTAGGTCACGAAGCCCATACAGCTCTCTCTTTACAACAATAGCAAAACGTCATTCAAACGTACCACCCATTTCAACAGACTTCACTTTTTCTACATAAATAAAAAACATCAACAATTCTTACTATTAACTCTTGTTTGTCCTGAAAGATAAATTGGTATATTTGAATTACTCTTCTTTATCAGCTGCATTTTATTCTCTACATTCTTAATATTCTGTTTGAGGAAGGTGGGAGGTCCCTGGATTATCTAATTTTTAAATAATCATGCTTTAGAATTTAGGCTTTGTCTTTTCAATGTTTCAGTTTCAAACCAAAATATTACAAATCAGAAAAATATTGTGGCATCAATAGAGTGAATTAGGAATATTAGACATTCATCAACATGAATCAAACAGTGGCTAAAAAAAACAAAAGAAATAGATGTGTCTCCAAAGTTTCTATAGAATAAGCGAAAGCTCTTTAGCGAGACGGCTAACATATGAGGGGAAGGAGGTTGAAACAATTATGCTTATTGGGGATTTTTTAATCAAGTAGACTAACATAATGTTAGTCTACAACTATTACTTAATTCATATTTGGAGAGATCTATTAAAAATAACAGAACTTGAGAAACTCAACAAACTTTTAAATTTTTGTAGATCCTAGTAATGTCCAATCCTTTGTATCTCAACGAACCCTCCTCTCTTTGGTGATCATCATGGCTTTGGTTTCCTTCTGAGTTTCGAATTCATTATTACTAAAAGTCTGATATTTCGATATTATTGTAACATCTCATTGGCAATAGAAAATCACATCTTTGGAAATACATAATTTTAAATAAGCCAACGATTATATTTTAATTTTCACTTGACGAATTCTCATTCCCATCAATTCATTTCATAACTTAAACCATCGTGTAATAATTTTTCTTGCGACTAAATTGGATATCTGATGATAGGCTGCTGTAAAATTAAAATGAGGTTCGTTGGTCTGTTTTGAAAGTACTATTTATTCTGGTTTTTATTGTTTTAATAACTTCCACCGTTGATTTTACTTTTTTGTGTTCCCCAATTCGTTTTTATGCAACGATTCGTTCTTCGCTATACTATACTACTTAATTTAGGCATGAGAATTAGACGCTCTCAGTTCGAGATCCCTCGCCTTCTCATAGTTCTTCAGCACACGATCCATTTACTCTAAAACGAGGAACAGTAGAGGATCAGTATGACAGCTCAAAATATCGGAGTAGACTATTCTAAAAGTTGTCTACGACAGATTGTCGTATTACTCTTATAATCTACAAAAAAGGTATGCAAGTCAGAAAGGGAAAGTGTGTCGACTTATTCAGAAAGTCATAGATATCTTAAGAATCACTTCACTGTCCAGCAATCGTTCAGCACCACTAAGTCAGGCAATGGCAAAAGCATCATCTTACGATTTCCATTCAGGTTCCGTGATAGTCTTTGTCCAAGTCGGTGCAATTAATCAGACGCATTTCATTTTAGTAGATGAATAAGCGAAAATAAATACAGAAGCCTACATATTAAGACAATTTTGAAAAAGAATGTCCATCTCTAAATCAAAAAAGACTACTAGATGAAGTAAGGATATTTCAACCGGACGGTAGATCATTCCATACCAACTTGGCCAAATTTATAACTTACCAGATTTGAACGTAATGAACTAGTGTGTAATCAATTTCGGAAAAAAACACTAAGAAGCACAATAGTGTGGAAGCTCTGAAGTTAGGAAACAAAATTCCGCAAGAAGTGTTACGGTCTGCAGTGAAGTCTCAAGCGTTTTATATATCGTGCAAAATAAATTTCAAATGCCATCGTCAACTATTTTACTTTTCTGTTTTCTACTCTGACAAAAACCAGTGTTCCTACGAGGTGCTTTCAAGTTATAACACCTCCGATTTTTTCTCACAGACTAATGACACAAAAACTGTGAAACTTGTATCGACGTAATTTCCCTGCAACCGTACACATTTTCACGTCGACGCCATGATTACATGGCCACGGCTAACGCTTCTTTAGGAGTCTTCTTTGATCACTGGAAAATCGCTGAAGCAATAGCGACACAACTAGAGAAATTGGCGATCAGGGACAATGTCTTTCATCGTTGGAAATAGCCAAAAGTCGCTAGGAGCCAGGTCAGGTGAGTAGGAAGCATCAGAAATCACTTAAAAGTTGTCAGCATTCGTGGCACCCACCTGGAGGACACTTTTCGCATTTTCAGATCTTCATGCAGGATTGTGTGCAGGTCCCACGGAAAGGCCAACTTTGGAGGCGATCTGTTCCACACTCATTCAGCAATCATCTAAAACAAATTTCTCCACTCGCTTGATCATGTGTCAGACCCGCTGGTGCTAGACCGAGATTGTCTTGGTTTATTGTCACACGACGTCCTGCCTTCTTTAAACTGTCGCACCCACAAACGCACATTAAACACATCCATAACACCATCACCACGTCTCACTCAACTGGGATGAATTTCAATCGGTATCACACTACGCAAATGGAGAAAACGAACAATTACACGTTGTTCTTGTAATAAAAACGTCGCCATTTTAAGTATCAAAAACAGTATTCACTCTCGCCGTTAGAGTCCTGTGTGCTGTGCAGTGCTGCCATCTCTGTCACACATTCACAAAGAGTGCGCGCGTATTTTGAAACAAACCGCATGTTTTTATCTGTTCCGTCCTGAGAAAAAATTCGGAGGTATTATAACTTGAATGCACTACGTATTTTATCACCCTGTGCACAAATATCAACTGAAAAACTACAAGAGTATACAATTGTGAAACCCAAATTTTAGTTCAGTACTTCAATGAGGTCACTAGTCGCATGTTACCACTAAGAAAGTCCATTGGAAGCTTCCTTCTATAAATGCCGCAATGTACTACATGTTCCGCTATGCATGAAGCCGGTTGTGATTAAACATAAAATGTACGTTGGTTACTTCTACACAAGAACTAGCTTTTTAGTTTAAAAGTTCGCTTTATGTAATTTAGATTAAAAGAATACTCTAATATTGAGCGATATGACAAGTACCACCCCTTAAGACGATTGTATTGTTCGAAGTGAACACAGATACTCAATTATTTTTAGTGACTGAGTAGGCCACCCGCCAAGCATTAGGGAGCTCCAAGCTCGTACCACGCAACTCAACCGCGTGGTCACATTGGAGTTCTCATTGTAAATATCCACCTCAAAATTGAGAGAGGTCAGCAATTTGTTAAAAAATAGATGCAACAACACAAACAATATAACTAATAGTTGAATGTTCAGCAGGCGCTCTTACCTTCCGAGGGCATTTGTCTGGCTGTATCGTTACGTCGTAGTGGTGCACGTACCCCCTGGGCATTGAGATCTGAAAGTGGTTGGCTTTGAGGCCGATGGGTCGGCCCTCGCGGCCCAGGTTCGGCCGGCGGGGGCATTGGAAATGGGGCGGGTCGGGCGGCGTGCCCGCCGCCAGCGCGGTCCCCGCAGTCCCGGGCAAGGCGACGGCCGTGCTCGTGGCCCCTAAGGCACCACCGGATGTTCCCGCTACAACAAAAAGAGCAGTTAAGCCAACTCGGCGGGCCGCCGCGGTACCACAAATACATCACAACACCCGGGGCTTTGACAGACGTCAGGGAGAACGATCGACTCTTCTCCTGACCGTGACAGGCAACAGTGAACTCAACCACGGAAACTCACAACTACTCTTCGCCACTACTACAGTTAGCAGCGATAGCTGTCTCAAACTTGCAAACTCTACGAATACAAAACCAACCAAAAAGTAACTTATAACTAGCAACGTACTTGATAGCGGATCTGCGAATGTGGTTTGTGTGGTTGGACTCGAAGTCTGGCATGGAGGACTGGACTGCCAGGACTCTGGAGAACAGAACAGTCCCATGTTAGTTTGTCTCTGGCGCTCGTCTTCTCGTTGCAAGCGCCTACTTTCGCGCAGCGCGTTTCTCCTTGCAACTGATTAGTAGTGCTTATGGGCAGTTAAAATAGTGAGTGATGAGGTGGCAATGATGATGAAGATATAAACGATCGGGGAGTTATGCCTTTGGGCTCCTTTACAAAGCGATGTTAATGGAAGCACAACCAGTAGGCATGCTAAAGCAACATTAATTGATGTTACGGCATCGCATTGCAAAATAATTTCCATTACAGCTAAATCCTGTTAATTAATAATCAACAAAACATATAAACACTAAAAGCTTTGAAAAACATGTTTGGTAAAAGTTAAAACGAGTTTGGATCAAATTTTCAACACCAACAGTCAGAAAAAACGAACGAAGGATTTAATGACGATGGCAATGAATTTGTCAATAGGTAGAACTATTATATTAAAGAAAATTCACATCTAAGTAAAATTACTTTTTTAAATTAGCAATTTGCATGAATTGCATGAATGATAGTTTCTCATAAGAGTTCAGAGAAAAAACATTAACATTCTACTTTTCAGAAATATAATTGTTTTACTATCATAAAAACATTTTCTTTTTTATATATTACGATCTGCCTTCACAAAATACGGACTTGAAATAAGACAGGATATTTACAAATACACTCGACTTACTCTTCCTTCAAAAAACCATATTCATATTTCAACATTTACAAAATGATAAATCAATGAAAATATTTGTATACGCAACTTACCATTTCCCAAAAATATAAGTAATGAAGTTTCTGCACGCGAATTTATGGATGCAGCAACTACAATGTTCTTAAAATGTTTAAAAGGCGCACGAACCGACATTAGGTGTATATGTATCAATGTATCGCAAAGAATAACTAAGGAAGTTAGCAGCAAATAAAATGTTGCTGGTAAGCGCAATAATGTCCCACGTGGAAGCATGGCATGCGAACTGAAAGGTTAAGGCTCCCATACGTTGACCGTCACTGTGTAAACGCAGATATTCAAATATTTTTAGTGATCCGAAGCCCAGGATCCTTTTTCAGCATTGACAAAAATTACAGGACTGGCACTGTATCTGGGTCTCTTATAGCTCTTCATGTCTTTGATAGAGGTACTATCGCTGATCAAATATACCGAGATGTGTTTAATCAAGAATACTTCTCTTTAATTGGACCATGAGAGAACTGCTTTCCTCTTTAGGCACGTTCTTATTGAAGGAATCTTGTGAACAGTCCGTAAAACAGAAGATATTCGGCATTGCATCGTCCTCCTTCAAGAGGTACAGCATTGTTGCAGAAGTATGTCTCTATTCTTCAGGAATAGTTCTGTATCTCCATCCACACCATGCCACATCATTAAAAGGCAAGCATTTCTCTCAGAGGATATCATATTCCATATTAACATTAGAAGCATGAACATGTCTACATATGACTTCAAATGCATATATAACTGTATGAACCTAAATAATCATTAACTTATAAATATGTGAATAGCAAAAATAAGATTGAATTAAAGATTTATTATAAAAATGTATTTAATAAAATCACACGATTTATGTTACACTAGAACATTTCAATTCGCTTTTGGTGACTTTACTTCTTTTGTGCTGCTTCACTGCGTGCTATTTATACCCCCACACCTATTTTAGAGCTTTCTCGTAGCACCTGAACCTTCGGAAGTATTCCGCCCTGTTCTAGACCTCGCACTATAGAAGCCCGTGGGGTCTCAACGACAGCTGCTCGCACATTGAAGACGTTCTGTTCGCCGCTCGACCGTGACGGCACGGCCGCAACAAAAAACGTCTACCCCGGTATTAGCCGCGAACTTCGCAAGCTGCCAGTGCCTTTATGGCAGCGTTCGGAAATCCGTTACAATATAATATCAAATTAACCAAGTCTAAAAAATTTCGGCGCATTGGAACATCTAAACATCACATATATCCTATTTTTATCTACAACAATAAATGCAAAACTTACTTAAAAATCCAATTTATCTACTCTTTGGATATGTAAAGACAATAACAAAGCATTAACTAATTACAAAACCTAATAAACCCTAAAAAATGCTGAAGAACGATATCTTAAAAATCCGATTTAAATATGGATTAATAAACGTAACATTAAGAAGAATTAAATGTTAAATACAATGTTATGTTAATTGGTAGTCAACACTTCCGGGCAGCGAATACCTTCCTTTGTAGAAAACGGCAATTTTCGCATAACTTTCAATAAAATTTAAGCGGCAGGGCAGACAGCTGCCCTAAAATTGTCCGAAGCAACATAAAACCTGTCGGAATGACTTAGCCTAGGAGACCGCGAGGAGAAAAAAGTATTATTTTATTTCTTCTTCCTTAGATGCTTATGATTTAAAAACACTCAAGATCAAAAAACATACGTTGTAGTCTTGGTTTTAAACTAAAGCCTTTTGTTCTTTTTTTTTCTCGTAATACTTCATCTGTGACCCATTATTTGAAGTAGACCATATAGATTTCTACAACATCAATGTGGGAAGTCCAAGTTATCAGTCTAATTTCAGAAAACCAGGAGACTTTTCCATCGCAGGCATGAAACGTATAATAATCTTACTGCTAACTATATGAAGCTTCTTTGGCAGAGAATTAGAACGCTCAGTTCGAAAGACCACTATAAGTCCAAAATAAGATGTAATACAGCATCTTAAATATCAGCATTAGTCCAATTGATGGCGAAAAAACTTCATTTAGAAACTTATCTGTGGTATCAAATGATTTTATGATATCTTGAAAGAAGATTTTATGATAAGAAATCGAGAGAATCAAATAGGAAGTTGTGATATTAGAACGTATTATCTTAAAATGTTCACTTACAAACGCAAATTTATCGTTCACTTCCACTTTTGACTTAAATTTTGCCTATTACCACTAAATGTTGGAATAGAAAACTAAAATACATGATTTCCATTGAGGTTCCGTGATAGTCGCCGGTCCAAATTTATTTGCAACGTTCTTAAAGTTTGGGGTCTTGAGAATGTGGTGTTAAGATTACAATGAAATTTATCAAATGCAAGATATAAAAGTTTAGAATTAAACGATTTAAAAGGCTTATTAGTATAAGTGAAATTAAGTAAAATTCGGGATCTTTTAAAAGAACTTAAAGCATCGATGAAAAGGTACACCTAAATTATATGATGCTATTATAAATGAATTAAGCAGGTCAACGGAAACCTAAATATTAAAAATCCTGAGCCAGTAATAAAATTTTAAACGATTTTCAACAAACTACTGGGCCAATCGAAAATTTTTTTTTAAGAATATAGTGTACATGTTCGGCTATGTTCGAACCTCAACTTTTAAATCTGTTTAAAATTACTATTTTTGCGGACCGTGATAAGTGAAGTTTTAAAATCTGAAATTTAATTAAAGTTTTGAAAAATTTTCATCTTTTACTTTATTAAGTTTAAATAAACATTTAAGATAAATAAAGAAGAATCGTTTATTTCAGATGACGAGGACGGCGGGAATCACCACGCCCGATAGAAACAAAATTTCGCGACATGGCCTGTGTGTTTATATATATCTCGCACAGTTGCTATAAAAAGCGATATAAAAATTTTAGGTGTTACCTTAAATATGAACACAAAACTTGAGATCAGTAGGCTTAACCGTTTTTGTACAATTAATTCCCAAAAATCACATAGAAAACGGGCATAAGCAAATAATATCTACTGAAGATGACTGACGTAGCGAGTGCTCTCCAGGTGACATTATAGACAGATATTAATAGTTTATATCAAAGTTCAACAAGATCATGTTCCTACAGCTTTAATTATAAAGTTACCAGTGAAAAACTTGAACAGTTCTAGATATCTATAAACCCGACCGTTTATTGTTTAAGACTTTTCTTATTCCTCAAGTGAAAATACAAAAAAAAAAAAAGAAAAAGCAAAGCAGATTTAAAAGGTTTTGAGAAAAAATACCTGAAAGTGAAAATTCGGGATCTTTTAAAAGAACTTTCCAAAGCTTATGACGTTTTCCACCTAATTCAATATGAACGTGATAAGTGAGAATAATGCAGGTCCAACGTGAAACCTAACAAATCATTCTAAAAAATGCCATAACTTAAAATGGTATTCAAAAAAATTAACAAATGAAGAGAACCAAATGAGTAAAATTTTGCATCTTTTAAGGAAGCTAAAAGCTTAAATGTTTGTTTTATTATTTTTATATCACTCATTGATATGAAAAGTGCACCAAGCTTCTTGCCCTTAATTTGAGGTCGGTTTATATTCTGCAATGAATAGAAATGTTTGTGAACAAATTTTTCACTCCTTCCTTACGCTTTTTAATTTATATAAACTTTTTGATGGGTACTGAAGAGAAAATTTCCTGATAATCAGTAAACTAGGCTTAAGCAATACTACTGAAGACAATGATGATTGGAAAGATATTTTTGTTACTTTTGATGATTCATGATTCTTCTTGGGGCCCATGTCCACTTACCACATATTGGCCCTCAACATCGCAATGCTTATTTTGTTGATATAAGCCTTCTACCAAGTTGTCTTTTTCCTTCGATCTTCCCATGTGAAATTAGTTGAAGGATGTGATATTTGTTATTTCTCATAACATGGTCCAAATAAGCAAGCTACTTAATACTTTTCTTTTGGTTTTTATCCTTTAGAAGACCTCTTGATTACATAGTCTATCCATTTTATTCTTCCATTTAAGTCTTCACCAACGTATCCACATTTCAAAGGCTTCAATTCGTTTGCATGTGGCTTTTGTTAGTCCAGACTTCAATATTGTATAATAAAACCATTCTTAGAAGTAATTGAATATCTTTCTCATTTTCAAAAAGAGCTCTAACTTTCTCTATTGATTATCAGATATCTATGGAGTGGTCTTACCTTTCATGTAACACACATACCACATATCAAATATAGTCTACATGTTATACAGTAGATCCATCTGTACATAAGTTGGATGCTATATTTTTTTTTGTTTTGGCAGTGTGTAACTCTAATCCATATTATTTAATTGTCCGGACCAATCTGTTCATTAATAGCTATAATCCCTCTAGTATGTCTACTATTAAACACAATTATAGTGTCATTAGTGTAGCAAATTTTGACACAGTAAAATTCAACATTTGTATAATGTCAAATGAGTGCTTATATGAAGGGGGGGAAATAGAAGCATAAACGTAGTATTTTGTATTTCATCACCCAATTCATTTATGTGGGAATATATGGAGAAGAGCACTGCAAGATCAATTGCCGTGGTTCAAGGAAAGAAACCAAAAAACCTTCTGGAAAAAGCAAATAAAAAAGCATACAGACTACGAATTTTATTTATCCGGGAAATTGTGGCTGCAAAAGCTTCACTATTTACGAAAGATAACCTCTATAGAGAAGATTTCAAGGTACAGGATATGTGGCGAACATCCAGATAAGAATGGGGATAGTTACAAAACTGCGTGACAAGTGTCGAAATTATAAATATTCTTAGAGTTCAAAGAACTAATTCAGATTTAACGTTACCAGGAAGAGCGGGACGAATTGTTCCGACAAGTGTAACTTCAGACAAAAATACCGGTTTAGTTTCTAATTCGAAGACGAAAAAACAGCTTAAACAACTAATAAACTCATACGTATCTCTCAAACCCAAACTTTTAGACAAATGCTTTTGTACTGAAAAAAGTACGTAAAGGAAATTTATATTTAGTGCCGACATCTCGATCACTATAAATTTAACTCCTCTAAAATTATCCTTCTCTAACATATGCATACACGTTGAATGTCGCATCAACAAAATGGATTTTTCTACAGCTAATTAACCGAAAACTTCGATATCTTCTCAGAAAACTTTTGCGCGTTAATTAGAAAGTCGACGCAGAAACTAGCAAAGTCAGCAGCTGATTTTATTGCAGCTTGAGGCGCGGGTGCCAAGGCGACTTCTTCGCTTTATTAACAGGTCAGCTTGTGCCAACGCAGCATGCGAGCACGGTCCAATTTGGGCAAGGGCCAACTTTTAGATAAATTCGTTGCGCCAGCAACCACTTGCTACTGAAATAATGTACCGATCACCGGAAAGGCATGGTCATCGAAATCACGCTTCGATTTAGAACAAAAAGTTGAAACCAACTTAGGCTTACAAAGCTTGAAATAGCATTGAACTGACCGGGCTCGTTTTCACATAGAGAAACACGGACTTCGCGGACTTTAGTACAATCAACTGTTCGTTATCCACGTGCCAACAACCTAGACTCTTCAATGGGGCCATTTCCTTTCGGTCTTCTGGCTCTCGTGTATCAAACTATTTTCGTATAATTAATGGTATGCAAAGTTTTTTTTTTAACTACATCAGCGATACAACTATGGAGTCTGCTAATTCAGACTCAGGAAAGTAAACGCTTATTGAAAAAACTACAGTGATTATTGTATTACCAAGTAGGGTATTTTATTTTAAACATTCATCCATGCCATTTATATAGAATAAATGATATCACTCAAATGTTCACCACGGCTAGCTTTACAGAAGTCCATACGGTGGTCGAAATTTTCGATGCCATTTTCACATAGTCACTTCAATGGCATTTATCTCGGCAGTTATGTTGTTCTTAAGGTCTTGGATAGTGGCTTTTCGGATATCCCCACAAAAAAGTCTAAAGGCATCAAATTACACGAACGGACAGGCCAGTTGGCATTTCCGTTTCCCGAAATTAACTTCGACTGCAATAACTCGATATTCGCACGTGTTGTGTGGCATGATGCGCCGTTTTGTTGAAGATAAACATCATTATGTCACTTTAAGTTTTGGGAAGAAATACTCATTAATCATGCAGCGGTATTGCTCAGGATTGACGGTAACCGCATTTGCAGCCTTATTTTCAAAAAAAAATATGGTCCAATGACACCTTTTGACCACAGAGCATACCAAACAGTCACTTTTTGAGAATGCATTGGTTGTTCTTGATATTCTCTTGGATTCTCGTTGGCCCAAATGCGGCAGTTTTGCTTGTTCACCGTCCCATTCAATGTGAAATGCGACTCATCACTGAAGATGATTTTCGAGGAAAAATTCGGATCTATTGCACAATGTTGGAAGAGCCAATCAAAGAACATGTGTCGATTGAAATGGTCAATTGGATCTTGTAAGCGTGTAACTTCAAATCTTTGTGCATAATACGGCGTAAACTGGTCTCCGAATTGCCCCTTACGGTTGACGAGCTATTGAGAGTTTTGAATACTCTTTCACACTCTCCTTCGCCGCAGCGATATTTGCTGTATGCGAACACTTTTGGACCGCCCGATCTTTGACATATCACCAACAGAACCAGTAGGCGTCAAATTTTCGCACCAAACGACCAATGGTGGTCTCATTTTGACGGTTGTGACGACCAAAATAATCGCGGAGAGCTCGATAGGTGTTTTTTATTTTTTCACCATTTTTGTGGTCTAAAAAAATTACTCTGGGTTTACAGAAAAAGCAACATGGTGACTGTGTCAAATTAACGTTTCCTTTCATGCGTCCTTATTGGCGGAACCTTTAGTAGTTAAAGAGAACAATTCCTTTCATGCAGAAAAAAATATTTAGGTACTTAGTCTGTCATATTATCAAATTTAGTAATGATACTTGAATTGTGAAGAAAAAACGCAAACATACGACCATGCACCATAACGGTTGCACCACTAATAAATTCAGTAGGACTTAATAAAGGTCAAGCATTAAGGATTCTGCTTTCGCTCATTAAGTTCGAAATCCAACAACTTCAGATAAGTGCATCAAGAACAACTTTAAAGATGTCTGACATGCTTGTTACAGTAATTAATTACCCATTCTAACCATTTAATAAGAAAACAATAATTTTACTAATTCAAGAAACTAAAATAATTGTGACTAGCGCTTCTGAATATCTTCAAATTGAACAAAGAGCAAGTCCAACCCTGTTATTCGTTTATAACGCCTGTAAAAGATTCAATTGTCTGTTAGTTCCCGTAGGTTTTCTAAAAACCGTTTACTACATAGTAATACGATAACACGTTCAGAACACATACTATTAATAGAAATGTACAGCCTGTGTATGATAAGAAAGTCACCCTCGTCATTTGGTACGAAGACACCGCAGCGCCATCTGTGTTAATTCGTTTGAGTCTTTATTTCGTGCTCTGTTGCGCAATGTTGTTGATGTTGATGAATTTGTTATCTTTACAATGAATGCAAAATTCCTAAAGCGATACGAGGCAGCGTTTTTAGTTAATCATGCAATATAAAGAGGCTGCAAAATATATGCAGAAGCCAGAGGCATTCGTTAAGAATTTAAAGAAAATATATTAATCAAGTCTACAATAAACTTTGCCATGACATAAATAAGTATGTAATGAAAAATGATAGCCCATCCCGAGATTTAAAGATAATTGTTTGGTAGAAGACGGAAGAAAGTAAAATTGCAACATTCGAATTATAATGATATACTAAAAGATCTTTTAACAATATTGCATTTGGTGTAAAAGTGAATTTTCTAGCTGCCCACGAAATAAAAAATCACGCACTAATTACAGTGCAATGCTTTAAGAGACTGCACACGTTACTACGTTCTTCAGCCAGATAAAAAATTTAAAGAATTGCAGAAATCTTGGGCAAGTGATTGCAGACATGTACGGGTGCTA
Organism: Sinelater perroti; assembly: GCA_036346155.1. NCBI lineage: Eukaryota > Metazoa > Arthropoda > Insecta > Coleoptera > Elateridae > Sinelater > Sinelater perroti. The sequence continues at coordinate 2,729,876 of JARFIY010000344.1, forward strand.
AATGTAGACCTTTTAAGTCGAAAACATCTGCATCAAGTACTCATACATGTACGCACCGAGCACTTGCATGCAATTGAAATTCTTAACGTGAAACAGCTAATTAACAATAATTAGCCTGCTATTTCTCGAAAGCTGTTGCAGGAAATGATTCGTTTATACATCGAACAATCCACCGTATGACATAATTGGGTTTGCGGTTTAACCTTGCTCGTGCCACGTTCAAAACAATGCAGCGCCGGGCGGCGATAACGGAGAAGATAAGAAACTTGCTTGAATAACCGCTTGCAATTGTGGAGTGTGCTAAGTACTCTTTGATAAACTGAAAAGACCGATACGGAAGCTTCCTAGAAGCGTAATCGTAACGATATACACACAAATGATATAATATAATATATACATAATATAAAGCTCAGTAGTAAATTTTATTCTTAGTTATCAGATCGTTAGTAAGTTTCTGATTGTAAACGCAACTAGAATTGGTTGTTTTGGCATGAGGTTAACGATCTGGCTTCTAAACAGGGGTTTTATCAGTACGGAAAACGTGCGTTCCCGACTGTAAACAGTAAAAAGTCAACACTGTTAGCACATCGATCTACCTGGTCTAATCATTAATATCGAAACAATTTTTGACTAATGGTCAAAAGACAACTACTTTTTCTACAAAGTAAGTCAATTTCACGCACAAGATGTACATGTACATGTATTGGCCAAAATAATTGGACATTCACTGTGCCTGGTAACACTGGGCACTACGTAAATCAACCGTCTCTTGTTCGTCGCAGGTAGTATGGATTGTGCACTAATAGTACAGTGGCAGTGTGATTGTGGACGTTGTGCATGTGTGGTGAGTGACCAGTATGTCCGACCTGTCGGGTTTCAAAGAGGTCTAATTGTTCATCCCCGTCTAGTTGGGGCATCGGTGAGCAAAACAGCGACGGTATGCAGTGTAACACAAAGCACGGTCTCGAAAGTCATGACCGCATATACAGTGCACGGTAAAATAGTGTCGACGAAGCATAATAGTGGTCGAAAGACGAAGATGCAGGATAGGGACCACCGAGTTTTGAAGCGTATTATGACGTAGCAGAAGAAAAGAACGGTAGAGAAAGTGGCTACAGAACTTAATCAGCACCTAAACACCCCAATGTCATCCAAAACAGTGAGGCGAGAACTGCATAAAATGGGTATCTACAAGTGTGTTGTGCTAATAATAGACACGAATGCTCAAAGGCGACGTTCATGGTGCAATGCACACAAAAACTGGACGTTGGAGAACTGGAAACGTGTTGTTTGGTTAGACGAGTCACCCTTTGCCCCCTTCTCCACCACTGGATGCGTGTTTGTCTGGCGAACACCCTCTGAAGAATACGATATGGACTGTCTCCGCGCCGACTATCAAACATGGTGGCGGTTTTATTATGGTCTGGGGCGTTATATTATGGTATTCGGCAGTCCTCCTCGTCACATTACAGGGTTGTGTCACAACAGCAGTGTATAGGTAACTCTTGGGTAACCAGCTCCATCCAATGGTGCAAATTTTACTTGCGGACGAGTAGATGATAATGCCCTCTTTCACATCGCTAACCTTGTTCAAGGGTGGTTTCAAGAGCATGCTTCCCCGGACCGCCCAGTCCCCAGACCTAAATATCATCGAGCCTCTGTGGGCTGTTTTGAAAAACAGGATTCGGCGTCGATATATGAAGAATGGCTTCAAATTCCACTCAGTACTATTCAGGTCTTGTATCGGTCTATTCCGCTATTCAATCTGTATAGCGTGCTAAAGGTGGACCAAGACCGTATTAATACAAGATGTTCCGACTTCCACAAGTGTTTCCATTATTTTGTCCAATTACCTGTATGTGATTTTAGCTTCCATGGCAGAGTAAGACGGTTATACAAAGTAATGTCGAACAATTAAAGTAATTCGACAGGTTCTTTGAATTATAGTTGAACTTGACTAACCGGTCCTAAAATAGACAGACAATCATGCATTTTATGGATTACCACCAATTTGAGAATGTTATAGCCCATACGCGCATATATATTTAAAAAAACAACAAAGGAACTAGAGCTCACAGTGTTAAAATCATATCCTGATCAACACCAAAAAAGGCTTACAACTTCTTAAAATAACAAGATGTGTACTTTCATGACGAAGACTAAAGCTTTCAAGAGAATCGGCACCAACTCATAAAATTTGAACTCATTATCGTACCTGCAGCTGGATTTATTATATAAAAAGCTCAACTGATGCAACAGCTTAAGCTTGCCGACTATTCTCCGTCGATAATTCATCATTTGTTTTTAGAACACTATAAAGTAGATTTTTAGTTTAGTCAAAAAATTGTCGCATTGGGGACGGATAATCTTCACATAACCTATGAAAAGCAAATGCAGCTCTAAAGAATCACGGTTTAGTATGGATTTTGGGCAGACAGCATAATAGACCATGCTTCTTCAAATATGATGCTGGAAATACTATAATTGTGAATGACGATCGTCAGCGTTACATGATAACCCACTCTTTTTGGTACCAACTGGACAACATGGATTTGGAACAAATGTAGTTTCAGCAGGACGGTGCCACCTACCATTTATCTCGAGCAACACTCGACTTAGTGCACCAACAATGTCTTGGTTGCGTAATTTTACGAAATACCAACATGAACTGGGCAACAGTATTTAATGCTGCACGACTACTTCCTGTGGGGCTACCCAAAATCCAAGATCTACGCTACCATTCCCACGTGATATCAATTAAATTGATCAGAACACGAGCGAAATAAAAATCCCATTTAAAAGTTGTTTTATTTAAATTTGGAATCCAGCACTCAATTTAAGCCACCTTATATAACAATAACAGAAAACACGTTTAAAAATTCTAAAATAGTCCCTTGCTTGGCTTTTCGCTTCCAAATTGATCGCATGATCCTAAATCATTTTTCACGTTTTGGTCTTTTCAAGTGTTGACGGCTCTTCAGCATAAAACTTTAAGCCACTTCTTAACGATTTTCACTTTGAAAATTGACTTCTCTCCTCGAACACGCGTTTACATCACGAAAACTGGCAGCAACTTGACGCAGATTAGCAAGGTTTTTGTGATCTCTCTAATATTCCCAGTTATCTAATGTAACATGCTAAATATATTTTTAACCTTATCAACTTTTTCCCTAAATCAGAAGTAAATCGGGTGAATAGTTTTCAATTAAGTATTTTCCTGGTCCTAGGACTTCTTCATTACTTGAAGGAACATTAAAATATATGTTTACTATATCCCGTCAGAAACAATTTTTATTGTCAAGAATAAGGTCATCTATTAACATCTTAATGTTTGTTTTTATTTTGATATTTCCTCGAGAATATAAAAGTAAATTTTGCATTTTCACAAAGACTGACTAGAATTTTGTATTGTAAAACCATTTTCTTAACTTCATTATCTTATCACCAAGAGAAGACAGTATTTCAAATACATGCTGTAGGTACCGTCAACTAGTTTTTGTAACATACTATCAATATATTTTTTTTAAATTTCTTTTATATTTACATTCTGTTAAGCATTAAGTAAAATTTGTAACCAATTAGACCAACATCTATAATACTTTACCAATACAAAGTTCCTGTATAAGAAAACTTAATGTATAAGTTTAATGTGTATCTAAATCATTAATTATAATAATAACAATGATTAGAATCTAAAAAACGATTTTTTGGTCTATAGGTTAAACCTTATTTAGCCTATAAGTTGTGTTACTATTGTCCAATAGGTCAGTATGGGTTTCGAGTCAAGTTAGAGATTTTGAAGTCGCGCACAACACTTTGCCTTTAACGGTTGTCACTCGAAAATCGCGAGGGGTATTTCTCAAAAACCATGGGGCGTCCGCTATTATTCGCAGTGTTTTCGATTAAAACCTTTGCAGGTTTTCCAAATTATAATTGCTTGCGGTACCCCATAGTTGCACCTTGTTTGTCCAAATAGGTTTTAATACTGTTTTATATAATAGAACTTTGTTAATTAGTGTCAATTCAGATTTTCGTCCTAGCAGCCAGTACAATTTAATCCAAGTTAATCTTCGATCAAAGTACGTTCTCAAGTATCTCATATCGCCTGCTTGTGGAAGAGGGGATTATTTTTTAGTACCACCGACGGAGCGTAAAAGTAAAATCGGTTAACTTGGGTTGCTTTGATATGCCAGGTCTGCATCCAATCTTGAATTTAATTAAGAAGATTTGTAAATTTCTTAAGGCAATCTCTAGGTTTCGTGGGATATAAGTATAGCAGTGTCATCTGTGAATGTGACTGTCGGCATATTTTCTGAAGTAGGTATGTCTGTCGATATATACAGTACGTACAGGATGGGCTCATGGACGCTCCCTTGTGGCACTCCCGAGTTTGTGGAGTTTAACTCCGTTAGTTCCTGTTGGAATTTCACCTGAAAATATCTGTTGGTTAAATACGATAGTAACTGTGCGGTAGGGTTTTTTTAATTTTAAACAGCAATCCTGTGCGCCAAACCTTACCAAAGGCTTGCGACACACCCAAGAACACCGAAACAATATCTTGTTTTCTAATGCCCATTTGATTTCATTTACCGATTTGCCGATAAGTGGCATTTCCAAAACCTAAAAATGCTCTTAAGGAAAAGTTTCATTGTTTTTAACGGGAACCTTTCAAATGATTTGGAAACTGTTGTCAATAAACTGATAGAACGATAAGAGGAGGCCTCCGCTGGTAGCTTTTCTGGTTTAGGAATAAGTACAACTTAAGCCCCCTTTTATTGGAGAAAATGGTGTAGTCGTGACATAGCATTAAATATGATCGTTATAAGTTTAAATCCTTGCTCCGGTACTTCTCATAGTATTTTTTTGGTGATAAGGTCGTATCCTGGCGCTTTCTTTGTATGTACTGCTTACTTAATTGAGTATCTGACCTCGGATAGGGTTATCTTTTTTAGTGGGATACGTAGATGAACTTGAACCGCTAAATATCGTTGTATTTCTTCGTCTTCTCCTGTACTTAATCCAGACGAGAAGGGCTGAAATGTATTCTTGGTGTGCTGCAAACGTATCAACTTTTTCTTTTTTACTTCTAGTCCAAATGTCATCGGCCTTTCGAATTGGAAGTATTGTTTGTGGTCGTTTTGGCTTTCGTGTGGCTTTCCACAGTGAATAGTCTGATGCTTCAGTGGCGCACAGATTTTTTAAATAATCCTGCATCCCTTGATTTTTTAGATTGTGATGCCTTGTTTTTAGGTTCCATGGTGCCCATATCATTTGGAAACCTACTATTCTGCCATGTTCTACAAAGCCTTCTTTTTTCCGTTACTACTTTTTTTAACATCGTAGGGAGACTGTTTTGTTTATTGTTCGTATTCCGGGCGGGGTTCAGTCCCAAGTTGCACTTTATATTATATAATTTAAGTGATCTACGGCTTCTTCAATGCTCCAGATTTATTCTTTCATTAATTAGATCTTTAAAAGCATCTCAATCCGATTTTTTGTTACTGAGTTTAGATGTAAAAATTCAATGTAATTATATTCGAAGTGTGGCCCGAGAAATATCAAGGCATTATTTGATCTTCACGTAATTTTAAGCTAAATTTTTTAAAATTCTAAAATCGAATAAGTCTAGGATCTTTATCAGTAGGATAGTCAGTTGTCAGGTGGCGAGATAGCTTAGGTTGTTAATACCAAGCGATTTTAATAGCTCTTTTTCTTTGGTATTAGTTATCCTAGAGCCCCATCCCTGATGTTTAACATTATAGTCGCCGGCGACAATTAATCGTGCACACAGCCTGTTGAAAACCGGGTGTAGTGATTGTGTTGTGATTGGCCCGGTCCAATTGTCTACTACTACGCATGTGGTTTAGATATGCTCTTGAACATATTTATCCATTTGATTTTTTGTTATGGATTTTTTAATGATTTCCTCCATGAGCCGTTGCGTGTAGATGTGGTGTTTTATCGCATGTGATGTAATTAGATATGCTTAAGTAGCGGCTATTAGTGGAATGACTTTCAGATATTAATATTATATCTACGTTGCAGTTAATGATAAAGATACGCAATTTCTTGTGAGAAAGTTTACCATATTTTTCATATTCTATGCTAGGTGAAGAATAATTTTTTGGCTTCACAAAATTTAACACTTGCGTGTTTGGATGAAAGTAGTTGGGTTTCTATGTACTAGGATTTGAAATTGCTGGCTTTAAGTTGTTGTTGGACGGCTGTATTAAGATTGGGATTGTCTACGTTGTACTTTAGGGTGTAGATGTGGGAATTTTTTCTTCTACAACTCCTTGTAGACTCGATATCCTTTATAATTAGCTAGATGAGAAGCCATACACAAAACATCCATAAGCTGTGTTTTTGTTAAATGTTTTGCACCACATTTCACATATCTCGATTGATGTGTACAATATCACTTAGTATGCCATATCGTATTAATAGAATACAGAATTAAACTTGTCAATACATATATAATCACTGTATTAAATAGGTCTTAATAGTTAATGCTCCTGCTTGAAATTTTCCGACTTTTACTATTCAAACTTCTTTGTTTTTTTGACAATACCACTTTTAATAAAAGCCTTTGTGCGCATTCCACCCTTATTTGACCTTTCCGAGTGGTCTTTTAGATACAACCATAAAGTCGCCTTTGAAGTTGGATCCGCATTTTCAATCATTTTGTGAATTGCATACTTTTATCATTAGTATCAACCCCATTACAAACTATTCGATAAAGGTCTAAGTGGGTGCTGTATCGTCCATACAGACGGTAGCAAGTATTAAATCAGTTTACTCGTCTTGTAGTAGATGATATCATTTCTTTGACTTCAGTGCTTATTGACTGATTAAAAATCAGCCTATGTCTCTTTTGAGAAATATTATTACATATTGTTGCACATTGTGTTGTTTCTTTTTCTTTCCTTTTTCGGAATTTCTTACTTAACTTTTCAATCTACTCCCAATATTATTGCTGATATTTATCCATGTACATTTAGTTTAGCAAGAGTTACTGAAAATTAACTCAGAAACAATCACATTTTCAAATACATTATAGGCAAGTTGTTAAAAAAATTATCACTGCTTTGAACACAAATGATTTGTAAAAAGTATCAAATTATATTCAATAGTTACAAATGCAGGTAGTGTAGTGGAAAAAAGGAAAAGGATTCACAATAAATAAAATTACCATCGTAAATTTAGAATTTCGAAAAAAAATAATTAGACAGCACATCCTGTATGTTGCGGGAAACAGGTTCACTTTCCAGTATTATAACCCCCAAGAGATTTGCTCCCGATCGACTCGTTTCCTGAAATAGCGAGAGAACCCCCAAAGTCTCTAGCCAAAGATCAAGTGTAACTAAATCTTCAATTTCCTTTGTCTCACAATAAACAGAAATGATTACACTCTCTGGAATCGCTCGAGCTTTGAGTCGGCTGCTGCCTACACCATCCCAGACTTGCAGTCACGAGGAAACAAGGATTGCAAAGAGGATTGTCGAAATCATCAACTAAATGAAGGAAATAGGATCCACTTCTCTGAATGTCTCATCCTCACTAACTATCAAGGAGATCATCAAGGATCCCAAGTATCTTCCGAAAGCCTCATCTAGTTCGCCATCGTCATCAACAGTTGCAAACATTCCGATTGAGAAAATAGAGAAGATCGAGCGGAAGTTGCAAGACTGCTCAAGATTAAGACACTTCCCTACACCTACAAGCAACTCAAAATCATGCAAAAGAAGATCGAGGTAGGAGGATCTAACCTCGACAAGTTCAAGATGATTCGGAAGTAGGTTCAAGAAAAGTTCCACGAGACTCGTGAGGTCCAGAAGAAGATTGTCCTGACTTACCACCTTCAGGCATGGACAGTAACAAGGGCTCAAGATCTGGGAATGATGAACTTCAAAGCTTCCGATAGATTGTTGACAAGTGTCAAGAGTGATCTGGAGATCAGCTTCCGATGGATACAGAAGTGGTTAGGTGCCAAAGAGTTCCAAACCTTCAGCAACGATGAGGACGTGGAGATGAAAATATAATTTGTGATTGAAGTTGTTGATCGGATTCAGCAGCACAACATTCCACTCTCATGAGTTTGGAATCGCCATCAAAGTGGATTCAACTACGCTGCAACCACCGACAAAAATTTGACAACCAGAAGAAAGAAGACAACAACGGCCACAGTGGAGTCTGAGAACATGATAACTCATAGTTACAGCATACAAGCCATCGCTGTAGATAGAACAGTCATTGGACTACTACATTTGTCTTAAAGAATCTGGTGACCAATTCGGACCTCTCGTCGGACTCGAAGTCACTGATCTCCGAAACTCCTTCAACGATGTAACGATTAGTTGCTCCACTCAGGGAAGACTGGAACAGAACATCACAAGATGTACCTGGAGAAGTTGATGGCTGACGAACCAGTTCTACTCCTTGTGGATCAGTGGACAAGACAAGCTGTAGAAGCAGTCAGGGCAATCCATGCTGTTTTTCCCAATTTAATCGTTGAACTGATTCCTGCTGGAACAAGGGATTGCCTTCAGCCAGAGGATATCATTTTCTTCACGCAACTGAAGTATTTCCACAGAAGAGTAACGACCATCAAAAGGTCTTCTCAGAGATAAAGATCACCTCAAGAAGATGAACTGTTGTACTTCAGGCTCACATCGAGGATCAAGCCAGAAATCCGATCTTTCAAGATAAGATTAAGTATGCCTGGAAGAAACCTGGATACGTGGGACAAGAGCAACACTTCTTCCACGGAGTAAAAGACGTCTGCTTCAAGCCGTTAAGACCAAGTGCTCCCATTCCACATCTTTAAGAGATGGTCATATTACATGGACTACAACTTCACATTGAAAACAAATATTTTAATCTTGGTATTTTAATATGTTAATGTATGTTAAATAATGTTAAATTGTAAAATCATTTTACAGTTTATTTTTATTAATTAGATGGATAAGTGAAAAAATTCAAATAGCAAATAAGTAAAGTATAGAATCATTCAAGGAAGATCATTGTAGAATATATTCAAAAGATATATATACAACACACAATGAATTTGTCGTTCTTTCGCAACATCACTGTAAGGATGGCGTTAAAATGAAAGAAAGGTTTTAGACAGTTTATAATACTTTATTTACAAGCAACTCTATCTACGCGGACGCGGCTAAGACTACCCCTATAGCTCGGGAAGCTCTTTTCAAGCCCAGACGGGACCGACGACCTGCATTGTTTAGTCTGACCATCTGGGTCACCTCCGTTGCCCAAACGCAGGTGCAATCGACCAAATATGTCTTCCCGTCTTCTAGTTCAAACAACCGCAAAGATGCTCACAAAATCATTTAATCTCAAAGAGTAAGTCCCATACTTAAAGAGCAATTAAGAGGCTTTTTAATTCTGCAAAGATCTATTAAATGGATCCAGACAAAAACTCTTGGTGTCAAATGTCTAAGGCCATTCTTAAATAGTTTTCCACTTACACAAGAAATGTACTGTGACCGTGATAAACTGACAATTGTAAAAACTATGTTCTTCCAAATGCATGAAATTCGAAAAAACTTTCAAACAAAACAAGGGAAAACTGTGGGGGCTGTTAAAAACAATCTTTCAGCTCTCAATCGAGTCATGCTCAGATGACACCAATAATTTTAAAATACACATCTCAATACCTTTAAATAATATACACACTATAACGACAAGCATCACTATAAGTAGGTCTTCACAAGGTAGATATTTTTTCATGCTTGAAACATGCAACCTTAAAAATGCAGTCGAATTTGACTACCTATAATTCCTTTAAGATAACTTAAATATAAGCAAACGTGCAATTTTAAGTACTAAAACCTTCAAAAACAGAAATGTAGTACCAAGTCACTTAAAATAAATTTAACGTCGAAACCAACCAACCCCCCTTCCACTAGCTTTTCCGATAACTACGTCATGCAAAAATACAAATGGAAACCTACCACCTCCACAAACATTTAAAATTTCTGCTAAGTGGAGAAGGTGATTCTAATTTTAATCGTATTTTGGTAACTTTTGGATTAGAGTATATCAGTGAACAATGAGTTAACATAACATTTTAACTTTTAGTCTTTAAATCTTGACGTGGCAGTGAGACTACCGCAATTGTGTAGAAATGACACCATTTTTTATCAACTTTTGTTAATGCTGCAATTTTTACGTAATAACACACGACACGCACTCTATTCGCCAGATCTAGCTATTTGCGACTTCTATCTCTTTCCAAAGACCAAATCGGTGCTCAAAGGAACCCGTTTATCTATATCAGGTGTTAATCAAAAACGACAGGGCCCCTACAACTTTTTAGAACATGATCTGAAGAATTGTTTTGAAAAGGCTACAATTTATTCCCCAAGGCGGTTAAAAAACTGCTATTTTCCAAAAAGTATACTATATATGACTTTCATATCAGACTTTCCTCAAAGTGAAGATAAGTTATCTACGAAACTTTAATTTGATAATACCATTGACTATTTTTTTACAAAATAATTGTATTTTGTTCGATGTCTTCTTACAACACCAAGATATATCGCCTTCACCAAAACATTATCTAACAGGCTATAGCAAAGCTTTTTTTTAGATAATATTTGTTGAACATTCAAACTATCTGATGTTAACGATGCGCTCTAGCATTCGATGATATTTTACAGTTGAGACTTTGTACAAATTCATGTCCATAACGAAGTTTCAGTAAAATAAAAGTATGGGTGGATCAAATACCAACCAGAATTCCCCAGTACATACCTTACCCCACCATTTTTGTAATCAATATCATGCTCTTAGAGCCAAAAATACCATAATTCGTTGAGCAACGGATTATTATGAAATGTTCAGAATATTTAAGGTGTAGTTTGTAAACAACACTTACAAAGATCAGCTGTATGCATGTTAATAGAATTGCTTTTGTCAACTTTTGGACAAACAAATCAAAGACGCGAATTTTCAATCCAAAATATTGGATTTCGTCTGGAGTACACTGGATCGTCTTCTCTATAGTCTAGACAGATTGTCCCGTGCTTATCAGTTGTTTGGGCACTAGGTGGACAAAGTTTTGACGGCGTTGTTACTATCGAAGCGAACGTACGCGATTAGTTGATTTCACAGCCATCTTCATTTTACTATAGTGGGAATTAAAGAACTACATGTCCATTGAAGAATTGTGTTTCTTACGACATTATTTATATATTTCTATATTTATGATGATCAATTTAAAAAAGATCAGGATTATATTTGATGCAACCACGTAACATTGTGTTGTGCTGCGCTCAAGTGCATCGAATTTTTATCCTGCATTATACTTCTCGTAATGGTTACGTCAACCATAAATAGTTTTTTCCAGATTTATTTACTGTGTGGAAACGTTGGAATAGGCTATCATTCAAACAATTCCACAAACACTTTGTTCTATTGTTTACCGATGGCGTGTTTTTCTTTTTTTTTTTTATTAATGTCGACCATATTTTCTACAGCTCAGTGCCAGTTCACCCACAATCTTACGAATTTAGTTCATTTTTGTATGTAACGGACCTTAGGGACGAAACCGGTTTCGTAGCATTTAACGCGCACGTTGCTCATGTTAAAGTTTGAAAAATTATTGGAGAAACTAAATAACGCGTCACGCTATACTTTCATCCGAATCTAATTCAAACTACCTTTAATCCTGCCCATTTTTCCAAGAATTTGTTAATACTTTTGCGAAACAGACTGAATAAAAATAAATACATGGATAGTCTTGTTCTTCCGTCAGATCTCGTAATTTATTGCAAGAAATAAACCACATTCCGAGAACGCTGCTATGAGTCGAACCAATTATGCTGTTTGCGCCACGATATGTCACGGATGTCCTTTGAACAAGCACGGTTACCACACGCGATGAGATTTATTCAAGTGAATATGGTTCTAAAATAGTACAACATTATCTAACAATTCAGTGTTATAAACAATTATTCACTGCTAGTTATAATTATGAATTAACACATTTTACTCGTATTCGATATGAAAATATGAGGGTTGGAGCATAAGTCAGGCAACTAGTTTTTTTTTAAAGGTAAGGGATGATCACAAAACGTCGTATGTCTCAAGGAGGTCGTGCGTTCACATAGTATGTAACCACAACAAAAGATAGGTCTGTGATGTTCTGCAATTGCACAGAATGCAACGTTAAATCAGTTGACAGTCAACTGTTGTACAGGATGGATGTGACCCGAGTAAAGCAGCGTTCGTATACCAAAATAGCCGTTCTCCGTAACAGAAATATCAGAAAATGCAGCAATGTTGATAGTAGCTGTCAGAATAATGCTCTTTCATACCCAATAGTCACGAGGTGGGTAACAGAGTTTCCGCAAGAACACGAAGCACCCAGCGACCGGCAACGGACAGGATGATCTGATCTACGAGTGTACGGACCGATATCACGTGCAGTAATCGATCACCCGTTAAATATCGACAAGAGGTAGACGCTGCTCGAGTTAGAAAGTAAAAATGACATCAAGAAACGCACCAACCCCAGTATATTGAGGAGCGATCTTCACCTGCATAAAATTGCATGGAAGTAGGTACCACATGGACTCACGGAAGTTCAAAGTGGATGCCATATGCAACATGCTGGGACCAGTTAGTAGCAGAAAAGAAAAAGCATCGCTATCGATTTGGTCCAAGGCATATGAACCGGAGCTCAGACGTCAGTCTACTCTACAGAAACTTTCTGCTGAAACAGATGCCATTTGGAGGAAACGTCCTGATCTTTTTGACAGTGTAATAATTCTCCACGACATACATCCAGTATGTAGGACGGCTACTATGGCGCTGAGGATGGGAAATAGTGAAGAAATCACCATACTCTTCGAACCTTTTTTCGTGTGATTTTAAACTAATACGAAAAATTGAAGAACCATTATGTGCAGACGGTTTAGGACACGAATAGACATTGCAAATGCTGTGCAAAAACAAATGACCAAATTCACACATGGTGAGAAATATGGTGAAGCAGATGGTATTCGGCACCTCCTACATCGTTGCAACGTATTGTAAACGTTGGAGGGTCTTTAGAATAGGTATATGTGCTGTAATGATTCTGTAGTATGAAACCTGTAATGTTATATAAACACTAAGAGCTCAATGTACGCGTGTTGCTAAATGTCCGTACATTTCTACCATTCCTTGTCCTTACATTTATTTATTTCAAATTTTCGCCCCAACCTTGGTAATAACAACGAAACTTACTACATATTACTAAAATTATAGTGTGCAGAGCAGTTCCTCCTAAATACTTAACGAATTCAGAAACAACCAAACTAACCAAAAGCACCAAGTGAACTATTTCAATCCAACTTTCTGTGCAATGACACGTGTTCCTCTTTTTTGACAATAAAATGACGTGATATAGAAAATAGACAAATGACGGACTTGCCATTTGAAACTAATAAATGGCAACAAACCAGAAAAGTAGACCACCAAAAAAACTGCACGTAATGATTGTAAAATAAAACTAGTAAAAGATTCATTATATTCAAAGGTTAAACAGGTCATCTAAAAGATGATTTAATAATAAACATGCAAACTATTTTCTAATTGGCCGCTGTCCACGATGCAACAGTTCATTCATATGGATGGTGCTTTTATTAGAATAGTCTTTGAAATAGTTGCGCTGCAAAAGTCATAAACGCTATAACGGCTGCTGCGTTTACACAACTTCCTTTTCCGTTATTATTTATAAGTAGGTAAGGCATCCTGCATTGACGTCCTCAAATTTAATGTTAAATGGCAACGTTCGATCACCTTGCAATTTCTGATTTAAAATACTCAAATATTCAAATATTGAAAAGTTCTCTTGTTTCGCGCATGAGAAATGACTTGCAATTTTGAGTCTGTTAATGTTTAAGTTCAACTGATACGTCACCAAAAAAGGTCATCGAGCAAGAAGTTGCCGTAAATTATGAGAAGAGAAGCCGAGTTGAATAATTTAAGCTTCAAATTTCGGATACTCGGGACGTTCAAAAATGATTGGCACTATAAGCGTTTTTTTCACTAGTTTTTATTTTCCTTTTCTCAGCCAGTTTCTGTAAGCTGCTGTAAACAATTTTTTGTCCACCGCATGTGGACAACCGACTGAAACTCGTCAGAAAAGGAAACCTTCCCAAACACTGCCTCTTTTATTGTTTCAAACAAAGTGTAATCGCTCGGCACAAGGTGCGGCAAATATGGGGTACGAGACAGCACGGAGACTAAAATATAACTGCGTCTTCATTTTCCTTGGCGAAGTTGCTCCAATAGACACTCAAAACGTCTCCGATTACACATTATACTACTGCAGCAACTGTTGGCATAGTTCCACAAGTTTTTACTTCTACTGCGCAGTGAGATTATGGAAACCCATTCTGCACAGACCTTGATTATCTTCAAATCTCGTAGGTACTGCTGTACTCTTATAAATATTCAAAGCAAGTCGTCCCCTTAAAGAAATCACGCCGTCCATCACCACTGTAATTGTCTGCTTTTATAATTCTCTACTTCGTCCACAACTACACTCACAGGTCCTTTTCTTCTGTACGTTCCAGCTACGCCATCTGGCATTATGTACTGTTATTATATGTCTTCATACACGCACTAGGCAAGGCATCTGTGACACAATTAGAGTTTCGAAAGTGCCAATAATTTTTGGATGCCCTAAATATATTTACTATAATAATAAACCTTAGAAATCTCAAAATTTTGAATTTGCAAAAGAATTCGAATTATTGAAATTCAAGTTATCGTTATAAAAACATGAACATTGGAATAGGCACTTCGTGAAGAAACAGGTTCTAGTTCGGGATAATCAAAGTTTTAGAATATGAGATTTTAAGCATTTAACAAATGTTTACAAACAAACAACAAAATGGCTATTTCACAATTCTTATCCCATATTTTAGTTTTCAATCATATCAGCAAATATAATTTTATATAGTTATTAATTCTAGCGAAACAATGGAGAAATACTAATAAAAATTATATTTTCTCTTTGTACGCATTTAACATACATTTAAAGAAAAATGAATCGCAATACTGTCAAGACACTTTTTCCCCGAATGTAATTTTCCTGTTCTATTTTTTATCGAGAAATTTTTTTATTGCCATAACACCAACCGTCTTATTACTTTAAAGAATGGATGTAACAGAACTGTTTCGATTTTTATTTTTTACTAAAAATAAAATAAAATACTAACTTTTTAATCTTATCTGTAGAACCATTTCTAAAAACAAACAAAATATTTCGGATACGAATTTCACATCGATACAAATATTTTATCAATAAAACATTGGAAATTATTAAGAAGTTACGGCAAATACCAAAACTAAAAGTACCTCTATGAAAACATTGGTAGCAATAGGGAAAGGTGGAAGAGAATACGACCACGATGTGTAAGATATCAAAAGTACGGAACAATACGAAAAAAAAACAGTTCAATCTCATACAATGACGAGTGTCCCCAGATCCCCGAAGACCTGCGAAAAAATTGGTTCAACGATTATTTTCAAAAGATGCAAAAGTACATACGAGGGTAAGGTGAAAAGTTCTCGGCCTGACACAGAGATGGTGCTGCAATCGGCAAACAATTATGCTTCCTGCTTGGGTGCATGTGTCATTAGTTCGTATGACTACTTTCAACTTGTTTGCTCAAGCAGTTTGTTTACACGATTTTTTTCAGTAGACATGTTGCATGTTTTTTGTTAAAATGGATAAACCTGAATATCGTGCGGTTATAAAATTCTTCGTCTTGGATGGACTAACCCCTAAGGAAATTCATCCGAAGTTAACAAAAGTTTACGGAGACTCTGCTCCTCCATGTCAACTGTTAAAAAGTGAGCAGCTGAATTTAAACGTGGTCGCACATCCCTCGATGATGACCGCCAAAAACCGCAACCACAGCGGAAACCATCGAAAAAGTGCATGATATCGTGTTGGACGATAGGCGAGTGAAGGTGAGTGAGATAGCTGAGGCTGTGGGGATATCGGAAGAAAGGGTGCGAAACATCTTTCACTATGTGTAAGATCTCTAATCAAATCAAATTAAATATATTTAAAGCACAATGCGGAGGTCCCCGGCTCCCGGCCGTATGAGAAGCGTTGGTTGCCAGAGTAACGCGTTCCGGGCCACGCGGAAATACAAGAACGATCGTTGCTATATATTTCGTAATGTAAACATAACGTCAATGCCCATTACGGCAATGCACCAGGGTGAGACAGAATTCGTGACTGGCACAATCGTTGGAGGGCAGCATAAGTAACGATTGCTACAGAAAGTTCATAACACTTGCATTCCCTATAGCATTCCCCAAGCGTAGCTGGCTAGATTTTCTAGTATACATCATTGCTTAACTCCTTTAGAATTTCGCAACACTGATTACGAATCTGGAGAAAAAAATAAAATCTCTCATAATTACCAAAATCGGTTAGCTCTACTTATGCAACCAATCTCGCACATAAGACTCAAAAAAAACCAGAGAAAACTGGCATCAGTTCAGAATCAATGAAGAATTTCTTCAATAATTCGGAGAAAATTTAGGATAAATATAATTATTTTTAAAGAATATACAATATAAATGAAACCAGCCTCTTCAACGTGCAAAAACCTATGACACAATCCTTAGATGAAACAGGTTGGTACAGCAAGATCAAGAGAAAAGAGTAAGAATAATACAGGTGTGTTATAAGTTCTTTAGGATATATCGTTCTTATGCTTATTTTCGCAAAGTTGAGAATGTCTCCACGCTTTCAATATGGAGGCCCATCGGAACAGCATATGCATACTCGAAAAAGGTAGGTAAATGAAGATTTGTTTTTTAACTGGTTTCAGCACTTTGCCAATAACAAAATGACAGCACCATTGTCTTAATCCTGGGGCAACCATTCTAATCATGTCCTACAAGCTAAGAATCGTTACTATCTCTCCTTTGTCTGGCAAAGTTTTGTCTTTAAATAAAACTGAAAGGGAGCAAATCCAGAAAACATAAGCAAATATTTTGATAGGAACTCCCACAAAAAAAACTTAATGTGTTAAAAGAAAAAGAAACAAAAAGAGAACAAAAATGTAGAGAGTAGGCAAAGAAGAATATCCCGCAGACGACAATTAAAGCTGTCAGAGAGCTAC
This sequence comes from Sinelater perroti, assembly GCA_036346155.1. Taxonomy (NCBI): domain Eukaryota; kingdom Metazoa; phylum Arthropoda; class Insecta; order Coleoptera; family Elateridae; genus Sinelater; species Sinelater perroti. Next base: position 2,747,038 of record JARFIY010000344.1, read on the forward strand.
TCCATGTTTGAAGAAAGCTACTATAGGATTACGATGGTGACAGGGGCATTGGCCCCGTAAATTACGGTCTGATTTATGGCCAGTTTCGAAGAGAATAAAATACGGCGTAGGATGTGTTGGTTTAGTAACTTCGTGCTCTGCCTCTTTCCACTTTCTTTCTCTAATAAATTCTGAATCTAAAAATCAGTCTTCTTTCAACAAAAATTAATGCTTATGGTTCCCAGCATTAGATAAAAAATATCTGTAATCTCACATAATTTATGAAGCTGATCGATGTTAAGTGCACCGATATTTTCTCCTGTTCCAGTAATGCTAACTATTTAAAATCACAAAAGGTGTCCCACGAAGATTATGCAACAAATAATTATCGTTTCATTCTATTGTTTAGAAAAACATTGTAAATTACACAGCAAATTATAATGCGATCTTTTCATTTCGTTAAGTAATTTTGCTTGATACCAGTTGAGCTCGCGCCCTTTTTATATAATCATAACATCTTTATTATGGCCTTTACTCTTTTCTAATTTAAATTTCTGGAGACAAAGTGATCAGCGTTGGTCGATAAAATAAAATGTTAGTAGATTAAGCATTTCCGAAGATTTCTAAAAGATCAAACCAAATTACAATTTCATGCTACAATTTACTGAAATTTCAGCGCACTTGAAAACAAATTACATTGCACTAACATTTATATTAAGTATACTATAAACATAAGGCGATTAAGGCTGGAAAACCATATATTGGTGTTTGCCCAAGATTTAGTTATATCGTTTCTTAGGTGTAAGGTCTGGGGAAGTAGTGATATGACGTGCAAAAAAAAGTCAAAGTGTTTTCAGTCATCAGATTTGGCACAGTGTAATAATCCCTCGTTGTCGACAAAGAGTACATCGTCAAGTTGGAAAATTTGAAAGAGGATGTATTGTTGGCCTACATGTTGGTGATGTTTCTTTACAAGAAATACGACGAAAAATTAGTCAGCATAGCAGAACTGTAGCGCAACTATGGAACCAGTGGCTCAAAAACTAGGGTCTAGAGCAGCACTCAAGAAAACAAACAGATAGACATTTAAGACTTGCGATTACAGACCGTAGGGTGACAATGATGGACCACGTTAATGTTGCCAAAAATCATTTTTCTTTCGCGGAAAGCACATACGATTCGCTGTATATCAATAAAAAAAGCTCCAAATAAAAGTCTACTTCAGTACAAGAAATTTACAAGAATTATAAATTATATTAAGTCGCAATTTGCCTACTGTTCCGTTGACTACTGTAACATTATCTATTTTATTCATACGAACAAATGCAATTTACTTCGCTCAGTTCGATATTTTTTCTTTTCTTCTTTCACTAGTCCTCGGGTTTATCAGTCCATGCTACTATCTCTCACCCATTTTTCCATTTTTTTCTATCTCTGGTCATTATTCTCATTCTTGTATTGTTTTTCCCCTCCTTAGTCTTATATCATTTTCCTTTTCCATCAATGTCTACCTCGGTCTTCCTCATTTTCGCTTTCTTTCCACCACTGTTTCTATTATTCTTTTGACCAACCTATTCTGTTCCATTCTTAGATGTCCAAACCAGTTTAACTGTATGTTTTCTATTTTCCTCATTATTGGCATTTGTTCTAAAGTCCTTCTAATTTCTTCGTTTCGCATTTGTAACTTCTGTTATTTTCCTCATATATTTCATTTCCATGGCATTTATTGGTTATGTTTTTGCTGTGTTGGCCATGTTTCGCACCCAAACGTCATTATTGGTATGATTAATGTATCTGCTGCTTAACTTTATTGTCTATTTCTTTCTTCCCTGGTATGGTTTTATTTATGCTGTACTAGATTCTTGTTGCTTTTCTAATCTTAATATTTGTATCTGTTTCCATTCTTCCGGCTTTCGTTATTATGTTTTCCAAATATTCATAACAAGTCGCTCGTTCTACCTCTTCCTCGTTTATTGTAATGTTAGTACTTCCCACCTTTCGATTTATTATCATGTATTTAGTGTGGTTTACATTAAAACCTTGGCATATATTTACTAGGTTCTGCATCTTCTTACGAATCCGAGGTTAGTACCATATCGTATTGTTTGGTTACAGCATGACTGCTTTCTTGTGTTCTTGGGCAAGAGATCCATTATGATTATAAACAATAATGGACTCAATACTATCACTCTGTTTTACTACTTTTTCCATGATGAACATTTCCGATCTTTCCCCTTCTATCTAGACCTTTACTACTACATTTATTACCTTCCTTGATATTCTATATTCCCCTAGTGTTTTCCATAATATTTCTTTACTAATCATATCAAAAGCTGCCTTGAGGTCTATAAATATCAGATGTAACTATTTCCCTTTACGCGGTGTCCTCTCAATTATGTTATGAACGTTATCGTTTGTGCCTCTTGCTGCTCTGAATGCAGCTTGTTCGTCTTCTAAGCCTCCTTCAATTTCAGTTCTTAAAGCATACTGAGGAGAGACAGATTGGTCTGTAATTCTCAGAGTTACTTTATTCCCCATTTTTATGTATCGGTTTCTCCTCCAATCTTTAAATACCTTTTCACTGCTCCATACTTTTTGGCAAATCTTCCACAACCATTCTTTGTCTGTTTCCCCATCCATTTTACCATTTCGGGATCCATCTCATCTTCTCCTGCCGCTTTCCTTCTATATTTTCCAAATCTCTATAAAGTACTGATTTTGGGCAAAAAAATAATTTTTTTCAATATGGGGTAAATTTCTGAATAATCTGTTTACAATGAAGTGTCTCGTCACAAGTGGTAGAGCAGCAAATTTATTTATTATTTAATGTCACAATATAAAAATCATTGCTTACTTTTACTTAATCCTAAGTCTTTCTACTTTTAGGTGTTAGGCTAAAAATCATTACTTCTAAATTTTTACTTTAATTCTAAAATAAAAAAAAATTACCTAATTTTACAAAGTGTTGGATTTTTCACCCGCTGTTACGAGAAGACATATATCTACGTCCCTTCGTAATCGGGTTGATGTTTGCCCTGACTTCGACTAACTGCAGTACCTACACATTTGTCCTTTTCTTTTTTACAGACCACTCATTTTCCAATTACAAAAAAAAACTAAAAGTATCGACAATGGCGAAAGAAATTAATCAAATGACGGACAAACGGTACAACGTTGGAAACAGAAGTTTGAAAAGAAGCAATTTCGAGTTAGATAATAAAGGATGTAGAATTAATGAAGATAAATTACGGATAAGTTGAACGAAACTCGTCGACTATTTTTCAGTGCCTCGTAAGTTTCAACGTATTCAAAACAACTGTAAACGATCATTTTCATAATGTTGGTAAAGATAAAAACTGAACAAAGAGTTTACGCATGAATTAACAAAACGTAATAAGATACATATACTAAAGATGACCCTCTTCCTTGCTACTCAAGTATAACAACGAATCTTTTTTGAAGCGTATTGTGATTTGCGATTAACAGTGAATTCTGTACGAGAATATTAAACTAAGTGGATAGTGGTTAGAGAAGGTATCGTCCACTGTTCTTTCTTGCAACCTGCTGAAATAATCACAGGAAGCTTCTACTGCAGATCATTGGGCATTATGCATGGAAAATTGCGTTTAAAACGGCCGCCTCCGGTCAATAGACGCGAACCGACACTTCTCCACGAAACTACGAAACTTCACGTAACTACACGGTATGAAAATTTATGGGGTTGGACTACGAGATTTTTCCTTGCTTGCGTTATTTATTTAATCTTTCACCAAAAAATTTGCATCTATTCCAAAGCCTGAGCCATCATATGCAGAATTAGCACTATATTTATCGAAGAATTGTCACTTCAAACTTCAAAAACTTCTTTAGCAGCAAAGGTTCATATTTTCTCAAGACAAACATTTTTCACTACCCAGGCGCTGAAAACATACAATAGATGTCAACGTTGGTAGGATGCTTTTTGATTGAAAATTACAAGTTTTATTTTTACCCTCCTACATAGTTTAATAATAGATATACAAGCAGCACAGTTTAAACTATCTTCCCAAGAAAAGTAAAAAAATACTTTAATTATTAATTATGAAACTATTAGTAGCTATATGTTACGGGGAGGTGGTACACCCTATCTCCGCAATGTTAAATTTGCTATCTTTATGGTAATTTTTCTATGAATCTATAACTCTATGGTGTTGAAATTTGGTATACAAGTAGATTGATGGTTTTTCTACAAATTGACATTTATAAAAATGTTTTAAGCTACAAACACATAAAAAAAAATTTTTTTCTTGAAATGAATAAAAAAACAAGACAAGAGTATATTTAAATATTTTGGAAGTTAGAAACTTAAAAAAATGTCAATATATTCCCACCAGCTGCCTCCATTCCACTGACCCCAGTGTAATTACTTTTGAACTCACCACTGTCTTTATGTTTTAATTTCTGTTCACAAATCTTTACATTCTCACACTTTTGGCAGTATTTACTCAAGGGTTCAACATCTATGACTTTTCCTGTATTAGTACTTGTTGCAGAAACTATACCATTGGCACTTGTATATCCTCGCTTCTGTCAAGAACCATCCAGAACAATAGTCAATCAAATTAGAAGAAACTTTTTCTGATGTACAAAATTATTCAATTCACTTGCCAGTATTTGAATATTAATTATATGGTTTACTTGGTTCAATTGTTCGTTCCTTACAATCAGTGAAAAGTGAAAAGGGGGCCGTTACCGGAACTGTCATAATGACATGTAAATCACATTTAAGATTTTTAGATGATTTTTACAAAAATAAGTAAAAGTATATTATAAAATACACTATGTAGAACTATAAGACACAAAAAAAAATAGTTTTTTGACCACAAATGGTGTACCCCTTAATAAATTACTAGTACAATTGTGAGACATTTTCCAAAAATGCCATAACAATGTTCACTGGTTCTCTCCAAAAAAATCGACATTCCGTAACTTTATTTTACAAACACCCCATCACTTCGTTGGTCCAAATCCACTATCTAAAAATAAGACGACTAATAGCCTTCATAAAGCGCCATAAAAATCGCCTCTGAACGCATAGTTCTTTTTCGACGCCATTGAAATAAATTAAATGACTGATAAATGCAAAAATTGTTATCACCAGCTAACACTCTGATTAAGTGTTGAAAGTAATAAATATCTGCTGTGACCAAACGCAACCATGTTATTTTTAAATTCACAAGATTTTTTTAAACTGTTGCAAGTAATAAAAACATTGCCTTATCGAACATTCAGTTCTAAAATGTTTCTAGTACATTTAATAAACAGAGCTAACATTATTTGAACTTCTTATCTGCTCTTATTATCTGCATTATTTACAAACATCCAGACAGATAAACCTGAATTCTCCATCCCACAGACAGTTCTTCGCTGGAAACGGAATTGTTATAGATTTCCGTAAGGCTATCCTTATTCTTTTATATGTACAAGGGTGTATTAAAAATTAAAAGCAATTTTAAAATTACGCGGTAAAAACAAGAGAGCGGTGGTGACGCACAACATCGCATATGCACAAGGGATGACAAGTAGCTAGCCGCGAGCAGCATTCCATCGTTCTGTCGTATGGCAGAGAGTAACGAGGGTAACAGTACAGCTGGTCTACTCAGTGGGTTAAATCTGCGGAAATCTATATTGGCACAGTATGGAGAATGCACCATATATCAACAAGATCTGCATTATGCATTTGAACAGAAAGTAAACAAAGAAATGTAGCGTGGCCCTCGGCTCTTGATTTACACTAGGAGGTCCGTGCATAATAAACAAAGACTGCCTACACGTTAGAACGGAAAGTAAGCAAAGACGGCTGATATGAACGGTGAGATGAGGTCTGAACTCTTGATTTATACGAGGTCCGTGCCGCTCACGCTCCTTACCAAATGGCTAGGTGGTCGCAGTTATCGGGGCGCTGCATAGTTGAACGCAAAAAACGCGTCTGCCACGGCCATTTGGTTCACAACATACAAAAAAAAGTTACGATAAATTTTAAGACTACTTGAACATAGTATGCTCCAAGATGATGTTTAAGGTAGAAAACCATCCGAAAATACATATCAAATCTTATACGGCAAGCTGATACGATTCAAACCGGGCCCACTAATGCAACAATGTAGTTAATCATCATATTATCTAAAGCTTCTTATGAAGCTGAAAAAATGACATGGATTACCCACCATAATCGTAAACTCCATCCCTAAAGCAATTACCAGCCAATAAAGAAATCTAGTGCAAGACTACTAAATTTATTCTTCGAATTTAGTTCCATATGACTTTTATGAGGTTAACCTCTAACGCCATTTTGAACATTGGAACATCGTTCACTACATTGTATAGATAGAAGAAGACAACACGTAAGGTACCCTAAAACAATAAAAATCTTCAAAACATTCCTTTTATTCAAGAATTATACAGATCATCTTTAGAGCAAGTCTCCCGAAACTACATACAACTATTCAAGCGATCCCTTTTTTTACCAATGCCGAAAGCCTTCCTGTAAGACTGTTTACGGTCCTAGTCGTGATTACTGAACATTTCCAACTGTATCAAAATAGCATCTTTCCAAGCAGTTTTGATTTTGACAAACAAAAAATAGCGGCAAATCAAATCTCCAATGTACCAAAGCCTGTAGATAAGAATCTGATTGACTATTTATAATAAAAATTCTTTGTAAAGATTTTTTTACCAGTAACCCAAAAGTATATCACTCGTAATTTAATTTTCGATTTTCTTAGGCATTTCATCTCCAGTAATCACTTATTACGCAATTCAACATTTCTTTGTTTGATCATCGATATGTGCTTTAGAACAAGTTCTGCACATTTTTCTGGCATTAAAAGTTTTAATAATAATTCAATGTCTTTTCAACATCGATACACATCCACATCGGTTCATCTTCGACTTTCCTTGCATCCTAAAGGTATCTTGCTACCTATACACTCGGATAGAAGACAAGACAACTCCCATACGCTGTCTTTTCGCATATTTCAGATTTTCGAAGCTATTTCCCAAGTATTTGAGCTGTTCAAAATTTCTCTGTAACCTCTAAAAACAGGAGTACGCTTTTGTAACATGCAGAAGTTTCCAATATTCGGAAGAGTAGACCGATTGTATGCTTAAGTCATGACATTCGATGACTACTAAATGTAATGTGTACTAAATTTTTTACTACTCTATCGATTTATTTATTTATTAATAAACGACAACGCTGGCTAACATCCAACCTTTCACAATTTCAGTTCAAAATATCTTACAGCTGTCTTATAAACAGTAATAATAAGTAGCTCTTAGCTACAGCTTAAAAAATTTATCTTTTAGCACAGATAGACACAAACGTGATTACATAACTAGGAATTTCCAAAAAACAAAAGTTTTGGTGGCTATTCCATGGTTGTTATTCCATTTGTTGGACATCCACAAATCCAATAACACAAAATGTACGAAAACTTACGATATAATTAAAAAACGGCCCTTCAACCTACAATAAAACCAAATTTATCAATTTCAGTTTACCAAGCATAACTTTATTCGCCAAATGATTTTCTATTTAATTACAAATTGATTTGGTTGTCTAATCCAAACCTTCTCCTCTTTATGGATGATTATTAAAAGTTTAATAAAATTAACACATGTAAATTTTTTAAAGACATAAATAGTGTTAACAATAAGTATAATTGTACTCTTGTCATGATGATCAATCCAACATTTCTATAATCATAAACACTGCGATGTCCTCTTATTAAATACGCCAAACAACTTTCTGCTGATTTGTGATTGAACTACTCAAGGATTACGAAATGACTTAGTCTGTCAAGACCATCGACACCACGTTTGTCAGGAAATTCATTCCTCCAAAAGCGACTTAATTAATTCAAAGTCTGGATCTCATTTCAATTGACAATTTTTGTATGTAAGATCGCACTCTCTCCAGAACTATAACATATTGAAGATGTATTTGTTCATAATACATGAACTCCAAGGAAAACCTTGGCCAAATATTCCTTCTTTAAAGCAAGATACGTTTCAGAAAGACGTCCTTGATTTGAAACACCTGCTATTGTTTGCTTTCCAAGAACCTTCGAAAATTGTCAAAAGGACATCGAAGGAAAGCAATAAGATGCACAACAATTGCATGATAATCCCGTCAGTAATAGCAGCTTCTTTAAAGACAACAGGAAGTCGACCTACAGCAACTTGCTTTATCTCATCAAGCAAAAATATAAATGTTGGAGAATTGGAAAGTACAGCAGGTATTGTGAAGAAAACCATAATGGAAAATATCGTAACATCTTCAGACTGGGAAAAAACGAAAAATTTACGTTGCGCTCTTCAAAATGGACTAAAAATCATCCGGAGCGATGAAACCATATCTCAGTATAAAATACAATCCTTCGCCTTATCACCTTAACTCTATAAAGCGTTACAGTGGGATCCACACAATACGAAAATAAAACCGAAAATATACGCTGCCCTTCATTTGTCCAGTTTATAACAGAGGAAATATCTACCAACACGATAATCGCGCGAGATATTCAAACCAAATCCAGGATTGGTCTGACTGTCTAATTGAATAGCCTATTCTCAAGATTCTCAAAACTCCTCTGTCAAGATGGACAGTGTCATCGAGCCGCTTTTAACTCTGTGTCCTTAGACATCATATAGTCATCAACACCATAATTACGTCACAATCAGAAACCTTAATAAGTTGTTAGATTTAAGAGCCTTCAATAATATATTTGAACAGTTGTCAAATTTTTCATTAAGAGTTTTCGCAAATTCCAAACAGAATATTGGGGTCTGGATGCATGAATCTACTACTAGTGACAAGATTTTATACCAGTATATGATGACTACAAAAAGTAATCCAAAAACAACCAAAGTTGTCACTAAACGTTGGAATTCTTCAAAGAAATAATGAGTTCAGATTTCTAGTGCCGATCATAAGAAAATATAAGAAAAAAAAATCGGCATACATCAAAAAAGTTAAAGTATAAAAGCTTTTTAATTTTTTTTTCAAAAGCTGTACCACATGGCGGCCGTTAAAAACTGTTAATATAATTAACACAACCCTCCATTTTTCTCTAACATTACTGACCTCCATCTTCAATTATTTTTAATTTAGAAAACAATATTTGTAAGTGGCCGTAATAATTAGCGCTGCTAAAACAACCGGATTAGTGCACTTTCCTGCCAGAATTGATCGTTCAATTATTGATGAAATTGGAAAACTAGGCTTTTTCTGCTTATTTTATCGTCTCGATCGCTTAATGGCAACGCTGTCCGGTTTTCTTGTTTTTCGGCTATGTACATGCGTTAGCCGTTGCAATATTGTCATGTATAACTTTCTAAAAATAGAAAATCTATTAACGGCGGTGCTGTAAAATTTGTCGAGTCGCAAATAGAAATCGAACTGTTCCTTCTGCGAACATCATCGATTGAGTAGAAATTCAAAAACTGATCCATTCTTCCTATGTTAACACCGCGATTTTTAAAAATATACCCAACAACGACCTGTTATACATAAATATCGCAAAATATTAAGGCGCCTAAAATATTTCCTTAGCAGGTGGTTTTTTAAATAATTGAAGTTAAAGAAAAACTTGATAGATATTACAGTTAGAACTTTTCGATTTAAGTATTCGCACTTGTTTGGTATCTTCCGATACGAAATTATTTTTCTGCTGATATACAAGGTGTATGGACTTCTTGGGCTAATTTTCTTCATGATTCAATTAAGACATTCTGATTCAATTATCATTTTCGAAATCCTATTTGTAAATTATAGTCGTTCTTTTCATTTTCCATTTTATATATCAAAATTATTTACTATGAGCCCATTAGACTATTTTAAAGTGTTTTCAGAGATCAAAAGGGCGAAAACACCAGTTACCAACTAATACATAACATTTTTAAGATAGGAGGTTCGCTTTAAACCGTAACAGACTATCTATGAATATTGAGCATGATCAGATGGTGAACAAACTTCAGTGAAGTGTAGCCATAACCTCCACCCTCCCTCCTGCTCGGGTTAGAACCTGTTTAGTCCTGTTTGGGAGTGATGAGCGAACAGAAGATACCGCGGAGCGTGGAACAATGCATTGTGATCAAATCCCTCGTTGAAACTCAACAACAGGGTGGAAAAGTATATCTCACGGACCTGTGTGTTTGAATGGTATAAGTGATTCAGAGGTCAGAGAGCGCGTAGAGAATGAACCGCATGAGGGTATCCAGAACGTTGGAAAAAATTTGTTGACTCCAGAGGGGAGTACGTTGAAGTAAGTGTTTGGAAATTTGTTTTTTTGTTACAACCACCTTGTACATTAAAAGATATAAAAGAGAAAAAACAACTTAATATCACTTAATAAGCCCAAAAATGTATCCAAATCATTAAAAACTACAACTTTCGAATCGAGAAGCAAAATAAATATATCAAAATAGATTCTGGTAAAGGCTGTAATCAATTTCCAATTAGTCTTTAAGTACAGGATGATTCGAACAAAAGTGGAGTGTATTTTTGTGAAGATCAAAGACGCTCTTCAGCGAATTCTCCAAATTTACTATTACGCACTCTACTGTACTATGAAACATGTTAAACAGACACTCATTTCACTGAGTTGGAATCGTTATAAAATCCTTTCGAAATTGTTCCAACCGCAGTATAGATTTATAAGTCGCTAAAGATCCCCCAGAAATCTCAGTGAAACTAAGAATTTACTCTGCTTGCAAGGGTCAGTCAGACTTCAACTTTTACACTGCATCAAAAACCATTAACAAATTGAAAAATGACTAAAAACCCATGACGTTTTGTGTTTTTTTCAAAATGTTACTTAGAATTAACTCAACAGAACATAAATAATAGGCCTATAACATCTTTCAAAGATGTAAGTAGTATAGTGAAAAAAGTACTTTCGTCATCCAACACTATGAAGGTCTGAGAATAAGGTGAGAAAAAGTACTTTCTTTATTTCCTTAGAATAATTACACCTATTGCAAAAATTCCTTACACTAACCTCTAAGCAACATTAATTAGCTTACCTACTGAATCGTCTAAAATAGATATAAAATATTGGTGAAATTAAATTCACTTTTCCGCATCTTAAGCGATTATTGACCAAACATAATTGCCTTTCTTCAAAAAACTTAATGAGCAATTGTGTACGAACCGTATTACCATAGATACGAAGGATCTTTAGTCAATTATACTTTCAAAATTAAAAGCATTTCTTCATTGGAATACATCTCTGAAAACAGATGCATAAAAAAATAACGAAGATAGAAAAATATTCAAACAAACCAGTAATCATAAAACAAGCTTACTAAAACATTTTCTATTAAAAAAGGTAATTGGAAACTACCAAAAATATATAAATAATGGTAAGGCTCTACGCCCCGCGTGGGAGCACAGCCTACGAACTGAGAGGTTAAGGCTCTCATACGTTCCCTCTCTCTGCCCGGTCGTTGCGCACCATCTCTGATACGGGGCGATGTGGCAAGCACCGCGCCTAAGACGACCGCCATTATTACCCTTGTTCGAGTGAACGCAAGTACACAACTATTTTTAGTGACCGAGTAGGCCACCCGCCAGGCATCAGAGATCACCGGAAATTGAACTCGGGTCCATCAGAATCGCAGCCCGCCCCTCAACCACGCTGGCTCTAAAAAGATATAAACATAAACCAAAAATAATGTAAACTTATCACTATGCCGTAATGCAAACGAAGTTCAGATTAGATAATCAGTGAAGTGTTGTTATATCTAAATATATATATATATATATATATAAATATATATATATATATTAATATACATGTCGGCCTCTAATTTTTTTTATTAATAAAATTAACACTGCTTTTGTTACATCTCATTTAAATTAGGGAAATAATTGCCAGCTACGATATCGGGGTGATTTCAAAACCAACATTCTACCGGCATAAAAAAAATGCCTGTAGTAATCATCAGAAGTATCAGCTCCCTAAAGGCTAACCCGTAGTTAATTTTGGTCAATTGTGCCTACGTAATGGCCGAATAAAATGTCATCGCTACACCCACTAGTTGCAAGGTGCGAGCTCCGCAGTGTGATTCGTTTCGGCAAGCGCTGATAAGATTCATCCACGATGATGACGGTATGATCCGTGATATTGAAAATTCAGTAAATTCAAAATCTGAAGTATTTAACTCCACACCAAAATACGATTTACTATGCTTCCATTTGCCACAAAAAGAGATAGCTTCAACTTGTGTCTAAAAAAATTACAGAAATTTGCATAACTTAAAAAATTGGTTCAACCAGAAAGGAGAAAAATAAATGTGGATTCAGATAATAAATATATACATGACAGATTTAAGTAAATGGAAGCGAAAAAAATGTTATTACAAGATTCGTATATCACAAGTTGTCGCACCTTAGTCGTGTAACGGTGAAAGTCTTGAAGGTCTATCTAAAATAATAGACGAAGAATGTTCACCAAGAGCAATGTGGTCTTATAGGTGGACCCTAAACATCAAATTGTGGCAATTTAAACAAAGCTCTAACAATCCAACTGAAGAAATATCGATGACTCCTAGAGCTCGGATTTAACGGCTGGTCATCTTGGCTATCCAATGCCCCAAAATTAATAAGAACTTCATGAGGGGAACCAAATAATACATGCACTGATGGTTCAGTCTTTTGACAACGCGGTCCTGCCTTTAGGTGCGAGTTTAATGTGCTATCAAATTTTATTATTATATTAGCATCAAATGTGGTCAATTGTATTCAAATGACCAATGATTCAAGGAATACCAATTATAAATAAAAACATCATTCATCTTTAATTCTTACTGTCGCAACAGATGAAAAACAGAGAAATATTTTAATGTTTGAATGCCTGAATGAATACCAGTGTAAGCTAAATACAATCAGCATCCTCTACTAGTTTTATATAGTGTATGTAATTGGTCTTTAAAATCTCCAAATTGATCATCAGTGCAAGTATCTAAATCAGCTGAGGAACTCCACTGTTTATAGTTGCGAAGTATTAGAAGAAAGCAAAAAATTCAGGTCTGCATCATCTTGCAAGAATCAATGGTCTTTCCCATTTGATATTTAAAAAATTGATGCGTGCACGAAGTACTCGCTTGTTCTTTTTGGAGAATTCTCTGCTACTCACAGTTTTTTACTTGGAAAATCCAAAATGGATACAAAGAGGCAATACTTCAATTTAAGCTTCTGCTTCATTATCTAGTGACGCAAAAAACAATAAAAGCACACAGATACACATGTACAAAAATCAACTACCAAGAATCGAAAAATAGGAATCGAGAAACTCATGAACATCCTAAACCATCCCCACCACTTTTCAAATGTAGTAAAAAGTGTATCAACATTTTCTTATAGCTGTTACCTTAGTCTTGTTTAAAACGATGGAATTAATACGTTAACGAATTTAGGAACGCCATGATTAAAAGTCAGTAGTAACCCAATTGACCATGGTCATTCAATAGAAGATTTATGAACTTAACTTTGATGCGACCAAATTATCACCAAAAAAAAACATAACTTTGACTTAATACTTTAAAAATATTTTCAAGCGGGTTTTTAGTATGTTATTTAAGTGAATGTAGAAATAATTTTGAAAAATTTGGTCGTGTTGCCAAAAGTGGTTTGACCAGCAAAAGACGTCAAAGTAAAAAAATACAGAGCTGCCCTCCCACGGAAACAAGTGTGTGGAGCACTCTACTGACAATACTCTATGTTTCGCACACCGAAGACCACTAGTTGCCCAACTTGACTATTCTATCACTTATCGTTCAAACGGCACGCCAAAAATGTTTTTTGAAATATCGGGAATCGGCAGCTAGTGGCTACTAGGATATCGATTTTATTAGTTCATACTCGTAATCCAGCATAGTTGTGTTAGTAGGAATCCATGCCAACATATCCAAAATCACTCGACTTTGACGTCCTCTACCACTTTTGGTCATTCAACCGAGTTTTTCCAAAAACATCGGCACACCAAGCTACATAACAAATTAATAGCCGATGGGGATGGTCTAAAAATGGTGGCAATGTTTAAAACTTCCGCCAAAGACTTGATGTTAAAACAAATCATGTTTTCATTTATTTGTGGATAATCTAGCACTACAACAACGGTTAATAATGAGCCCAAAGCTAACTTCTAGAATGACCATGGACTTCAAAGGCGCGTCTTCATAACTTTGTACCACATCACAGTCCAATCCAAATTATTCGATCGCATTTCATGGTGTCAAGTATTTGAATCATAACTTTACTGACAGATGAATAATTTAAAGAATCGTTCACACGTATAAACAAATAGACAAATAGATAAACACGTGATTTAGTGGTAAAAGAGCAAACACTTCTACTTTATTCTCTTAAACAAATATAGCATTTTGGAAGACTGCATAGAGTTAGACCTAAATTTACCATCACCTTCACCTTTTGACTCTTTGGATAATACAAGAAAAGCCTCGGCTATTTTTGTTTAGTAGAAAAGTTTACAGTTTAATAATCTACCATAGTCACTTATAGAAAATTCGAAAAAATAAAAATTTAATTTGAATTTAGGCACCTAAAATCCCATTTTATCTTAAATAAGATATTAAAGGCTATAGATCAAATGCAAATGGTAACTTACATGAAGCTCAGCAAATACAAAAAGAGCTAAGAATATGAGAAAAAATGAGCTTAAATTCTCTTGAGGCCCATTAGAAGAAGAGAAAACAGCTAAATAAATTATCAAACATTCAATATTACATTTAAATGAAGCAAAAGTCAAAATAAGCAGAAACAACATAGAGATAAATGATCTGTATGGCGCTAATTTGTGAGTACGCGACTTATTCACAGCTGGTCGTAAACTTATTAGCTGGTTCTTCATATGATTGAACTTTTGATATAAACGGAAATTAAAAATACATGCGGTATCAAAACATAGCATACAAAAATACACAATTTCAGTGTTATGCGATGACGTTTACCTATTAATCAAATAAAAGCATCAGATATTACACATTACATTCTTTATCACAAACTTAAAAGTCAAAGTCATTCTGATCCAATAAACGTTAACTATCTCCACATCAAATTCTAGTATCGATCAAAAGTTTTTGATCATTTATATCCATAACCATAACTCGCTTCAAAAACTAGCTACTTCCCTGATTTATACCTATATGTTGAAGAACGACAAATCTTCAAAATGTCTATGTTAACGTGGTACTGATAGAAGGTTTGAGTGCAAAAGAGAAGAGAGAAAGGCCCAAATTCAATTTCACGGAGCCCTATCTTTTTCTCTGAAGCAAAAAAAATTAGGAAAAGATTTGTGTTAGAAAGGATATGCATAAATGCGGCGTTGTCCAAAAACATTTTTTTAAGGTGTTTTTCTAAAAAAATATTTTTCTCTATCCATCTGAGGTATCTGATCTGTGTGCACTGGTCATTTTCTCCATTCAGTTAGTGGGTCTAACTTCAAACACCACCCTTCACTATAGCCCTTTCATCGGTCGATTGTTTCTAAAATACTAAATTTTCAAGAATAGTTAGCGGATCATCTCAAAAGCCTAATTTGGAAAAACCAGACCAATGCCATATATTTCACCGGAGATCTGGTCGGCTTTTTTGAAGAGATGGGATCCGAAGAAAAGATGCTTTCCCAAGCACGTCTGAGGCACCCAAACTTTTCATCGAGTATCTTCGGGTTTTCTCCCGCCATCGCCTTATTGAGGATTTCCAGAAAGTTCTAAATCAAAATGAAATCCTGGCTCTTGGAGAGTGAAGCGGTGAGTTTGGAGCTGTGCTTCGGGTTATTGTTCTGCTCGAAAATTCACTCGCCAGGACAATTCTCCGTCGCCAAAAGCTCCATACATCTCTCATTCGCTATGCCCTAAATCCTACGCAAAGCTCTTACTTTACCCCCCGATGAAAGAGCCCCATACCATAACGTGGTGTACGCGAACCATAGCATGTATACTCAACAAAAACAGCCAGACCTCCGCGGAAACATGTATCGGTCTGCTTTTTCGGACTTCAAACTTTTGAGATTTTCTACTATCCTTGAAAACTGGCTATTTTACAAAAAATCGCCGGATAGGCGGTGAAGAGTGTCCTTTAACAGAGACCCACAAAGCGAGTGGACTAAATGACCATCCACTATTGGGAAGTGACCAGTACCTTACTAGAACACTTACACATATATCAGATATCTCGAATGTGTGAAGAAAAAAATCGATTTTTCAGAAAATTGTCCCTTTAAAAAAGTTGTTTTTCGGCAACGCCGCATTTCTATGTCCTCTCTAACATACATATGTTTTCCGCATTTTTTCTTGCTCCAAGAAAAAAGAGAGCGCCCCGAAACGAGGCCATCCTACAAGGTTGGCGATGAAAAATTCTCTTTCCGCACCTAAACGTCATTTCAGTACCTTAATGTAGGTATTTTGAGGACTCCACGGGTAGCCAAGAATCAACAGTTATGGTCATGGATATAAATTTTGAAAAACTTCTGGCCAACACTGTACTTTCAAATATATAGATTAACGCAAACAAATAAACATACATTAAAATGCCTTATAAACATTGACAATAACAAATGGAAAAATCCCTCTACCTTAATTTCTTCTGTCAGTTTTAGTAAAAAATATAAAACAGATAAAACTAACGAAATTAAGTTCCTGTATTATAACATTAAGCTCGATGCCTTTTCTTTCAAAACAATTATTAGACCACTTTATCTGGTGTTTTAAAGATTTCACTTCCGCCAAAACAAAAAAAAAATCTGACGGTAAAATACAATCCCCATAGTTAATTTTTACTCTCATAAATTCAATAGACATAAAATTATCTACAGCCTTACAAAATCGTCCTACAATAAATGACAACACCGATAGCTTTTCATTTGTTTTAAAAATCAAATCAAAGTGTTTTATTAAAAAAACGTAAGAAATATTAGGACTTCACTTAAAATTTTCCTCGACATTTACAAATGACAACAATGAAATATTCGTCCATTCTCCAATTTTCGAATATAAGCTGGTTATTCCAGTCAGATAACACTTAATTGCAAATTACAAATTTACAACGTTGAAATTAGAAGGCAGAACAGGTTACAAACAACAAAGTGCTATAAATAAATGGCAACGTCGATAGCTTTGTTTTCAAACTTTGAACATACGAAAAACATATCAGTATAATGAAAACTATGTAAATGAACTAATTATTAGTAATGATACAACCATCTGATTGACGGCGTTTTCCGTAAACAACGCGAATTTTCCTTTGTCTACTGCTTTTAACACCGCAAATATAGAACCACGTGCCAGACTTTGAAGGTTAGAGGATCTCCAATAATCCTTTTGCGCGTGCATTGTTTGGATGCACCCATAACAACAAATTTTGACAATTAGATTGCGACGTTGCCAAGCGTCTTTTTATCCGGGAGTAAACGAGAATTTGCTATTCCAGACACCGAGGGCCTCTCGGGTGCAAGTTTTTCCGTTCCCGAGCCGGACGAGCACCGGAGCATGCACCCAGGGCCGGACTGAATCGATAAAATTCAGCCAGACTTCAGACGGGTCGAAGGTGACGACCTGCCGCGACGCAGCGGCCCCAACTGGCCGACGCAAATTCGTGACCCAATTCCCCGCCGGCTCGCCGAATTGGGGCACGGATGTTTTTGTGCGGCCCGGCCGAAACTCGCGCGTCGGGCGGGCCAGCGGCCGTTGCGGCGCTGCCGCATCGCCGCGGGCATTTAAATACCTCCCGCGGCCACGCGGTCGAAGTGACGCCGCGCGATATCGACGCCGGAGTTAGTAATGACCTCGGCCGTCGGCTCGTTTCCGACGGAATGTTAGGTTAGGGGCTGGGTTGCGGAGCTCCCGCGAGGGCCGGGGCTCTACTGAAGCGTGAGGCGCGGGCTCGAAGGGCCCGCCTTTCGCAGAATGCGGCGGTGCGGCAGAAATTCGCTAAAGCGGCCGCCTAGCGCGATTCTCGCTCGAAACGGCACGACTTGGCAATAGCGCGTGGCGAACAAAAGAGCGTCAGGAAGATCTCAACTTACGGCCTCCTGGTCCCGGGTACATTTTTATCTAAGATGTCTCACACAAGCACACAAAACACACCACAAACCAGAAAAGTGTCTGTTTAAGTTACAAAGGCAGGCGGACATTTGCACTGTCGTAGGTGACGTCACGCAGCCCGACGGCTCCGACCAAGCGCGCGCATCCCCTCTCTGCTCGTTCCTTTCTGTCTAGCACACATTAGCGAGCGCGGAAACGAGATTATACAAGGGGCATTTACAATTAAAATGCGGCTTTTAACATTTATTGGTTCGGCTATTTTTGCGAGGCGCATAACAACTAAATTGAATCCTCCTGTAGATTTATCATGGCAGCTGCGTAAGTATCAGATACAAAACAAAACAAAAGAATGGCGCTGTGAGGAACCGAAGATGACCTGAAATTACGAGTAACGTGAGTCATTTCGGGTAGTCGGGCGAATTTCCTCGACCGGTATGATTCAGCTTTCCCGCAACAGCGGATAATAACAGAGGAAAGAAAAACTCGACCGCCTCTTGTAGAGCTCTGCGCCTGCGTCGTATCGACTGGGTTTATTTCAGTTATTCGCAACGTGTTACGCGCGACATACGTTTCCAGTTGGACGAAGGTTCGTCTGGCCTAACGTTTAAGTAATTCGTTATATAAACTAGCTAATTTAAATCATGTGTTATAATATACAAGAGGTGTCCGACATTAAAGCTACAATCAAAATTACACTAACATTTATATTGAACGAAAATATTTGATGCATTCCACAAAAAACTAGGTACATTTGTTTATTTCACAGCGTGACAATGCTTTGAAGATCCCTCATGATTTGCAAAGCGTTTCCCCTCCAAAAATTTCTTCAAAAGTCCATTGTATTAACCATAGTTTGGTTTGATTTGACATGTGGGGTATTGCGCCATTGTGCAAAAGTTTAACTCCTTTACCTAATCGTTCCGGCCTTTTCCTTCTAATTACTGTATGCAACTTCTGGAGTTTCACTGTTAATGGTTGTGCGCGGTTCGAAGAAATCACATAACAGTAGGCCGGCCTTCACTATCCTAAACACGGTAACCATGGTTTTGCAGACAAATAGTTAAGTTTTGATTTTTTTTTTTAACTTTGATTTTCCGTAATACTGCTTTCAATGAAAGAATCCCCTTCTTGTTTATATCGGGCGAAATTTTAAAGTAAAGCACACATTCGGAGACACATCGGGAGATTTTGGCACCCAGCGAGCCGAATCTTTGCAGAAGTTCAGGTCGCATATGATTTCATGAATACAAATCTAAGAAATACCAGTTATTTCACCAATTTCACGGATTTTAATACGACGATCTTTTCTAACCTAACATTCGACAATTGTACAGTTGTCATCCATGGATAAAGATCTTTGGTCTGTCTCTTTTCTTATCCGAATCATCATTCAGCTCTGTTTGACCATCTATAAATATTTTGCGCCAAACACCGAAACGTTCGGGGCATAAACACCCTCTAATCTGCGATTAATTTCGTTCTGATTAACTCCTTCGGCTTGCAAAAGTCTGATAACTCCACGCACCTCACTTATATGCGATTATACACGCCATGTTTGTTTTCCGAAATCTAAATTGAGTTTTGAACAAAACAACACTTCAGACTCTACAACTACACGCATAAACGTGTCTAGTCATGCATATGACGGTGATATTGCGCATGCGCAGTTTGTATAACAGCCACCTGTACTTTTAAAATCGGACACCCCTCGCACGTTTTAAAATTATGATGGTTCAAATATCACTGGAACTGATTTGTGTATAAACGAGCCGCATTGCCAACAGCGATGCGACCTTGAGAGAGTAGAGCCACAACCTCCACCATCCCTCCTGCTCGAGTTAGAATCTGTTCAGTCCTGTTTGGGAACAGAAGATACTGCGGCGCATGAAACAGTACACTGTGATTAAATTCCTCTTTGGAGAAAACGCCCCATCCGCTGATATTCACTACAACTCCAAAAACAGTATGGAGAAGAGTTTCTCTCACGGACCCGTGTGTTTGAGTAGTATAAGTGTTTCAGAAAGTGAAGAGGGCGTGGAGAACTATCGCATGACCGTCGGGTGCGAACATCCGTCACCGAACCAAACACTGATGATGCAGACGCGTTTATTCATGAAAAAAGACGCACCACTATCCAGGAACTTAGGGCAATGCTGTGCATCAGTGTTGGTAGTGTAAGAGACATCGTAAAAACCCATTTGCACTATTGCAAGGTCAATACAGGATGGGTACCACGCACTTGAACAAAATTGTGTTCATGCAAGCTACCAGTGGTCTCCTACAGCAGCTTGAAAAAGAATGTGATACATTTTTGAAGTCTATAGTGACCACCTATGAAACTTGGTTGCACTACTTCATTCCCAGTTCCCAGCAGTCATCACGCGAGTGGCGGCGTACCAGTTCTCCCTAATCTAAGAGAGCGCGAAGGAGCCGTTGCGACAGGAAAAGTGATAGTCTGAGACGGACAAGGGGTTATCCATGTAGACTTCCTGACGGATGCCAACATCATTATAGCTTATTGTTCAGACCTCCTGGCAACAGTCGTGAAGGAAAAGATTTGACCCAAGCGAAAGAAAGATGGAAAGCGGATAATCTTTCTTCAAGACAATGCATGCCCCCATACGGCCAAAACAACAGTGAAAACCTTCCAAAAATCGAAATGGAACCTTCTACCACATCCCATTTAGTCCAAAGTGATTTCTACCTGTTCGAACGGCTCAAATCAGATTAGCAAAACATGCAGTTTGTGAACAACGACGCCGAAATCCAGACTGTTCCAGAGCGGATACGTTCCTAACCAAAAGTATTTTTGAAAAGGGCATCAGGATGCTTCCAGAACGTTGTAAAAAATGTGTTGACTCCAGAAAGGAGTACGTTGAAGACTGACATGTACAAGTAAGTGTTTGTCATTTTTTTTGTAAGAAAAAATCAGCCCCCATCATATTTAAACCACCTTATATTTACCAAAACAAAAAAAATGCAATATATGTATGTAGGCAGAGAGGTACAGAATATGAAAATGGAAAAGAAATACTTCTAGGTTCATCAACGTACTGCAGAAAGTAATATGGAGTGAAGACACCAAAAAGAAAATATTCCCTAATGAAAACATTATATCGAGGAGAAATATTGTCACAACACTAGAATTAGATTTTATGAAAAGATGATTACAAGTTACAATACGGGACAGACTCAGATCTCGGGAAGTTTGGAAACGAAAACGTTAAAAAAATGGTTTGGACATGTGAGACGGATACCAACAATTGACGTAGTAGTCTCTAAGGGACCGAGAAAAACAGACAGGCCGACTCTTTCTTGGGAAATCTACATGAAACAGTTATGGATAAAAGAGATAAACAGACAAAAACAGAAAATAGTAAAAACCGCAGAAGAAGAAATTATAGCAATAATTAAAATATTTTTTAACAGAATCTCGAAAAACCGCTTCCATAATAATGAGAATAATGTAACAAGCAACCAAAATTTTTCATTGGTTAAATTGTTATCGACAATAACTTAATGTACGACATGTCGGATTTATATTCACAACCTCATATGGACAATATAAAGTGTCAGTTGTGTTCACATGGTATTTAAGTTCGCAACCTTTTCAGTACGGTACATATCCAAACTTGCAAATCAAGCATATCACCAAAGTATACCAAGTAATGAGCTTCTTCCACATGGCAACAAAATGTTAATACATTTGGAAACGCCGAGCTATGTTCAGCCTGCTTTACTAATAATTATTCAAGATCCCATGCAGATCACATGCACTATAATATACTCCATCCATTGATCGAACAACTTAACACTAGGTAAACTCATACACTCTTACTTATAACGCGACAGAGTTAAAGCTATACGTGCAAATACTCCCCATATCCTATTTTTGACGATATATCACAACTTGCAGCAATTACCGTTCTTTTGCCTAAAAATACAATTTAAAAATGAAGGTAATATACATTAATGTATTTTTCGAATTATATATTTTTTCATAATAATACTTAACAATTTTTTTCCAAAATTACAGTGTGAATCGTTTAATAAGTGTGCAATTAGAAACTCGGTTCTGAAGTTAGTTGCATTAAAAAATATACTTGTATTTACAAGCTGTCATTCCGTGTGTAAGAATTTTATGAGATGGATGTCGATAAGCAATATTTACTCTATTGCATTCTATTCTGTTTTCAAAGTGAAAAAAATGCTGCTCAAGCTATGGAATTGATTATTTCAACCTTAGGTAAACATTCTGTGAGTCATTCAAGAGTAAAAAAGTGATTTGCAAGATTTCGTGATGGGAATTTTCGTCTTGAGGACGATCCACGTCCAAGTGCAGTAAAAAATTTGAAGATGAAGAATTTCAAGTTTTACTGAATGAAAATCCATGTCAAACTCAAGAAGAGCTTGCAGAACAGTTAGGAGTTACTCACCAAGCAATATCATTTCGATTTCATGCAATGAAAAAAATACAGAAAGAAGGAAAATGGGTTCCTCATGAACTGACGGAAGAAAACAAAAACCGAAGAGTTGACATTTGCATGATTTTGCTTTCTCGGTACAAAAGAAAGAATTGCGGGTGATGAAAAGTGGATATTGTTCAACAATCCTAAACCCAGAAAAGCATGGGTTGATCTAGGCCAGCCATCAACATCAGTTGCAAAACTGAATATTTATGCCAAGGAAGTGTTACTGTGCGTCTGGTGAGATTGGAAAGGAGTCATTTACTACGAGCTTCTGGAACTTGGTCAAACTGTTACAGCTGAACGTTACCAGACCCAATTGATCAATTTAAGTGATGTTCTAGAAGAAAAAACCATTTACGGGTCAAGGAAGGCGGAAAGTAATATTGCTGCATGGCAACGCTCGTCCACATACAGCAAAACCAACCCGGGAACTCATCTTCTGCTTAGGCTGGGAAGTTGTCCAGCATGCGGCGTATTCTCCAGACTTGGCTCCTTCTGATTACCACTTATTCAGATGGATGTCGACATATTTGAAATAACAGCGGTTCACGAAAGTTGAAAATGTGCGAAAATGGCTCGATGACTACTTTGCTTCGAAACCACAAAGTTTCTATCGCAAAGCATTCATCATCTACCCGATAAATGGCAAAAGACCATAGATAATAATGACGAATATTTCGATTATTAACCTTTGTAACAAGTAACTTTTCAATAAAGTTGAATTTGACCAAACCAAGCCGAATTTCTACTTGCACACCTATTAGAAGACCAAACAATAAAATATGAAATTTCAAAAATTACTAGGTTTTGACTTTGGTTGCATGTTTGGTAATCACAAATTTTATGCTATTAATAATTAATTTACCATATAAATGGATTTTCGGTGCCCTTTACATGCGTTTTCGTCCAGAAGAGTGGCCTTTAAAAACTCAAAATTTCTTTCTAAAAAATTAATGAAATGAAATGTACAAAAGGTGCATTATGGTTTAAAAACAGTAGGTGCGCAAGTTAATTCTCGATTTTTAAATTCAAACGACCTACTCAAATTTATAATATTCGTAGTATAATAAAGTGTCATCTTTACAGCGCTCTGCAGGAAGTGTATGTTCTACCAACATAACCTAACAAATCAGTGGTGAAAACAATGCCATACGGCAAGCATTATTACGTTACTACGTGCTTTTAATATTTCAACTGAAAGAAGTGCCAATCAGGGCGTCATTACCCATTGGGCGAGTAAGCTGCAGCCTATGGCACTATGATTTGGGAGACGCAAAATTTTGAGTTCAGTGAATGAAAAAGTGAGCTCAACCAGAGAACCTTTGAATAGGATATAACTATTAAACTCTGAAATCGTTGATCAACATATAATAAATTTATAAAAACATTCATAATATAACATGTATAAAATCACAAAAATATTATTCAAAATTTTCCAGAATTATTGATCACCGTCCACACCATTACAGTATCTTCTGATTCATTCTAAAACGAAGTTTGAATATAAGACTAGGTATTACCGGTAGTCGAATAGCAGAAGTCATACGAGGTGCATTCAAGTTATAACACCTCCGAATTTTTTTCTCAGGACTGGGAACAGATAGAAACGCGTACATTCTTTGAATGCGTGACAGCACTGCACGGCACACAGGGCTCTAGCAGCAGCGGCGAGAGTGAGGACTATTTTTGATACTTAAAATAGGCGACGTTTTCATTACAAGAACAGCGTGTAATAATTCGTTTTCTCTATTTGTGTGGTGTGACACCGATTGAGATTTATCGCCAGTTGAGTGAAATATGTGGTGATGGTATTACGGATGTGTATAATGTGTTTGTGGGTGGGACAATTTAAATAAGACAGAACGTCCTGTGACAATAAACCAAGGCAATCTCGGCCTCGCACCAGCCGGTCTGACAACATGATCAAACGAGTGGAGAAACTTGTTTTGGAGAATTCCCGAATGAGTGTGGAACATATCGCCTCCAAAATTGGAATTTCCGTGGGATCTGTGCACACAATCCTGCATGAAGACCTGAAAATGTGAAAAGTGTCCTCCAGATGGGTGCCACGAATGCTGATAACTTTGAAGTGATTTTCATGCTTCCTACTCATCTGACCTGGCTCCTAGCGACTTTTGGCTGTTTCCAACGATAAAAGACACTGCCCGCGGTCGAAAATTCACCAATCGTTCCGTTATTTCATCATCGATTTTCCAGTGGTCAAAGAAGACTCCTAATGAAGCGTTCACAACGGCCGTGGAATGTGTACAACTGTAGGGAGATTACGTCGAGAAGTGATACAAGTTTCACAGTTTTCGTGTAATTAGTTTGTGAGAAGAAAATCGGAGGTGTTATAACTTGAATGCACCTCGTACAACGAACAACAATGGTGCAAATAAATTAGTGTTGTTATAGTGAAAACTTATAATTATTTTCTAGCAATATAGTCCTTGTGAATAAAGCTTAGTTTTGAATTAACTCGTTCAAATCACATTTCATTTATCATAGAAGCTGAACAATGAGCAAAGGTGGCAAATATGGTGGAATTTGTTAAAAGAAAAACAAGTTGAGCAAATCTCAGAAAATGTTCCAAAGACGGTCTTGAACGACAGAATCCTGTGATAAAAATAATGCCAAAACCAGATACTTTTCCTTCTGAAATTTGCAGCAATCACAAACGTGGCCATCGACTTCAGTGACTTCAAGCCAAAATTTTAGTACATCAAATGTACAGATATAAGAGGTTTTGAGTTCACAAAGATCGGAAAATACTCCCAAAGAGATCCAATTATATCATCCCATGACCTGGCATTGTGGTGCGTAAATGATAAAATTTGTAAGTTGGATACTGGAATTCAACAAAACAATGCCTCTGACTTTTAAAAATCTGAAAGATTGTATGCTCAAAAAATTGTACCAATCAGTTGTTTTATAAAAAGTTAATGAACGAAGAACGTATTAAGTGAAATTAGTTGGTTTATTTAAAGTGAACCGGAGTATTTGAACACCGTGAACAACTGTAGACACAGAGAGTGCACTTCAAAACTTAGTTTCACAAAGAGTGGATTGTAAAACAGCAAAACAGTACAAGGAAGAAGCTTTGTATTGGCGAAATATTCTAAGAGTTGTTAAAGTTGTGAATTTTCTTGGCTGTGTAGAACTGATGACTTTTATGGCCAAACATGTAGCAAATTTGGGAATAAAAAAAGTGATGTTTCTTCATACTTATGAAATCAATTCATTATACTGTTATTTGACAAAGTTCAAGGAGAGATTATCCAGAGATTGTAAAAGTATAATTGCTTTTCTGCTACGCTCTGTGCTACCTACGATACCTCACGTAAAACGATTTTTAACCATCATTCCTAACTGTAGCCATAAAGGTAAGGAAATAATGAATAAGTTTTCTAGGTCTTGATCTAAATAACTGTAAAGGATAGAACTATGACAACATGTCTGGGTCCTTTAATGGTCTTCAACCTTTATCCCTCGCGTTAACCACTATTTACAATTAGTTTGCTCTGCAGTTGCGGAGAGCAACAAGAACTCTTTTTTACCATTTTCAACCAAAATGAAAAAGATCTTGCACTGTTATCTTAAAAAAATACTTATCATTATCTACTAATGTCAGTCTAACATTATATAAGTCGATTAGGAGGTTCGCAATGCTCTAATACAGTGGTCGCCAACCCGTCGATCGCGAGCTCCCGGTAGCTCGCAAAGGCAATTCTGGTAGCTCACAGCAAATTTTATATTTTAAAAATACAAAGGTGTCAAAATCATAGAAGCTTCTGTAAGTTTCGCAAATAACACAAACAGCGGCAACACTGCGGTGAGCAATCTGGCGCCAACGTCACCATGCTAGAATCGGTTAGAACCAACCAGCGCTCTAGCATTCGACAACGATCAGGGTTGCTTTGAACGGAATAAATCCGCATTGCACTCAGTTTAAAACTGAACGGCGCATAATCAGCGTCCAGTAGTTGGGTTAGTAGAGAAGTAGGGAACAATAAAAAATATTATGGCAAGCACTAGTAAGAAGGTGAAGACATACCATTTCCATTCGGAATGGGAAGAACAATACTTCTTTACAGAAGTCAAAGGTAAACATAGCGCCGGCGAAGAGATTGCTCTGTAAGCAATCCCAGAACGAACTTAAAAATTCGAAATTGAATATCTCGAAAATTATTCGACATAGAATTTTTTCGACTTCATTTTCGAATTCGTTGAAAATGTATGTTTGCTATGTATTATTTCTATCTCCGTTGCTAAAAAGGAAAATATTGAAAGGCATCATAAAACTGTACATTCGAATTTTGAAAAATCATTCTCGTTGCATTCTGCCACCAGAAAGGAAAAACTGAAACAATTTCAAAACCAATTCATTGGACAACAGTCAATATTTTTAAAAACAGTCAACAAAAATAAGGCTGCAACTGAGGCATCATACCGTGTGTCCGAGATAAATGCAAAAAAGAGGAAACCTTATGAAGACCGGGAAATCATAAAACAGGCGTTTTTAGAAGCTGCAGATTTCTTTATAAAGACAAGATAGTTTCAGCTATAAAATCTATGCAACTTTTCGCTAATTCAGTGATGAGACGAGTAGAAGTAATGAGCAATGATATTTTTTTACAGTTAAGAACTGACTTAGATAACTGTAATTATTTTTCACCTGGATGAATCAACAGATGTGGTTGACACCTCTCAGATGGCCGTGTTCGTCAGAATGGTTTCAGTGATTTTACAATAAAAGAAGATCTTTGGAAGTTTATTCGACTGAAAGGACATACTACTGGGCAGGAGTTGTTTTCTCATTTCAAAAATATTATTTCTTCTGGAAAAATTCAAATATCAAAAATGGTAAGCCTGACAATCAATGGCGCTCCAGCTATGGTGGGTTGTGATAAGGGTCTGGTTTTCCGCAATTTTTTTGTTACCACTGCATTATCCACCAGCAAACATTATGTGCAAATTTTCTAAAACTTAACAATGTTATGAAATTGATAGTAAAAATTGTGAACAAGATTAGAGTTCAAGCTTTACAAAGAAGATTATTCAAAACTGTAGCCGATGAAATAGACTGTCAATACGGGAGCTACTTCTTCACTCTGAAGTCCGATAGTTAAGTAGAGGACGAATATTGAAACGTTTCAATGATGTCCTATCTGCCATAGTTCAGTTTTTCAAACAACGCGATGAACCGATTCCAGAACAGCAAAATTCAATCTGGCGTAGAGATTTTGGGATTCTTGTGGACATTACAGAAAAATTAAATGAACTTAATTTGCAACTTCAGGGGAAAGACAAAGAACTGTCGGAAATGATTTCTGATATAAAAACATTTATCAAAAAACTTCAGTTTTGAAAACAAAACCTAATCTACCGCAATGCCAAGCATTTTCTTATTCTTTAAGAAAAGGTATCTCAAAATCCATTGGAACCCTATGACAGTAAAGATCATGTAGAAATAGTTTCTAACTTGTAGGATAACTTTAAAATCGTTTTAAAGATTTCAACGAAATGGCTTTAGTGTCGCAATTTGTTGTTTCACCTTCCAAGAAAATTAATATCCAACAGTTTGGAACTTGTGTTATGCAGAACTTTGGCGAAGACATCGCTGCAACAGATATGGAAGTGATTGCGATTCAAAATGATTTAGTCTTAAAATCGTTAGTCGAAAGCACAAAATGTGTCTGGCCTACAGTAAGTAAAGAAAAATATTCAGTTCTATGTCGTGTTGCCTTGAAAGTGAAAGCGTTGTTTAGTTCAACCTATTTGTGTGAATCTGCTTTCTCCAATATGAAGTTGATTAAGAACAAGTACCGCAATCGACTTACAGATGAACATTTGGATAATTGTATTCGAATGGCTGTATCAAGCTATACTGCAAACATTAAAAAACTTATCGATGAGTCTGAGTGTCGGCCTTCTCATCGAACATGCATTTTTTATCTGCACATGTTTTTGTTTAAAATAGTGCGTTATTTTTCTGTTATTTTTATTCACTTCTATTAAATCGAATATGACATGGCATTGTGACTGCATAAAAATTCTGTTTATTTTTCAAACACCTACGATTGGTAGGTATGGATGTAGTTGTATAGTATGTATTAGTAATATTAGCTATTCTGTTATTAGTTTATTATTATTATGTATTAGTTAATTAGTAAAATAAATACATGTATGTCGAATAGAACTGTGCACTATTTCATTTAGATTGGCTTATGTCGCTTACGACTAGGTAGCTCACTGTTTATTCCAAAATTATCAAAGTAGCTCAACACATTGTAAAACTTGGCAACCACTGCTTTAATACATATTATTCACGATAGTAATCAAACTAAAAATGCACAGTATGAAATAAATGTCTTTAAATACGGCAGAGGACAAATTGGGTATTAGAAAAGTATTCTTCTGATTTAGATAAAACATTCCCGAGTTAAATCTTTGTAATAAGATTACTGTTACACACCGTCAAAGCTCACGTCAAGCCATTTCTGCAAGTATACACAAACTGAGGAGAATTCCTAGAAAGGGGCGTCGAGTTCCTCACAAACTCAGAACTGAGGACAAGGGAAAACGCTATATCGTTCATATTGCTATGTCGTTGCTCTCCAATTTCAATTAAAAAAAAAAGATTTCTTGAATTAGATTGCGACCTGCGACGAAAAAGTGATCATCTGTGAGAGCCCAAAGAGGTGAAAATCGTGAAGTGAACCGGCGACCAATATTGAACGGTCAAATATTTACATCGGGAAGATGTTGTGTATATGATGGGATCAGCGGACGTCATATTTTCAAGTACTGAAACGACACTAGAGTCGCTAGACTTTGTTTTCCGTTGTTTTATATTCTTTTTATTTAATTTAGTCATCATATCTGCCTTTTTATTAACATAATTATACCGTTTATGGTACAACTAAAAGCCATATCTATTTAGTAAAATGGTCTATCGTTGTCTGTTCGTTCATTCTCCAAAACGGCTAAACATTTGGAAATACTATTTCCAATGATACAAGCATATATGTTTTAAAACTTTTAACTGATCTCTGTTTCTTATCAAGCAGGCGATAAAAACTAAAATTCGAAATGCATAAAAATCTTAAAAAGTAAAAGAAGCTGCAGGAATCTACAAAGTAAACAATACAACAAGGCTACTCAACAAGGACGGAAAAATAATTATAGAACCAGACGCAAAAATTTCTGCCTGGCAGAAATATGTTGAAGACCTTTTCGAAGACGTTGATAGATCAGATGAACCTCAAGAATATCCAGAAGTAGAGCCCTTACCCATCACCATCGACGAAGTGGAAAAATGCATAAAACAGTTAAAAATCGGAAAGGCTCCAGGTCCTGATCATATACATACCGAATTTTTAAAAATGATGGACGAAGCGAGTGTAAAATGGCTAGCAAAAATTTTTAACATAATATATACCACCGGAAAATCCCTGAACCGTGGTTAAGATCAACATTTTTGAAAATCCACACCAAAAAACCAAATGCTAAATATTGCGAAGATTACCGCACCATCAGCCTTATGAGTCACCTCCTAAAATTATTTCTAAAAATTATACACCGCAGAATTTTTACAACGTGTGAAGCACAAATAAGTAGAGAACAGTTCGGATTCCGCAATGCCTTGGGAACTCGCGAAGCTATTTTTAGCCTACAAGTTCTATTTCAAAGAGCCAGATATGTAAATCATGACATATATGCTTGCTTCATCGATTATCAAAAAGCCTTCGATAAAGTCCAACATAATAAACTAATAGACATACTTCAAGAAATAGGCCTTGATAATCGAGACATAAGAATAATAAGCAACCTTTATTGGAATCAAAAAGCAGCAGTGGAAACTGGCAATATGATATCAGAAGACATCAAGATAAAACGCGGTCTCAGGCAAGGATGCGTACTTTCTCCTCTTCTGTTCAACGTGTATTCGGAACACATCTTTCAGCAAGCTCTGGGCAGCATAGATGATGGAATCAGATGGAGAAATATTAAATAATTTTAGATATGCGGATGACACGATAGTGTTTACAAACGACATCACCAGTCTCCAACGAATTATGAACAGAATTACAGAAGTTAGCAAGCGGTTCGGACTGACCCTAAATACCAAAAAGACCAAATATATGATAATTACAAAAAATCACATTGTTGACACCAGATTAACGATTGACAACAACAGGATCGAACGTGTGCGAAAATATACTTACCTTGGGACAACAATCGATGAAAACTGGGACCACTCACTGGAAATAAAGTGTAGAATTGAAAAGGCCAGAGCAGCGTTCGTAAAAATGGCCAAACTATTCAAGTGCCATGAATTATCTTTACCCATTAAATTAAGACTACTGAGATGTTATGTCTTCAGCGTATTGCTGTATGGAGCAGAGACGTGGACACTGACAGAGGCATCAAGACGAAAAATAGAGGCCTTCGAGATGTGGTTGTACCGCAGAATCCTCCGTATATCTTGGACAGAGCATGTAACCAACCACACCGTGCTGAGGAAAATGGGGAAACAAGAAACAGAACTCCTCACAACAATAAAAGTTCGTAAGTTGAGTCTAGGGCACATCATGCGCAACAATCAGAGATATGGGCTCCTGCAATTGGTCCTCCAGGGTAAGATCGAAGGAAAAAGAAGCATCGGCAGAAGACGCATATCGTGGCTGAAAAACCTGCAAGTATGGTTCAATACAACAACAACTGAACTGTTCCGTGCAGCTGTTGATAAAGTCCGTATTGCCATCATGGTTTCCAACATCCGAAACGGATCGGAACTTTAAGAAGAAGATAAAAATCTTTGTTATTATAACTTTATTTATTCGTCTTTTCTAATGCGCTGCGTATCATTAATAATCTTTATATCTCTTTTGTATTTCTATACCATCCCAATTCAAATGTTAATTCACAAGAAGTTGCCCGCAAAAACGTGTTTTTTGCGTCCAAGCTGACAATTTTTCACCCGCCTTCCCTACAATTTTTGCTAGCTAGGAACGTAAACATTTTAACTGGATCGGCTTTTTCCCTGGATCAGGAACGTGGAACAATTTCACTTACAATAGAAGCTCCGCGAAAGTAAACCAAATAGCTGTGGCCGACGCACCTTTTTGCGTTCGGCAATGCAGCGGCGGCCGATAGCCATAGCCGCCCGGCAAGGAGTGAGAACCGCCCCAACCTCCTCGTGTAAATTAAGTGTTCGGAGCGCGGTACGCCAAATTTCATCAGTCGTCTTTATTTACTTTCCGTTCAAACATATAGGCTGTCTTTGTTTACTGCGCACGAACCTCCTCGTGTAAATCAAGGGCCGAGAACCACGCCACATTTCTTTGTTTACTTTCTGTTCAAATGTATAGATAGATGTTTCCATTTTTATGACTTTTCCGTCCCAGTTTAAATTTTCTTATGAACTTTCTTTATTTTCTACTGCCTTGTATGTTCTTCCATGCCTTTTTAGTAGTTCTTTATTAATTGGCGGTTATCTTATAAATCGTATTTACCTTTTTTCTCTAAAATATGGTTAACCCCACTTTAAATTTTCCTAAGTATTATACAAACAAAGCATAGCTTGGAGTCAATGAAAACGACATGGTAGTTTAATATACTATCAAAATAAAGCTTGTGTGCAGTAATTGGGCATTCTACTATATTTCGCGAATATTTGTAAGTTGGTTAACAATTCAATGCTGGCGTCTTAAATTTTAATATATTTTCAAAATCAAAAATTATTACATGTTTTGTTGATTCTTTGTTCATTTTTTAATTCTGTAAGAGTTGGCAAAATTTACCTGTTTACAATTATCGATATTAGAGTAAATATAAATACTATTGTACAATCTGTGCAATTTAAAAATATACAACGTTTGTAGGACACGAATCTTTAAAATGAAAGTAATGATTTGGTAAATGTTGTACCTAGAGTAAAAGCAAAACGACGTTCCGGTTCCAAAAGTCAACCTAGAAATTTCTTTATTTTAAATAGAGCAGCCTACTATAAATACTAAGTCTAAACCTGATAACTGAAAACAAAGCAATTAATACTTTGATTTTTACATTAAGAAAAGAGAAAAGGATTTTAACATTAATTTAGAGTTCCTGTATTAATTTGGCTTCAAAGAATGAAAGTTTGGGGAAAGACTGTTAGTACACTACTACCACTGCTGACTCTAAAGCGCCTTGACCTCTCTTAAAGGATTCCCAACTGCTTCATATTTTAACAGAAGTGCGGTCATCATTCACACTCCGACCTTCTGAGATCATAATTCAAAGGAGACACTTCCTATCACTCTTTACTTTCCATAGATGGTCGGTTATTTTCATCTTGTTTTCGCTTCTTAAAGTCCGATACGATCTTCCTCCATTATTTTCTACTTAACGCCTTCTCTTTCCCTCTTATTGCTCCCATGATTATAGATCTTTTCCTGCTTCTGGCTTATTAGTTAAAATATTTTGTATTCTCCAGACAGGTTGTGACCGCTCGACCAGACATTTTTGACCTTTAATATCTGCAAAATATGCTTGCTTCCGCATACCGACCTTTTATTTCTTGATTAGTCAGTGCTTACTATACCCCATTTAATTTACCGGATCATGTATCTTCCTGGTGATTTTCCGTTTCCATAGATCTAATTTTTTTCCTTTTACTTTTAGTTAGACACCACCTTTCTGCAGCATATGTCACGATATATTTTAACACTGACTCGTAAACTTAAATTTTACTATTCACTGAGAGAAGCTTTGAGTTTATTATACCTTTTAATCCGTAATAACACCTGTTACCCGCCAAAATCCTAGCTTTTACTTCTCCGATGCTATTTTTCTTTAATTGTAAATCCTAGATACTTAAAGTTGTTAATTCTTTCATATATATATATTTAGTTAATCGTTATATATTTATACATTTTGTTTTTGAGGTGTTTTTCTTTCTGGTTGATAGAGCATCTCTCTCTCTAGCTCTCTAGCGTCTTCTTAACACATTTTCACTAATCTTATTAATTTCCTGAATATCCCAAATTCATCTAAGACTATTACCTAATTTAATTGATCAAGATAAAACCATTTGGCTTCTTGACAGTGTACCAGTCTATGAGTCAACTCCTGCGTCACGTTTGTCAAACATTAAATCATGTTCATCAATTATTATTTGTCTCATTTCTTGCACATTGTCTAAATACTTCACATAAACAACTAATTTTAAGCACCGCCATAGAAACAAGATTATTATCTAGCGAACAAATGAGCCATTTAATTAGCCCTATACGGTACGATCCATATATTTAAAAATGTTTAATTCAAAAAGTTCCCTAATTCTAGTCTATTACAGAAGCGTTTCATCAAATGTTTCGCCAAACTTTTCCATCGGCTTCCAATTGAATCGCAAATACTATGAAAACGAAAATACCAGGTGTACCGGAAAGTCTTTACCGGTTTTTTCCAATAGGTGTCGCCAGGCTTAATATACATTATAATGATTTGACACGTGTTCATTTTATCCTACAGACATCAAGCTTCAACGTCGTAGGTTATATTTTGTGAAAGTATCACCGTCATATAATTATACCTCTTCAAAAATGTCAAGTTATGGGCCTGAAAACGTGCATTTGCGGGGCATGCATTACTTTTTTTATTTAATCAAAAGAAAAAAGCCGCTGAAAGTCATCGTTTGCTAGTTGAAACATACGGCGAGCATGCTCCAACCATAAAAATATGTGAGGCGTGGTTTCGACAATTCAAAAGTGGTGTTTTCGATGTGCAAGATAAAGAACGTTCTGGCAGACCGAAAAAGTTTGAAGATGCGAAACTGCAACAGTTAATGGATGAAGACCCAACACAAACTCAAAAACAATTGGCAGAAGCGTTAAATGTGACCCAAGAAACTATTAGCGAGCGATTACGATCGATGGGAAAAATCCAAAAAATGGAAAGATGGGTGCCACATCAATTGAATGACAGGCAAATGGAAAATCGAAAAATCGTGTATGAAATGCTGCTTCAAAAGTTTGATCGAAAGTCATTTCTGCATCGAATAGTGACGAGTGTTGAAAAGTGGATTTATTTCGAAAACCCTAAGCGCAAAAAATCATGATTATCACCTGGAGAAGCTGGCCCATCAAGCGCGAGACCGAATCGTTTTGACAGGAAAACGATGCTCTGTGTTTGGTGGGACCAGAGTG
Organism: Sinelater perroti; assembly: GCA_036346155.1. Taxonomy (NCBI): domain Eukaryota; kingdom Metazoa; phylum Arthropoda; class Insecta; order Coleoptera; family Elateridae; genus Sinelater; species Sinelater perroti. The sequence goes on from JARFIY010000344.1 coordinate 2,781,782, forward strand.
GCGTGGTGTATTATGAACTGTTGAAACCTGGTGAAACAGTTAATAGTGATCGCTACCGACAACAAATGATCAACTTGAACCATGCATTGAACGAAAAATGTCCAGAATGGGCACAAAGACACGGTAAAGTGATTTTACAGCACGATAACGCGCCGCCTCATACAGCAATACCGGTCAAGGAAGCATTGAAAGCGCTTGGGTGGGAAATATTATTGCACCCGCCGTACTCTCCAGACCTTGCCCCATCCGACTATCACCTTTTCGCATCAATGGGCTCTGCATTAGCAGAGCAGCCCTTCGCCAATTTTGAATAAGTTAAAAAATGGATCGATGAATGGTTTCGCTCAAAGGAAAAACAATTTTTTTGGAATGGAATTCATAAATTGCCTGAAAGATGGGCAAGATGTGCAGAATTAAATGGTCAATATTTTAATAAATAAATTTTTCCATTATATCGAAAATTATGCATTTTTTTCAAAAAAAAAAAACCGGTAAAGACTTTCCGGTACACCTGGTATGTACAACAAAAAAATTATTACTTAAAAGTGAAACCACATTTTACCACAATTAGACATATTAGTTCCATTTTAGAAGTATGTTGTATATTCTGAAGTCTCTTAATACCAAAAATATGCATGCACAAAATAAGTGGTCTAATTTGCAATTAAAAGATATCGGTCGGACTGTGCAGGATGCCATCAATAAAAGCTATATTTACCGATATTATTAATTTAATATAGTAGTGAAGATAAATTTCTTTCTATCGAAGAGCGACAGTTGAATAATGTTCTGTATCATATTTAGATATATGTTCTAAAAATAAACGAAATAGCTCTATTTCAACAAGACCAGTGGCGCCATGTGTTACGAGGAGATTCGTTTGTAAAGTGTCAAGGTTCCTTAATAATCTGTAAAAACGGGAACGCCTCAAATCCTTAAAAATCGCTAATGAAAAGAATTGTTTACTACAAACACAAGTTTTGAGTAGCATTGAGGATTCAGAGAAGACAGAGATGATATGGATGATCATAAACATTTAGATCGATCAATTGAAACGACGACCAAAGATATGTCGAAAAAGTATGATTTCACAAAAATTTCGACAAAATCGTCAGTGATATCTATGAAAATAAAATTTGGAATACCGGCGATAATAATTCATTGCAATTTAACCGAAAAATTTGGTCCACGAAAGCCAAGCTCAAAATTATACTCGAATGGGCATTGCAGAAACATCATTAGTGTGGCTCGAAGAGATGAAAACTTCTTCAAAGAGATTATATTTAGTGATGAGATTTGGAACTTTCAATATAACTTAGAAACTAAGCGTTAAAGTGTTAATGGCGGTCACCAGATAAAGGAAATCTAAAAAATTAAAATGCTTATTGGTTTTTACGATTCCAGGACATTGTCTACAAATAATTCGTTTTAGGTGGTATAAGTGTTAATAATGAGTATTATCTTAGTGCATGCGTTTGGTATTCGCCCTTAATATAGACAACCAGGTTTTTGTCGATTTTTACACGCTACTGTACTTTCGCATTGTTCGACAATTGTCACTGATTTTTTTCCAAAAATAAATTTTTTGCTTCAGCATCCCCATATTCACATAATTTGGCTCTCTGGACTAATTTTTTTCTCGAAGCTGCATTTGACTGTCAAAGAAAACCGTTTCGCATCAATGTAAGAGATTCAACGGCCAACGATGAGCAGTTTCGAGATCATTCCATTCAGCTTCATAAAAAAAAAATCATTTCTCGAATATGCAAATAATTGTGTTGCTGCCGAGGGAGAATTTTTCGAAAAAGTAAAGTGTCAAGATTCTTTAAAAATTAGTGTTTTTAAGTCATTTTGGTTATTTTGGGAATAAAATTAATACTTCGGCTAGCGCCAATCCCCAATTACTTTTATTTTTGAATTTTAAATTAGAGCCAGCCATATTTTGCGGCCGCGAATTAGCACGATTACGCGGAGCACTTTGGGCCGCGGAGAGCGATTCGCCTTTGCTAGGTTCGCATCCGCCTTTGCCTTTGCTTTCGGGCCGCCTGGGTTCGTTTTTGAATTTAGTTGTGGGACAGTTTAGAAAGCGGTCGACCGGTTTTAATTTTCCGTAAGCCGAAAGTGTTTTTTAACCTCTTCCCGGAAGTCTTTTTTTTTTATCCCGATTGCATTTCGGGGTTGAAATTTTTGCCGGTAAATCTCGATCAATTTTTTTCTTTGCTCTGACTCAGCAAGGAACGAAGAAGCAACCTTTGCACCAGGAAAGACGCTACCAATCGGCTCCGCTGTGAAGATTGGGGTAACTTGTACTATCTTTTCACCCAAACCCTTCTTTCCTGAATCCCCCAGGACCAACAGCACAGGAACAGATTTGTGCATGAAAGCGCCGTTTCTACAGGTTAACGTTTGAGCTTTAGCTTTTGTTTGAAATTCCTTTGTTTAATTTAAAATTACTATAAAGTCCACTTTTCGGCCGCAAGAAATTATATAAATCATTGCAAAGACTATAATTTAATACCAATAGACAATACCCAATTCGAAAATTCCAAAACAGAGAGGAATAAATCATCTAGTACCAAACATTTGTAAGGAAGAAACCCAGCATCTCCGCAAGCAGCTAAGTTCACTTTAGATCATAAATTGCTCCAAAGACAAAACAAATGTGTCTGCATCTACTAGAAACATATTGACGTAAAAGTTTAATACACAAAAAGGATTCTGATGGATTATCTTAAGAAGGGGAAACGCATTTCTGGCGAATACTTTACGCTATTTTTCTAGAGAGTTTGAAGAAATTGAGAAAACGCCCTAGAATTAACAAAAAATATATCGGCATATCTATCACCTGATTGAGTTCTATTAGATTACAGCTTGTTGCCTAGACTTAAATCATTCCTAGTTCCATAATAATTTGGGTCAAAGAGAAAATACAGAGCATAAATGAGTATTTTGAGATCAAAGAAACACATTTCCAGGAAGTAATTGCGAACTTGAGGAAGTGTTGATTCATGTACGTTGAACTTTGGGAAATAATATACATGGATCAATCAAATATAAAACAAGATTTGTTCGGAAAGTATCGGAAATCATTTTTAGCCAATCAGAAGAGCTAGAGGGGCGTGGTTTTCGGTGGGGCGGATGGTAGGGGTCTTACGTAAAGAATGTGACCCGGCCCAGTTGCCTCCGAACCTTGAAAGAGTGGGGATCGCGCTTCTTGCAAACCGTGTTTTGGTGACGCGTCACGAACTCGATATGCAGCATACGTTAGAGCAACGTTATGCGCTGAAATTTTGTGTCAAACTCAAAAATCCGGCATCGAGACTTTGAATCCGATAAGGGACGCCTACGGGAAGGAAGCCATGTCAAAAACGAGGGTTTTTGAGCAGCACAAAAGCAAATAAGCCGTGGAAGACGAAGAACGAAAAGGACGTCCGTCGACGAGAAAATTTGGTGAAAGTGAAACAATTGTTGGACGCTGATAGGCGTTTAAGTGTTCTATTGATAGTACAGGAGTTGAATTTACCAAAAACCGTAGCCTATTTAATTGTGTCTGAAGATTTACAAATGAGCAAAATTTGTGCAAAGTTGGATCTGAAGATTTGCCCCCAAAAAAAAAAAAAGGATTTGCGTGTGTTGATCTGGCGAGAACCGTTGAAACGTGTCGAGGCTAACCCTGACTTTTTGAACACGTTGATAACCGGTAATAAAACATAGGTGTTCAAGTACGATCCTGATACTAAAAGACAAAGTTCTTAGTGGCATACAACCGGATCTTCTCACCCGAAAAAGGATCGCATGAGCAAGTTAAAGATAAAATTAATGCTCATTGTCTTCTTTGACACAAAAGGTGTGGTACACAAAGAGTTTGTACCTTTCGGACAAACAGTGAATGCAACATTTTACATCGATATGCTCGAACGCCTGTGGAAAAGAGTCGTTCGCGTCCGAAGAAAGATCGTCAACACACGAAGCCTCCACCACGGCAGCGCGCTCAGCTACACGTCGCTGCTCGTGAGAAAATAGAGCCCGGACTTCGCCCTGCCCGACTTCTTTAGGTTCCCAAAACTCAAATCCAGGCTGAAAGGAACCCGTTTTGGGTCGGTAGAGAGAGTCCAAACCGCCGTGACCAAGACCATAAACAGCATTTCCGTTTCCGCATTCCAGGAAGCCTTCAAAGTGTGACAGGCACAATGGAATCGCTGTGTAAATGCAGGAGGAAACTATTTTGAAGAATTTTAAAGAAATAAACGATTACCTTGAACACTTTTGTTTTTATTTAATTATTCCCAATACTTTCCGAATAAACTCTGTATATACATAATCTCCGGACTTATTGTTAGAAACACATATTTCCTAAAGAATAAGTAATTTTTTGATCTCGCTACCGTAAAATGAAAGTAATTGTGACACCATCCAATCTTTCTCCTCCGAGTGCTTATTTTAGTGGTCCAAACAAATGATAATCGCAAAGCTGTACGTCTGGACTGTAGGGGAATATACCCCCGTGATACATAAAGAATCTAAGAACTAATTAAAGCAGGATCCTTTTCAAATATGGAAACCCCATTTAAGAATAAGAAATTATTTTCTAAAAGATGAATATACAATTGGTATTTCCATCAGCTAAACTTTACCTGAAAAACTCTAGCTCACTTGACTTGTAAAGGTTTCCAAAACTCTTTATTCTCTTAGCCCTCTAATAGTAAAAAACCTTGCATAATCAAACCTAGCACTAATAACAATCTTTTGTTTTGTTTTATCGTATTTACTTTAATTAATTTAAATTCTCATACTTGCTTAAAATGTGATGTATTTGATACAATTCGCACTATTATTTTACTATCTAAATTTGCACTCTCTTTTGGAAATGTACTCGAGTTTCCATTCAGTTTCCAACCATATCAATCTCGTTCTACTATTGCATTTGCGTTTCCTGTTTTGGTTATTTTTTATTTTAATATAATTAATATTACTGTTTCTGGTTGTTCTCATTCTAATTCCATAATTTAATTTATATCTAGCTATTTTAACATATACATCTATAGATATTTTATTATTTAATTCGTAATGATATATCACGGTAATAACAAACCTTTTTATGTGGATATTCCAAGAAATCGACATTAATATTTATGAACTTACTTTTCAATAAAGAAATGTCCTTAAAAAATTATTGTATAATTTTATTAAGAGATAAAATACAAAGTCTGTCCGAAAATATCGAACCAATGCTAATTTAATAAAACTATTTGCATGATCACAATGTAACCTAACAATGTTAGAGTGAACTGCGCATGCGTGGATAAAAAATGACTGGTGGCTGGATCATTTGGATGTTTGAGCCCGCTAAGTGAGCACATGAAGCGCAATGATTTAATGGGTAGAGCATAAAATTTTGAACAAATCTGGAACATCGTCCACAAAAAGTATTCGGTTCATTCAACAAGTTTCCAGAAATGCTGCAATTAATGCAGCATGAGTAAAAGCATAATACAAGCAATTAAGAGGTGTTTGAGAACACCGGAAAATGTTAGATGTGTACGAGCTATAATCGAAAAGTACTGTGTGCAATTTTGGCATAAAACATGTCGAGCCAAAATTCATTCTGCGGCTTCTGTTACAGAAAAAGGACATCGTACTGTGATTGCTAATGATTTCCTTCAGACTACTACCACTGAACCGGATTTTTTCAGAGGTCATATCCAGAAATGAAATATAGATCTTCGGCTACAATTCAAAAACAAAAAGCAGTCGTTCACCACATTCGAAAGTTCATAAAACTTGCAGTAAGATCCAAAATTTACTATGCTTATTTTAAAGGGGACTGAGGCCACATATCATTTTTCTTGTACCTTGAATTATTTTGATGGTAAATCAAGTGCATTTAAATGGATATGGAGTATGCAGAAAAATAGCCTCTTGTGCCGCATTGTCATATCTTTTTTCCTCATTTAAAAGTGACACGAATGTAGAACATGCGCTGCCACCAAAAATATTTATTTTTGTTGTAGCCTTTTTTCAAATACCTAGTAACATTTATAGTAAATTGTCATAGCACCTTTAGTGAAGAACTTCGATCACTGGCAAATAATCTGAAAATCGCCCTATTTACTTTGCTGATTCTGATCGTAAAAAACTAAATTTCATTACATTTAATTAAATACGACTTACATGCTATAGGATAAAACTAGAGGGGGTATGAATTGAGAAGGACGAAGGTCTAGCTACACCTCGCAGCTGAAAAACCGCTAAAATAAATAGAAAAACTCAACTTCGTTAGTAAAATATGGACTACTAATTTGAAAATAATTTGAACGTTGCTTCAAAAGCGCAGGAACTAGATCAATTGGAGACTGGAAAAAAATAAAAAACAACAATGTTTTGTTCTTATTTTTTGCAAAACACCACAGTTAAAAATATTTGTACAAATCTTCCCTAAAATTTAAGTTTTCAGTTTTGGTAGATTATAAAAATTATGGAATAGCTCTGTCAAGTCGGCTCTGAAAAATAATATAAACCCCTAAAGAGAACTCATGTATACATACAAAGTAGGTGATTCTTTGGTCCTCAAATTAAAAGTTGATTTATATGGGAAAACGTATTAATAAAAAAACTAATAGTTTTAATGCATTCTAAAGTGATACACTACATAGAATTATCTAACAAGACCAAGATTAAGTATTGACAGAAACGTAGAAGAATATCTGACTTTTCATTTATACGACAAGATAAAATGTTTGTATGTAATTTGTCCCAAAAGTATTGAACTATATAATAAAAAACTGACAATTAGGAAGACACAATCTATAAACCTAGATACAAAAATATTGAGCATAAACACAGCCCTCTTCAAAATAAGAACCTTGGAATATCACATACTACCTCCAGCATTGTTTTTAAGATTCCGCAATGTCCTGTGTTGGAATCACGAATTACTTAGTTGTATGGGATTAAATCTCGTCGATGGTCAACAATATTTTCCCTTTTAAAGATGATTTAAATTTTGAGAATGATGTTCATTTTAATGTTGTAACAGTTCACAAAATTTCGCATACTTCAGTATTTGGAATGCCAAACCTATCTTTTAATTCTCGAACCGCCAGTCTCCAATCCTTGTTGATTGTAACCCGTACACATTCAACATTTTCCAACGTTCTGGTCGTTGCAGGTGTTTCCCATAGATTCTCGGCCATTTCTGAATCGTTTGTACTATGCTTACTGTACTTATTCTTACTGTATTCATCGTATTGTTCCCGAAAGCAGTCTGAATCATCCGAATAGTTTCTGCGAACGAATGCTCCAGCTTCGCATTAATTTGGTGTAGATTCGCTGCTGCATTTGCTCAGTCATTTCAAATGCAACGATCTCACAATGTTCATTCCCAAATGACCTGGCTAATAAGGTCGTCCTCACTCACGCGTGCGCATTACAGTCCACTCTCATCGACTAGCAGCTTAAATCGCGGCCAGGCAAACATTATTTTAAAATATTTTCTATACACATTGCGTACGTTGTTTCTTTCTTAGTACACAAACAAAAATAATCCAAGAATTTGATTTATACAGAAGAAAGGGAATTCTACTGAATCTAGCCTCACAGCACTACCATACTTTATTTACGCTTGACAGGATTAAATCGGTACTTGTTATAGTTTGACCAAACAATGTCTTGTTTATGTACTGCTCAGATCCACAAAACTCAATATCAAGCTAAAAATGCAACAAAAGATCATTTACAAACCATTTTTACCCCTCATTGAAATAACTAAATATAGAATGTCTTAAATTAATTCTCATACTTTAAGAATAGTTTTATCATAAAACGTTGCATTTACATAAACAATCAAACAAAAAGAACATGCTACCTAAAATTAAGTAGCAAAGTTTCAATCATCTTTAGTTCGAACGTATTTTACCATTTTTATTTCAATAAAATTTCGTTGATTATTATTTTTTTCATTTCTAGTAAATGTCATTCTATGGCGTCCGCCAATTTAGGCGCAGGAAAGCAAACGGTTGTTGAAACTACAGTAATAATTGTGTAATAAAGTAGAGTATTTTATTTTAAACATTCATGTACGCCATTTATGTAGGAAAAATGACATCACTCAAATGTTCACCATGACTAACTTTACAGATGTCGATATGATGATCGAAATTTTCGATGACAATTTCACATAGAGTCGCTTCAATGGACTTTATCTCGGCAGTTATATTATTCTTGAAGTCTTGAATGGTAGCTGTTTTCCATTTCTCGAAATTAAACGTTCACCGAACTTCGACTGCAATGTTGTGTGCCATGTTACGCCGTCTTGTTGAAAATAAACATCATTTATGTCAGCTTGAGTAAGTTTCGGGAAGTAATAGTCATTAACCGCGGTATCGCTCAAAATACACAATAACCGCATTTCCAGCCTCACTTTCGAAAAAAAAGTGGTCCAATGACATCTTTTGACCACAGAGTACACCAGTCACTTTTTAAGAATGCATTGGTTATTCTTGATATTCTCGTTGGCCCAAGTGCGACAGTTTTGCTTGTTCACCGTCCCCTTCAATGTGAAATGCGCCTCATCGCTGACGATAATTTTCGATAAAAAATTCCGATTAATTTCACGATATTGGAGGAGCCAACCAGAAAACGTGCGTTGATTGAAATGGTCAGTTGGTTTGAGTTCTTGAATCAATTGGATCTTGCAAGCCTGTAAATTAAAATCTTGTGCATTTGGGTTCTCTTTCACACTCTCCTTCATCGCAGCGATACTTGCCGGTATGCGAACACTTTCGGGTCGTCAACTTATTGGCATATCATCAACAGAACCACTAGCCTTAAATTTTCGCACCAAATGACCGACAGCGGTCTCATTTGAACTGTTATGGCGACCGAACTAGTCGCGGAGAGCTCGATGGGTATTTTTAGTGTTATTTAATCACTTTAACGCGCTTTTCAATCAAATACGATTCCATACCAAAAAATGACGCTGGGTTTATAGAAAAGAATATAGTGTCTGTGTCAAATTGACGTTTACTTTCCTGCGTCCCTATTGGCAAACCCTTTAGGTAAAAATTTACTAATAAAAAATGATAGAAACTATAATGTTCTGATATGTAACGATTAAACAAGATTCAGTACTCCAATATCCTTTATGATGTTTATGAAAGGAACTAACTCGGTAATGCATCAAGTAATATGATCTGGTGGAAAATTTAAAAAGAACAATAAACAAGCTACGAAATATGAAGTAAAATTCACGGAAAACGAGAAGCTTAAGATAATGTGGAAGATTTAAAGCAAGCTCGGGTGGGAAAACGGCAAATATCAGTAAAGTAATATTTAAAAAAAACAAAGGTATTTCTGATGCTTATGTTCATTATAAGGCAACAACGGATTCATATACAAGTGTTTCACTTATGAATCAAACAAATTGTTTCTTCTTTTGACAACAAAAGTTAGATTCACCACTATACCTGAAACGAAAGAGCTATCCAAAGCGGTTCCGAATAATGCGAGTATCATTCACTGACAATGATTCTAATAGACTAGCTTGGAAAAAGAAAAACCATTACTGGCACAAATACTATACATTTTTCAAGAGAATGAAAGCAGTAAACGCAGACAAATATCGTGGAATGGCCAAAAATGTAGTTCAACTGTTCAAGCCATATCATTGCACAAAAATTGACCGAAATAATATTTGAAATTATTCCCCGTCCAACCTATTTACCTGACCTAGCTCATTCAAATTACCATGTGTCCTCAGAACTCAATTTTTTTCTAGCTGGACAAACATTTTAGTCAAACTAACAGATGATCAGAGGTAAGCAAATATTTTGAGAGCTTCCCAGAAAACTATTTTCGCAATAAGTTTTTTCTTCACGTAGTTTCCTTTTAAATTATATTTTCTTCATCTGTCGTTTGCTACTGATGACACTAGTTTACTTCTCACAACAACATTCGTTTTCATTTTATATCTGTGACTAATATACGCAACAACTTTCTTTTGCTAATAATGGAGAAATTATCACCAAGGAAGTATGCAAGATAATTATGTAACTTCCATACTAACATTTTTATGTTTATTGATATCGGGACTTAAAAATTATAAATAATTCGAAAATTTTCTTCTATAGACTGAGCGTTTTTGAAAAAAAAATGCATACAACTGGTGGGCGTCGAATCAAATGTGCATGCAGAATTTTTTTCTGATAAAGATGACAAAAATTGGATACCAAAAAAATAATAAAAATGACTATATAGATAAGAAAGGTGATAAGGAAGATCCAGCGGAAGGTATAGGTAATTTCAAACTACATAAAAGTGAAGAAAAAGAAGAAAGTGCGATAACATTAAACAGTCAACATCTACTCAAGACCTGGCGGTGGAACAATATGGCATAAAACTCCACTTCAACATCATCATCAACCTGCGGATGTGATGCAGAAAATTATTATGTTCTTAGTGGTCAAATATACATTAGAAAATCGAGGAGAAAGAATTGCAAACGAATTATCTGTTCCATTCAAAGACACCGGACGTAACATCACAACAGATAATTTTTTCACAGCTCTTCCTTTGGCCGAACACCCATTACCTTGGAATTTAACTATCGTTGGCACATTGAAACAAATAAAAAATACATTACAGCGAAAATGAACGAAAACAAATCTCGAGCGATACATTCATCGTTGTTTAGATTCCATGGTAATACATCAATATGTTCGTATGTGCCAAAAAAAGATAAAACAGTTATACTTTAGTCATCTATAGATTATGATAATGTCGGGATCGAAAAACAAATCAGATATAATTCACTTCTATAATGAAACTAAATCTGGCGTTGATATAATGGATCAATTAGTTGGTAAATGTAAGATAGAAGTGATTTATTTTGACAATAACAATATGATCAAGAGCAAAACAGACAGGCGTGGAGTTTTATTAAGGCAATAAGGTGTGTTCCTATTATCAAAGATCGATCGCTAAATCAACAAGTAACAAAACTTAAATACAAAATTAATAATCGAAAGTATTCTAGGTAGATCTATTGCTACCATTTCAAGTCCCACACCAACTGCTTTTCATTCTAAACAATCCGCATAGGACGTCGGGTGTTGTAATATTTGTTATGCAGTCCCCCACAAGCGAAGAAGAAAACTCACAAATCACGTTTTCAATGTGGGAAACCTGTACACGAAGAACATTCATCCTTTGTAAAAATTATCCCTTACCAATTGACAAATAATTTTTTGTTTTGTTTTTGTTCGAAAATAATATCATATATATTATCAAAATATTCAACACTTGAATTTTGTTTGTATTATTTATTTCCATATCTCTTACAAAGCGACGTATGCGTACTGGAGTACCGTGGGTAGTGACTAGACGACTACGCAAGATTAAGCTTATATAAGTAAACTTTTTTAAATAAACTCCATTAAATAAGCTACAGATCTGTTCTGAATAACTTAAATAATGGGGATAATAAAATCTCACGTTCACAAATAAAATTATCTTCAATGAAAGTCGAAATGGGTACTCGGGTACCCAGATAGTACCATAGCGGTTAAGACAACACACAAGTAGTACGTACCTTAAACAATGTAATATAATTCCCATTCTCACGATAGTTAAAATTTGGATGAAACAAATGATAGTTTGATTCTTTTTCAAAATTGCAATTTTTGCTAGCTAACCGACACCTGGCAATATTTTATTTTACTACTTACAATTAACTTGAACCTGATGGCAATTCTCAATATAATCAAGTACCAACTCTATATAGTGCATTAACAAAAAAAAAAACAAAAAAACTTTCCGTTCAACCTACAAATGACAATTTCTCGACCTGCTCTGGTATATACTACCCATTAATTATTCATTAGCAGCGAAATCTGCTTGCGACGAACCATTAACGATAACATAAATATTAATTAACAACTAATTCAGCCCACATTCCTACTGGTTTCCCATTGAACACGTTGACAGTCATTGATAAATTTAAATGCAAATTAGCAGCGTGGTCAGCAGAACTGCTTGTCGGTAATGAAATCACTGTCAAATAATAATGGATGTATTGGAGTAATATTATTATTCAGAAGCTAACTAACGTAAATCTAAACGCAAATGTTCACATTTGGTTAAATATGTTGTGATGTTTTAATTAGAGGCGATGTAACTGCGCTTCAAGTTAGCCGTGTAGTGGGAGATTTAAACGCAAGTACGGGAAACATTCCCAAGAATTCTTCCATATGCATTACATACACAGAAGATCAATAAAATGGAAGAAACTGAAAAAATAGAGCTTCATCAGGAAAAATATCTAGGATTAGGTCTGTTCCAATTGTATGACGACTGAACTGAAATAGTTGGAGAAAGCAATTGCATTACTTAATACAAGTGTGTTCATTGTTTAGAAAGATGACTGCTAACATAATTTACACAGCCGAAGATCGCATAATGATAAATGAACAAGTACGTCGGTGGGAAAGGCTTAGAAATAACTTTCAAAAGGGCTACCAAATCGCCGGTTGCCAACAGTGGAACACAATAAATTTCTTTCGAGTTGCGGTCCCTTGTAATTACCAATAAATGCGAAACAAGCATAAACAATCAGCGACTAGCTGAATATCGGGTTGTAGCTGCCAAATGGTGGTAAAGCATAGAAGCGCGTTCGTGCGTTCAGATGAACAACTTGGCGTCAATTTCAAAGCGCAATTCACTTTTCAAGTTGCAGTATTTGTACTTACCAAAGATTGGAGGCAACGTTAAGTAACTAGCAACTTACAAATGACTCGGTTACTGACGATCGAGTTTGCCTATTTAAAAGAATCTTAATACTTTTGGCACAAAAGCGCATTCAATAAAAACCAAACCAAAATACAGTGATAAATTTTACTTTGTTGACATGATCATAAATATAAAATAGTTACATACGAGTATTCTCGATGAAGATAACATCTAAGATTCGAACCAAAAAATATTAAAGAGTCCAACAACCTTATCAAAAAGTGATGTACTAGACTCATCAACAACTTACGTTGAACTTCAAAATTCATTATGGCATCTCAAGTTACACTTGAAGAAGAAATGCCAATATGGATTTAGACATATTCTTTTCAAGATACATATATCATCCGACCGAGAAATTAACAAAGGTTTTAATTTGTTCAAGCTATTCTTAAAAGGTGCGAACAAACAAGGTAAACTATTATTATAATTTTTTGTTCAAAAATACGTGAATTGACACCATTAGAGAATATGGGGGCACAATTATTAAATAAAGCCATTATTAAATACATCTACAAGAAGCAAATTTTGAGGAAATTCTTAAAATTACAAAAAATAGCTTTGAAGACATCAAAGGAGTATTTTATAACAGCATCAATGCCTTGGATAAAACAAACAAATTAGAGGTGTCATTAATTAGCCTTTCTACCCACTACTATCTAAATCTTTGAACTTTTGGGATACTACTAAAGATAAAACAATAATCTGAGAAAGTTATTATTATTATATTATTATTATATATTAATTACACAAAAGTTTAACAGAATTACAAAAAAAATTGAATCAATGAGCGTTTCATGAAGACGCAATCTTGTTATTAAGTCTCATAGATTTTTTTACTTTTATAGAATTTGTATTTTTTTTTAGTAATGTTATATAAGGCAGGTGGTGATAAGTGGTCTTTCAAGTACTCACACTATTCAGACGAAATTTAGCCGTGATTGAGCCAAAATTATCACAAAGCGTTACAAAGAGAAGACAGGCAAAAAACGGAAATAAAGAAAAAGAAAAGGTAAGAGAGTAAGTTTTGTTAGTATTTTAATTTAATTTAATTGAACAGCATTACCAAGTGTAGTATTACGTCCCAACAATAGTGTTGTGTAACTAAAAGAAATTTAAAAGAATCTAAAAATAGCAAATCCAGAAGAATTCGAAAAGTGAAAGAACGAACTATTAGCCTTCAAAACAAGTAATATGATAACAAGATCGCCTTCAGCCAAAGAGGGGCCAGGCAAGCTCAACAATAAACCAATAAGACAATATAAACAGCAATATAGAAAAGCGGAAATAGTAAGTGTATAATTAGTTCTCAGCTTTTTTCTGCAAATTTAAAGTTTTATTTAAAAACAAACAAAAAAAGCTTAAGTATCAAAGTATTCTCCGTTGGCATCGATGACCTTTCGCCATCTTTCGGGTATCTTGCGAATTCCCTGGTGATAGAAGCTCACCGGCTTCGAGACGATAAAGTTATCGATGCATTTTCAGACTTCTTCTTCTGTTTTGAAGTGCGCATCAGCCAAGCGATGCTGTCATGACCGGAATAAATGATAATCCATCCATGTCAAATGTTTGAGGGCGTCCAGCGCGTGGTTGATCTTCAAGACTAAACTCTCCTCCGCGAAATCTTTGGTACCACTTTTTGCACGTTGCATGACTTACAGCATTCTCACCATATGCAGCACAAATCATTTCGGTCGCTTCAGCAACGTTTTTCTTAAGATGAAACGCGAAGTGGATAGAAAATCGAATATGCTCTTTTGTGATTGCCATCGTGAACACAGCTGATTATTGAGGTTATGTGCATCAAACGCCAATCGCATGATGTTTCGAAAGACCAAATGTCATTGCTTTAAAACCGCAAGAGGGCGGACTAATACGTTACATGTAAACGGTGATTTGCGTCTTGTGAAATCAAAAGCTGAGAACTTATTTATACACCCAATGGGAGCCTTTAGAACAATGACACTAGATTTGGAAAAAGAAATAATAGAAAACGTACGAAAAGCACAAGACAAATTAAAGAAAGATTTCTAAAAGAATCAAGCAAGCCTGAGGAAAGACGAAAGAAAAAAGGAATATCAAGGAAAAGAAAAACATGGAAAAAGAAAAGAAGGCGCTGGAAAAACAAAACAGTAATTAAAGAAGACTGATTGTAGAAGCAAAACATAAAAGAAGAGGTCAAAAATGTATGGAAGAGAAACTAGAATTCAAACCCCTAGTAAAAAAAAGCATTTACAACAACAAGAACGGTAGAAAACAAAATAGTGATTGTAAAATTCAGTTCCTGAGATCACAACGACTTTACGGAAAAATAGCAAAATAAACAAATAATTAAAAAAGGGAATTGTGTAAGAGAAAGCTACTAAAAATTAACTATCGACAGTAAAATATACGAATAGGATTGAAAGATGGAAACATTAAAAAGAAACCTTCCAAAAATTGATAAAATACCAAAAGAAACGAAGTGACGGAAACGACCAAGCAATAAAAAGGAATATGAAAATAAGGGAAGAAATAAAAATGGTGGGTAATGAGTATATGAAATTGCAAGGATCAAATTACAAAAAAGCAATACTAGTGCGAATGAGAGCGAAACGGTATAACTTAAAAGTTTTGATCTTACATGAGACAAAACACAAAGTTAACTTTGGAATATCGCTAGAAGAGTATGTAGCTTTTAATAGTGAAAATAAAAAGCGAATATTCGGGACTGGCTTTGTGATAGTAAAGGAGTTAAAATACACGATAGTTTTACACCGATAGATTCCGTTAAGCAACAATAGAAGCTGAAAACAATATAAATATTACAAATGGCCGTGTGCCAATAGAAGAAAAGAAAGAAGAAATTAAAAATAAATTTAGGAAAAATCTACTATCAGATTAGTCACAATCAAACAAAAATAATAACAGTAGTAGCAGAATTCAACACAAAAATTTGGAAGGAATAAGCTTTCAGAGCTATAATAGACCAACACAGCAAACACAATTAACAAAATTAATAGGCGTAGTAACAGAAAAAGGCTGCAGAATAATAACCACTTATTTTAAAAGAAGATAAATACTTAAAGGCACTTGAGTAGCGCCTGATAAGACTGCTAACTAAATGGATTACATCTTAATACAAAATAAAAGTCGTGAAAACTCAGATCACAATGCAAAATAATTACGTGATTAAGAAAACACAACGCAATAAAACAAAAAAAATACGAGGTAGAACGACTAACGCAAAAAAGAGCAAAAGAAATATGAGAAAAAAATAGAAATAGAATAAAAGAAATTACGTGACGACATCGAGGAAAAGTGGAAAGAGTGCACAAAGAACGCAGACTGCAAAAAAAACACGAAAAGACTACAGATAAGAAAGAAAATTATAGAAACTAGAAGACAACAAGAAAATAGTACAAAAACCAAAAAGAATATCAAAAAGGACTCGCAGGGAAACAATTTCTGGCTGTAAGGAATAGAACAGATCGATGAATATTTTAACAGAGAATTAAGTTCACTAGAAAAGAATTTATAAACACCTATAGCATTTAGAAACGATAGGGAGAAAGGATAAGTGACGAAGGACAAATAATTAAGGACTAGAAAAGGTATTTTCAAGACCTACTAAGCAAGAGAGGTAACAATCCAAGAAGATAAACATAAAGAGAAGGAGAAAAGAGAATCCACGGAAAACATTCTTAGAAGGAGATGAAATGGTAGAGAACACAGAAATATAATAAAAAATAGCTAAACAACGAAAAACTCCAAGTGATAATGGAATAAAGAACGAACTAACCAAATACGGAGGAGAACAACTAACCGTAAAAATACACTAGTTGATTGCCAAAATCTGGCAATAAGAAGAAAATTGGCAGAAACGATGATATCCCCAATTCATAAAATGGAGAAAAAACTACAATAATTATAAGGGAACAACCTTACTGGATACAACACTTCTAAAAACCAAATTAAAAACTTTTATAGAGAAGGAAGTAGGAGAATATCTAGTAGGATTTAGAACAGTTCATTTAGGGCTGTTCAGTTACTCACTAACTGTTCATCACAAAAGTATCACAAAAACGTGCTGAAAATACTATGAAGAAATACGTGCTGCTTTCATAGGCTTTCAAAAAGCATGCGATGCCCTAAAAAGAGAAATATAAGGCTACGAAGAATCTAAATGTACAAAAAAAAATATCAGTAGGTGCAGATGATTTTTCAAAGCACAGCAAGCAAGGTTAGACAGAAACGAAAGACATCATAGAGTTAGAACTATAAACGAACCTATTCCATATAAGTATAGAATACACAATAAAAAAAATCCAATAAACAGAGCACGAAGAATAATCAGCCAAAGATACCAACTTAATGTTAATAGTAAACAACAAAGATCTGACAAAGGTAATAAAGAAAGCCGAAGAGAAGACGTGGAAAGTAGAACTATATATCAATGACGAGAAAAAATAAAAATATATGGTAATGGGGTATCAGTCTGCACAACAGAAAGCCAAAACCTAGTAATAAAACAATAGTACGTAAAAGCGTTTTACATGAGTGTTCATTTAATAAAGGGTGGAAAAGGAGAGAAAAACTAGACTAACAAGAGGTGATGAAGCAGCAAAAGCTTTAATACCTATACTGAAATCAAAACATATATCACGTAAGGCAAAAATAGTACTTGGATTGATAGTAATATACGAATGCAAAATGGAAAAGCTGGAAGTAGTAAAGGCCGCAAAACTGCTGATATAGAAAATGACAAATTTTAAGAAAGATATATGAAGGACATCAAGAAAAACCACGACCCTTTCCGTTCACAACAGGGCGCATAAAAAAGAAATTTCGGTTAGTATTTTATTCACTCTCGGAAGTAAGAGTCTATAAAGATCCCAAAAAGTATTTGAATAAGATATTTAAAACTGCCTTCAACTTTTAATTTATCGAAACAGCTGCAGCAGTTTCATTTAGTGCTTCTGTATCATACTGTGACACAACTGTAGTAATAGAATGTATTATGTAACTCTGATTGCTAATAAAGTTAACAAAAAAAAACATATTTGAAGATTATTTTTCACTACCAATAAGTGCATTTAGTAGACGTAAAAATGTATTCTAGGTTTTTCATCAATATAATAATAAAAACCATTAATAAGTCAAAAAAGTACAACTGAGTGGCATATATAATAAAAACTATTAAAAGTCCAGATATAACAAAAGACAAACTTCAAAGCATAGCGTCAAAATTTTCATAAGGAAGAACAGAAAAACGTTAATATAAGTATTGGGTGTCCCAAAATCTTGGTGCAATAAAATGTTGCCAACAAAAAAGAAAGATATCGTGACAGCTGACAGTTGAGGGTTATTAAAAATGGAGCGCTACACGATAGAACAACGCGTGTTAATTGTTGATCAATATTTTAAAAATAATGAAAGTTTGGCAGCTACAGTGCGCAATTTTCGTAAAAATATGCTCTAAATAGTGATTTAAATTCATCAAGCTGTGCAAAGATTAATTAAAAATTCAGGGAGACTGAATCAATCATTGACAATAGATACTCTGGCCGCCCTTCCACAAGTCGTTCAAACACAAAACATCAAAGCAGTTCGTGAGAGTGTTGCTGAGAGTCCAGGAATGTCAATTCGGCACCGTAGGTCAAAAATTGGACATTTCGAGAAGCTCTCTACAGCGTATTTTCACGTAAGATTTGCATCTTATTCTTACAAAGTTCAATTGACTCAAGAAATAAAGCCAACTGACCACGCACAGTAAAGACGCTTCGTTGAATGAATTATGAAACAAGTGAACACTGATATTTCGGACAAAATCATTTTCAGCGATGAGGCTCATTTTCATCTTGTGGGCTTCGTTAATCATCAAAATTGTCGCATTTGGAGGTTCAGAAAATCCACTAGTGGTTGTTGAGCAACAAATGCATCCACAACGTGTCTGGTGCGGATTTTGAACTGGAGTCATCATTGGATCATTCTTCTTCAAAAATGCGGCTGGTCAGGCAATAACAGTTAATGGTGCTCGCTATTGAGACATGATAATCCAGTTTTTTGTGCGTAGATTGCAAGATTGGATGTAGATGACATTTGGTTTCAACAAGACGGTGCCACATGCCATGCAGCCCACAAACCAATTCAATTATTGCATCAGTCATTTCCTAGTCGTGTAATTTCTCGTTTTGGTGATAAGAATTGGCCCCCCAGATCGTGCGATTTAAAGCCGTTGGACTTCTTTGGGTTTTTTTGAAGTCTGAGATTTATGTCAACAAGCCCACGACCACCACGCCTCGAAGGAGGAAATTAAGCGCTGTATCAACGATATTCAGCCACATTTATGCAAAATGGTTACGGAAAATTTCAACAAAAAAGTGCGCATGTGACAGCAAAGCCGTGGAGACCACTTACCCGATATTCTATTCTATACGTAACCCTATACTATATACTTTATGAATCAGTAAAAAATTACAATTTTTAATTAAAACCCGTGTTTTCTGCCAAAATTACTTCTTGCGTGAATTTTGGGACACTATAAATGACTCAAGGTAAAGAACTTGAGGGTCGATTTGTAAAATAGCAAGGAATTCACTTTACAAAGAATATTTAAGCGACACATACCAATAACGGTAGCAAAATGAATATAAAAAGAATTAAGCTTCCTAATTAAGTCAGATTCTTTAACAGAAATGTGAACTCTGTTCTTAATCTATAGAAATCAAAATCAATTTTCAAAGAGTAAAATGTGTCTATGGTAACAGCAGAAACCGAACTCATTGAGCTGCAAATTGGGTGAAGATAAAAAATGGGAGTAAAACGATTAGGCATACCCTACAAAAATAAGATAATCCAATTAAATTAAAATAAACTTAAAAAAATAAATCATTAGAATCAAGTCAATATTTAGTTCAAATAAGCTACAACATTCTAAGTTCAAACAATCTAACATATACTTGGATTTCAATAAACGAATTGACTATATCTGTATTGTAAATGGCACCTACCTAAGCAGTTCGCATGGCAGACGCTAGATGACTCGGTGTATATCCGACGTTGAGACGACTATAAAAGCTAATCTTGTTTGCAACTATGTAATATCAGTAAGGTCGCACAAAAATATTTACGCTGGGTTATTTGAGTGTAGTAAACAAACTGAAGCTATTTATATGCGTCTGGGCATAATAAACACCAACCTTAGAACTATCGATCATTATTGCGTACATAGTTAGAATCTTAAAACACATTACAGACTTGATAATGAACTACTAGTAAAAACATTAGCAATAGCAGTGCAAAAAACAGACTGTAGGTCAGTTTTGTGATAACAGAACTTGTTTACACAGTTGTGATTCTGAATCGCGTTAAAGCAGTGGGTTTGTCCGTCTAATAATAAAGTTCCCACGCGACGCTATTGAAGACAGCGTTATGTAGTTTGAACGTTCCCCATTTTATCTCTCCGCTGCAGTAATAGGAGCCTTCCTAAGCGTTGCTTATGTCAACTCATTATTGCTATTGTTATCATGTTTTTCGAATATTTTTAATACATAATCAACATGCTTGTTATATACAGGAATCATTATTATAATTTGCTAAAAGTTTACGGATAAAAATAAGTTATTCATAGGTAGTCTTGTTTACGAAGTACTGGCTGAAATGATCCTTTAGAGTAGTAATCACACCGACAAAGCAGGCGTAATTGAAGTACTAATGACTTAATAATGACAAATAAAAAATATTTTGTTGAACAAATAAAAAACAACTCTAAATTTATTTTTGTTAACTAAAAACGATAAGAAAGAGGTCTATATTATAGATATCCTCTTCTAATGCTATTGTCAAAGGTAAACCACCAAAGAAAAAGAGAGAAAATTATTCAATAGACAAGATGTTAGTGCCACTATCACAGCCAAAACTACTGCTCACGTTTGTGTGTGCAGAAAATCATGATTATAAAACATGACCTACGAAGAAAAAATATGGCAGCAAAACTACACGTGTCCTCTGCCAAGGACACAATCAAAAATACCATAGGAGATGTACAGTTTAAAAACAGGTCGGGAATAGAAGACTTTCTTCTCCTAAAGAAAAACGAGTCCACAACAAACACCGCCAACTCCAGTCGTCACACCCCATTCAGAAATCAGACTCAAGCTATTGTGATCTGTTCAGTGCAAAATTAGACGATATAACCTCCCTCAGTCGCAATGACCGCCTCTTTCCTTGACCTGAAGCGCTCTGTAAAGCTGAAAAAGACTGAAAATTTTATTATAGCAATAGTTAGGATAACCTTAGGGTCTGGGCCCGCCGGCGGTCATACTTTCGGTTGATCTTGGCGTCAACATTTTTTCATCAAAAGAAAATATGATTCGTCCTGCCGCTTCGTTTTTCAACGAACATATTAACAGGTTGCAGCAGGCAATTCGTTTTGATCTGGCAGCCTCAAAGAGCATCTGACGTGCCTTTATTGCAACTTGTAACTCTTCTCATCTGCAATCAGACGGATGATTCGCCCAACACTGACATCAATTTCCTTCAAAGATTGCCCCAGATCCTCCAAAATCAACGCCCGAGCCTTTTCTACGACTGCCGGACCCCGTGTTACGCATTCTTTCGAATGACTCTTTCGCGACGGATTAACGGAACCTTCCCGAGACTTCTCAGAAGCATTATATTTCGTAGCAATGTCGTACACTGTTGATTTCGAGTACTCGAAGAACCGAATTATTTCAGTCGCCGAATGCCCAGGAGAAAGGTTTTCGGTAATCTTGACTCTTCGATTGTACTCCGCACTTGTTCGTAACAGTTAGTCCATTTTGAGATTATGGCGGGCTATTCAAATTTAAATTTGTCCGGATTTAAGCGCAGTACCCGGATATTAATTTTCACGCAACAAAATAGTCTGACAAAAAATAACGACCAAGGGGCTCATAGAAATAATCTTCTTCTTCTTCTTCTTCAGCTTTTTATGTAATCCACTTCTGGATATAGGTTTCCCTTTTAATTCAGTTGTTTGCTTTGCTAATCTCTGCCATTTGTTTCCAGCCGCTTCCACTATATCGTCCGCCAATCGTTTTAGAGGTCTTTCTATACTTCGTTTCGTAGTCGTGGGTCTCCAGTTAATTATAATGTTCGCCCAGTGGTTGTGTGATTGCCTGGCAACGTGCCAGAAATAATAAAAGAGATAAAATAGCTAGTGAAGCAACTAGTAAACTTTAACCAAAAATAATGGCGCAACTACAGAAAATAACCAAATGGGACGCTAACGGTCTAGTAAATAATCGCCAAGAAATGAAAACTTTTATACTATATAATAAAATATTTCTTCTTCTTCTTCTCTAATCCTACATGCCCGTTCGAGCGTCGGATATAATAAAATACGCAGCTGTAGTACATGCACCACCAATTATACAAATGTCAGCGGTGGGGAGAGGGGGGTGTCAGCAATCTAATAAAACACCATATAAAATGCCACGAAACCCCAAAGCATTGCTCAGAATTCATTGAAGCTAACAGTAAAACTGTAAAGGACCGAATAGGACTATTAACTATTTATGCAGCTTGTTATTCCTCTGGACATCAACTTAACGAAAATAGTCTCGAATAGTATATTGAACCATTACGTAATTGGTTCCTTACCAGAGGCTATTATGAAAAATAAAAATAATTACTCGACTTTTTGTAACTAAAACAATCCTCCGAGATATTTAACAATTGATCCGTGTCTTGGGCTTGTTTTGGATCGCAGCCTCATAATAGCCATGTCAGCAATAAGTAAATCAAGATCCCCAATGATAAGCAACTATTAAACGAACTGGGCTATCTACTCTTTAAAACTCCAAAAATATAATTAACATTGCAACTACTCCTACAATTATGAACCGATTTCAAATATCAATACTTCATTATGCTGCCAAACCTCGCATAAAGGTTTTAGTTTTTAGATTTAGTTAACAGTTAACATGTTATAGGTCAAAACATAGATTATCATAAAGTAATTTGACAGTTTGCGCTAACTGATCAATTCTTGCCATTAGTAGACGTATGCGGCACAACTTTGACTTATGTGAAACCGAGTGTAGCCGAACGAATGTCATCATGCTTAAATATGGCTGATAACGTCTTTGAAACGATCAGTTTTACTAGTTTTAGAGATAAATATAGTAGATGGACTAGAAACCAATACCCCACTAAACAAGACCACTGATATAGAAACTACAATCAATATAATAAATAAAACGATTCATATGACGGCTACAAGGGCTACACAACTGTCCAAAAAATATTAATCCGCAAGAAAAGTAAAACAAAATTTTTCAGAAAAGCGACGCATCCAAAGGATATGGCACAGCAGTAGATCAACAGTTGATAAACGTAGACTTAACATGGCAGTCAAAAAACTACAAGAAATGATCAGTGAATCAATTTTTTTTATTTCAATGAGTACCTTAAGGAACTAACAATTAGAGAACACAAAATATTTACTGTAAAAGCCAACCAGTCGTCCCCACAAAGCTAAACTACAAATACCAAACCGAGAATGAGTCATGAGCACATAATAACGAGAAAAAAACGAAATCATTTGCTACCCATCTTCAAAATGTTTTTCAACCACTACCAGCAACTTACCAGTTGTTTTTACCTATTTAAACGGTTTTCCTCTAAAGTCATAAAATGATAAAGTTCTCTACCCAGCCGTCGCATACCATCTCTGATACGAAATGATGTAACAAGACCCGCGCCTTAGACAACTGTGCTATTAGCTCTTGTTCAAAATGAACGCAGGTACCCAATTATATTTAATAACTGAGTAGGCCAGCCACCAGGCTTCTGAGCCCCAGTAATAAACCTTGGTCCTTTCACACCGCAGTCACGCGCTTCAGCCACACTGGTCATAAAAATGATCGTTAAAACACCAACTGTCAGAAATCACCAGGATACGATATCACTAGAAAAATAATCAAAGAACACCTCGCAAAGACATCAAGGCACTTTAATTAATCTTAAATAGTATGTTAAGATTGCTCAAGTAGTTCTCATCCATGCGTCTGGTAAAACCTCATAACGACCTTGCATGTTACAGACGTATGCGCTTGTTATCAATATTCTATAAACTTTTTGAAAGACTTCTGTTAAAAAGGATTATGCCTATCCATCCTTGAAAACGAGAAACTTATACTCGATCACAAGTTTGGAGGAGTCAACACTCTACCATAGAACAGATACAAAAATAGTGGATAACATCAATACGATCTTTGGAAAGGAAAGCTACTGCTCTGCAGTCTTTTCTGAAGTAAGCCATACCTTCGACAAAATGTGACATAAAGATTTATTATTTCAGATAAAGAATTTTATCTCAATAAAAGGGTATTTGGTGTTCACTCTATTAAATCTGGAGTCCTCTAGGGAAGCGTTTTAGAGCCATTTTTTCCATTTTTAACTGAGTTGATTACCATTTCATTACCAAATTCTCTTACCAATTTATGTAAAAATTTGATTTGCTCATTGCTTCTGTAGCAGATTTCAATTATGCACTGAAGAAAAATTTATACTTACTTTTGTGCCAAATGTCACTTCAATAGATTAAATTAGTCATCATACATTATAAAGCATACCACGACAAATAAAAATAATTCTACAAATATAATAAGAATAAAACTAAAAGATAAAATATAAATTAAAGGTCAAAACTAAAAGTGATAATAAGATAAAATAAACTTGATACGATGTGATCGTGTTATATTACCAAATATAAATAAAATCATAAAGATGTTACAATAAACTCAAACAAGAATTATAGTAATACCGTAAAAACCACAGTAAGCTATTATTTGAACACTAAATATTAAGTACTCCTACATCACCTATAAATATATCTTTCAACAAGTCAAATTTTATTATGAGGAAAATTATCTGTCTCTTTCTTAAGATATTTGGAAAGAAATAAGTACCTCCTAGACATTGTCGAATGCAAAAATATGCCCACGTCCACAGCTTATTTTCGTAAAACAATAGTCCACTGATTTCACTCAAGCGTACATCCACAATTTTCACTAGATCGGATCTGATTAAATATCTTTGGATGTGGTGAACTTCCCTTCTCTTCTTCAACCGTTCTCTATCGTATCAATACAGGTCGCTCTCAATTGATAACAATTGGACTCTGCCTTATTTCTTTGTTATGGCCTGTTCTAATAGATTATAATTTAAAATTCCGAAGCAAAACGGCTAGTACTGGTAGACAAAGTAAAATGTTAGCACATTAAGTACCTCCGAAGAGCTCTAAAAGATCAAAACTAATTACAATACTACGAAGTTATTCCAAATAAAAAACTACATTCTGTGTTGTGGCCTTATTGTCTTTGTCTCTTTTTATCACGTGAGAGTGACGTTTCCGCTCATGCTTTCCTATGTAATTATGGTTCCTAACGACGTGCCTACCTTCCTCCAACTTTGTACCCAAAGTTCTGGATCACCCTGTATATATGGAACAAGCTTTGGAAATAAACCACAAAAGATGCTCAAAGAATGGGCGTACAAATGGGAAACAATACACTACTCTTACTCTTTGCCGGCGATAAAGTATTATTTAGAGTATATACTTACCCTAAAAAGTAAAAGAAGAGTTCGAAAAATGAGACTTGACAATAAACAAAAAAAAAGGGAAGAAAATAATCCATATATGGACGATTAGAAAGTTTTAAATACCTAGACACGAACATTAGCTCGACAGGCGCGTGAAAAAAAATTGTTCGAGAGTTACAATAGGGAAAATGGCCACGAAATCTCTACATGGTATAATATGAATGAAAATGGATCAAAAATGTAGACACAAACTATTATAGATATTAGAAATAAAATACGGACAGTAGAACTCTACGTCATGAGAAGATGCCTGAAAGTATAATAAGAAACAGAATGAGAACCGAAGACATTTGGAAAAGAATAAAAATTGAACAATTACCAAAATCTTAGAAAATAGAGCATTACAATGGTATGGGCACGTAAAGAGAATAGAATGCCGAAACAGCGTTAGCCGAGACAAGTTACCGGATGGTCTCCGTACGGCAGAAGACCAGGATTAGGACAAGAGAACTATGTAAAATCGACAATAGCAGAAAAATGATTTGGAAGATAAAGATTTTTGGAAAGCAAACAACAGTAAACCCAAAAGAGTAAAAGTATAATTGCGAAACAATTACATAATAAACTACAGAAACTATTAGGAAGTGTTGCGAGTTCAAAAAAGTAAACTGTTGGTGATTGGTGATTTCTAGTCTACGAATTCGAGTCTTTAAAAATTAGTGAAATATAATGAGTATCAAAAGACAAACCATATAAACGACACAAGAGGAGATTGTATAATATAATGGTCATACATGAATCATAAATGGCACTATAAAAACTTACTAATAAACACTCAATAGGTGTTTTGGTTAAAGCCCGATAAAGAAGCACCAACTGATGAACTCCCACATTGTGAATTCTACTATATTTTTTTACTTTATATAATATGAGGAAAAAACCTAGCCTCATCAACTTAAATCTAGAAGAAGCCTTTTTCAGGAGGTCTCCAAGTTAGTTGAACATCTATGTTATAGAGTCGTTTGGTGTTATTGGACGAATTTTAAAATATAGACCTTTTCAGTTAAAGAAACGATAGCAAGCCAACGATTGCATGAATGATAAGCAGGATATCCATGTCACACACACATGCAACATTTTGATACTCATTTAACTCATCATGAGAGGCAGCGAGAAGCCGCGGCTGGCAGCCAAGCGTCAAAGCGCAGGGCGTACTCACCCGAGGGCGGCTGCATGCTGGCGTGGTGTGGATGGTGGCCGCTCATCCCTTGGCTGCGGTGCAGGAGGCTGAGAGTAGCGATGTCTGGAAGCAACTGCTGAATCCCAGCCTGCATGTTGGTCAACTCGGTGTCCGCCGACATCCTACCCTAGAAATGCACAGGCATTTACTAATGGAGAGCGTCTGTGCGTCGTCTAAATTAGCGTGTTTGCGATCACCCGCCAATGCTTGTTTGCGTTTTGATCTGCGACCCTTGGGCTATTAGCAATTTTGATTACGCCGCTTATGGTCTAAAGGTGATTAAGTTGGAATTGCAGCATTCTTAATGGGACAAATAACTGTACGATGACTAATGCAGTCGGATGTGCACTAACTGATAGCAAAAATGAAGACACCTCATTAACAAAACTGCAATAACTCTAATTTGGTTTTAATCTGCTTCAATTAATCAAACTTTGAACCACAAGACAATTTAAAGAAATTAATAGTTAGTTTATTTTCTAGAGTGTTTACACCACATCGACTAAATTTATTGAGCAAGGTAACCCAAAATGTAAATATTAAAAATTCCATTAGGTAAGATTCTATCCTAATTAGTAAACAGTAGATAATCCCCACTGAACAACTAAATAAGAATTATAAAAACAAAATTCCATTTAATTAAGCTACTGATAAGAATTCCAAGTAAAAACCAATGTCAAATCTGCTGTGTAGGTTCGTACTTCTGTACATTACTGAAAATTAGTAAATTATAATGTTTTGTGCATCTAATTAACAATGAAACTCGGGAAAGATGCTCATAAAAGAAAGTATAGGTTCTAAAATGAAGACAAAATATCGGTGCATAATGATCGAAGATTTGATACATCAACGGGTTATAAAAAGAGTAACAACGTAAAGAAATTTGAAGATTTGATGCTCTCAAATCAGGCGTGTTATTTTAAGAGTAACCTACAAAATACCCATATTAAAAATGTGTTCGTTCTATTCCAAACTACCTAACCTAGGGCAACAACTTCCTAAGAAAATTTAAACGTTTTGCAAACTGATCAAAAATCTACGCAACAAATAAAAAAAATCCCCACTGACCAAAAAGGCCAAAGTACAATTTATTGATAAAGTGCAAAAAGAAAATGTAAATGGGGAAACAATACAGTAGTTAAAAGTGCGCACAGGAAGATCAGAGAAAGAGAGAGAATACGAAATGAAAAAATCTGGTGTGAACATCGCACGACTTTTCTTATCCTATTATTTGGGTAATTCTGGCAAAAATCCTGACTTTAATTTTTTTTCGAGTTTCTATTTTTCCCACTTTTACTTTAAATCCATGCTTATCTCGTGATAACAAATCATTTTCATTGTCATGAATTTTTTGTATCTTCAACTGTTTAGATTCGCGACCGATTTTGGGACCTTGCGACCAAACGACTCGGTCGATTTTTACCAAAAGCTTCGCGTCCCCTACCTACAAGTAACTTGCATACCAAATTTCAAGTCTCTAGCTCTTATGGTTCTCGAGATATCCTGTTTACTGACAGACCGACCGACAGACAGACAGACACACACACACCCGAACCAATGGCTCAAACCAACTTTTTTAGTGTCCTGAGGCTATAATTCGTCCAGAAATGTGAAAAACTGGGTAGGTCAAATTTCCGCCGACTACATTACTTTCCTTATTATAGGATAAGGAAAGTAAAAATTAGAGACTCTAAAAGGCTTAACTGGTGTGGGCACATAACTAGAAAGGAGCAAAACAGATTCGAGGATATAAGAGAAGAGGGACTGGAGCAAGTAGGACAGATAGGAAAACGAAGGAAAGACGTTGAGAGAAATGAAAAAAATGGTAAGGGACCGGAGGGCATGGAAGAGTTGAGTGGATAGCTGAAGAAATAAAAAGTAAAAGAAGATAACGATAAGAAGAAAAATAAGTTCGTTTTATTCCAAAGCTACCTAATCCAGACCAAAAACTTTAAAAGTTTCGCAAACTGATCAAAATATTCTTCAAAGATAAATCCATGCAATAAGTCAACAAAAAATTCCCCGTTTACAAAAAAGACCAAATGACAACCTTTTGATAAAGTACAAAAAGAAAATGTAAACAAGAAAACAATCCAGTAACAAAACAAAATTTTAAAGAAAATGACTACTTCTTGAACATAAGAAATATTTTTACCGATTGTAGGAGTATGTAATAATTTAAATGATCATTCAGTGCATCGCGGTAAAATAAAAATATTTAGAATAACCACAGAACGAGTTCTTCTTGCACAAGGGTAAGAATTACATATAAAGATAATTTGTAACTGATTCACTTCAACTTATTTTATATATTATATTTTCTTCTTTTATGTTGCATATCTTTGCTTCTGTAATTCCTTGTCACATTCTTTGTGGTCACTCCTTGAGTACGCTACCTTAACAATGTCCATAGTGCACTCATTACGAGGGGATGTATTACAATAACATCACTATATTCCCTCATTTCTTTAAATAAGAGAGCTACGTTCCGTAACGGTTCAGTTTCCTCAGAACTCGCGCGCTTCGGCGTAACTCGGTGGTGCGAATCTGAACTGGTTGACTACTGCCGACCGACCCATCAATATCCGTACCAAGACTATCTTCCGGTTAGAGCGAGTCTGCATTCGATTTTTACTTTACCAGTCTTGATATGCTCCAGGTTCGTCCATCCAAAAGTAACAGGTGTAAAGTCCCATGCGACGAGCCACTTTTCTGTTTCGTGAAGTTCGACTCACCTTTTACTGCATGTGTCGGAATGTCCTCCTTTTTTGGAGAACTCTTCCGCTTTGAATATGTTGAATTTCGTTCTCAAACTCCTTCCATGAAACGCCATTGATGGAAATAAACCAGTGATTGAGTGTTTCGTTACTCAAAACTTCGCCAAGGATGGTTAACAATAAACGTCTATATACTAATTCGTTTTCGCAATTTGTACAGTGCTTTTGAACGTCCTATTGAAGCGCTCAATTTCACCATTTGCCGCTGTCTTCAAATGTTTAATATTTCGAGCTTTCAGAAAGCTTGCAAATTCCCGAACTGTCGACCGTTGTCCGAAATGAGCTCGTTACGATTGCCTTCTCGGCTGAACACCATGTTCAAGAAACCAATAATAGTTTCTGTTGATACCGTTGATACAAACATCACCTCCGGTCACTTGCTATATCAATTAGTGAGACTGAATATCTAAATTTCGACGGCAGAATCTCGAACGATCCAATATATCAATTTCAAACTTTTCCCAGCTGTAATGGTACCATTACTGTTTTCATAATTTTATCCGCCGTTTTCCACAATTGACAATACTGAATAAATTCTTCAACTATTTTATCTATCTTTATCTTCAACTATATTATTACGTCGTTATTGTTTTTTTCTGGGAACTGAATTCTCGATCAGAATCTATAACGCTTCACAACCACGTTAACCTTCGGTACGAAGTGTTCTTCCAGAGCTTTTGTTGCTGCATCGGACGTTGTACCGGTCTTAGGTAACATAGTAAACCGGTTAGGCTTAGACGCCCAAATAGTTGACCAAAATCGCGCGCTTGTGTCCCTTTTTAATCTCCTTGTCTCGAAACTGTACGAGGTAATAAGATTTGAACATCTTTTTCCATACAAGAAACAAAATCGCCGGATCACCGGAAGTTTCGAGAAATAAAAATGGCGCTTGAATTGCTATACTGTTGTCCATTCTTGAACTGCAATCCTCGTCGTCGAAATGTTATGTCGTGTGTTAAATAGATTCTATGAAATGGAAGAAAGATTTACAAAATTTTACTGTCTTTATTAACAGCTCACAGATCATTCCTCGAGTACGCTACCTTAACAACGTTCGCCATTACAAAGGGATGTATTACAATAACATCACTACAATGCTTTGGAATAGTTGTTTAATAATTATGTTATCTTTTTTCATAGTCCTCTCGGCCTCACAATTTAAGAACTAGCCAGAAGATACAAGTAGCCGAAGAGCGCAGAGTACAGAAATATTCAGTAGAAATAAAATTTCAACAAGAAACATTTAATATACAGAAAATAACACACAAGTTCTCATTATACTTTCTCTTTCAATACATTACTATAGAGTGACAATAGCAACACCCTGCCCGTTACAACACCAACGAAAAATCGTAAATTTTATTGCGAAAAAATCATTTGTTATAACTAAACAAGAGAATAAATCATTTTCGTATAACCGGAGTATGGTGCTGATTAACATCTAATAAAAAGGCATCGGCCAGTATTACTGAGGAAAAGTTTTGCCGATCAGTAATATTCAAGCAACAGAGATAATTATCAGCAATCAGTTAACCAACCAAAATTTATGTATCTTTCTAACTAAGCGACAGTCTGATCAAAAAAATTCTACATGCAAAATCGGTTTCATCTTCTGAACTCTAAAAATTATGAGTAATAAATCTTAGGTACAACACATAGTCACAATGATGTGATCCAGTTCCCAAGAGCAAGTAAATTTAATCTTATTGTTTCTAATAGAAAAAAGTTAATAAACAGTATCATCAATATTCCCATGGACTTCCATTTGAATACCATCTTTGTAGGAAGAATATGCAATCCCATTTCATAAGGTGTTTCTTATTATTAATCAAAAACACATAATTATCCACGTTTTCCAAATATGGTTATTCTTATCTTCTACCTGTTGCATTAACTAAAATTTACATCGTAAAATAAAGGTATAACAATAGTTTTGTTTCCTAATATGTTATTATTTATATATTTAAAAAAATCCAAAATAAAAATTAAAACATGCCACTGTATTGTGTAGTAACGATTTACCTAGGAAGTAAATTTTTCAGTACCATTTTTGTAATTCGGAATGAAAGGATTGGCGACAATGTTCTTCTACCTGTTCAATGTTGTCCGTTCAAAAAATAAGTCACTAATTGAAACATTTTTCTTATATATTTTATTTATTAGCAATCAGAATTAACATTCTATGGGCTAATGTGATAACATAGGACCTTAAAATTAAACAGTCCATGGCGGGATGGGAATTCTTCCAGCGAGGAGTTTACCTGCTTCTCATTTGAGATCAATATGCCATTTTTAATCTTCTGACATCGTGTTGTAGTATGAGTGGATTGACGTGAGATCCTAGTCGGATATGATGATTTGCGCTACGCTCTTGCATAACAGTTTGGACGAACGGAATATTGAGGTCATCGTGTAACGTTTTGTTGATTACGTATCATAGTGCGTCAGTCATCGCCCTAAGGATCTTAGATTGTGAGCGTTGGATAATATCTGTGTTTGACTTACTGACGCATCCTCATAACTCAATACCGTAAGTCCAGATAGGTCTGATTATTACCTTATAAATCAAGATTTCATTTTTCTAGCGACAAACGGGATTTCCTTCCACTCAGCCAATTTAGATCCTTAAATCGTAAGTAAATTTGTTTTTTCTTCTTTAGGATGTGCTCCTTCCAGGTAAGTTTTTGATCGAGGTGTATTCCTAAATAACATACTGAAGGTGATGCAGGTATAGGCATGTTATTGATGCTAACTGGTGGACAATGGCCCTTTTTTAGCGTAAATGTTTCTTGAATTATATGTGCCATCTGTTTATCTAATCTTGTACAAGATTTAGGTGTGATTGTGCGTATGAGGATGCAGTTATTGGATCTTCATGGCTTGCAAGGATGATTGTATCGTCCGCGAAGATTGCGATTGTAGTATTAGGTGTAGTAGGTATATCTGATGTGTACAATTGAAACATATGTTAACTAGATAATGCCAAATAAAGATTATGGACAGGGTAGAGTAACAGTTCAATTCCATCAAATTCCTCGAATTTCTGCCGATTGACCATACCAGGGTATCATTATTCCAAGAAAATATACAATCAGTTAAGCTGTTGGTAGTAAAGCTCGGGGGCTAATGGTTCGACTTTCAGAAATAAGTTTAAACTAAATCAAAGTAATTTCACCAAACGCAAAGTATAACTTTGGTCTCAAAAATTGCAATCGGTCCTGCCATTTGGCCTCTACTTAACGATTGCCTTGGTCTGTTTAAATTGCAAAGATAAGTCTTTTTGGAGAAGGAATAAAAAAGCCTAAAGATTGTTAAGCAATTGTCTGCACACATTAACCCGTTGTTCAGCTTGCGCTTGCATATCATCTGATGACTTTGCCTAGCTTATGCAAGTGTCCATCGGGATGGTCCAAACTCCTGTGAGTAGTACCCTCATTTTACATTTTAAAGACGAGTACTACTGTAAATAAATGGTCCACATAACGGAAAAGAGAAGAGAAAACTCAATGGAAAATCTAAACCCCCGAAAAGAAAACAGGAGAAAATGATAGTGCTGTTGATAAGTAATTTAATCTCATCTAATGAGGACAATTGATATTCCCGTCAAATGTAATGGGCGTCCCAAATTGAATGCCGAATTTAAATTCCCCGCCTTTTTGTTCTGCTACCAGTAACTCTAATACTTTCACAGATGTCTACGATTATTCAGATTAGTAAATATGGAACGCTATATGAAATAATAACGAGTTATTATTGTTAAAGCGCAATGCAAATTCGGTGAAAATTTTTCATATTCGTTAGAGATATTTAAACTTATGATTGAAAAAGTGCACCAAATCAATCAACTGTCCGAAAATTGAGTATAAAATGCGATGGAACTGGATCGATAATAGATACAAGAAATCTTAAGTATTAGTGTAGAATATTGTCATAATTAGTCAAAATGTTGCTATCGATCTGAAAATGCCAACTCGGCATATTGTGCAACTTGGACAATACGAGAAGCTCCCTTCAGTAAATACTCATTAAAGACCTGCATCTTCATGCGTTCAAGGTGAAGCCGCACTGCACGGTAGTTGTGCGACCTTGAGAGAGTGGAGCCATAAGCTCCACCCTCCCTCCTGTTCGAGTTAGAATCTGTTCACTCCTGTTTGGATGTTGCTAGAGTAATGATCGAATAGAAGGTATCACGGAGTGTGGAACAACGCATTGTCATCAAATTCCTCATTGAAGAAAACGTCTTGTCCGCTAAAATTTACCACAAACTCCAAAGTATGAAGAAAAGAGTCTCTGACGGACCCGTGCGTTTGAGTGGTGTAAGTACTTCAGAGAGGGCAGAGAGCGCGTGGAGAATGAACTGTATGATCCTCGACCGCGAACATCCGTATTATTCTTAAGAATAAGCGCAGCACTATCAAGGAACTTAGAGCAATGCTGTACATCAGTGTTCATACTGAAAAAGACATCGTGAAAAACCACCTGCACTATCGCAATAACGCACTTTAACAGACGTGAACAAAATCCAAGCTGGCAATAGTCTCCTGCATCAGTTTGTAGACGAAGGTGATGCATTTTTAAAATCTATAATGATCATCGATGAGACGTGGGTGTACTACTTCATTCCCGAGTCCCAGCAGTCATCACGCGAGTGGCGGCATACCTGTTCTCTCAAACTCAAGAGAGCGCGGAAGAGCCATTCGGCAGGAAACGTGATGATATTGTTCTTTTGGGACTGGCAGGAGGTTATCCATGTACTTTCTGACGGGTGCCAGAACAGTCAATGCAACGTATTACTCCAAGCGGAAGACTGGTGGAAAGCAAGTAGCCCTCCTTCAAGACAATGCACGCCTTCATACGGCCGAAACAACAATAGAAACCTTCGCAAATTAAAATAATAAATAATAAAATCAAACTTGAACGGCATGTGGTTTACGGACAACGACGCTATCATGCAGACTGTTCAGGAATGGATAAGTGGCCAACCAAAAGCCTTTTTTTGAAATGGGCATTAGGATGCTTCCAGAACGTTGGAAAAACTGTGTTGACTCCGGAGAGGGGTACGTTGAAAACTAACTTGTGCAAGTAAGCGTTTGGCAATTTGTTTTTTTTGTATAAAAATCTAAATTCAATACCGCAAGAGCTTGCTAACTTATTATCACTGTCGACAATCTCTCAATTGGTTTTTAGAACATCATGAGCTGGATTCTCATAAGATCATCTTTAGCAGTGCGACGCATTTTTAACTCAAAGGGTTTGTAAACAAACGATATTGTCGCATTTTCGATTCGGACAATCCTCGCATAGGTCATAAAAAACAAATGCACACCTGATGAGTTACTGTTGAGTATGCATTTTTGGGCAGGTGGCATAATAAGCCCGCCCATACTTCTTTTAAGATAATGCTGGAAATGCTTTAACTGTGATTAGCGATTGTTACCTTTAAATGATAACTCAGTTTTTTTAGTACCAACTAAGCAATATGAATCTGGTACAAATGTGGTTCCAGCAGGGCGGCACTAGCTGCCATACAGCTCGAGTAACAGTCGATTTACTACACCAACAAGATGTGTATGAGATATTAATTTTTTTCGAAGAGGTTCAATTTTCGATTACTGACCGTAATAAATCGGGTTCGATATCATTAATGGCATTGATTATGTTGACCTTTAAGGCATTAATCGTCTGCAGCTTATGCGCATAACCGCACAAGAAAAGTCTAATGGCGTTAAGTCACATGAACTCGGTGGCCACTTGATATCGTCAAAACGCGAAATAACAATGCCGTAGAATTTGTCGCAGAAGATCTATTGTTACAGGCGCTATGTGGCACGTGGCGCCATCTTGTTGGAACCACATGTCGCTGAGATCCATATCGTCCAAGTTAGACCAAAAAAATTGGTTATCATCGACCTTTACCTCCCAGCAATGGCGGTGGCAGCTTCATTTTAGAAAAAGTACAGGAAAATGACCCCGTCGGACCAAAATACAGACCAAACAATAATTTTTCTAGATGCATTTGCAACTGATGGGTCTCATATGGATTGTTATCTCCCCAAATGCGACAATTTTGCTTATTGATATAGCCCTTCATCCAAAAATGCGCCTCGTCGATGAATATGAGTTGCCATCCGAAATTGGGGTGTATTTCCAACTACTCCAAAACCCAGCGAATGCTCAGCGCTGACTATTTGCCAACTTGCGGTCTGCGAAAGGCAGTTCTTGGGCGCGATGAGAAATTGACTGCCTTGGGTTATCCTACACCCTTTCGTTCTCTGCAACAATGTTTTCTGCAGATCTCCGTTTCGAAGATGTACGGGTGTGGTTTGATTGTTTACTGAATCAGGTGATTCGAATTTGTTCACCAAACGATGAATAGTCGACTCAACAGAACGATTGTATGTAAAAATCACGTAGCGCAAAGAACGTAGCTCGAAACTGAGCACTCATTTTTGACAGCTGCAGCTTCACCAACATGGCCGCTATGCACATGAAAGTTGGAGCGCCCTTATTGGAAAACCCTTTATATGTATTAAATATCTAAAACGAAACTGAATTAGTTGCGGTGTTTCTGTATAAACATGGACATCAGCAAATATCTATTTTATCACAATTGGCCGTTTTCCATTACTCTAATGTCTATTATATCGATCGCTGTACATTGTTACGGGCAAATATTAAAAAAATGACGTAACTACATAAAAACTGTGGGTGTTACAGGAAATTTCATACCATATTCGTACACAGCTCTAAAAAAATAATTTAATAACACCCATTTTCATACAAAGCCCCAAAATGATGTTACCCAGTGTTATTGCAGCATGTCACATTTTCCAGCGAGTTACATTATATGTCCAAAATATTCACATTTACATCTTGTACTTGTAATTATTTTTTGTTGTTTATTAATTCTGACAAATATATCTAAATTGCTTACATCATCTTTCCAGTTAATTTTAAGCGGTAGTACCCCACATTTCAAATAATTCTACGCGTTTAAAAACTGTAGTAAGCGTTTATACCTCCAAATCATATAGAAGAGCAAAAAAAAAACCGTTCAGCGGCTCTAATTCAATCATGGTTATATAGAACATTCTTCATCCTTACAAAAGCTGCCCGCGTTTTTTCTATTATGTCATTGATGTTACTTTCTAGATGGGCTTGTCAACTTTCTCCAACGATTTCTCTTTTAATACCATGTCATTATTTTGAAATATATTCTGTTTACCTATCATCATGTATTTTGTTTTGTTTATAATCATTTTTAAACCACATCAGAAGTTTTTCACTGCCAATAGCTAGTACAAACGTATCATATTTAATGTTTTGTTTATATTTACCTCTTCTGTACGGTTTATAGATGTTTTTTTAATATCTCTTCTGAGTATAAGTAACATCATTGATATCTATCTGGTAATTTAAAAATTTCAAGTAATTTGTGGTGGTGCACTCTATCGAGTGCCTTTTCCATCGCGGCATTTTTGAAGCATAATTTTTGAATCCCATAGGACGTCCCTCTTGTTTCTAGTCTCTTGATTTCAATCAATTTGGACATAGGCTAATTTTCTCTTTCAATTTTTATATTTTATTATTATTATTATTATAGATTAGCTGGTTCCTCAATAAGATGCTTTTGTAGAAAAAAGTACTTATAACTAGAAGTACATCAATTTAGAGAGATTAACTGATTGTATTCACACCTCTAGCTTACTGCAGTGTAGTTTCTAATATTACTTAAGGGGGTATTAGTCTATCCGCGTCCAAAAAATCGACTTTTTTATTTGACATTTTCTTAGAGTTTGGGGTCTTGAGAATGTGCCCGTAAAATATTACAATGAAATTCGTCAAATTGACCAAGATATAAAAGTTTAGATTTAAATCTGTTTCAGAGGCTATGGTATATGGTGAAAATTATGTTGTTGCAAAAAAGAATGCGTATGGGCACGAGACTACAATGCTAAAACAACAACAAAGGCATCTATAGAAAAGGACCAGGGGAAATGACAGATGCTATTATAAATGAATTAAGTACGTACTAAGGTTTGGCAATATGAAGAAATCCAGTCAATAGAAGAAAACTTTAAACGCGTTTTTCTCTAAACAACATTTTTCAAGTTGGGCGTGTATTTTTCTCACAAACTACTGCGCCGATCAACTTCTAATTTTTTTACACATATAGTGTACATATTCGGCTATCCTTCGAACCTGCAGATAAGTGAAAAGTTTTAGTAAAAATCGGAATATTTTCTTTCAAGCGCCGCCATTTTGTCAGTTTTTTTTCAAATTATTTATTAAAGGTTCGAACGATAACCACATGTCTGCATAATAAAATAAAAAAGAATCGTTTATTTCACCATGCCCGATAGAAACGAAATTATCTGTGTGTTTATATATATATCTCGCACAGTTTGCTATAAAAAGCAATATAAAAATTTTACATGTTACCTTCAATATGAATAAATATGACCACAAAACTTGAGATCAGTAGGGTTAACCGTTTTTGTACAATTAATTCCCAAAAACCACCTTAAAAATAGGTATCTAGACTATAATACCCCCTTAAGATTAATTAATTTAGAGCAAGTCTTGTGGTACCTTACATTTAAGCCTTGTGTGTTGTTCTTTCTTCCGAGGTTTAATTTCGTTGCACTTGTACACATCACTAATTTTTTAAAGAAATTACTACTAAGTTTGTGGATGTAGTTTATGATTAGTGGGAACATTTAACTCTTGATGTATTTGGCTATTGATAAACCAAAGGCAGTTAATTGCAAAACGTAGCACTTTGTTCTGCATAGTTTAAAGTTTCTTCTGTGATGTTTTGGATGCGTTACTCCAAACTACACACGCATAAGATAGTATAGGTCTAAGAATCGCCTTATAAATTAGTAACAAACATTCGGATCTACGGTGAAATTTTCGGTTGATCAAGGGGTATAGTAGAATTAATTTTGTGTGGCACTCATTAAGTTTTCTGTTTAGGCGATGTCCCTAGTTAAGTTTTACATCTAGGTGGACTCCTAAGTACTTTACTGCAGCATCCTTTGAGTTCCATGGTATATCATCATTGTTTAATCTAATTGTGGGAAGACTGATGCAGCGCTTAAGTGTGAACATCTTTGCCTGGGTTTTAGTTGGATTGGTTTTTTATTTGCCAATTTTTATATCAGTCATATGTTTTGTTTACTGCATTTTGCAGATGTTCGATTGTTTTTTAGATTGTAGTGCTCTGTGTTAATATCGCCGTATCATTTGTAAACATGGCTATTGTAGAATTATTTGCTGTGGGCAATACACGTACATAGAGGTTGAACAAAAGTGGTCCTACAAGGCTCCCTTGCGGAACTCCTGCTTTTGATGTTTTGTTGCTAGATAGTGTTGCGTTGATCCTTACTCTGAATGTTCTGTTGTTCAGAAAGGAGTCTATGATTTTTATTATGTAGTCCGGGATATTTAGCTTCATCATTTTATACAAGAGTCCCTACAGCTAAACCTTATCGGAGGCTCTTTCCAGGTCTAGAAAGATTGCTGTCATGTATTTCATTTCTTCGAACCCGTTCTCGATTATTTCTGTTAGTCTAATGAGTTGATGAGCTGTTGACTGTAAGTGTCTGAACCCAAACTGATGAAACTGGATGACTTCGTTTTCGAGTAAAAAATCTTGCAATCGAGTGAGAACCACCTTTTCCAGGAACTTGGCTAACGCAGACAATAAGCTAATGGGTCGATAACTGTCAGGGTTGTGTTTGTCCGTTCTAGTTTTGTATATTGGTAATAAGTTTGTAGTTCGCCAAGACAAAGGAAAATATCCTTCTCTCATACAGCCGTTACAAATTGAGGTCAGGTAGGCTACTGCTTTTTTGGATAGATGTTTCAAAATTTCGTTGATTATCAAATCTAGTCCTGGGGACTTGCGTTTTGGAAGTCATTGTATGTATAGTCTAATTTCTTGAGCCGACACAGGAGTTATTTCAGTAGCATCCCGCAAACGAAGGTGTTTGCTATTTGGGTAGCAAAAAAAAGTCGTGTTAGTTTTAGTATATCCGGGATTTTTGTAGGTTGTATTGCGGAACAGACAGAAAGGTCATTTCATGTGCATGAGCAATCTCCTATTAGGTAACAATAAATTAGCTTCACATAATCAACAAGCTACGATTGTCCACGAAATAAGCCGAGAATACGAGCGCTCAGCTGCTATACTCGAATTCCTTGGCGCCGGAAAATCGCCAACAGAGATTATTGCTTGGTTTCGTTACAAAAAGATGCCAGTTTAGGACGAGGAACAGAAAGTACAGGAAATCTGAGCACCAGGAGGAGGTAACTGCTGGTAAGGTAACTCACAGCAAACGACTTGATCGCAAGGGAAGTGATGAATTCGTACGAATTGAAAGAGAAGATCGATCAGGATCCTGTACGGAGCATGACAAAAGAAATAGGAATGGCAGTGCACTAGCACTTGCACTACAAGTCTTTCGTCCTGCAGAACCATTAATTGCTAACTGCAAAAAAAAATGGACAGGATGTTAGAGGACCAAGCACTACTGAATGACATCTAGTATGACTTCCTGAGATTCTTTTCGGGCGAAAATAACTTCGTCAAAATGACCGTTGGATCTGCCAAGATGCTTCTGAAGTGCCTGTTATTATTCATACAAAGTTTGCCGCTTCTGAGATGGCACTAGAGCATGTGAGCAGCGATGGGGATGTTACATTATACTACTTCTTTAAGAAAGGCCTGAAGGTGAGCGCCAACACCTACTCAAACGTGTTGGAAATAGTTGTCAAATCCTGGATAAGGGAGGTAGCCGCTGGGCGAAAATACATGTTCCAGAAAGACTCCAGCCCACCAGGCAAGAAAGATTTAGACATCCTTATACAAAAATTTGTATTACCACTGATCCCCTGACTCATAGCTACCCTCCAGCCCCGACTGAAATCCCCTTGACTACTACCTGTGGAGCGTGGTTAATTGGTTAATGCCCCGATGCAGCAGGTCATCATTTTTTTTTTAATATTATTTTCCTTGTTTATTCATTTTCCGAATTTACCTCGGTGACTCTGTACCATATCTAACTTATCTTGAGGAGTTTTGTGTTCTTCAAATAGTTTTGACACGTACTTTTTCTATTTTTATAATTATAAATCGATATTATTTTGACGTTCTTTAATGTTCCTTTATAGCATTGGTTTCTTAAACCTGGTTAATTTTAGTTTTTTCGTAAATAGTGTATATTTTTAGTTTTTAATTTTTGCACCCTGAGCATGCCAGTCCGTTTTTGTCTGCCTTGCCTTTCTCCTGATAGATTCTGTACATTCTACTTGATTTCTATTTTTATAACTGCGCTTTAGTCCATAAAGTTCGAAATATGTTTTCATCTATTTTCGTTTACCTAAACCTGACATTCAAAATATATCAAAAAGAAATGACAACAATACGAAAAGAAAACGAAACCTATTATTATTTAACATTGAACTTCTACTTGATCCGAAAATCAGAATTACTTTTAAGTTCCAATTGATAATAGCCAATCACTTAACCTAGAATCCTAGCTTGATGACCACTTGCTCGTATTCAACTAATAAAGAGCAAAAGAAATGTAAGGCGTAAAACTTAGTACTTAATAGATTGTTGCAAAAGTTTTGTCCGGCCTAGCATAACTTTCTAAATTTTGCATTTTTAGCACTTTTTATAGAATGGAACTCTCCAAAAGATGTATTCGATTGCTGCTCCAATTTCAATACAAATTGAACGCAAGCATGAGTGCTTCAGAAGCTACTGGAAACATTTGCAAGGCTTGTGCTGATGGCATTATTGATGAGCGCACTGGTAGACGTTGGTTCGCAAAATTTAAGTAGGAAAAAGAAAACTTAGCCGACAAGGAACGTTCTGAACGACCACGGGAAATTCACCATCAAGTTGTCGTTGATGAAATCGAAGAAGAAGAATTCTGAATGACACCAGCAAGACATGGAAGAAGGCAAATTGACCAAAGCTCTAAAGACAAAACTTATCGTTTGTTTGGCCTATACTATTTCATGTCTATTTTTGAAAGACATCATTATCTGCGACGAGAGATGGGTAACCTTTCGCAATTCGCATAAGTACAATGAGTGGCTGTCACCTAGTAAAAACCGTCTTCGACATCACTCAAGCATTTCGAAAAGACAAGAGAAAATATCAGAAGATCTTTGACAACAGATACGACAAGTAGTCCCTTAGTGGGTGTCAAAACGTATAGGACGATCACGTCATATATAGAGTAAAGCCAAAAGAACGCTTGTGTTCCAACTAAGTGTAACTTCGTTGATTTTTAATTTAAAAATGTTTTGTTAACACCGAAAAATCTACAATAACTAAAACTTTGATAAGTATGTATTGATTATTTCATTGCAAAAATTTATATAGAAAAGATGGCGTCCTTCTTGCTGAACATACATCCAGTCTCTCTTCAAAGTTTCGCAACGCCTTACTACCAATTCTTCTGACACAGTTGCATTTTTTCTCAAATCGCAACTTTCAGTTCGTCTGCTGTACGAAGATTTTCGATTTGAGATAGCCCCAAAGAAATAAATTCGGACAAAGGAATCTGGCAAGCGTGGGGACACGATATTACGTGGTGAGAAAAAACTGTTGTGGCTCTATATTGTTGGAATCATATTTTGCCCATGTTGACCGGTAAACTTCGAAGTTGTGGACGCAAAAATTCCGCAGCAAGTTCCTACTTTCGAAAGGCCGTATCAAACTGTAATATTAGTATTATGGTAGGTGTAATTCTTGTGCGGTCTCTGCTAGCCAAAATCAATAATTTTACTTATTGATATGATCATCTAAATGAATATGTACGTCATCACAACAGAAGAAATCATTTTAACCATTCTTTCACAAAACAGTTTGCGTTGGACAAAATTACCTTGAAGCAGCTTTTGACTAATCGTAATTTGGTATGGATGGAATTTCAACTCGCCGTGTAGGATGGGCTGTAGCGAACGACGAGACCGACCCAAAAGCGAGCATGACGCCTAGTGACCGTCGAGGATTCTGAAGAACAGAACCTTTCACCTTTTCACATTTTTTAAAGTACGAGTTATAGAGGGATTTTTTCATAACGCTTTCAATTGTGCGAAACTATTCAACCCATCAGACTATTTGTGTTATCAGGAATCTCCCCATCATGAGCACCCTTAGTCTATCGACCAAAGAGACGTTGAAGAATATCACTTAAATCATTATTTAAAAAATAAAAAACCCTGAACTACTCAGAGATGTTGTAGGGTGATCACTGACCCCTTCCTTCCCAACTACTATCAATTTTAAAAACATGCGTTTTTCACGCAAATCAATACAACAGCAAAGCCTTCATTGTCTTCGACTTTGAAATGATTTTCGAACCAATCATGCTTTTTATTCAGAAAGTGAAACGCCATGTTAGGAACAAAACAAAACCACGTTTGAACGTTTTATAAAATTATGGAAATAAAAGA
Source organism: Sinelater perroti (assembly GCA_036346155.1). Classification (NCBI taxonomy): domain Eukaryota; kingdom Metazoa; phylum Arthropoda; class Insecta; order Coleoptera; family Elateridae; genus Sinelater; species Sinelater perroti. The sequence continues at coordinate 2,824,631 of JARFIY010000344.1, forward strand.
GTCTTGACTTCCGAAAATTCCATAGCAAAGTACCACTGACACACACTTAATGGACAAAATATTAAAGAGACTTTAAATATTCGTTTAATGAAAATCATGTTTAAAAAACTACAAGGTGATTTTTGGTATGTGCTATCTAGAAATAGAAGATCATTTAATAATAAATAATATGTAGGATGGAAGAGAGTTTTTATAATAAGCACTCTCATTTTTGTCGTTGTTTGACGTCCCGTCGTCTGGAACTTTTTAAACCACTCCTAAATGTTATCAAGTGAAAGATTAGATTAAAATTATTATCACAACGGCTTCTAAACCGTAATCATCGAAATGAACTTTGTAGATTCAAAACAAAAAATTTATAATAGAAAATTAAATTTGTTTCACTATATCTATATTTTTATTTAGTTGATTTCATTCCACAATTTCCTAACCGTGTACTCCTACAATTGTTTGTAAAGATTTCCTGTAATTTTTTCATTTGATGTATCTGTTTGACAATGATAAGCCCATCCTTTTCCTTCTGACCTCGTTTTCCCTTGTAACCATCAATACTTCAGTATTGCGTCCCTATTTTTTATTCATATGTTTCGATCTCTTTTTGCAACCAGCCATTCGATAGTGCAGGCACACTGAAATGATTTAACAACTTTAGAACGAGAGGAAGTGTGAGACCTACAACAGCTCGAGGAATACCAGACAACAGCGTTCAACGCACGCGCTTTGCGCATGTTAGGTTGTTTTTTTTGCACACTCTGATTTCCAGTTTCATCCTTACAAAACCATGGTGATTCAAGAACTGAAGGAAAATGACTAGACGGAGATTTACGTTTGCAGAAACAATGTTGGAAACTGACTCTGATATCCGAGGAGTTCATCAAAGACCCCTACATGGCGAAAGAGTAACTGTGTGGTGTGGAATAGCCCGATTCGGCATAATTAGACCCGACTTTTTCCAACAAAACGCTCGCACTGTGACTCGCAACGCTACCTTACAATGTTGCAATAAATTTTGATGCCTGCATTGAGAAGACATCTGGTTGCTTTCGATAGGATTTCGTTTCAACAAGATGGGGCTACTTGCCATACCTTAAGGACTTTTTAAGGAGACGTTTTTCAAGGCGTCTCATTTCATTGCTTGGGGATATCGAGCGACTCTCCTTTGATCATCGGATCTTTCACCGTGTGCTTATTTCTTGTTGCTTAAAAGCTCAAATTTACATTGAAAAATTACGGACGCTTGAAGCTCATTCGGAAGCCATAACTCGAGAAATTCTACCAATTCCACGCGCTATGCTTAAAAAGTGTATGGACAATTCCTCCACCCGCCTGCAACAATGTCTGGATAAAAGCGGTCGCCACTTGAATTGCATCATTTTTCACAGCTGAATTACTTTCTTTTCTTTTGTACTTTATGTTTCTTAAATGGCATTATAAACGTAATCTTTGGACAAACTAAAATTGAAATTTGTTCAAAAACATCTGTTAATGTTTGTATAACGTAACAGAAACATATGTTAATGTTTTGTAAAACGTAACAGCTCCTTGCCGAACCCTGTATTACCCCTTTGGACTCAATACACCCTTGTGCAAGTTTAAGAAAGGTGTGTATTCATTGTTAGTTAACTTAGAAATCCGCTTATAGAATTCTTATTAGGGTCACTTGTAGGAATAAAATGCCCGAGTAAATATCCTATTTTATATAAGTAGGGTTGATCTGTACGGCTTTAACTTGATCTCCCGATATGGTAGGCGCCAAATTAGTTTTGCGAATGAGACAAAAACCGACAATTTTATTGACTAGAAGTAATTATAATTATTCAACAACATTATTCAAAGTATGCGCCATCGATCTGGACACATTGCATTCGTCGATGGTGATGATCTTGGCCAGAAATGGAGCGCGAAGATGACGGCTGAGCAGCTTTTGAGCGATGTCCTTGCGTTTGCGCATCTGTGCTTGAGTGAGCTCATGCGGAATCCACCAACCCTTCTTCCACTTCTTATCTGTAGTCTGTCGATCGGTCAAATCGGTATGTATATTGGCGCCGTTTGCTTGATTGACATTCGCGGCAGCCGTTTGCGCATCGTGTCCCATTTTAAACTCCTACAGCAGCAAGTTTCGAATGACTTCTTTGATAGTGCCATAGTGTGACATATTGGACCGGTACACTGGGACTTGTTGCCGGTTGGAGAGGTGATCAACGCCAAATGCTTCCGCAAGCACTTGGACATTGCTGCAATGTCATCCTATTTCAAGACAATGCCAAGCCTCACACTGTATGTCTAACCAAGCACAAGTTAAACAATTTGGGCCAGGAGCGCATACTTCGAATAATGTTGTTGAATAATTATAATTACTTCAAGTCAATAAACTTGTTGGTTTTTGACTCATTCGCAAAACTTATTTTGCCACCCACTATAAATAGGGTAAAAACACGAACAAAATCTTCTTTTCTTCAGATCATTGCGTAAGATATTCTGAATGAATTTCGATAAATGACGCATCCACACAATCCAATTAAAGTCAAAACCTAACACCTGACCTGCCGGACCTTTTCCACGATGTCGTTCGATGAAGCGTTTGAGCGTCTTTCAAATTTTTGCTGGCATCCCTAAATTAATATATCATCCAAATACATGCGCACACTATTAACATTCGTTACTATACACTTATGGCCACAATATGATAAACATTTGAATTTGCAACAAAATGTGATTTTTGTCTTTGCTGTGCGGTTTTGGTGTTGGCGTAACCACGTGCTGCGCAATGTGAATAGCAGCTAAAACAAATTTACTACTTTGAGATTTAAATGTTAGAAACATGTATCATTTAGATAAATAGAAAACAATTAGTCTTTCCAGTTATACGTGGCCGGTACAGTTGGTAACACACTTATTATAATTTCAACTCCTTTTTAAATTTTGAGGTTATTTTCGTGATTACTAATGCAGTTTTTAAATACTTCTCACTATTTCTCCATAGTGAGAAGTAGTGAGAAGTATTAATGCATCTTTTGGGGTGTAGGGGTCGCCGAGGGGTAGTACCTCTAGTTCTGAGATTGTCGGACTTTAGAGTCATTTCAGGGCATTGGTCCTCCGGCGATCCCAACTCTCACTTATGGCTCCAAGTGCCACACCCTGGTAACTGTGTCGACACACAGGCGAAACTAAGTGAGGGGTCACAGAAAGCAACTTCCACATATTGGATTTAATGGTTTTAGTGATAATGAAAGTGAGCAGCAGCGCTTTCATAACTACATGAAGGGGGAGATAAGAAATATCAGTACTGCTTCATAGTAGACATCAATGGGCGACGACAAAAATATGTCACCATCGGCCACTGAACTGCGATGTGTAAGGCAAGGGAAACCAACACATTAATTCCCAAGAACAATCATCAAACATCATGACAGACAAAATCAAGAATGGCCTGAGTACCGGCGCCTCTTCAATGAGGCAGGGGTGCGAAGAATCTCCGGGTCTGTGATGGTGAACAAGGACACCAACAAACTGAAAATGCTTAGGAAATCAAATACTATTAGAATTGGTACCTGGAATGTCAGAAGCGCTTTTGAGGGGGGGAAAATCCATAATATTGTTCAAGAAACAACTAGACTAAAGGTAGACATCATGGGGATCAGCGAAATGCGATGGCCGGGTTCAGGAAATTGTAATATATTGAATCATGTTGTGTACTACTCTGGCAACGATGACGACCACCACTATAATGGTGTAGGAATAATAGTAACTAAGGAAATTAACGACTCTGTCAAAAAAGTAATAGCGCACTCAGATAGAATTATAATGATACAAATAGAAGCTAACCCATTTAACTTAAACGTTATCCAAGTGTATGCTCCAACTGCGAATAGCGAAGATGAAGAAATAGAAGATCTATATGAACAGCTTAGAAAGGTCTTAAAATATACGAAATCTAATGACATAACTCTCATAATAGGGATTTTAACGCGAAAGTTGGAAGTCAAAGAGAAGATAACATAATTGGACAGTTCGGATTAGGATCTAGAAATGAAAGAGGAGATAGATTCATACAGTTTTGCCGAGAGGAAGAACTTCCACACAGAAGAATATATACATGGAAGGCTCCAGGTGATACGAAAGAAAAATAATACGAAACCAAATTGACTATATCACTATTAATCACCGTTTCCGCAATTGCATAAAATCAACAAAAACTTATCCTGGAGCAGATGTCGGATCAGACCACAATCCGGTAATATGTAAATGTAAACTAAAACTTAAAAGGGTTACGAGAAAAACTAATGAAAACAACATAATATAAGGGCTCTTTGTGAAGGAGATGTTAAAGAACAAGTTCGAAAATCGTTGGAGGAGAAATTTAAAATGAAAATAATACTACCACTGGATTTAGTAACAAAACAACTCAACAAAGGAAGTAATAGAAGAGAGGTGGAACGCTATCAAACAAAATCTGCAAAGTATTATAAAAGAATACGTTCCACAAAAACGAAGAGAGAAGAAAAATGAGTGGATGACAGAAGACATTTTAAAATTAATGGACGAAAGGAGATTAATGAAAATAAAGATATGAACAAATACAGAGAGATACAACGACAGATACGAGGTGAGATAAGAAAGGCAAAAGAAAATGGTTGAAAGATAAATGCCAAGAAATAGAACAGCTAGAAAACAAACACGACAGCTTTAATATGCATCGAAAAATAAAAGAAGCTGCTGGAATATTTAGAAGAAAACAACGAACAGACTAATAGATAATACAGGACAGGAAATAACAGACATAAGCGAAAAATTAAAAACCTGGAAAGAATACATCGAAAAGTTATTTGCAGACGACCGTCCAGAAAAACACGAAATAAAAGAGGCTAAAACCGGACCTCCTATAACAAAAGATGAAGTTAAGAAAACAATAGAAAAGGCGAAAACCCGGAAAGCAACGGGCCCAGACGAGATACCCACTGAAATTTTAAAACTCCTAAATGAAGATGGAATAAATGCACTCACTAGGTTATTCAATCTAATATACGACACTGGAGAGATCCCGACGGACTGGACTAAGTCGACTTTTATAACCATACCAAAGAAAACAACACCGAGACAATGCGAAGACTATAGAACGATAAGTCTGATGAGCTGTGCCCTTAAGATCTTCTTGAAAATTATACACGCCAGGATCTATCAACAATGCGAATCAAAATTGACCGAAACCCAATTCGGGTTTAGAAATGCGTTGGGAACAAGAGAAGCACTATTTGCCTTAAATGTATTGATCCAAAGATGTAGGGACGTAAACTGTGACGTACACTTATGTTTTATAGACTTCAGCAAAGCATTTGACAAAGTAAAACATCATGAACTACTAAAAATATTAGAGAAAACCGGGATAGACGACAAAAATACTAGAATAATAGCCAACCTATACTGGAGTCAAAACGCGAATGTAAAAATAGAAGATAATACCACCGAAGGAATTCAAATCCTTAGAGGGGTTCGCCAAGGATGCGTGCTTTCACCGACTCTGTTTAATATTTACTCGGAAGAGATGTTCAAAGAAGCATTACATGATGTGAATGAAGGTATATTAATCAATGGTGAACTAATCAACAACATCAGATACGCAGATGACTCTGTAATATTGGCAAGAAACGTAGAAGGTCTACAATTATTAATGGAAAGAATACATATAACATGTGAGAAATACGGAATCACCCTCAACACAAGCAAGACAAAATACATGACAATAACTAAGAACATTACGCTACCAGCAACATTATATATTAATAATACTGAGATAGAAAGGACTAGCAAATACACATATCTGGGAACCAATATAAACGAACAATGGGACCACTCGACAGAAATAAGAACAAGAATAGAAAAGCAAGAGCCGCATTCATTCAAATGAAAAAGTTTTGATCGGTAGAGACCTAAGCCTGCAAACCAAGATTAGAATCCCGAGATGCTATATTTTCTCGACGCTACTATACGGAGCTGAGTCATGGACTTTAACAAAAGCATCAGAGAAGAAACTGGAATCATTTGAAATGTGGACCTACCGACGTATCTTGAGAATACCATGGACAGAGCATATCACTAACAAAGAAGTTATGGAACGAATTGACAAAAAAAACAGAAATCCTAATAACAATAAAATCTCGCAAGCTAGAATATCTAGGACACATAATGAGAAACACAAAGAGATATAGAATCTTGCAACTCATTTTAGAAGGAAAAGTGATGGGAAGAAGTGGCCCAGGAAGGAGGAGAATATCTTGGCTAAAGAACTTGCGGCAATGGTTCGATATGCCCACGGTACAATTATTCCGGAAAGCAGTAGACAAAGTACAAATTGCATTGATGATAGCTAACATCCGGAACGGATAAAGCACGGGAAGAAGAAGAATGCATCTTTTTCTACTTTAAAAATGTTTAATACAGTTTTCATCGTCTCTTTAATAGCAATTCTATTTTTACAAATGTTACCTTTTTATTTCCGCATTAATTTTTAATATTTTCATATTTGTTTGTCCTCGGTTCAGACAAAACCTTTGTAGTCTTTATTTGTTCCACCCCCTGTTTTGTAAAATTGAGCATTTGCTCCTTTTCTCATTCGTTAAATATTTCTTTAATGTTATAGATTCACGCGTGTTTTTAAAATAACAAAATATATATATATATATATATATATATATATATATATATATATATATATATATATATATATATATATATATGTAATAATAAAATGGTTATTAGAAATTCAACTGAGAAAAATTAAGATGTATGATGGGTTGCCTAGCAACAAAATAAAATTCATTTTTGGTATTTTCACCATTATTATTGTATTTCGTTATTTAAACAAAACAAAATATATTTTAATTGTTTAACTCAATTTAAAAAATAAGCACAAATGTAAAAATAAAAAAGTTGTAACGCAATACAACTGCTGATAAAAGATCTATCTAATTTTGGCAAGAAAATGGCCCATGAAGATTTGTAAATCTATAAATTTTAAATTATATGTTTAGGTTATAACAGAGACAACCTCTAAAGTCTAAAATAAAACGTTTGCTGTTCAAAGTTTAAACTACCTATGCAAAGTTATTCAAAAAGTTTATAACTGTGATAGCATGTGCAAAGGTGCAAAGTGTAATTATAAAGTAAATATGTGCAGTTTTCAAACATCAATTTTAAATCCATCAATTTCTTTTATAATAACGCGAAACAAATTTATTTTATTTTTTGAAGTATAATAGCGTGGTGTATACCTGATAAACAGGATATTATATAGGATATCAATAAGATTTAAATTATAACTAATTATTTTAAGGTACATATATTTAAGGCCAATTCTAATTGAAAGAGCACTAAAATAGGTAAAAGGTAATTCAAATTGACCTTTGTATTTTTCACTTGGTTTCCAAGGTGCATGTGCCCCGGAATTATAGGCCGCAAACTGTGAATTTTTGAAAAGAGTCATTTCCCAGAAAAGTAATAAAACCTATAAAACACCTTATGTATTTATCCAAAAACTGCGAAGTTCAAAAAATATTCTAAGAGTATACGATCTATAAGGTAAGTTTGTGCGAGGATGAACTTGGTAGGGATGCCTGACTCTAATCCTAACATATTTCGTTCCATGAAAATTCACTTTGCGGTTGTTGAGTTGTTCTTAGCACAGTACAAACCAATTAGCTTCGAATATGGGCTAAATTGACGTGCCATAATTTCGTTCGAACATCAGATGTAGAGAAAAATGACTTAATCGGAAGATCAGATCACTTTTCACCCTGGTCGATCACACCAAATATCTTGGTAGAAGATGTATCATGATAACTAGTCTTCGAAAGGTACCCATCTCTGAACTCTGGTTAAACTAGGTGAGAGTAGCCAGATGTAGTAAAATACAGCGTCTCATCCAAAATGGGCGCCTACAAACAGCATCTGTTCACCAATTTGAGGCGGCCAATTTCAAACCGGAGAAAGCTGCGAAATCCCACCGTGGTGTATAATTTCCAGGATATCACGATGGCAAAAAGTCCATTAGAAATGGCTCCTATTTCTGGACAGCCCTTAGATGACCAAGCGTGCGAAGGACCTCCTGACTTAAAGTAGTGAAGTCCAAAATTCGAATAGGAACGTAGAATTTAAGAAATCTCTTAGCAGATGGAAAATAACTTCATTAAAGAGATGGAAAGATTAATAATAATAAAAATCATTTGAATTAACGAGTTTAAATAACCAAGATCAGAAAAATTCCATCTTGAACGTGGAGTATTGCGTCTATTGTTAGCAATCATCACCCTAGTAATGAAGTAGGCGTCTTTACTACCCCAAAAGTTACACCAATCTACGATAGAATTATACTGCTTCAAAAAAAGGTCACATCTTTGATATTACCGTACTCCAAATATATGCCCCAACACCCGAAAAAAAAATAGAAGCAAAAAATTCTACTGAATAATTGGGAACATCATTAGGACAATAAATAATATCATGTGACTTAGATTAAAGTAACACTAGAGGAAAGTATGTTAGTAGCTAATACACGTTTTAAGCCTAAGGCACTACTAAATAACTCGAACAAAATTATACTAGATGAAAACGAACTCATTGGTGTTTGGGAACCATACATATAAAAGACATTCGAAGATATTACAATAGATATAGATCTCAATCTTAAAGGTCCAAACATTTTTAAATTTGAAGTACTCCATGCCATCTCAATAGAAAAAGTTCCTATGAAAATAGTAAAACTTATTAACAAAGATAATATCGATTTTATACTAAAATAGACTTGCAAAATATATAACTATCGAGGCATTTCCAAAGACAGGTTGAAGTCAACTTTTATAACGCTTCCTAAGAAACAGCACTCTAGAATATTTAATGGTTATCGACTAATTAGCCCAATGAGCCACATATTAATAACTTCTCTTCGCATAATACAGAGTGGCCCAATGGGTATGCTAGACGAGATTTTCATTTTAAAAGTTTGTGCCTAACCTCCGCACCACGAATCTATCGACAAAAAAATTTTCCTCGTCTATCGCGGTACTTTTTCCCCTTCCAAGCTCAAAATTGCGAAATTTAAGATTTCGTGATTTTGACCCGTCCAATAAGTACGCTATTTGATATTTTAATTTTAAATGACAAAGAATCCGCCGATAAAAAATCTTGTAAAATCAAAGACAGAAAAGTTTGTAATTAACTATGCTCCCTTAAAAATTAATTTTGTGTTTACGGTTAATGCAGTTTAATTAGATCTCAAAAAAGGTACTGTTTTTACCTAGATTTTACGTACAATAGAAAAATATACCGTAGAACACAAAACTTTCATTGTTCTGGCGTAACATCTTGACCAGTCCCCGGCTGAAACGGTTCCTCAGTTCAAGATGTTTGACAATTTAAGTTAATAAATAAATACTTAAAAGTCTTTCTTCTTTTCAAGTCATATGTCCTACGCATTCGGCCAGTCAAATCACTGACTCTTAAGCTTCGCAATTTTAACTTTCAAAGTGGGAAAAAAGGATCACGCTAGAACAGGAAATTTTTTATCGGTGGATTCGTGGCCAGGGGTTAGAGACAACGATTTAAAAAGGAAATCTCATCTAGCGTACCCTGTATATGCTCGTATACGACCAAAATGTGAGTGATTTAAATGATTCACAGTTTATTTTCATGGAATCCTTCGGAACGAAAAGCACTTTTTGGTTTCAATGTTTACTCCAGAAATGCCGTTATTAACAAAGAGATATGTTTGCACGGCTTCTTTAATTGTGAAAAAGTACGAGTACAGCATACCAGATTAGTTGAAGTACTCGGACAAAACGGACATTAGAACTATAAAAAAATTATACGGACAACAATATGCAGAAATCAAAAATGGAGACTTAACATTATCAGATCTAGAAATCCAAAGAGGAGTGCGACTAGAAGCGTGGCTGTTCAAGATAACGAATCGCTTGGAAGCTATAGAAATGCAGTTACATAGAAAAATGTTACAAATATGGATCCGGAGAGTTGCAATCATCGAAGCATCCACGAAATGCAAACTAATAAACACAATAAAATGCCACAAAACAGCCTTGAGAAAGAAAATATCATCTACTACAACTTATTCTGAAAGGTAAGATTGAAGACTATTATGGAATTGGTAGGAAGCAGATATCCTGGTTGGGAAATATCCACGAATGGACTGGTATCAGAAGTGTAGAACTGTTTAGAATGGCAAAAGATAGAACTGTTTACGCCGAAGTGATAAGACATCAGAAAGACTTGACTTAGCACGCAAAAGAAGATGACCAACCCCAAAATGGCCTCCATTGTTTTGTAACACGTTTTGCGCCAAAAGCCTAAATTCGTGCGGAAGAAGCTTACAGAACGGAAACAGGCGTTCAACGATCGCATTTGTAGCTCGCACCTTAACGGATGCAGTTTCATGAGAGAACATATTGTATGGTTTTGAGGATCAATGGTAATTACCGTACATATGTGTATCCAATAAAATAACGTTATCTTCCACTCACAACTCTACCTAACCTAATCCAGTCTACCATCCTTCAAACTGTCTAAAGATGTAAGACCTGGTACCGTTCCTCGCTAGTCGAGATAGGTCGGTGCTACTGAGGCAACAGACCTCTAAAGTTCTAAACCTCAGACCAGGATCAGAGCTGCTTCAGGGGTTCCTTTTGGAACAAAGCCCAAAGAGCGGGTCTTCGTGTGGGCTAGTCGGGTAACAGTCTTGCTGTCACTGTGGCACCAGAGTCTGAAGTGCCCCAGTCTCCACTGTTGGAACCAGGACCAAAAATTCCATCTAGAAGAAAACCCGAATACCAGGACCTTCACGGTGGCCCACACCACCCCCAAACAATATGTATTATATTTATGTACACGTGTCATTTCGAAATTTCTGCCAACTGGCCAGAAGGTGATCATAATTTACTAATTTTGCTTTACCAATATCTCACATCAGGTTACATAACGGAACCAGTGACATTTCTAAAAATGCCATTCCACTTTTTATCTACTTTGACCTTTTGTATAGAACAAAAGTTGAGATGTGACAACGCGATGCACGAAAGTACTTTCTTCCAAAATCCTCTTCTCTCCTTCCATTGAATTTCAGCTTGTAAATGAGCAATTTTATGGCCTTTCTGCAACATGTGTTTTAGAGTAATTTGCGCACGAACTTCATTTGATTGCGCCTTCAAATTGCCTTCCTTCTAAAACACCCTCAAAGAAGCATGGATAAATAATTATCTCAAATACTCAAATCGGAGCTGTGCGGATAGCCAATCGTCAATGTATTTGCTAAAATTTCACCTTCACCGAGAAATAGATTTTAAAAATGTATCTTGCAGACAGCTTCATTTCGACTTTGATGTTAGCTACTCCATGCTGGTTCATTTGAACTCGAAGTGTAATAATGGATCCGAGCCTTATCACGTGTCAATACCCAATGTAATAATTGGTCTCCTTTCTTTTCGTAATAAACGAGAAGCCCATAGATATTTTAAGTCAAGTAGCCTTTTATTCAGCATTAAAGAGAAACTAGGCTCTGCCACGATGAACAGTCACTTTTGCGCAAATTTCGTCAATTATCAATAGTGGGTTGCACTTAATAAGCTCGAGAATTCGAACATTCGTCCGGTGTTGTTGGCGTAGTCACAGTCCATGTGTATTGCACTTTCTACCTTAATTCATCCTGTAGTAACAATTTTAGATTATTTGATCACCTATATATTTCTAAAGAACTGTTGAAGTAACCTGGTTGCTTTATCATTAAAACCGTTAAAATATTTGTTATAATGCGTTGAGCAACATCATTCTACAGCCTGTCTAGTGATCGTAATTATTACTGACAAAACGATGTGAAAGGGTGACCACTCGTATCAAAGTAACCTATACATACACACACAAGTTAATAATCATCAACCAATCGTAACATCCCGTTTAATTTAAATCGAATTAATAACACTTCCAGTTACGGGAATATCGAACACCTCATATATTTTTTCCGCATTCTCTCTCCCTCTGTCCAGTCGCTTATTCATACTTCTTTTCAAATGTTTTTGAATCACCCGGTGCCATTTTTCCTACGTTGTTTTTTTTTAATTTCTATCCTCCTCCAGTCAGAACTTTTTTATCTTTGTTCCGACATTCTGATTGTACTAACCACCTCCCTCTGTTTTTCTTATCTTTTGTAAAACTTTCATCTTTCCATACATTTCCACTTCTCTATTTGTAAGTATTCTTCAAACTTTTTCGTTTGGATGCGTCCAAAAATCTTTCTTGATGCTTTCCTCTCACATTTTTTTCAATTTAACTTCGTCGGGTTTGTTATCTATTGAAAAAACTAACAAAAATAAATGTTTAATATTGGAAACTTTTTATTGTTTTCCAAAATGTTCTCCCTGGCGATCAATACATTGTGGCATACACTGAAACTAATTTTCATAGCATTTGGGTTTTCAACGTATCAATCGCCTCTCCCGTCGTCGAAAATCGTTGTCCACACAGTTTGTAGGAACAAAAAGAAATCGCTAGGGGACAAATCAGGACTGTATGTGCTCAAAAAGCCAGTTGCTTGCATCAATATGTGCGTGAGCTGTCAACGTCATGGTTTTTCTTATTTCTCCGTACAATTCTAACAAACAAATAGTTGTATACCCTTCAGAATTGACCGTGTTGCGATCCTCTAATGCCACAGCTGCAAATGTCCAGTTTATTCAAAAAACAGCCGATTTGCTTCGAAGTGCTCCGAGTGCGAACGCCTTTTGTTAGGTTAGGCTCATTTTGGAAGACCCATACAGTTGACTGCTGTTTACTTTCGGACTCTTACGCATAAATCTAAAATTCGTCACCTGTGACGATGTTGTAAACGGTATTTCAAGCGTCGCGATCGCATTCCTTGAGCATTTCTTTTGACCAACAGACACGGGATTTTTCACGGTTGGATGTTCATGTAATGTATTCTAATCATACTAATGCCTAAAGGTTGCCTGAATTCCACGACAAGCCACTTGACGAGCTTTGCTTTATCAGTTTGGTGCATCGATGTTTGCTGGCACTTCAGCCGATTTTGGACGGCCTCCTTTAAATTCATCCGCTAGCGAACTACAAACACGATTAAATTCATTAAATCAATAAATAAATACAGTGGCTTTGTGTAGGGTTTCATCACCAAAAATGGAAATGAGTTGATCGATACACTGTTGTTGAGATAATGCACGGCGAAAGTAAAAAATATTTATTAAATCCACTTTTTAGCCGAGAAGAAATTTTCAACTTAATGACAACAAAACAAATAGTGCCCGTATAAGAAAACGTTCTGATTATTGCAACGTCAAAAATGTCACACTGTATGATACAAAAGTCAGATCGCACCTAGCACATGTAGGGTTGCCAATTCGTATTATATATCGAGTAGCTGACATATAATTTTTACTAGTACTTTATGTACAACATCTGCAAAGACAATTCTCAATAATTTTCGCATATATGACAGCCTTACTTGAACGTTCAGAGATTCTCCCTTCCTTCCATTCTTTCAATATTACTTGTTCATTATTTTCTGATAGATCTGAGGGTACTTGTTCTGCTGCTCATTGTGTATCTAATTAATTTTTCGTTTGTTTTTCCTTACAACATGTGGGGTAAAAATAAACAACCAATAACAATAATTATTTAGCTTCGATATGATAATAATAATTCTTGTCACTATTTTTTCAATTCTTCTCTTTTAGTTATAGTGTGCAACATGTATTATACCACTCAATTTCCATTAAAGTAATATACATATCACGAAATTGTACTAAAAACAATTATATAAAAATAATTAAAACAAATATAAAAATCACATACAAGAATTTTTTTCTAGTTTTTTAGTATTTATTTTTTAAATATAATCTCTTTACTATACACATAAATTCAAAGCAAAACATGGGGCCGGTGAAGAGATTACTCTGTAAGCAATCCCAGAACGAACTTAAAAAGACCTTTCGAATATCTCGAATATTATTCGACTTCATTTTCGAATTCAGCGTAAAATTTCCTATAAGAATCACATTTAAAATCGTGATGTCGAAAATTTTCCCGAAATTCGAAGTCGAATATCTCGAAACATATTTGAGTTAGAAATTTTTTAATTTCGAATTCGAAATCAGCGTAAAATTTTCTATAAGAATCCATTTTCAAATTTTAAAAAATCTCAAATTTTGTGACGAACCGACAGACAGACATAGAATTCAGTAACGAACTTTTTAAGTTCGTTGAAAATAACCGATTCATAAAACAAAACAATAGTAATCTAAATGTTACTCTAAAGGGGAATTCCAAGATTAAAAGTAAATTGTTTATAATCATAAACGTAAAAAAATGTACCATTGGCCCATCTTTATAAGATAGCACTAATGACTGAAGCAAAAGAACAAATCATATAAGGATAACTGACAACGCAGTCTCACATTAATATAGACAATTAAATATCAAGTCACAAACACAATATTTGGTTACCATTTAGACGGGCACAGGTGTGAATTACGTGACATTCTGTGTGTGCGTGCAGTTCTAGAGGCCGCCATGGAATGATGTATTCTCGGCACGTGAAAAGCACAGTAACCTGTTAGGCCTGTGACTGTGCATTTCCTCCAAACTGAACAGTAACCCTGGCTTCAGAATCGAAAATATTTACACGTGGCTATTTGTGTCCCAAACAACTTCGACGTATAAAAAACCCGTGTGGCAATAAAGAAATTGTTAGCGTTTGCTTGCTTGGATCTGCGCTACATTATATCTGCACTCGTTCAGCTATTTTGAATTTACTTAGGCAGGGACTGTTTTAAAAGTTTTGCAGGCCATGCAATACACTTACATAAATAAAAAAGAAGTTAAGAAACTAAAACCCGAATACAACTTTAAATGCCATTTAAAAAGTTGTAAACAAGACTTAGATATTTGCATAGCCATTCGTGCGAGTGCACGTCACCATTAATTATTTTTTATTTGAGATATGATGTGTGAATGCGGGTAAACAAATATCTGAGTCTCGTTTAAACTTTTTAAAGAGCATTTAAAGTTGTAATCGGGTTTTATTTTCTTAACTTTATTTTTATGTAAAACATTTTGGGACTTACTACTATTTAAATCATATATTTTTGGAATGTGCACATTAAAGCCTTACTTCTGATACTATTTTTGCTTCCTATCCCCCATATTGAATTTGACGTGACGTCATATAATAAGCAGGACATTAAGGCGAATCCAACGACACCTCATTTATCAAAATGTAATAAGTAGTTAGGAGCTACGAGGGAACAGATGAACATTCATATACAGGGTGTCCCAAAAATCAACGTCAAGCCAGAAACGGGTGATAGACCAGGTAGTGGCAGTTATGAGAAAAATAATAAAAAAACCTTAGTCGTGAACTTTTAAAATTATAGGCATTCAAAAAAATTGAAAATATTGACACCCTGTTATGATCTTTCATGTACTGTGACTACAAATCTTTATTGTTCTTCATTTTTTTGTGTGTGATGTCACCCTGAATAACTCTTCTGTAATTACAGAATTTTAAAGAAGATGTAGAACTTGTATTGTGGGTGAAGACAAACGATTTGAACATTTGTTATGAATTAAATAAACTTTTGATTTCAGTAATTGAACATTATTTAAAACTTAAAAGGATAAATGAATTACTACTTGATGACCCATGGTACCCTTAGCCTAATGTGGTTCTTTTATTAATTAGTATCCATCTCAGTCAAACTTATACCTTAGAATTAAAGACGTAGAAAAAGCCTAGCGTGCATTAGAAGCATTTTAACTAAGTAAAAAGAATTAGCTTGAGATCGGGTTTCTTTAGAAATTTTTTTTTTCTTTATTTAAGAATTAATTTAGCAAGTGTCATACCATTTTGGAATTCGGAATAAATACGCCATCTTTTAAAGTCATTTGCCAAAATAGCGTTGTACATTTTCTTTCAGTACAGTCAAAGTTGTGCGATGAAATAATTTTGAGTGGATAACAAAGTGGTATTTTCTTTAAACCTGGGGCAGTTGTGTTTTACTTTTAAACTGTAATTACAGAAGTGTTATTCAAGGTTACATCACAGACAAAAAAATAAAGAACAATAAATAGACATCAATTTGTCTAAATGTTAATGTATTCCAGTAGAAGGTAAGAATCACTTTGCTAACTTCAAACAATAAAGAGTCACAAAGTACTAAAAAGACTCATGAAGGACTTACATCGGGAACTTTTCTTAATAACGAATTATTAAACACTAAATTTTCTCACATCGGAGAACAGGATTGAACATTGCAAATAAGAAGGTTCGAACATTGGGAAGTGCATTTTTTTAGTGCTTAGGTCCGACAAAACCATAAAAAAACCATTAAAAAAAAGGAGAACTGATGTGGTTGAACTATATTGATGATCATTACTAGAGAGTGGATTTGCAAAATATGCAAAATTATGCATTTTGCATATTTAGCCAAATAGTGCAAATTTATTTGTTATTTCCTGCATAATTTAACATATTTTTTATTTTCAACAAGTTTATTTTGAAATTTCCTAAGCTAAATAGTATTATTGTGGTTTTCTAAGAAAGCGGACAAAAGAAGGATTAAAACCCTTTCTAATTATCTAAGGCTGTGATTAAGTACACTGCTTTTAGTAAGAATATTTGTCAGAGGTATTATAATATACTTGGGCATTTACAAACTAATAGTTTTATTATGGTTTCTCAAAAACTAATTATGTTACTCGAAATATACGTTTGAATAAAAAAACACTTTAGTCAATAATTTGGTTACAATACTTGATTAATTAAACTAAGACACGTCTCGAGCAGAGCCTTCGACTGTCGACAGCTTAATAATACTGTCCTCTTTGTTACAACTGCATTTATATCCTTAAAGGTTTTGCTTTTTATTATGAATAACATAAAATAATAGCTATGTGATAAACTGTTATTGCTGACTAATCGCTAATGCTAATGATAATGTACAGTTGTTATTGTTACTGGCTAGTGACTAATACATAACTAACTTGAGCATATTGAATAAATGATCTAAAACCCCCATTTATGATTTTAGGTGCATTTCCTTTAGCAAGCATATTTATGACGGTATTCTTAAACAGATAAATAGTTCTGTACAATACATTTACTTGTGAAGAGAACGTGAATATATTAAATTTGAAGATGCCGAAAGTGAAAAATAACTTAACTTCCACTTGCATAAAAAATTTGGCCGAATTTCGTATGGATGGCGATGAAGGTGATATAGTATTTTGCAAAGGCTGTGGAAAATGGTAGATTGAATGTTTGATTATTTATTTTTGCCCAAAAACAATACACGTGTAAAATTTGTTTTTTTTACTCGTCGTAATTTGTTAAATTCGGCAAGCCTTGCTAAACAAAGTTGCGACTCGTTAAAAAACACAAATTTGTGTAAATAACCATTACAGTATATATTTCAAATTATAGATTACATGAAAGATAATCTTAGATCACGCAACACATTAATACGGATGGACATAAAGGAAGCGTCGATACAATGAAAAAACTAACCAATCTCAAATGCTTTAGCGAGAATCTCTAGCTGCCAAAACATCCAAACGGAACGAATGAAAAGAATTTAATTTCGATTTATGTAGTGCTCTTATTAATTTCAACATTCCCCTTAAAAAACTCCAAAACAACAGTTTTAAGTCATTTCTAAAAAAAATTGGTAACAAAAACATGCCGGACGAAAGTACACTGAGGAAAATATATGTCAGCGAATTGTATCTTGAAACCATTAAAAATATAAAAGAAATTGTAAAAAAACGGTATATATTTTTTATAGTAGACGAAACCACAGATACTCGCGGAAGATATGTTGCTAACCTTCTAGTCGGTTGTTTGAAAAAAGACGTATCTATCTTATTTAATTGTTTCTAAGAATCTTGTTAAAACCAGTTATTTGACAATAGTTAGATTTGTTAATGAATATTTAATGCAATTCTTTCTTCCCGATGTTGTACCCACAGAAAAAGTTATTTTGATGCTGTCCGACGCAGCACCATACAAGACAAAATCTGGGCAACAACTAAAGGTTTTATACAAAAATCTAATTCATGTTACATGCCTAGCTCACGGTTTAAATAGAGTAACTGAAGGAATTCGAACTGAATTATCCTTAGTAAACTCTTTAATAAGTAGCATACAAAAGTGTTCATAAAGGCCCCATTGAGGGTGCAGTTATATAGAGAAAAACTACACGACGTTCTGTTGCCTCCTGAACGCGATGTAGTACTTAGCTAAATGCAGCTCTTTTTTACGCTGAGCAGTTTGAGAAGATAAAGACTCTAATTTACGAATTTTCAGAGAGTATCAGTCTATTTTAAGAAAACTAGAAACTACGCGATCAGTTAGAAATGCCCCTATAACATGTGCAGACGTAGAAAGAAGATTTTCTGCGTATAAACATACATTATCTGACAAATATCAAAATTTCTTACCAGAAAGTATTGAGAAACATCTAGTTATATATTGTTTTGCTCGTACATGTAAATAATTTTAATAATATATATCTAAGATTGGTTTTAACGTTTTGTGAAATTTATTCTATATTTTGTTTAATAAATTTATGCTTACACTTTATACAATTCTATTTTTGAAACGAAAATTAGCTGGTTATAGTAAAAAAATAATAATAAACTTTTTTTAATAATGCATATTTTGATTACATTTTAGTGCACATTTATGCACATATTTTGTCATTTTTTAGTGCATAAAATCCGCGCTCTAATCATTACAGTACAACACCAAAAAAGCGTCTTCAATATTCACCTTTTTAATAGACTATTTCAAAAAGTGATTACAGTTACGCCTTATTTTAAGATAAATCTTGCGAGTTATTCAATATTTCGCATCCTTTCCTCTCGTTGAAATAACCACTCCTGTACAATACAGTACAGGATTGAAAAAATCTTGAAGTTGACCTTGAGGAATATTTTTCCATATCAACTTGAAGATGCAGCTAAAGTTAATCAAATTGTAGCAGCTAAAGTGCATTATGAGCAACTTTAGGTACAATACGTTTTCGAACAAAAAAATCTAGAGAACGAGCTAACCAAAAAGTATGGTTTTTCGGTAAGAGAAAACGACTGGCTCCAAAAATTATAAGACCTAACGAGTACTGTATATTAAAATTAAAGAAGATTACGATCTGAAGCTAATGACAGACAATGGACGGGTACGTCGTTGGTAATGCATGATTCAAACTACCGTATTTGTCCCCAATCTCGTATTCGGCCATGTTACCGCAAACAAAATCTGAATTTATTGGAGTGTCTAACTCTTCTTCTCTCCAAATTCCATCAAAAATGTCTGTGTGTTAAAATCAACGTGAATCGGAGAAATGGACGCTCCAAATAAATATGTATTTAACTCAAACAATGCCGAATAGATCAGGGAAAAACAGATTTACTGAAGCTGCTAGACAATAGCTCTGGTATGTAAGTGCCCTTCTAACAATGTACTTATTTTCTTGTTCAGTAGTGGAAGACAGCGCTGTGACCTATTATGGCGTTGCGATCATTCGCAAGACTACACCAACATCTCGATTCTCTATAAGCTATAATTTGTTCGTATAGAGTATAGAGTTGTCGATCCTTTCTTTGGGCCAATATCAAACGTTGCACTTAAAATAAATTTACCTAAATCAACCTTAGTGTTAATAATAACCTCATTCGACTGACTTTTCGCAAAAATATTTTTTCGTTTTTAAAACCACAGTAAGGACAACTTTTCGCAATGTAAGTACTGTCGTGTTGCTATATAACATCTAGTGGTCAATATCAAAATTTTCATTAAAATCCTTTTCCTAGTATTGCACATTACGCATTGAACATTATAAAAAAAAGTAAAAGAAATAAAATTGGAAAAATGTATAGCACTGAAAATTTTATAAACATAAAAATGGTGTTACTTAGTCACTTGCTACGCATTCTAAATAGACATGACCTTAGAAATGTTTCCATGTAAACTCACTAGGTGGCGAGGCTATGCTTATTTTCAGTAACCTACTGTTAGACTTGTTGACGCATTTAATCGAAAGTTACAAAAGGGTGTGATGAACGCGGATTCTGAGCAGAGTTAATATTAATTTCTGGGTTAAGCTAGGGAAAATCTTTAATAAAACATGACAAGGTATTATCGAGAAACCAGGTCTTTGAATGACAAAAGATTTTGGGAGAGCAGAGATTCAGTGCAAGAAGATCGTAGTGTTTCTGTGAGTATGATATTAACAAAACTAAAATTGAATAGGGATATGTGGAACTAAATTTTACACAACGATTTAGAAAAACGGAAATTTCTTCTTCTTTTCGACATTTTTCTCTATGGGTTTGTCGTGTTCAACTTTCATAGTAATCTATTTTCCCAGTCTCCTAATCTTTCAATTTCTCTCTTACATGGAATTATTTACGTATGTATTCCATTTCAAAGATGGCTTTCCCCTTCATTCTCTTCCTTCCTATATAGCGTGTTCTTCAGCTACCTTTCTTCCGACATTCTCTCCACATATCCACAATATTTTAAGACGGACTTTCCCACATTTCTGGCAATTTATGATTTTATTCCCATTTCCTGTAATATGTTTTTTTCTGATCTACTTATTTTCTCTGATAACTTGCAAACTTCTCAAGAAGTCTAATTCTGATGATCATAACTTGTTCCTAATTTTTGTAATAATAAGTCACGTATCTCTGGTATGTAATTTTATACTTTATATGATACTTTCATAGATATGTTTTCCTTTCTTTTGTTAGCATGTTACTCCATAAAATTCCATCTAGTGTCTTTGTTGTTGTACTTAATCCTAGATATTTTAAAGTATTGCAATATTTAATGGTGTGGTGTCTTAGATTAATGTCATTCTGTTCTTCTTCTATACACATACACCATGTCAAAATTGATTTTCATTATATTTTTCCAAACTCTTCTAACAGTTCAATCGTATATTCCATGTCCTGTTTCCAAGATTTATTGTACGGAAATAATTACGATTTAGTTTATGTCTTATCTGTATCTCTTTACCTACACACCTACGATTCCATTTCTGTAGTACTCCGTGTATACACACACGCGCGCACACATACACACGCACAGATGCATACGCACTATTTTATGTATTTTTGTTTTTGTGTCTATGGGTTTGCTTGCTTCTTCACTTACTTCCTCTTAGTAACTTTTTACATTTTACATTGCACTGCGTGTTCGTATCTGTGGGTGTACTGTCTGCTGACGGGTTAAGTCGTTTTTAAGGCAAATCTGATATAATTATTAATTCCGTCTTATGTTGGTACTGTTTTATTTATTGTAGTTCTTCTGTGTTTAATTTAGATTCTATATTTTTTGTTGTTTATGACATACAAATAATTTTCCAACTACCATATGATGATCCATACACAACATCTATTGGTTTTCGCTAGTTAGTATTAAATCGGTAATTGATTTTTGTCCTCCAGTTGTTTATTATCATGTATATTTATAAATATTCTTGTTTTCAAAAAATAAATTTGCAATTTTATATTGGTGTTCTCTGCATATCTGAATCAGTCTGTTCCTTACATCCCCTACAAATCTTCCCACAACCTCATTATCCCTTACTTTTTCAATTCTGAAGTTAAAATCGCCTATAATTATGATTTCGTGTGTTTTGTTTATTCCTTTCAATACATTATCAAGCTTGTTCAAAAACCTATCTTTGTCCACATTGTTTGCGTCATCGTTTATTTCATAAATTCCACTATTATGATTATTTGTCTATACATTCCCATCGTGATTTTTATAAATCTTTCATCAATTTGTTTCTACGATTGTATTTTATTGATCCATTTTTTTATATAAACAGATGTTCCTAACTTTGCTCCTGTATCTTTATCGATGCCACTCCATACGTGTAGTTATTTCTATATCCTTTTTTCTTCTTTTCCTTTCCTTTTTCGTTTATGTTAAGATAATTATTATTCGGTTTATGTTCTTTATCTCTTGTACTATTTTTTGTTGTAAAGACTCGTACATTGCATGTGGAGAGTATTATGCCACGTTTACTTTGTTGTATTCAACTCTTATTGGGTTTCTTATGTTCGCTGAAGTATTTAACTTGTATAAAAACAGAAAGGAAACTTAATACAAAAACAAACCCCCACTGACATAGAATCATAAAAAAACTAAACGAACAATTGCTGCTAAACTTTTGGAAAAGCTCCCGTGTGAAAGTACCACTAAAAGAAATGAAGATGGCGCAACAATCCAAACAGCTGTGGCAAATGAAGATTTCTCTGTCAGTTTCCATGACCTCCAGAAATGGTGGCAGCCGTGCATAGATAGCCGAGGGGCCTACTTTGAAATGAACTAGGACCATTAGCTCGTCAGTTGAATAAATTATTTTTAAAAGCCTAGTCCTGAAATTTTCTAAGATAGACCACATAATGAAAATAAAATAATAGAATTTATCAAAAGAATGGCCTAACTGTGAGCATCGCGTGATATCGCAGAAAATTGAGCTATAGACAACAATTAATTAATTTCTGGTGAGAAAGTAAACAAAACACAATAATAAATGTATAAGGCATACCAAAATAAGTTTTTGGTAGCTCTTTGGGATATTGACAATAAAATTCAGATGAATCAAGAGAAAATTTTTGGAATCATTAGATTATTTCTAACATAAAAGATAGAATGTAGAGTTAAAAGAAAGATGTTTTAATGTATGGTTTCTAATGGGACATGTATAGCTACATCGGAAAAAATGATACAAAATTTAATATACAAGAGATAAACGAAAGACAAAACTTATTTAAAGAAGGAGATAAGAAATGACGAGTAAAATTTACTTATAAATTCAAAATATCTGAGTAATTGTGATAAAAACACACATATAGGACGTAATAGAACATAGCTTAAGATTTCTGAAATCACCACTGAGTTACTTTTCTCTAAACACTTAGATGTAGTTGAATTGACTGTTGTTTTTAAAAAATACTCAAATCACGAAACTTATGTGTTTTCTATTATAAATAGAAACGAAATTTGAAAATTTGAAGGTGACATAAATTCAAGAAAAAAGCCGTTTAATGATCAGGATCCACATTGAAATGGCATCACTCGGCTAAAATTCGCAAAATTTATGTTCGAAATCATTGCGCATACATTTTACTTGACTGATTTGATTTCCTTGAACTCGTATCTACAAGGTCCATCCCAAAAGAAATGAGCCTTATTTTTTTTCGGACGCGAGTGTACATTCCGGCGTGCTCTGACGCTTGGGGCAGGTGGTGGGGGGTCTTAGCTTCCATACGCGGTCGGTGCAAGTCGGCTGTGAGCTCAGCGGCAGGACGGGTGTTTCCGTGAATGTCTATTTTCAATTTTCGACACGGCGCGATGGATTCAAAATCGATCAACGCTACGCAATTAAATTCTGCTTCAAACTCGGCAAGAATGCTACCGAAACGTTTGAATGCTTCAGGAGGCCTTCAAGGATGATTGTTTATCGTACTGCAAGTTAAAAGTGGCACAAAGCATTTAAGGAGGGCTGGAAGAGGTGGCTGACGAACCTCGGTCTGACGACCGTCAACCTCCCGAACCGACGAGAACTGCAGCGAGTGCGCGATTTTTGAACGCCGATCGTCGGTTCAGTGTTATCAAGTAGCAGATGCCCTAAACATTCCGAAATCGACAGTACATCGAGTCATTTCCGAGGATTTATCGATGCGGAAGGTGTGCGCCAAACTTGTGCCGCTGTTGACTGACGAACAAAACAGCTCCGGGTGGTTCGGTGAAGAACTCTTGCAAATGTGCGAAGATGACCCGGAGTTTTTAAACAAAGTGGTAACAGGAGACGAAACATGGTGTTTCCAGTACGATCCGAGACAAAGGCAGAGCGCTGAGTGGCACACCACCGCGTCACCGGCCGAAGAAAGCTCGGATGAGCAAATCCAGGACCAAGACAATGCTCGTCGCCTTCTTCGACGCCAGATTGTGCACTACGAGTTCGTACAACCCGGACGCACAGTGAATGCCGCCTTCTACCTGGAAGTCCTCAAAAGACTCAAAAGAAAGGTCACAAGTAAGCGGAGCGATCAAAACGACTGAGTTTGCACCACGACAACGCGCCGAGCCACACCGCGTTCATCGTGACCAAGTACCTGGCCCGGATTCAACTCGGCGTGGTTCCCCAGCCTCCCTACAGCCCGGACTTGTCTCCCGGACTTCTTTTTGTTTCGCGGTTGAAAAGAGTGCTAAAGGGCAAGCACTGGGACTCTTGAGGACATCCAAGAGAATGTCACAGCAGCCCTCAAGGACATCCCTAAGGAGGCCTACCAGGAAGCCTTCCGGACTTGAAGACCTGTCTCAAAAGTGCATTGATGCAGGAGGATCCTATTTTGAAGAATTTTGAGGTGTTGAAGATCTGCTCAATAAAACTATTTTTTTTTGAAAAAGGCTCATTTCTTTTGGGATGGACCCTTATTTCAAAACCTCAAAATATTACCGATCATAAAATAAAGATTTGTTTGGGCCTATAAGTAGAGATTTTAACGATTTAAAAAAAGGCACTTTCGGGGAGATATCGAAAGGTTACAGCAATGTTGGACCAAGCATGTTGAAGTTCAAAATACAAATACAAATGCAATATGAATAACAATTATTTTGTTTTCATCGTCATTCCAGAAAATATTCCTAACAGTATACATATTTTATGAGAATTCTTAGAACAGAAATAAAAGCATATGGGCTTAGATGTCCAATTTTAAGACAGGAGATATGTAAAATGTGGCAAAGAAGTTGGAATAGAAAATGATGAATTTCATAAACCATTTAGATCAAAAGACATAAAATCATCGTTTCTTTTATAAAATGGGAAGAGTTTTTGCAGGGATTTTGATAAAGTTATGTTTAAATTAAAAACTCAACGCGGGGACAAACATGACCTTAAAAAATAGTGATCTCAATTTACATCCTCTACAAAAACAGTACAGACCATAATTAAAAAAAAGTACTTTTCACATTTAAATAACCATTAAAAAGTAATTAAACGAAATGAAACAAGAAGTATTTAGAGAGAATAATTAAATTTCAAGCAAGACAATGTCAAGTTCACTTGTTAGAGAATGAAAATTAGAGATAAGCAATGAAATTCCCCAAGGTCTTCATAATACTTGTTTACGTTCTTTTTTACCTGTTTGTTTGGCTTAAATTTCTGTCCAACCAGGAATGTTTAAAACTTATGGAAGGAGAGTTAGATTGGGTGAATAAAATGAATGCGAAAGAATTACAAGCCTATGGTTAGTAAATTTTCATGGGAACGCTCTTCCACATCCTACTTTTAATCTTTCCAAAAAATGTCGCGTAATATTCGCCAGTAGTACCCGTGGCCTCCACTCACTCGTGCACCTTTACTTGTCTATCGGTCAAAACTATATCATGGATTCTATCGATGATTTCTAATGTAGCAACTATTTGTAGACCTCCACGCAGTGCTATTTCGATGCTTATTTTGCTACCCTTAAATTCGTTTATACTAAATCGAACGATTTTATAGAAAAAAATGTGTCACTCAATGTAGGCAAAATTCATTCACGGATATGCTTTGCCGATTTGTACCCCCCCACCAAAAATCTCACAATCCATTCTTTTCACTTTCCACTTTAAGTAACTGTAAAACAACGAATTAGTATCAGTGTGTATTGTAACCATAGAATATTCAATAAGAAGTGAACTTTGGCCACTGTAGCCCTCTATGAACGTACCAATGAAGTTACTTATGAAACAGCACACGTCAAAAAATCAAACATTATAAGAGAAATTATCAGTTTGTTTACTCGTACAGGATTTAAAAATCAAGCAATACCAACTCTGATAGCAATGACGTAAAAAACTGGAGCACCCAAGAAGCCTTAATCCCGCAACAATTTTGTGAACCGGTGTGGTTATGCTTCCAAATGAGATGCTGCAAACCAGTTTCAGTGTCAATAAATACACAAATAACACAATAATGGTAATAATAATAAAATGATTAATTCTTTATCTTTTCCTTATAGCACTGTAACAGCTTGGATTAACAGTCGACTATAAACAAACCTGTAATCTACATTAAGTACTCACTTAAAACTGCCTGCGTTCGTTATCACGTATCAACAAAGTGCTATGTGTATATATATGGTTATGTTTATATTAAGCCAAAGTTGTGCAAGCATAACAAAAACATAATAACATGCCACAATTTTTTATTGGGTAATTTTCCAGCTCCCATCTTGTCTTATAGTGTCGTGTACGGTATAAAATTACTTAACTCTCCCCCCCCCCCCCTCAATGTAACAGATTACTACGCAAACAGAAAAAAAATGTTGATTGTTCTCCGCAAGCTAATAAGATCAGATATTAAATAAGCTGCAAATCTAAATGCTATATTAAAACGTAATTAGTTCAATTATTAGTAGAATGTTTAAAAAGTTTCTCAGTCTCTTTAAGTAAATGCCCAACTGAATCTTCAAACCTCAATTTCATGTTACACTAACATGTAGTACGAACATAAATTTCACTCAACAAGCAATTCAAAGAAAATTTAAAAGACGATTATTTTAACATTAAATATAATGTGATGTAATAAAACAATTTATTATATAATACATTATTGTACAACGTGTAAAAAAAGTATCATGAACACTGAAAAAAATAATTTCTCGAGTGGTCAATCTCTCCAGCACCTTGATGAAGACTCCAAAAATAATTTTTGGACTTGGGATGCCCCTTTCTTACTGTTCTGTCCAGCTATTTCATACCAATTCTATTGGGTTGAGGTCTGGACTCTGTGATGACCATGTCATCATTTTGAGCATTGTTTGATCTTCTTGGTTCGTTAGATAGTGTCCTTACAAAACGTTGAAGTAAGTTTAGGATCGTTGTCTTGCACCACTACGAATACCTTCCCGATTAATCGCAACCCATGGCATTTTTAGTCACAAATGTTTATAATCTTCTTTCCTCATAATGCCAACGACTTTTACTAAGTCTACAACTCCAGCCAAAGAGAAGCACCCCCACACTAAAACGAACCCACCTCCGTGCTTGACAATCAGAACGATACAGTCCTGAATCATATTTTCAGTTTAGACCAACGCACGATGATCCTTCGTTTCTGATTAAAAATTTCAAATTTGGATTCGTCGATCCATAATACGTTTTGCCACTGTTGAATTATCCAGAAACAAAGCTTTTGCGCCCGCTGAAGTCGTTTAGCCTTATTACCACGCCGCAACAACGTTTTTTGGTCGCAATACGACCATGAACATTACCCTCCTGAAGACGCCACTTTATTGTACTGACTGATATAGTTTTATCACGTCCCGGGTTAAACTCCGCAACAATATCTGGAGCAGTTGATCTTCTATTTTGCTTACTCATCAGTATGATGAACTGATCCACTGCAACGGATGTTATTCGTGACGGCCCAAGGCGATGGCGATCCCTAAAGTATCCTGTCTCTCTGTAACGTTGTAAAGTAAGACATCGTTGAAGCGCAAACCCTTAATTTTTTCGCGCTATTACGCACTGATAGCCTTTCTCGATGTAAAGTGAGAACATGGACACGAAATGCAAAATTTCAAAACGAGACGTGAAAAAATCAAGTAAGCGGCACAAGGTCTGATGGTAAATTGGCGAGTCGGAAATTGAAGCTCCGGACGGCGCAGTTTTTTTTTTTTTAATGTAAACAAACATCTAAAACGAGGAATAAAGACAGAAAGAAAGATTCGAAATGTTGAGTGACGGTTCAAAAACATAAAAGCATATTTTTTTTAGTTTTCGACCAAATAAATGCTTATAAAAAAATCTATAAGTGACTAACTATTTTCATTCATAACAATATTGTCTAAAGAGATGGTAAAACAAAATTTATTAGGAGAAGTATAGTTATTCATTGTATAATTGAATTTTAATAAGGTGCCCATATTTCCACGAGCGTTAGCGTATGTCAAAACTTCATTCTAATGGGCAGTTAACACCATAATTAGGTTAATATACTTTCGGGATCAGTAAAAGATGGTCCAAGTTATTCTATTACCCAAACCTGGCAAAAACCCAAATTAAATAACATCTTACAAACCTATCAGATTTTTGCCTCAACTATCTAATGTATTCGGAAAAAATGGTGGAAAAAGCTTTTATTAATATTTAAGGAAGAAAAACAACAGTTTGATTCCAAAAAAAACAAACATGGAAGTGGAAGCCCAACAATATTGTCTTCATAAACATTAATTAGGCATTCAACAAGATCTGATATGTTGGACTATACCATATGTTAAAATTGAACTTACCATATCTCTATTACTAGATCTTGAAATATTTTAACAATAGGCATTGCCTTGTAAGGCAAGAAAACCAATATACGGACCTATACATCATAATACTGGAGTGCCGCTGGGGACCATACACGGCCCCACACTATGGATCTACCAACCATCGGAGGAACGACTGCTGCAGTTAAGTATTTTGATTATTTAGAGAGGCGAATGACATGGCATAAACATATTTACAAAAGAAAATTAGCTAGGTCACAATCTCGGCCAGATGTATTGGCTAATTGGAAGAAAGTCATAAAATTCGTTAGAGAACAAAATATTGATTTATAAGGACGTACTGACGCATATAATATTAAGCTCTGAAGGACTACCAGAATTTCAACTATCGATTCAAACCAACATTTTAAAGTAGTGAATTTAAAATTATCAAATATTGTATTTATGTTTCTTCTGTGCAAAATTAATTAATTATAGCTAATTAACAAATAAAGAATACCAAATGATCACATAATTAAACCCAGCATAAGAATGATTTTAATATATTGCAGAAAGATGTACTATTGTTCTGTGGTAAAAGAATCCAAATAAGCAAAAATGCTATGACTAAAGTTAAAAAACTATGAAAGATCGACAAATAACAATCAACACAAAAGTATCACTGGTAAGAACTTGGTTTTCCCCATATTATTATATGAAGCCGAATCGTGGACAGTAAAAGAAAAAGAACGCAAAAAATGACGCTTTTGAAATGTGGTGCTGGAGACGCATGCTGAGGATACCCTGCACAGCAATGAGAACAAATATGTCTGTACTACAAGAACTCAATATATGTGATCGCCTCTCTACTATAGTGTACAGACAAATCCTAAAATACAACGGCCACAACAATAGCCTTGAAAAACTAATGGTGGAAGGACGCAGTAAAGGCACGAGGAAGAGGGTCGAAGAGATGGTTAGATAAAGTCAAAACGGCAATAAGAAAGCCAATCACGAGGCTCAGAACCGACAAAGATGGAAATACATCGTCAGAATTACAAAGAATAATGGACCATGATGATCACGACTCTTCTGGTAAGAAGATACGACGGGAAGAAGAAGAGCAGATTTTAAATATAATCAATAAAAAGTTTTCTTGTTTCATATCTTAAGTCTGTAATTTTTTGTTCTTCTATTATGATGCAGTATTTTGAGTCTACAAGTTATTATAGCTCATATTCTTCTAATTTGTCTTATTAAATTTTGCTATTCCTTTATCTCTTCCATTAGTTACTTAAAATCTTCTCTAGATCAGCTTTAATCTATCTTTACTCTATTATACTTTGTTCTTTGAAACACATGTCCCATAATCAATTATCAATATAATTTTAATCCTTTCATATACTTATCCTACGAACTAAAGTAATAAAAATTTATAATCTTAACATTTCTTACAATCTTAGTGGTGGGATAATCTAATTATCGTTAGGTTGTTTTGCTTTTTCCAGCTTATTTTGCGAAATAAGCGACCATACCAGCGAACCAGAATATGAATAGTCACATTCCAAAATAGATTAATTAAGATCATTAAAAAAAGGAAAGGGTGTCCCTCTGCATTATGCAATAAAATATCTAGAACGGTTGCCCTCATTTTGCCCATTATATATGAAATATTATCCCGTCTTGGAAATAGTTGCAAATCAGTGTGGAAATGAACCCTTTCAAGCAAAAAAGTTATATAAACAAGAAGAAACTCGAATACAAACAGTTCCAATATAGGAGTGTCCGAATTTATAGGTATAGTGCATATCACCATCATATGCATGACTGGACACGTTCATACGTGTAGTCGTAGAGCCTGTAGCTTTCGGGAAGCAAACAAACATGGCGTGTGAAATCGCAGAGTATGGTGTGCGTGGGGTTAATCAGATGGAAATTTATCTCAGATTAGAGAACGATTGTGGCCCGAACGTTTTAAGCCGAAAAGAAGTCAGCGTTTGGTGCAAAACATTTTAAAATGGGCAAGCGCAGCTGAATGATGATCCGGAGAAGAAAAGAAGCAGATCAAGGACCTCACACACAAATGACAACTCCACACTTTTCGAACATTTGATCAGGGAAGATCTAAGAGTTGTGTTCATAAAATCATATGCGACCTAAACTTCCGTAAAGTTTCGGGTCGCTTGGTGCCGAAAATGCTCTCCAATGAACAAAAAACCAATCGATATCAATTAAAAATCTCACCCAAACAGGAAAAAGATTTTTTCCTTGAAAGCATCATTGCCGGAAGTGAACCATGAATTTATGAGTTTATCCCGGAGACGAAACAGCAGTCCATGATATGGAAACGTCCAACTTCCCTAGTTCAAAAAAAAATCCATAACTCGACTATCAAAAAGGCCACTGTCTTCTGGGATAGTAAAGAAATACCCCCCCCCCCCACACTATCATTTATTTAGAACTGAAAACATTTTTGGCAGTAAAATACTTTGAGAATCAGGGAGGAATTGCAAGACACATATCTGGACTACTTCAAGGAACTTGATAAGCAGTAATTACCGTGAAACGATGTTTAAACCACTGTCATGCTGGGATAAACGTCTCAAGGTTTACAGAGATTTTGTCGAGAAATAAATACAAGTATGAAGTTTTTTGTGGAATATATCAAATATTTTTTTAAATCTAAATATTAGTGTAATTTTAGCTTGCACTTTTAACATCAGACATCCTTGGAATATGTTATCAAATTAGAGTTAAATGTAACTGCATTGTTATGTTGGACTCTATTAAGTGGCTTCCTTTGTAAACATACAACTTCTTATTCCGCTAAATATAAATAGCAAAACAATTCAAATCGTAATACTAATAAAGTTCAAAATTAAAGCACATACCAGAAAATATTTTTCCCCAGTCCTCTTTTGAAAAATTGGAGAAAATATCTGAGAGCGAAAGAAATTATCATATATAACAGGTCCGCCATTTAACGTTTTTTTTTTTTTTGAACTAGCGGTTGTTCGGTGAATGGCAACACTTAGCTCATGACATTTTTGACAGAAAATTAGTTTTATCCTTCCGCTGAACGAAAATGGTTGTGTATACGCTTGAAGAACGCCGGGAAATATTGCGACATTACTTTGAAAATCATGGTAATGTTGCAGAAAATGTGCGAAAATTACGTACGGAGGAAAAGAGACACCGTCAGCTCCGTATGTGCGTTATCTTGTTAAATAAGTAAGAGAGACTGGCATGCTTATTGACAAACCAACGTGTGAAAAACCAAAAACAATGCGTACACCCGAGAATATCGCTGCTGTTGCCGAGAGTGTGCGTGAATCGCCAGGAACATCAGTTCACCGACGTTCTCAACAATTGGACATTTCGGAGATATCATTGAGACGAATTTTGCGTAAAGACCTTTGTATGACGCCGTACAAAGTCCAATTGGTTCAGCAATTGAAGCCAACTGACCATCCAATGCGTTTTCGCTTCGCTTCATGGGCTTGGGATCGACTTGAAGAAAATGCCGATTTTGGGCGAAAAATCAACTTTTCAGATGAAGCTCATTTCCATCTCGGCGGGTATGTCAACAAGCAAAATTGTCGCATTTGGGGCACAGAGAACCCGCACGCAATCGAAGAAAAGCTGATGCACCCACAACGAGTCACTGTTTGGTGCGGATTTTGGTCCAGAGGCATCATTGGGCCATTTTTCTTCGAAAATGAGCAAGGAGCGGCTGTTACAGTCAATGGTGAGCGTTATCGGGCCATGTTGAACGAATTTTTGTTCACAGAAATTGAAGAGAAAGATATTGGCGACATTTGGTTTCAACAGGACGGCGCTCCGTGCCACACAGCCAACGTTACAATCGATCTTTTGCGCACTATTATTTGTGGGGAGCCGTCAAAGATAAGTGTTACGCCGACAAACCAGAGACAATTGAGGCTTTTAAGGACAACATTCGTGCAGCCATAGCTGCAATAGAGCTGCATACAATCGAAAATGTACTCAAAAATTGGACCGATCGTATAGGGCTACTGCATGGCTAGCCAAGGCAGCCGTATGAATGAAGTTATATTCCATTATTAACCGGAAGGATTGTACTTTTAAATAAAAAAAATTGGAAAAATATTCAGTCGTTTTTTATTTATAGCATTTTTTAAAAAAAAAAGGTATATGGCGGACCCGCTATGCAGTCTGTGGCGGTGATTATTGGGAGTACGTTAATCGTAGCCTTGTACTTTGTTTTTGTAAATGTAGAGAGAACCTTTGTTATAATTGCTATATCAAAGAAATCAGCTATTCATTTGGTTTAGCTAGATTTTAGCAAGTTAAACAAAATGAGTGTTGCTTACACTTCGCACTACGGAGCTGTATTTTTGTGCTCATCCCAAAGGTCTGAAAATAACTAGTACAGCCGCTACGAAATACATGGGAAAATCGCGGCAATTTGTAAGCAAGTGGGTATTTGACAGTACAGTACAGTGGTGTGTCAAAGAAAGACGAGAAAATGATTTTCACTTTGTTTTAGAAAATCCTAACTTGACTCTTCGATAAGGTGGCGAAATTTTCCTTTTGAGCATCTCCGATCATGAAACACTCTCGAACATCGAGAGGCAGATTGCTCCAACGGACCGTAAAACACCCGGTCAAGGTCCATGTTTGTGGGAATGTCTCACAAAAGAGTTTTGTCACTTTATACCTATTCATCGACAACTTGAACACCGAAAAAATAAACCAAATTTACTGTAAAGCTTTATTACCGACTGCAAAACGCTGTTTTGGAAAATAGGACGAGGATTTGAGTCTTCAGGAAGACAACGACCCGAAACATCGGCTCAGTCGCCCGATGCCAATCCCATCGAGAATGTTTGGACTTATATTAAGAGAAAACGACGCAGCATCGGACCCTGCAATTTCGAACGAATACGCAGAAAATCTTGTGAAAAGCTTGCCTCGGAGATGCTAGGCAATAATTGATGCTGATGGAGATAAGACACGCTACTGACGAATTTGCTTACAAAAAGTTCGTAACATTTCCATTCCCTTTAGTAGCCAAGAGTTGCTAGTTGGATTTTCTAGTAATCTCATACTCGCGTACAGTGTTAAAGAATTAGAAACAATCAGGGTAAGGCTACTCCACGGTTAGCTACAATATTTCGAAGTAGTCAATATATTTCTAGACCTGTGCTCTTCCATTATCAATATCGACATATGTTTAAAGAAAATCTGATGAAAAAACAAAAGTAGCAAAGTAAAACTGACTACAATCATAATAAGTACCATCAAATTAACTTTCTCAGCGACTACAACTTGGAAGTATTACCACATCCCCCTTATAGTCCGGATCTCATTACGATCGATTGTTACATCTTTAAACCTCTAAAATTTTTCGAAGCAGTCTAAACCTCTACAACGTGCGTCAATAGGTGGTGGAGAGGGAAATGCTTAATAGATGTACTAGGTAGGAGAAAAATAAAATATCTTTCCGCGGACCAATAGATACTAGCAGCTTCTGACCTAGACCAAAAGTAGGCAGCCAAAAAGTAACTCAGAAACTTTGAAAACGTAGAGATATAGATAGAAAAAAACTACAAGTAGACATACGGATTTATATGAACAGAGGGTAATAAATACCAGAGAAAATTGAAGAAAAATTTAAAATAAATGTTAAAAATATAAATTTGGGAGACGTATCGTAAATATAATAGATGAAAGAGATATCAACAGTCTTAAAATATAAGAATAAAAATAAGGTTTAAGAAGAAGACAGAATCATAACCGAATTACTACAAGAAGGAACAAAACACCATCCAAGACACTGAAAATACTATTAAATAAATGTCTAGAAGAAGGAAACATTAAAAATGGAAACTACTAACAGTACTGCTACATAACAAGAACTACAAAACCAGACTCAAAAATTAGCAAAATAATAACTTAACAACAAATTAAAGAAGAACATTAACAGAAAAATCAAATTAAATAAGATTACTGCTATACTTAGCTTTTATAAACTACCAGAAAACATTTAATAGCATACAGTTATTGGCAATAGAAAAGGCAATATATAAAATTTGAGTGGATCACAGATATGCCCAAATAATTCATAACGTACTTCTAAAGTCAAAAATGTTAGTACAATTGTATGACAATACCCAAAACCCCTGTCAGTGAGAAAAGAAGAGTGACAATAAGCCTAAAATTATTCATAACAACTATGGAGGACGTATTAAAAATTCAGTTAAAAAGAAAAATACTCAATACACGATATTTGCAGATTATGTCGTATTTGATTGCCCCTATGCTTGAAAGCTATTGTTGCTTAGCTGTAGGGGTCGTGCTAAAGCGAACGATTTCAAAAAAAATGTTTCGGGGGGGGGGGGGGGGTTAGATCCGGCGTGCGGACCAAGTTGGAGCCGCAGATCGCTAAGAAAACGGGGGCTGGAATATTTTTGCCGAAAATTGAAAATTTCAATTCATGTCTGACGGCCTAGATGGTTCTCACGGGAGTCGCGGGTTTCCCCTCCTGTTTGAATAAAAACTAGGCCTTGGCATACCGGTTATCCGTCGGATGGACATATCTGCACGTTCTTGGCTACAACATTTACTCGACGCATTTTTCCCATGACCGAGTAGTTTTTGAGGTAATCGAGGTCAAAGTTGGGGGTCCGCTAAGAGGACAGGGCTAGAACTTTTTAAAATTTCAATTTTTGTCCCTATCCAATGGTCTAGATAGCTCTCGCGTACGGGATAGATTTTCCCTCCGGTACTTCGTAAGTGACCCTCGTGTGGACTCCCTAAGCCCCCTCGGGAAGCTAGAAAACAACTAGGCTTTGGCACAGTGGTTACCCGTCGGCTAGGCATGTCTACGATAAATTGTAGGTTTTTTTCAACCTACTCGCATAGTTTTCGAGATAATCGAGGTCAAATTTGAACAAAAAAATCGAAAATTTGTTTCGGCGTTATCCCCTATTAAACACGCTGAAGTAACCGATTTTGATGAAAATATTTCTGGTGGTGTGGAGCGGATGGTCTACGTGTGGACAGAGTTTGGAGCCGTAATTCGATAGGGGGGCAGGGCTAGAATTTTTTTGAACTTATGCTTAGGATTATGGACGTTTTGCTGTATCGTCCGTACTGCAGTAATCGATTTCGACGAAAATATTTCCGACAGAGGGGAAGGGGGTTCTACGTGCGTACCGAATTTGGAGCCGCGGTTCGTTAAAGGGTGGGGCTAGAATGTGTGTCAAAAATGGGTCACTAGTTTTTCGCGACCTAAAAAAAGCTAAGCCTCCCGCACAACGATTTTCCGTTGGGTGGGAATATTTACACGGACTACATTTATTCGAGGCATTTTTCGGGCAACCGAGTAGTTTTAGAGTTAATCGAGGTCAAAATTGGACAAAAAAATTCGAAAAATGGTTTTTAATTTTTTTCACAGTGATAGTACTTCTTCGTTTTATAATGATGTCCTGATTAATTGAATCGTATTAAAATAAGAGACTACAATAATGTATTATTTTATAACAGGTGTCAGCAATAATGCATTGCATCATTATTGGGTCATTTTAAATTTTAAATTATTAATAAATGCTGACGATCGTCATTTATTATTCCGGTTTCGCCAGTTTGGGATGCTTACTCCCTGATTAGCTAATCAACCTTGATTATACTTCCCTTATTCGCTAATCATTATTATGGCAGCTCCCTGATCGGTCAATTCTAGATCTGGTCCGAGGGTATACAAAGCGACGTCAATTTCAAGCACGTCATTACCAAGCTTCCGCTATCTGGGAAGTGCCTAAATGACAACCCAATTTCCAACGCCAGGCCTTCCTAGAGCAAAATGGTTAAGGGCTTGGACCCAGGTACCGTTTGCTAAACATGGTAAGATGATGACGAGTACGTTATTATTACATTGCCAACCTCCGAGGTCTTCACTTCGTTAGTAGTGCCTAATTTTCAGTTCTTTCGTTCCAATATGGCGGAGTGGGGTCATTGGCGTGTGGTGAACTCCTTTATACCCTAACGCGAATCCGAGCACACTGTTTTGTGAACAATTTGTCGCACCACTAGTGATGTTCCAAAGCTTCGAAGATCTACGAACCTGTGAGATACAACAACAGTCAAAACAAATAATCCTCATAATAGGTACGGAAAAAAACAAAATACTGATAAACCAAATATAGAAATACACAAATTATTATGTATATTATAACAAATGCTTAATTGCTATACAAACATATGAAGTAGAAACATTGAGACCTTGCTAAGACATATACTGGAAAAGATAGCTACAACACAAAGAGCTATGGAAAGGCAAATTTTAAATATAAAAGACAGAATAAGAATTGAATTAATAGATATCGTAGAACATACATCATCTCTGAAATGGAGATGGACTAATCATACAATGCGACAGACAAGGAACAGGTGGTATAACTAAATACAACAGTGGAGACCGCAGACGACAAAAAAGACAAATAAGACAAACGGATGATTTAAAATAGATTTGGTTAGATAAAAAAAACACAGGTCAAAGCAACTGGAGACAACTTGAGGAAGACTATATCAACTACTGAATGTAATGAGGCCAACATAGATAGAACCCCTTTGAATCTAATCATGGCCCGCTCTCGCAAGAACAGCGGATTCCAATCATAGAAACACAATCAAGGCAATGTTGTTATGGTGAATGTAGAGCGTTATAATACGATGCTAATAGATTTTTTATGGCCTTAACTACATAGAATTGACACTGATGATATTTACTTCCAGCAAGATGATGCCACATGCCACATAATATAAGAAAACATCACGTTATTGCGCACAAGATTCTCTGAACGTATTATCTCACCTTTAGGCTTTTGTCTATAGGGTTATTTGAAAAGTAAAGGCTATGTTAATAAGCCAACAAACATTCTAGCCCTAAAAGATAACATCCGAGCCGCCAAAAGAGATTAAAACTCACATGGTTTAAAATATCCTACGAAATTTCAATTTAATTTTTCAGGTTCAATCGTAATTGATGCTACTTTAATTTAAAATAAAGAAACCCGAAATATTCCGTACAGTTCAGTTTTTATATAAAAACAATATCCTAAAGTGATTTTGGAAAGCCCTTTATTTCTGTGCCGTTACTTAAAGTAGGCAACAAAATCAAAGAATAAATGTCATTTTTACTGTTTCAAATTTGTTCTTTTATTTCGTACACATAAGTCTTGGTTTTATTCACCACCCCTCGAAAATTTACTTTCCTTTTGTTTTAGGTTAATTTCCTCTTTAAATTGAGTTCTCAATTTTAGATATACCTGCGAAAACTTACGTCATCTTAGACTCGCTTATGAAACTGACAGCGATGGCATCATTCATTCGAAGGACACATTACTTATGTGCTGACCTACTATTCTCGATCAAAGACCTTTTAAACTCTCTCCAACATTTCCATAATTCCTGTTAATTTCCTCTATCTACAAACAAGTTCTCGCATAAGTCTTATTAATATTATTTGAATAAAGATATCCAAGTTAATTGGGCAAAAATACACACTTGATAACTTTTCCAGCAGGAAGGTTCAAGGCGACAGCGGTTTAGCATTCAGCGTACAAGGAGTTAATAAACTTTTTATTCTGTAA
Source organism: Sinelater perroti (assembly GCA_036346155.1). Taxonomy (NCBI): domain Eukaryota; kingdom Metazoa; phylum Arthropoda; class Insecta; order Coleoptera; family Elateridae; genus Sinelater; species Sinelater perroti. The sequence goes on from JARFIY010000344.1 coordinate 2,862,598, forward strand.
GTAGAAATTTTGCCCAGAAAAATATCACGTTAACATATCGTAAACCTTGACGATAACGCTATCAATTATTTAATTGATATCAACGGCAATAGCACAATTGAAAATAATCTATAATTAGAATTCGGCGGTTTCTCCACTTGGAAACACAGAGGTATTGAAATTGTAATAATGAAATTAGGGCAGGTATCGCATTTTTAATGATATTCGGTTTAGATAAAAGTTATGAGCACATATAAACAAGATTTTTTTATTGGACATCACAAAAATAAAACGCGTAACTTTTTCAATAATGATAATTCGAAAGATACACTGTGTGTACCGCCAGCGCCTCCACTTCGAGTAAAACGGCGCAGCTACATCTCTAATTCGATACTGCCACAAAGTGGATGTTTTGTGCCCCAAGTACAAAGGTGTAATTACACAAAGTTAAATGAGGCTTAACTTTAAACAACGGACTTCTTGGTAGTTCCACCTCTTCTCGTCTAAACCTGTGCTAGGTGCCCTTGTGCAGACATTTAAAACATGTCATTAGCGTAATAAAGGTACAGTCATGACTAAAACGTGTCTCAGTTTACCAGCTAAATAAGTTTCGCTCTACAAGACAAGAAATCACGTTTCGATTATTTTGAATTTGCAAAATATAGATAAGATACTCAAAGTTTTCAATTAACATCCACCTCCAAGATGGAATTGTCACGAATTGCCCCTATAATAATTGAACTATTTGTTTTGTTTGAGTAAATACATCAAATTTCATTTAGACTTTAAAAGCAAAAAATCTATTACCAAAAACTTTAAAACAACGATAATAACCTATAATAAATTCAAAATTACAGTTCAAACCAGTTTTGACTATTTGACGATAATTTTCAAAATACGTGTGGATGGATAACAAAAAATACTTATTTCACAAGGCGATGACTGTAAATTGAAGTACTAATATACAAGGTGGTTCAAATATGACCGGAACTGATTTGTGTGTAAATAAGCCGCACGGCGCAGCAGCTGTGCGACCTTGAGAGAGTGGAGCCACAACCTCCATCCTCCCTCTTGCTCGAGTAAGAAGCTATTTGGAAGTTGCTAGACTGAAGAGCGAACAGAAGCATTGAAATATCATATTGTGATCAAATTCCTCGCTTTCTGCAACGAGGAATCGTTGGAGAAAACGTCTCGTTCGCTGAAATTCGCCAATAGTATGAAGAAGAGTATCTCTTACGGACGCGCGGAGAAGCCAGAAAAAGTGTTGCAACATTCTTCTGAGATTGGCAGGGAAATATCATGTAAAATTTCTGACAGATGACAGATCAATGCAGCTTCTGACAACAGATGTAGAGGAAAAGATACGATCCAAGCGGAAGACAGGTGGAAAGCGGATAGCCTTCCTTCAAGACAATGCACGCCCCCATACAACCAAGACAACAATAGAAACCCTCTGGAAACTGAAATTGAATCTTCTACCACATCCGCCATTCAGTCCTGATTTGGCCCCAAGTGATTTCTACCTGTTCGGAAGGCCCAAAGCAGACTTATAAGGCCTCTGGTTTGCGAACAACGACGCCGTCATCCAGACTGTTCGAGAGTGGATACGCTGCCAACCAAAAGCCTTTTCTGAAAAAGACATCATGATGCTTCCAGAACGTTGAAAAAAATCGGAGAGGAGCACGTTAAAGACTGACATGTGCAAATAAGTTAGGTACTTTAATTTTTTTGTAAATAATCTGTCCAAATCATATTTGAACCACTTTAATTCTTATGGTTAGCTATATGGGAAATTCCTGTGTCGTTCGTATTCGATAACACTCGAAGAAAAACGGCAAAGTACGACCTTGCTCAATATATTACGACTATTATTATGCTAATGGTCCTCAAGTCTTGTTCTACTTCACTTTTTCATGTTTGTCTGTCTTTCTCTTTTAATAATTCCTTTAAATTTTATCTTATAAATTTTCTTGTTTTTGTAATCTAGTTAGGTGTCCTAGCCATCTTATTCTATTTTGTTTAATTATGTTTCTTATTTTAGTCTTGAAATAATGCTTCGATTTATTTATTTATTCTTCTTTGCTAGTTACCTTCTTCACTTACACCTCAGTAAATTAATATTAATATCTTCCTTTTCCATGCTTGAATTTTACTTTCTTTCTGTCCCATCGTGACCCAGCATTCACTACGGTATAGAACTACCAATCTTACACTTGTTTCATACAGTTTAACATTTGTAAGTCTTAGATGTTAAAATGTTTTAAAGCACTTACGCACTTTGTCCCGATGTTAGGTTTTATTGTATTGACTATTTTTCAATCGACTGTTTTTTCTGTTCCTAGATATATCATACTGCTAATTTCCTGTATATTGAGGCTTTTATCATTATTCTTAACTAAAATTACTTAAATAAGACTCAATGCCATTTTTCTAAAAGTGTGTGATCGATTAAACAATAATGACAGCCATTAATAAAGCAGATTTTAAAGCGCCAGAAGAACAAGAAGTACAATTAAAACAAACATAATATTATTGGTGGCCCGCTGAAATAAAAAAAGAAACTAATTGAAGAACACCAAGAGTATTATAAGAAATGGCCGACCACTAATGATCTAAAAGTCTGTAAATAGCAAGAAAGCTTTTGTATCTGTAAAAATGGTTACAACAAGAGTAAAAAGATGAAAAAGACACTGAGTCCTAAAATAGAATAAACCTAGCATTGACATGTTATTGGATAGGAAGTGCAACAGAATATTTGTTTTCGAGGTTCAAAGTTTCTTCACTCAATTCATCCCCTAAGAGGGTGAAGTGGTGGTGATGTATTTCAACCCAAAAACTCAAGGTATGTGGCACATCATTGTATAGACAATGAAACGTATCTTTGGCAATTAATTGCTATGGTGGTTGAGGTGAGTGTGGGGCATTAAACTCTCCTTAACTGTACTGGATTCGCGTCGTCAAAACCCGGCACCCTTTTAGTCACAATTTGTAACGGACCTGTGGGCGGTGCTACGGCTGAGCCAATCTGCGTGACCATGAATTTAGTTACGAACAGTGTCGTAACCTGTAAACCAGTGACATACCATTTGAGTTCGAAATTATAAATAAAACTGATCAAACATGTACATCTGTTGATTCTGCAAATAATTCTAAGTTGCTTTTTATGTTTTTTGTTGGCAACTTGCAGTTAACGACGCCATCCGAGCCTGTTTAGCTAAATACGAACAATAACATGATCTGATTTCAAGGTTAGAAATTAATTTTAGCAAAATGCAAATTACTGACTTACCAAAACAATACAAGAAAAAAGCGTTGCCTTTAAAAAGACAATTTTTCCACTGGTTAATTTCTTTTGAGAAATGTTGAGACGCGATTCCCCTCTTTTAGGCGAATAGGCTAGTTTCAAAATAATTTCCGACATCGCGCATTCCCGCGTATTTCAAGCAGTGCTCACGTGACAGGTCCTTTACAAATTACGATCACTATACAAATATAAACCGCCGGTTGAAATATACAGGAATCTTCTTACCGGCAGGTACATATGGGCCACAATAGATGATGTACTCTATTCTTTTTCCAACATTTTTCTTGTATTTGTTTGATAGTAAAAATGTAGTCTATTGTTAATCGGTTTGCTCAAAAATCAAATTGATACTCTCCTAGAAGTCGGTTAGTTAGTATTTTCAACTTCTGATCCATTAATTTAGTAAGTACTTTATAAACTACATTTTGTAGGCTTATTGGTCAATGATATGTACATTTTCATGATTCCCTTTTTTAAATATTGGTAAAAATGTAATGAATTTCTAAATGCGCCCATAAAAGCAACATCATGTAAACATCTAGTTATGTAACTGTATGAAAGCTGTTAACGCTTACAATTAGTCAAGGTCCATTTGCTACCCATCGCAGTGGATCTGGACAAAGGGTTAATGGAGACGAATTGCAACATCTATGCGAGAGGTAGCTAATGGGGTAGTGCCTCAATAAGAATGCTGTGTCTTACGCCAATTTATCTTATGCAACGCACATAAATCTGTCAATATAACCTAACTAAAAATGTCAACATTTTTGGGACACTTGTCATTCATGCATAATTTAGATTTAAACGGCAATAATTTTTAACGCCCCATTGTTATGGATAACCTCCCCCCCCCCCAAGCACGACCGAACGAGGGCTATATAATTTAACATTTTAGAAATAGGAATAAACAAATTTGTATTTGCATTACAGTAGCTACCAATACCTCAATGTAATAATACTCACTCTTAAATCTTGTCAATAAATTTATTTTTAAGCTTATTAAGGCGAGTTATTTAACTATATGCAGCTGAGGGTTTTTTTGTTGCACCCCGTCACGCTCGGCGGGTGATACAATGCCTTCTAAGAATCCAGCTGCCACTTGAACAAATAATGTTCTAGTTTGGCGCCTCCAAATGTTTCACGACCCTTCTGGCACATCCGAGCTGTTTAAATATCACGCAGCGGGGCGGGCGGTAAGAGCATTCGAATTCGAAGTGACCACAGCGATGCGAATTCAAGAGCAGAAGCTACGTGGATAACATACTATAAATAGTGTCGCAGATAAACACTGTGTAGGTTTACGTTATTAGTTGTATACGCAAGAATTGTTAGATAATTTGCATAACCTATAAGTAGTTTAAGGAAATTTGTCCGTCTTATTCACCACTGTAAAGAGTTACAATATTATTGATTCTTGCCTTTCATCGAGTAGTTCTTCGATTTCACAAATTTTCATTATCAATTGATGTATTTTCAGGAATTCACTGTATAATGGATCTCTACCAGCTGCTTTAACATTTTTCAATTGTGTGATCAATTTTGTGCTTCTTCTAGCGTGGGCATTCAATATATCACCACTCGTTTAGGTATTTCTTCCTTCTTCTGTATCCCATTGTGTGTCTTCTTTAAACATTTGTTCTAAATATTCGGCCCATAGCTTTTTATTTGCTTGCTTCCTATTTTTTTCTCTTTTTCCATGTGTACAGCTTAGGCTGTTTGTCACATTTTTGCGCAAAACCGTCTTCAATTGATTGTATTGGGCATCTTCCTCTATCTCTAATTAATTTATTTCGATATATTTTTTTTATTTATAAACAGGTTTTTGCTATTTTCCGAGTTTCCTGGTATTTAATCTTAGCTTCTTCAGTATCGTGCCTTAAATACTCAAACGAAATATTCGAACCATTCATTTCTTTCTAGTATCCAACTACTGCTTTCTCTTTCATTAATTTGACTAAATACTTCCATTTTTCATTAATGTATTTTTTGTTGTTATGTGTCTAATTCTGTTTCAATAGCTTCATATTTAAAGTCTATTTAGCCTTTTTATATGTTCATAATTCTTTATTACCTTTTTATTTTGGCCATAAAATGGTCACTATTTATGTCAGCTCCTTTTTGTCTTTTTATGCCTGTCATTTTTTTGCGTGCTGATTATTTATTTTTATTGCGGCTGATACATGTCTGTGGATGTCTGTAAGCTGCATATAAGTAGATTTAACTATTTCTTCCCGTTGCCATTCGTTTTATTATGTTTGCTATGTTTGCCTATTATTTCATCATAAACTTCTTTCTTTATTTTACCCTTGCAATCGCCTATTTCCATTTTCACATCGTATTTCAGGCAGTTATCATAAGTTCTTTCCAATGCTGTGTAAAATTCATCTTTCTGATTTTCCGGGTATTCTTCTACCGATGCGTGTCAATTAATTATTTGCCTTTGATCCCCCTTATTCTTATAAGTATAGCTCATTATTTCACTCGTTCCATTTATGTTATACCAATTTCAGTAAATTATCAGATACACAGGCTTCTTAAGTGTCACAAAAATTCTACGTTTGTGAGTAAAATTGAAACGATTGAATAGAGATTGTATTGTATAAAGCGTTATAATAGTTTGAAGTGGAAAAATTTTAAAGTGGCCGATATTCTGTTCAAATTGCTAGGATTTGGTGAAGCAAGGTTCGAAAACTTACTAGCAACGCTGAGAGGCACACTACTTGACTTTGTAAGCTTATTGAGAACTATTAGTGACCAACAATTAACAAAACATGCGACGAATTGGATGTTGATAATAGTATCCAGTCAATAATTGAAGACATGATCCCCCATCTCCTTAATGCCGAACAATGCCTACAAACTTTTCGCTTATTATGAAGAGGAAAAAAATTAATTTTCGCGTTGGATACTAGTTCCCCATGTACCGTTACAACTATCTCATCCAATTCAAAAATAAAATAAGTGATGTAAAAGCACTGGGTTAGGATTTAATCACGAGACTCGTATTAAAGCAGTTGCTAGAAAGAGAGGCATCCCTACTTATTACTACCATTTACTTATTGGACATTATTTGAACTCAAAAGTCCGGCAGACCGCCAACTAAAATACAATCTTACCGTTCAATCAGTCTACTTCCTGATGTACTAAATCTTTTTGAAAAGCTTCTCCTAAAACGTCTTCATGAATATAATCTACTAGACGAATGGATCCCAATCCACCAGTTCCCATCCAGGAAAGATCATTCGACAATACAACATATCATAAAATAATAAATATAATTCAAACATCCACAACAAAGGATTTTGTCCAGTTGTCCTGCTATATGTTCGGCAAGCATTTGATCGTGTGGCACCATGTCCTTATTTTAATTAACTATGTCCTTTCCTATCATTACTACCTACTGTTATAATCGCACTTATCCAACCGATACTTTCTAACGTGGGCCCTCTATTCTACTTGTTTCTACTACAGACATATCGATTGTACCGAGCACTATATTGAACAGCTTCGCAGATGACACTGTCATTCTCGCCTGTCATGTAGATCACTCACTTTGCGTCAGAAATACTGCAAGAAAAACTAAATGCTATAGAAGATTGTTTAAATAAATGAAACAAAATCTACACATACAGCATACACAATATAACGATCAGTATATCCCCATGTAACATTCAACATTTCCACTTTATAAAACATCATGATCAACTGCTGGCACATTCAAATGATGTAGTGATCCTGCTAACACAGCAAGCTGCAACGCAAATGGCCGGGAGACCTAGTGAAATAAATGAAAGATAAGTCTTCGAGGAAGACCGTTTTAATTAGGTATTGAGATCACAAAGGAGGAATTTGATCTGAATCCTTAACCAAAAGAACAACACACAATTAATACTCAATTCTATTGCGATATGCTGGTTAAAATAGAAGCCACCTATTGCGCAAAATCAGAAGTACAATTTTCCTTCAAAACAGCATCGCTACAACTCATAAAATGTAGTTATGCAGTTTTGCAGTTTGGTTTCACATCTCTGCTTTTCAAATTGTTTCACAGGCCTGGGTACTCTTTCGAAGACCACAAAATATAAATTCCAGATTTTTGGAATGACCAAAGCAAACTTAAGATTTTATATAATTTTGACACGAAAGAAAAGGATCTGCCCGAGCCAGCCGAAAAAGTTTGAGATGCAGAATTGGAGGCACTACTCGATGAAGATCCATGTCAAACGCCTGAAGAATTGGCAGATTTATTGAATGCTGATTTATTGACAGTCAGTAAACGTTTGAAGACAATAGGAATTATTCAAAAGCAAGAAAATTGGGTGCCGGGATACGTCGAAAGACGTTTTTCCACCTGCGAACAGCTGTTTAAAGAAACAAAAGGGACAGAAAAGTCAGATCTATACCTAGTCATGCATTACCATTGACCTCAACATCGACGCAAAACGAAACATGGTTCTAAGGTAACACTCTGTATTTGGTGGAATCAGAAGAGCGTAGTATTTATGAGCTGCTGAAACAAGGCGAAACTATTACTAAGGATCGCTACCGACAACAACTGATCAAATTGAACCGAGCGTTGAAAGAAAAAATACCCGGAATACGCGGAATACGATAAAGTAATTTTCCAGCACACGTCTCGACCACATGTTGCAAAATTAGTCAAAAACTATTTAGAAACAGTTCGATGGGATGTCCTAGCCCACCCACCGCATTCACTAGACATTGGCCAGTACTTTGAATAACTTGTTTTATAACTTTTTTCAAAATAAACATTTAATTTCCCAAAAAATTCTTTAAAATAAAACCCAAGTGCAGTAGCATTGGAATTGTCTTTCTAGTACATCACTTTGCTTTGGTTCGTTTTCGTCTTGGAACAGTTTACAACGGAGCAACATGTCCTTACTGTTACCAAAATAGTGAAAGTGCCATGCAGACAGTAAAAATGACAACTGAAACACTCAACAAATCTACAGTTCGCAGACTTCTTTAGAGTATGTAGCAGTGAGATTCAAATGTGCAGTTTTATTAACACCCTGAGCATTCCAGAAACTACTATCAAAACCGCATTGCGCAAAAAAATTGAAGGGTGCCTAATTATAGAGGGAATAAACCGTTCAGACAATAAAATAACAGAAGATATTCAAAAAAACATTCGTAATCTTATAAAAAATTTCCCAGTCGTTAAAACCATTATATTAGAGAAGGGTCTGCCAAAATCTAACCACTGAACTTAGTATTTCAAAAATGTACTCGTTGTGCATTGAAGTTTGCCAGCAAAAGAAATTGCGCTAGTCCAAGATAATAAAAGAATGGTTGTATATCCATATGTTTAATATCTAATTTAAATTTTTATTCAAATTGCCAACGAATGACACCTGTGATCAATGTGATGAATTTACGACAATAATAAAGAACTTTCATGAAAAAAGTAAGCAAAAGTTGTAGATGAACGATGAAGCGCATTTGGCAGAAGCAAAACTTAGATGTAACTTAAAAAAATCGGATAAAATGTCATCGATGGAAATGGGTCCCAAAAAATTGTTATACTGATCAACATGCATAATCAACTAGCAATCATTTTATTTAAGGACTATTCTAAATAGAAAAGAAAATTGTACCATGTGGAATGAAACGTTCTGATCACGATGTGCTTGTGAGGTCTCGCCCTGTATTTTGAAGTGGGCACTAAGTAACATAACAAGTGACACTGAAAAAACTAAATATCTGGTCAAATAATTGTGTAGGACAAAACAGAAATTTTACTGTTGTAGTGAGTTACCTTCTTCGTCCTTTTATGCGGTTTTCATCTCCAGTCTGATATTAGCTGTCTATGGTACGTGTTTAATTTAGCTCCTCTAATGACCTTTACATCCACTTATTTCTCTAGAGTATACTTTGTAATCGATTGTGTTCTTTACATCTCTTGTTTCTGCTTCAAATGTAATTTGGTGGATTTTCTTATGTTTTAATAGAGTATTTCCTATAACTAATTGATTGTTAGTACAAAATTCGATCTGTTTTTTCGTCGTTTCCGCGCCAAATTATCCAATTGTTGCTAGTTCTTGTGTAGCATTCAACTGCATTTCAATCTCCTGTGTTTATTATTTGGTTAGTGATTCGATAAACCTTGTCTAGGGTTGTTTGCAATTCTCTGTAGAATGCTTTCTGATCTTCGATATATGTATCTTCTGTACGTGCGTATAGCTGAATAATTCCGACCCTTCCCTCTATTTCCGTTGTTATCTACATTAATTTGGAGCTAAACTTTCCCACTGTGTGACTCTGGTTTAGTATCGTTATAATTCCCACACCCCTTTCGCTCTTTCATTTGATACTACTCCAGAGTATCTTAATGAGTAGTTGTTATCTATGGTTTTCTCCGCATTTCCTTTCTTATAATATATACACATCCATATTGAACAACTGAAAAACCCTAAAATAAAACAACAATACAAAGATATGGTTACACAAAAATTAATAATAAAAATCAAAGAAATAGAACAATTGGCACAAGAACGAGACCTAAATAGAAGATAGGAGAGCTAAAAGAAGTACTCCCTAACACAGCAGAAGTATGTGGAATGAAGACAGTCAATGCAAAAGGTAGTAGGAAACGAACAAGATGGTGGAATAACAAAGTCAAAACGAAAGTGAAAAAGAAAACAGTTTTAGTAACTACATAAGAACGAAAACAGAGGAAGATAGAAGAGAGTATATACGGAAAAGGTAGCAAGCAAAACAACATGTACAAGAAGCCAAACATACTAAATGGCAGGAATTCGAAAATGAACTAGAAGACAACTTTTTAACATAATAATAGGAACTTCTGGTAAACTGTGAAAGGGCTAAGAAGAAAATATAGAAATTCGAAATTGGATGAAAACAAGGAAAAACAAACTGAAGATAATAAAATCTCGAAGACTTGAAAAATATTCTATGAAACAAAGTTTAAGAGAGATCCCCATACAAATGAGAAAGTAGAAGAAGAAGACAAAACTAATTCGATAACTACAGAAATAAAGAACGCAATTGAAAAAATAAAACTAAGAAAGGCGACTGGAAAAGATGAATCACCCCGAAATTAATAAAATATGGAAAAGAAGAATTAGCTAATTGACTACATAAACTATATCAACAGGCATGGACAGAACAAACTATACCAGAAGAATGGCAATTTAATATAATTCCGATTCATAAAAAGGAAAAAACCACAGACACTAATAACTGCAGAGCAATATATCTTTCATAAGTGGCTCTAAAAATGTATGCAAGAATTGTAGAAAAGAAATTAAGAGATAAAATAGAAGAAAGACTAGACAACAAACAAGCACTTTTCAGAAAAAAAAGACAAACACATGACTATATATATGTAATGAGAACTATAATAGATAAAACTTCTAGAAGTAATTAAACCATATATCTAGCATTCTTAGATCTAACTGCAGCGTTCGATAGAGTTCCCAGAAATACCACATGGAAAGCGCTACAAGAAATGGAATTTCTTAGAGGACTACATAAAGCTATTATACGAGTATTTGAAAATGTTAAGGCACAAGTACGTATAAACAGACAAACTTCTGAAACGTCTAATCTAGAGAGGGGTATAGAGCAAGGAGACAGTCTGAGTCCACTACTATTTATAATAGTTATGAACCAGATAATAAAGGAAAGCGAAGGAAGAACAAAAACCACCAAAATTGGAAACTGGAGAATGAGACCGGTGAAAATCCAGTTACTAGTATACGCAGATGACATCATGTTTGTGGTGGATGAAAGAAGAAAATTACAGGAAGCAATGAATATATGGAATAATCTCACTCATTAGAGAAAATGGAATGAAAGTAAATGAAGAAAAGAGCAAAATAATGAAAATAACAAAAATATATTGCAACGAAAAGAAATAGAATGGGTAAATAGATTTGAATATCCAAGTGTAATAATTAATAAAGATGGAAAGATAGACAATGAAATAAACAATAGAATAACAAAGACGAACCACATATACTACCAACTAAAGGATAGCCTTATCGGGAAAAGAAAAGTGAGAACCAAGACAAAATTACAAATATATAAACAAACATATCTACCTGTGCTAGAATATGGATTTTAAACCTGAATATTTAACGAGAAAAGTAAAAGTAAAATACACGCAGTAGAAATACGTTACCTCAGGAAGATAGCACGTAAAACTAGACTCAATAGGATTAGAAACACGAGAATAAGATAATCAGTAGAGGTAACACCACTAGAATAATCACTAGAACAAAAACAACTTAATGAATGACATGAGACTGGCAAAGCAAGTTATGAAGGCAAGACCGAAGAAAAAGGAAGGAAGAGGACGACCACGGATACAATGGCTGGACCGCATATGCAAAATTGGAATGAAGAGAAGAAAATCAGAACAAGAACTAAAAAGACTGGTTAACAACCGACCAGTATACAAGATATGGCTACAAAACCCAAGGCCGTAAGGCAAAATGGGAAAGAATAAAGAAGTGAGCTATATTTAGTTACTGAGAATACTGCCTTCATTAAAAATAGTCGACCATAAGTTCCTTCTCAGAAAGTATACCCATGCTTACTCATTGATAGAGCGTGAAAAAATAGATAATTGAACTAGCATGATATGCATATATTTGTCTACATGACGATTGAAAATCTAAAAATTTTAAAATTTTGTTTGAAAAGGAAAGTTCATCTCTAATAAATCACAAAAAAATATAGAGCAAGAAGACTTTAAAATCAGTGTAGTAGAAGAGAAGAAATTTTTTATTACAAGATTTCTTTTTCTGATAAAAACTTTAAAACGGTAGACATAAGGAGGCTTGAAACTGGCCTGAAAATATTCCCCAGGCAAGATCCGGCCGGCCTGTGAGGACAGCATCTCTATAAAAATGAGAACACCTCTAAAAACTTATGGGGCACCGGGTGCACACCATAGTATAAATAACTTCTCCCCGAAAGCCTAGAAGCTACTTTTTCTTCGTCCCAACTAGTGGAAATGAGACGGAGGAAAAAACAGACGTAAATCAAATATTGGAGTGATCGACATTGTATCCGTCACCCCTGATGAAATACAATCGACAACAGAAGCGTTTAGTAGATTGAATATGTTTAGTAGACATAAAAGGTGCAATTCCTTAACTGCACCTAAAAACGAAAAGTAGGGAATCTATCTCCCGCTGACAATAATGAAGTACCGATAATAAATAAAGTAGAGAACCCAATCTCCTATACGCTGATTGAAGCCTTGGATAGCATAACACATATATCCAATAAGATGGTTGAGAAATTGAGGGAAAATCTAAACACTCAAAAAGGCATTAAAAAACTAACTCATAAATTGCATAGGACTTGTGAAACGATTAACACAGACTCCACGAAACAATGGCTAGATATGAACAGATGGGACACTTCATCGTTGCCAACCTACGACGTGGACATTCAAACATTCCCGCTCAAAAATCAAAGCGAAGACAGAAATCAAGATACCCAAATTAAGTTAATTTACGAAGAAATCCGAAAGGAAAATGAGAAGTCCGAATGGGAAAATATTGCTAGAAGACAAGAAGATCTGAATGAGTCCAGAATCCTAGGATAGAAACAATCACGCCCACTACAGGGGGTGGAGAACTATGAAACATGGTCGAAGATAGTTGAACTAAAGTGGGATGATCAACTCTATATCAACACAGACGTAGTACAAGGAAATTCCCTTAACATTAAAGACGACGTAATTAAGGTGGTGATGGTCGATCCCTTAGATAAAACAATGAACACCAGTATACGAAAATTGTATAGAGATACTCGTACTTGCTAGACATAACCGACAATTTCGATATATTAGAACAAAGAACATACTCACAACGGGACGGAGGAAGACATATGGTGCAAGTTGAAAAAATTAAGAGAACAAAAAAGTCAATCGGAATGGGTGGCTCTACATCGCATCGACTAAATCCATCTAAATAGATTCCGTAAGATGGTACAAAGTATATTCTATAATACCCTAAACAAAATAAATATATACTTATATACCGATAGACAATCTTGTAGACAGCCCAAAAAAGAATCTTAAGCCATGATAGTCGACGGTCATGGAAGAAACTATCGGGAAGTTATCCCTAGCATCAAGAAGACTATCAAGGTGGAGGAGGCCAGTGGTATAATTAAAACAATGAGCAGTACGAAAGAAGGAAAACTATGAATGACATGCGCAAAACATGCTAGTAAATTAACCAACTTGAAGAAGCAATCAAGAAAGATACTAACTTTAAAGTTAGGAAGATAGACCCTAGAAGAAACCATGATACGATATTCATAAGGGGAATGGATACGGAAGTTGCCGAGAAGGAAATAGTCGAGGCCCTTACCAAAGCCATTGGTACGTCAACGAAGGACAACTGGACTATAAGTGCTCTCAGACCTAGTGCGAGGGATACAGCAACGATTAGTGTTCGAGTATCGAAAACAAGTTCTTATTAGGAAAAAGCTAATAAGGATAGGGTGGTGGTGGATTGCACTCTACAGAAGACTCAAACTTAACAGATGCATAAAATGCTGGGAATATGGCCATCAGCCAGCTGAATGTAAAGGACCGGCCCGTATTAACCATTGCTACAAGTGGCCAAGAGGGGCATATAAACTTGACATGTCCTAACAGTCCTGCATGTCCAGTATGCGAAGATAGGCACTCGGCGGGCACACAAAACTGTCTTGCCTTTAAAAAGCCCTAGCTGAAGTAAGACAAAACAAAGAACCAACCAAGATTAGTAAAGCTCTTATGGAAACAGGAGCTCCTTCGACGAACCAGCTCCCAAAGCCAAAGCCCAGATAAGCAAAGATGGGAACCTTCTACACAAGAGGTAATAACTACCTTTGGAAGCAAAACAGGCAACAACGAGGATCGAAGCGCCGGTAAGTCCAATAATGCCAACCATTTTACAGGTGAAGCTAAACAGATGTAGAGAGGCTCATGACACCCTTAGTCAGATAGCTAATAGAACTAACTCCGCAGCGATGCTAATCTCAGAACCCAATAAGCGATAGACCACCGATCGCAACGGATGGATCACGGACCAGCAATTCGATGCCGCTATAAAATTAAAAAGTGAGACAATTACTGGCCCCGGTAGGGGAAAAGTGGTCTGGGGAAAAATTGGAGAGCATGTCTTCCTTGCCTGTTACATTACACCAAATATTAATAACGATCTTTAGCAAAACTATTTAGATAACCTGACCACATTTATCAATGATTTCAACGCAAAAAACACACATAGAGCTCTCAAAAAAAAAAGACTATAGGGGAACACAACTGGTAGAATGGGCTGCCCAAAATAACTGAATTTCAGCAAATATCGGGAACGAACCGACGTTTACAAGAAGAGGTTCGAGCATTGTAATAAACGTAATTTTCATAAGCACGAACATCGATGATACAATAAAAAAACTGGCAAGTACTCCAAGAGGAGACTCTTAGTGACCATCGAGCCATTCTATTCCAAGTAACCGCTAGAATACCAACGAAAATGGACCACCCGACGGGCTGGCACTACAAATCCCACGTAGCTACCCAACTCAAGACCAACCTAAAGAGAGCTTTAACCCTCGGTGGTCACACTTCGTAATAATCACACGCTGATCATGTGGGGTCAATTTGACCCAGCATGTTTGAAGTTTGAATAACTCTACGTGTAATTGATAAAACCTTTCCAAAAAAAATCAGAGTATACTTTGAACATTTAAAAATAATTTTCCATTGTCAAAATTAAATAATTTCATAATTAATAAAGTTTAAAAAATTGAAATTTAGATAAACTTCAAAAAAAATGCTTTTTTTTATTAAGAAATCATAACTTTTTAAATTTTCAATATTTTTGATGAAAATTTATATGGATATCCCTTAATATGAGCTACTTCTAGAAAAAAATAGTGCAATGGTGCAACTTCAAAAAAAGGTATTTATTTTGAGGTTCCAAGTGCAAAAATTGTAAAAAATAAGAGACAGGTTTTTTTCGAAAAAAAGTTGTTTATTAACAAATTATTATGGAAAATAATTAATAAAAATTATACTCTTGTCCTCCACAGTCGTAGCACAAAAACATGCGGTGATTATCGCACATAGAACGATGACACACAGCTTTTATTTTTATATCTCTCTCTTGGACACAATTGACATCGCTTTTTTTTTTTGAAAAATTACGTACTCCCTCTAAATTCCTTTCCTCATTATCTTTCTTCAGAATGGATTCAATGCTTTTTTTAATGGCAATAGGCAGTGCTGGTATCTGTAGTCGATCTTGCAAAGTCGGTATAGTGAGATAATCAACAAGTGATTGAAAACATTGTCTTGCTGTGACTTTCCCATTATTTCCAAGAGAGACATTTTTGCATTTAAGCAAAATTCTTACGTTGACAGCAGCTTGATCAAGCACGGCAAAGAAATACCGCACGGGCCACCTACGAGTTCCTCTAGAGACGGTATACGTATGACTTAACTGATCGAAGGCGTCAGTTCCGCCTTTTGTTGCATTGTAATGTAATACGATGTTAGGTTTGCCATCAGTTACCTGCGTTGTTTTTAGATAGGACGATACGATGAGAACAATCTTATGTTTTTTTGGAGTGTGCGATAAGAGTGTTATATCACGCGTAAAGCAACACTTCGTGTCTGGAGGATTTTTAGATGCAATCAACATTTCAGCCGGTAATTCTCTTTTGTTTTTACGATTCGTGCCAGTAATCGTCATATTATATGGTGGCTTTAGCATATTTTCCAATAGCGGAATGGAGGTGAACCAATTGTCACACGTAACAGTTCGATCGGTTCCATGAATCAGGATAGTAACTCCCTAAATAAGGGATACCGTGATCATCATCCTCATCGTCATCCATGTCGCTGCTTACTTGGTACGATTCATGGTCTTCCTCGACATTAGATTATTCGCCTCCGAAAATTTCTTTTTTGTTATTTTCGGAAAGCAATGTTTCTTGAACGCCATGTAGTCGTAGATTATATGCCATCTTTAATAATAATGGTATTATACCCTTTGCACTTGTTAAAAAAATTTATGTTTGAGGAAATATGTACATACCTTTTATTACACAATTTAAACCACTAATATGCAAAAAAAAATTAATGAAAAATCTATTCAAACTAACGACTTGGTTATATGGAGTCAGAATGACCCCAGAAAAAATTAGCGTCACTTCACGCGAGAAGACTGACGCAGCTGAATTTATTTTCGCTGTTCTATTCTACAAAGGACATTGTCAAATATATGTATACGGCAGGCTGTCGCGAAATTCAAATATATATGAGAATTAAAACATTTGGGGTCAAATTGACCCCAGGTGACCACCGAGGCTTAAGTAACATTACAACACACATAAGTTCAAGAGAATTGACACAGATTTTAATCAAAAGTTGCAAAGATACATTGCTCCGATCCCCACGGTCTAGAAACAGATAGCCTGTTTGGTGGGGAAAGGAAATGTCCAAACTACGAGAAACATGGATCAGCACAAGAAGAGTTTGGACACGTAAAAAAAAACGCGACGCCCGACTCTTTAACAACCAGCTATAATCCTTATTGCGAAGCAAGAAAAACTTGTAAGATCCTGGAGGAACTGGATAACAATATTTGGGGTGGTGGATATAAAATTCAGCAGGAGAACACAACCCCTTACGGACCGAGGAATTTACCAAAACAATTAACTATTTATTTCCAATAAAACCGATAATCATATGGGACCTTGATAATGCATCGTGTGAAGATATTCGAATCACACAAGAAGAAATAATAAATGCAGCAAGAACCCTAAATACGAAAAAGCACCTGGCCCAGATGGGATCCCCCAGAGGTGGCCAAGTTAGTAATCGAATCTTGCTCTGCACTTATGGAAAATAAAATCCTTTCTGACGGAATGGAAAGAGCAAACCTAATTTTGATACAAAAATCTCGTAAATTACCAGGAGGACCGCGGCAGCGTGAGTAGTCGTGTGCACGGCCCCGTCACGAGGTGCTAATTTGACGTGTTGTTGGGCGGATGGAAACGACTTTGAAAGTGTGGCAGTGAATGTAAAAGAAAGTGGGAGAGTTGATGACTGTGGGTGAATAAAAGCATTAGAGACCTAAGCGTGTAAATGTACAAAATTAATGAATTACACAAAGTCCCGCTGGCGCGAGTGCGGGAACCAAACAGCTGAGCAGCGCGAGCGACCGACGCGCGTGACCTAGAGCGTTAGAGGCTAGCGAGGGACGCATAAAATAGAGGAGAGTACGTGACTGATAAAGATACCGTTGCCCCGTACACCAACGCAATATGATAGCGAAGAATCTTCAAGGGAGGAGCGAAAAAGGAAAAGAAGGGTGGCCGAGGATGGGAGTAGCGATTCAACAAAAAAAAGTGAAAAATCAAGTAGCGCCCCAGACAAAAACAGGTTAATTGGAACAGCAAGTAAGCTCCAAGAAAAGGAAGACGCCAAATTAGACCAAATATTAAGCTTGTTACAAAACCTAACGCTAGAGGTGAACCAGATAATACGTCAAGATCAACGAGAATACAACGAGGAAATAAGGAAATTAAAGCTCGAAAATGAGATGAGAAAGCAAGAGAAGAGCGCAATAACAAAGGAATGTGATGAGATTAAAAAAGAGCTGAGAGAAACAAATATAAGATTGGAACAACCAGAAAGAGAAAAGAGAATGAATAATGTGGTAATATCGGGACTTATTTAAGGCAAGGGATGGAAAATTTTATACAACAAAAACTATTAGGTTGGTGCAATATAAATGCAGGTTTTTAGATTTTTTGTATTTAGCTCAAGTTTAACCCAATAAATCGTTGTTTCAACTTGCAGTGTTATATATCATTCGAAAGATTATTTCATGCTCTTTCTAAATATCTGTTTGAAATTTATCGTTAATTTTTTTTCTGTCAATAATTTGGCTTTTAATTACAGATGTCGAAACGCGATTTTCGCTACATTTTCTTCTATGAGTTCAAGCTAGGACGTAATGCAGCTCAAACCGCTCGGAACATCAACACAGTTTGGGGCGATGGAAGTGTCAACGAATGTACGGTGCAACGTTGGTATCAGAAGTTTCGTTCCGGCAATACCAGCCTCGATGATGAGCCTCATGCCAGACGTCCATCAGCCATTGACAATGAGCAATTGAAGCAGTTAATCGAAGCCGATCCCCGTAAAACCACACGAGAGCTTGCTGAAGAGCTCAACGTCGACCAATCAACCGTCGTTCGCCATTTAAAGCAAACTGGAAAGACAAAAAAGCTCGATGAATGGGTTCTGCACGAATTGACCGAACAGCAAACAACTCGTCGTTTGAAATGGCGTATTCGTTCATTCAGCGTAACAACAATGATCCTTTTCTCGGTCGAATTGTAACATGCGATGAAAAGTGGATTCTCCACGACAATCGGCGACGTTCGGCTCAGTGGTTGGACCGCGATCAAGCACCACAACACTTTCCGAAGCCGGCATTGGACCCAACGAAGGTTATGGTGACTGTTTGGTGGTCTGCGGCCGGTCTCATCCACCACAGCTTCCTGAAACAATTACGGCAGAAGAGTACTGTCAGAAAATCGACGAAATGCACCGGCATTGGTCAACAGAAAAGGACCAATCCTTCTCCACGACAACGCACGGCCGCACGTCGCACAACCGACCCTACAGAAGTTGAACGAACTGGGCTATGAAACTCTGCCTCGTCCAAAATACTCACCGGATCTCTCGCCTACTGATTACCACTTTTTCAAGCATCTCGACAACTTCCTTCACGAGAAATGCTTCAAAAATCACGACGATACCAAAAACGCCTTCGCCGACTTCATCACCTCCAGTACTCCGGATTTCTACGCTATCGGCATAAATAAACTATTTCGCGTTGGCGAAAATATGTTGATTCTAATGGTTTTTATTTCGATTAAAAAACTTGTTTTTGAGCTGCGTTATGATGCTTTAAAAATAAAGGTTAAAAACCTGCATGTATATTGCATAAACCTATAAGAAATGAGCATTTCAATTCAAACTGCTTATAAACTAGAGCCTAAGATTTGCTTAATAAAACTAGAGCTTTGAGGAAAAATGCAGTTAATGAAGAATAAAATGAAGCTGAAAAATATGAGGGGCGATAGGACATTTATTAATAATGCTCTATCAAGAAAACAAAAAGAAATAGACAAACAAATCAAAAAAAGAGCGGAAGAAGAAAAGAATCATGGAAAAGCTGTGAAAATTGGATACCAAAAGTTGACCGTAGAAGGAAAAGAATGGAAATGGGACACGGAAAAGAATACACTGGTGGAGAATAAAGGCAGAGAAAATCCAGTAGTTAATACTTCAAAAAACTGACTGCGACGCTGACCCGACACACGAAGATGAAAATGGCAAATAATAAGGACATGCAAAAGGATAATAAAATATGTGAATACGATAGAGAAGTCAAGGGAGAAAACTTAAGAATAGGTACGTGGAACATAAGAAGCTTAAACGACAAAGAAGAAGAACTTATAGAGGAATTTGAAAGAACAAACCTAGATATATTAGCAATCACCGAAACGAAGAAGAAACGAAAAGGTATAATAGAACTAGGAAGAGGTCACACTCTAATATACAGCGGAATCAGGAAGCAAGAGCAGCAGAAGTATACTGAATTGGGAATTTAAAACAGGAAAGATACTAAAAGTAGAATTACAACTAGGCAAGCAAAACAAAATAACCTTAGTTGTTGTCTATGGCCCCGGTGAAGACGAAGTCGCAAGAAAGAAAGACGAATTCTGGGAAGAAATTTCACAAATAACAGGAAATATAAATGGCAGAGTACTATTATTAAGAGACTTTAATGGAAGAGTTGGGAAAAGAAATAACGATCCATTAGATGTAATTGGTAACCAAGGGGAAATACATAGAAACAACAATGAAGAGAGACTAATAAGCTTCTGTATTAACAATAATCTAATAGTAACAAACACTTTTTACAAACACAAGGACATACATAAGTTTACGAGAAAGGTTAAGAGTAGAAATGAAAAATCTATAATAGACTACTTTCTCATTAATAGAACATATAGGAACGAAATTATAGACGTCAAAGTAAGAAGGGGGCCAGAAATTTACAGTGGTCACTATTTAGTGGTAGCGAAAATACATCTATGCATAGAAAGTAAAGAAAATCACAATAGGAAAATTAGCCTCAAATAAGTTAATGAAACTATTAAGACATAAAAATTACAGGAAATTGAGATAGCGAACAAATTTAGTGAGGATATACAAAGTAAGATAGAGGGAGAAGCAGGACACTGGGAAACTATGAATTTAGAACAACTGTGGCAGTATTTCAAAGAAATAGTACTAACATAAGCGAAAGAAGCGTGTGAAACAACAACAATAAATAAAAACAAGAAGCAAATTAAATGGTGGAATAAAAAAATAAAAGAGGAAGTGATAAGCAAAAAAGAAAAATGGAAAATTTACCTGAATCATAAGACAGAGGATAGCTACGCAACATATAAACAAAAACGAACTAAAGTAAAAGAAATAATAATACAGGCTAAACAGCAAACATGAGCAGAATTTGGAAGAAAATTAGAAACAAACAGCCTAGTAAACCAAAAGCTATTTTACAAAGTATTGAAAAATTTAAGAAAAGATAAACACTGCTCACTAAGGCAAGTGAGAGCAAAATATTGCAGTATAATAAATAACTGAAGAAAATTAAATTATAGAAAGATGGAAGGAATACTTCTGAGAACTTCTCAATCCAGTTGAACATGACAATAAAGCAGACGAAGAAATAAAATGTAATATGAAGAAGAAGAAACCAATATACAAATAGAAGAAATGATAACAGCTGTAAAACACTTGAAAAAGGGTAAAGCGGCAGGACATGACAAAATAAATGCGGAGATGCTGAAAAATTTAGGATGGCCAGGAATAGAATCCTTAACAAAAATATTCAAGAACTGTAAAAGTTCCTGAAGACTGGAAAATAGGAATAACACTACCGATATTCAAGAACGGCGATAGTAGGGAGTGTTCAAACTATAGAAGCATCACAATATTAAGCGTGGTATCAAAGGTATACGAATATATATTGGAAAAAAAGACTAAGAAGTGTAACAGAAGAGCAATCAGAAGAAACGCAGAGCGGTTTTAGGAATGGGAGAAGTGTACAAGACCATATCTTCAGTATAAAACAAATGATAGAGAAAAACAGAATAAAAAAACTCAGAAATATATATGCCTGAACGTAGAAAAAGCTTTCAATAGAGTACTGCAGAAAGAAATATGGAAAAGTCTAGCACAAAGAAATGTGAGTCCGAAGTTAATAGAAGGAAGACAGAGTCTGTACAATAACAACAAAAGCTACATAAGAAAAGACAATTTACAGTCGACAGCATTCAGAATAACTGAGGGACTAAGACAAGGGGGTGTAATGAGTCCAACGTTGTTTATATTAATTTTTTTTATTTGTATTTAGTAACATACAGTCCCATAAACAGATATTGCTACATAAATTTAGAGTAATTTAAGATCTAATGTTCCCTAGTAATAGTACAGGCATACGTGAATTAGTACTTAGTAATAAATACAGTTATATTTTTATCTTTTATGTATCTGTTCCTGGTTAGAATATTTACTTAAAGTATAATTACTTAAAATACATTAAGGTGAAAATTTAAATTTAAACTTCTAAAAGTAATTTATTTATTAAAGTTTTAAGTTTTACTAAAGAGCTATTAAAGAGATCAACATTATTTAACCTATCATTCTGAAGTCTACATGCACGTCTAACGAAACTGTTTTAGCATAACATGTTTTACTGCTAGCAATAGAAAAAAGATTCTTTTTACAGCAACTCCTTTCCTGTTTATGGGATATGCGAAACAAGATGTTTTTGTAATAAAGCGGGTACATCAACAAAGTTGTTTATTATTTTATAAAGAAACACAGCGTCAGCACATCCACGTCTACATTTCAGTGATGGATGACATAATTAAGGCAACAGCAAATAATACCAAAAAGGCATATATAGGTTTCAATAAACTATCACCTGTGAACGTATCAGTATGTGCCTTTGCAGACGACCTTATGATTTGTGCAGCAAAAGAGAAAGACCTCAAGAAAATCTACAGATTTGGGAAGAACTAGTAAAGAGAAATTTAGTCTGCTAAACTCTATCGCCAGATTATATGAAACTACTATTATTTGGGGTTTTTCGGTCGAAAAAGACCGTTTTTTGGTGTTCGCAAAAATTGCAAAATTGACTTTTGCCTGAAATCACTTGGCATGGAATAATCAGTTATAAAAAAAAATTATCATAATTTCAATGTGGTCTCAATGTTTTGCTTACACGTAATAATTTTTATTGTTTATTGTCAATTTCAATTACGTAGTTTGCCTACTGCAATGCGAATAAATAATTTTTAAATAGTTTTTACCATTATTTTGCCATATTGTGTTTTTCTAATTAATTGTCGATCGTTGAAAAACATTCTCAACTCCATCAACAGAAAATGTTGCTGTAAGGTACTGTCGTAACGGCTCCACCTGATTATCCTTATTTCATGAAATTCTAATTATGTATGTCAAGAATAACAAGTACAAAAATTAAAAATTTTTAAAAGTTTTTAAGTAACGAAAAAATTTCATAACGCGTTTCTGTAAAATATTAGAAGCAATTCAAAATTAGTGAGAGATAACTGCTTTAACTAATTCTCTCTGCTCCTCCCCCGCCCCCTCGCTCATTAAATATAGTAGTGCGTGAGGTAGGCGGCGGCAACGCCGCCAAAACAATTGCGCAAGGTCGCGTACGCATACGTACCTCGGCAGACCACCCTGTATAGTGCGGCGTCCAATCGCGATGACGTCACGTGCCGCTAGATTGAATTTATTGCACGATCTGACGCGCAAATTTCAGTACCTGTTCCGTGACATAATTAAGACAAAAACGCGCGCCAAGACGTAGCGCTGGCGCCCGGCATTTCCCGCCCTGCGGCGGCCACGGCGCTGGCCCAGGCAAATGACGCTCGAAAACGAGCCGCTCGCGCTCTGCGCCCGGCAATGCCACCCGAAGAGGATTTCGCGGAAGCGCGCCTCTTGAGCCGCCGGGAAAGCCCTCGCCGCGCGACCGACCGCGCTGCTGCATCGGCACTGCCGGGCGAACAAAGGGCCGAAGAGCGCCCACGCGAGGGTCGCTGAGGGCGCGCGAGGGCCGGGCGCCCCGGCCCTCCGCAGCACCGCGGCGGGCGCGCTCGTCACCGGCCGCCGCCGGTGCTACGCAGTATGCCGGCCCAAGAAGCGCCGCGCCGCGCCGCGCTCGAGCACCTACCTCGGTGGATATCTCTAAGCGGCGGCTGACAGGCGAAACTGCATGCTGATGACGGCTGGCGGTCGGTCACACCCCCGGATGCACCATGCAACATAGCACGCGGACTGTTAATAGCGATTTTATGATATCTTTGTTGCGACAACACTTGTTTTGGATGCCTCGATGTCGAGATTTTTAGCTGGAGCCCGGCGGCGCACGCGCAGCGTCCCGTACGGGCTTTACGTCGCGTGTGCCTCCGTGCCGTATGGAATTCAAATCCCGGCCTGCTGAATGGTGGGACCGTCACAGAAAAACTAAATTTAATTGCCTCAAACCGCACACGAAAGCATCGTTAAGTAGCAGCACTGGAAACAGCATTCGCGTTCAGTTGTTGGTTTATGAAAGGAGTATTTCTTTTGTTTTCCCTGGCAACCAATCACAATCCCGTTTAATGGCCTCTTTAAATTTAATAGGCCTAAGCTACATACGAGGGTTACTCCAGAACTATTCTTATCCATAAATTAATCACTTCATTTAAAACTGGAGAAAAGTGTCTACTTTTTAACGATATTACAGTAAAATAATGTCGCTGCAACATTTTCTGCATTGCTCGGAATGTAAGTTGCTTTGACATTATCACATTACATAAAGATCGTCATTTTTAAATTCTAATTGATTCATTTTTCAGTACTTTACTTTGGAATCTTTGAGTGATGTTAATATTATTTAGATGTCTGTATACATTAAGTAAACTATATTTTTCTAAAATAATCAAAATGAACGTAACCATACCACCAAAAATTAAGGGAAGTCACGAAAAATTGATTGAAGTCTACTTGTCAATTATTTGCAAATCTACTGACCATAATTTAACTTGTAAACAGTTCGACATATTAATTTTGAGAATATACTTGTGCCATATTTATTCGACAGCAACATACCAGTTAAATAATACGTTGACAGCTTAAGTACGAAAGGCGCAACAGGTGGGGACCATCAAGTCGATATATTGCGTTACTCGGCTTTATTCAAAAAAATATCAATAGTTCTTTCGGTAACAAACTGAAACCAAAAGTACAAAGTGCGAGTACAAGAGCTATCTGATCATAATACGTTTTACAGCTTAATCAAAGAAACAGGATTAACACGGCGCAATTATCTAACGTAGAGGTTAGTGCTTTATATAATTGCAGAATCGGCAGGCCTAACGGCCCCGCTGCTAGCTTTGACCTTAATAAATATCACGAAATATAGAGGGTTGAAAGTTAATATTTTTTGTTTAATACGCAACAATTACAATATATTAAAATGTAATTTTTTGCAAAGAAACTATTCAAAATCTCTCTATAAATACAATTGTAAGTGTAAGTATTTAGATTATTCTGATATATGATCCCTTGTCTGGAACTTTCCTAAATCTGGACAAACAAACCTTGTTTGCTGCGAACTCGAGAAAATGCAGTATACAGTTGTCCATGGGTGAAGACAGTCCCCATTGCTGTCAATAAATTTAACAACTTAATTGGGTACTGGGCACGTTCTTCTTCAGTCTCACACTCGCCAATAGTGTCCACACTGTAGTAACATCGTTTATCTCCATGTACCAACGATAATATCCTGTGGTTAATTTTGAGTGTCCTCATTTTTGGGACATAAAATTGCCAGGCCAGTTAACTTGCCACTTCGGATGGAACTGATGTCTTCACCGAAGACCGATATCACGATATCATCGGATAAAAGCTCCGACTCAATCTTGACAGAGTCAGACTCTTGACCGTTATTTATGCCTGATCCAATTGCAAGAAGCTGTTCGTCTTCGTCTCGATTTACTCTCATGTTAGTGACTAAGTTAAGTTGTTCAAATTTTTTTTACAATTGGCAACTCTTGACACAGGATTCCACAACTTTGACACGATTACCATGGATCACGACCGGTGCTTGCTGTCGGAAATCTCCAACAATAATCGGAATTCCACCAAATCGCGTAAACTTCTATCCACGGCAAGAAACAGCAACACATGACCCATTGAAATTTCATCCCAGATAATCAATTTGACGCGCTACAACTCTTTCCATTCTGGTGTTCCTTGCTTGAACCAGGATACAGTTTCTTTGGTTATCTCAAGAGGAATACCAAAGCCGGAATGAACCGTTTTTCCTCTTTTAAGAAGAGTTGCAGCTAGTCCGGTCGGGCGACTGCCTTTACCAATCCATTCTTACTGAGAGTAGTAGAAGTTAAAGCGTTGTAAATGAAGATTTTTCCACATCCACCGTCTCTAGAGAGAAAATAACATTCATTAGACCGCTTTCCAGCAACATAATCCATAATGGTATTATAAGCTTCCTGTTGCTCCATGTTCATCATAGCCACCAGTCTTTCGGCTTCTACTCTTTCCTTCTCCAAGTCTATTCCAGCGCTTAGGTCGTCCTCAAGGCGGGAATCCCAGAATAGGCATTGTTCTTTCCGAATTGTGATAAAAATTCCTCGATATCACGAAGTGCCAGATTTAGTGAATTTTCCTCATCATATCTCAGCAAGTAATCCTCAATCAAAACATTCTTATACTTATTGAAAAGCGTTTTGGAATCCACCGGTGGTCAGTAAAGCAAAATAGCAACAAACAGCTGTCTAAGCTCCCCGGGCATTCCAAATAAACTGTCCTCGCACATTGCTTTGTCTCACTCACTATCATCCTCAAGTAAATTTAATGCTTGTGCTGCCTCTTTCAATGTATTATGCACAATTCCGTCAATTGTTCTTAAATCTTCAAATGACTGGGCACCTTTACATAAAAATATTTTTTAATATCTATTTTTGTAAAAAAAATTACCTCAAACTTGGAGGTCACTAAAAGTAAATTGCTTCTAATGTGTAGTAGGAATAGACGCAAAACAAATTCGTTCCATATCTTTGGGTGAAACTGAATACATTCGGGGAGAATCTTATCTGCACCTCTCTGTCGCTGCTTCCATCCCTTTTTTCTTTCCTATACGTAGTGGTACAGAATCCCACTGTATAAATGTGCACGGACGGATGGATCCTTCTGATTCAGCAGAAATCAATTAGTGAGCTTAGTTTCCTTTTCTCAGCCTTCCTCAAAAATTCTTGCTCGCTTCCATCCTCAAAAACAACGGTCTGTTTGGCTGGCAGATGAACAGGTAAACGTTCAACAGGGACCTCGTAAAAATGTCATATTTGCGAAAACACCACATTGCTTCCGGAGCGGAAATGTACGCAGTGTCCAAATAGGTTTATATCTCGTCCCAGTTGTATACTCCATCCTCTGCGTCCTCATTAACTTGAACAACAGCAGCGCCGTGTCCTTTGTAGATATACTTAAAAATGTACTTGACGCTCTGAACTGATGAGCAAACTTCAACGTTAATGTGAGCGTTATACTTTCGTGTAAGATAAGAGTTGTATGGGACAACCCACCGATTGTCCAATTCAGCTCCACGTACTGTAACTCTTATTCCATCCTTCCTACGGTAATATAATAGATAGCCATCAACGTTGACGTCGGTGCTCTCAAAGTATGGTTTGGGAAAGTTTTTCGTACACTTGCCCACACCCTTGTCTTCCGCCATACAAAGTGCGTTTTTGTTCAAATCTCCACAGGACCACGCAACATGCATGTTTTGATGATTTCGAATAACTCTGCGTCCTCACTGTCCGGAATCTCAGCACAGACAACACTGTCTAGTCTTCAGGTTCTCTCAGTTTGTCCTTTTCGTTTAGAATGAATAACATGTGGCTATGGGACAGACCTATTTTGTGCAAATTATTTAACTTCTGCTTATTTAAAAATGGTAATGTGGAATTAAATTACCTCGTTTTTAAAATTCAATGACAGATAGGTATGCTTTGACCTTTCCCAGTATTCCTCCTCTGTCGCACGTTATGTCGTTTAAAAACTCCGTCAGCTTCAAGCAAATACTGTTGCAACTATATCAGGGCGATCAGTAGCTGTTTCATTCGTCCCCAGCTGACTGGTAATCTCCTCCCATTTCGGATTACACGTAAATGCGATAAAAGATCAGGTTTTCCAAATTTTGCCACCACTACCGTTGCGCCTTAAAAATTTTGCTGCGTGCATCGTTTGCTTCCAAGAGGATGAAAGTACGGTCTAGTCAGTCATCCTGGTCTGAGATGTCGCTGCTCGGCTTAATTGTGTACGTAGTCCATCCAGCCAAGATAAAGGTCAACACCAAGCGTCTTTTAGTTTTGGCGGTTCCATTCAAGACGCTGGTCCTCTACCTTAAAAAACGCGCCAACAATATATTGCTGCGTAAGCTTTTCTGCGTGTAACAGAGGATTAAGTATATTTTTTCCTGCGGGCGGTAGGAGTAAAACTCCAACATGGAAACATTCCGAGATTTCGGTTCATTACCTGCGTCTTCTATGTCTACTGCAACTCCCAAAGTATACTTTTGGAGCCCTGGTTGCCAGCCAGGCTCTCCACCAGAAAAAGCAGTGGGTACGTCATTGGGTCGTAGTTTGGACTGATGATGCTGAGATGTTGAAGATCAGACGAACTAATTCGGTGCACTGCTATGTCACGATGAAACGGTGGTTTTCTGTCTTCCGAAACAAAAACTGCTGCTGCTTCATTAGCCACTGGTAGATTGCAGCGTCTTGGGTCATGCTGTCGGCACGTTTGCACTGTACTTCCGTTTTGCTGATGTTCTTCTAATAAGTCACGCATCAACTTGAAGGCTCGTGCAAACGGATTTAAATTTCGTATTATTTTGTCAATCCTCCGGAAAAAGTCAACTTTGCATTCCGCATTGTAGGCAATAGCGCATGGTTGCGCATTAGCAAATTCTGGATCCAAAATGTACAACTGTGCATATGTTGGATAGTTGCTGTCCAACGATTGCGCTGTATAGAAAAGACTGGTGGCCCACCGGTAAGCTTTACCGGTTGGTGGCCAAAAGAAGCAAAGACAAAAGCGCTATTGTACTTTCGAATATTGTTTCGGAAGTGTCTGGATTCGGTTAGCCACATCTTAAACTGCTGTGGATAAGCCAGATTAGCTGGTAGCGAGATATTACCTCTTTTACAGCAGCTGGAGAATTTGGCTAGGATTTTTTTCATCTGCAAAGTGAATGGCTTTGCACTCTGGGCAGATAAAATTTCTTGGCTCCAACTTATGTCGGGGAGGCCGTATCTCTAGGTTTCTGACAGCATATTTAGATGGTGGGGCTTTCCTTCGGCGTCTGTTATTGCCGCAATCTCTGCTGCTGTTGCTTCTGGAGTTCTTTGAGAACGCCACTGTTGCCTTGCTTGGTTTCTCGCCGCTATTTCTTCCGTACTTCTTTGTAAACTTCACTGTCGCCTTGCTTCATTATCTGCAGCTATTTTCTCCGGTGTTCTCTGAGAACGTCGTTGTCGTCTTGCTTGGTTTTCTACTTCAACTTTCTCCAGAGTTCTTTCGGCACATATACGTCGCCTCGCTTCATTTATTGCTGCCCTTTCATCCTCATTCTGCTCACTTCTTCGTTTTCTCATGTAATTTCTGTGGTGCTCAGCTGTTTGTATCCGTTCCATACCAAATAATGCTTATTTGCAAAAAAGAACAGAAAAACTAAAACAATAAGATAAATAGTTTAATTTTAATTTAAATTTTTAATATTGCAGTGTCCTTTAAAGATACGACGATTGTTTGTGTATTTCCGCGTGGCCACGAACGCGTTCCTCTGGCAACCAATGCTTTCAGACAGCCGGGGCCGCATCGCGCTTTAAGGATATTAGATTATTAGATTAAATATGGTGAGAATATACGATATTTGTTCCGCAACAAAGTATTAAGCTATATAATACACAGAATTTCATTTACAATGCCTGTATGTCTACATGAAATTCGAACCATAACGGGAAAATTAGAACAATTAACAGTAGAAGCAATGTAGCAAAGAATTAAGACAATAATTATAAAAGCAATGAAAGAGTCCTGGGGAGGGAGAAAAATAAATAAACCAAATAAGAGAACAGCATGGTGGTCTGAAGAAGTAAAACAAGATAATGCAAATTAAAAACAGGTGGAAACAATATCTATTACATGAGTTGGAAGATAACACTAACAAAAGGTAAAACAGTACGAACTGGAACGATAAAAAAGAAGAAAAAGAAAGAAATAATAACAAATACGGAAAACATACGGAACAGATGGAAAAAATCACTATGTGGAAAACAGAAAATGGTGAGACAAATATAAAAAGACCATCAATGTACAAATATAACTGGAAAAAACATCTAGAAGAAGAAAAAAGAATATCAAAAGAGAGCTGGAAATGGCTATGATAATAATTAAGAATCGTAAATCTTATGGGCACGATAAGATCACGAGCGAAATGATTAAGAAGGTAGGGACTAAGGCACGGTATTACTATTATTATGTATAACAAAATATGAAAAGACAAGAAAATTTCCGATAACTGGGAAGTAGAACAAATAGTACCAACCTACAAAAAGCAAAACAAGAAAAGTTGCAAGTAGTATAATCCTGTTAAGTATAACATTAAAGATCTATGAACAGATAATAGAAAAAAAGCTCAAAACCATAATAGAACCACAAACGCTAGAAGCACAAAAAGGGAAAATATAATAGAAAAATATTTTTTTCTTTTATAGGTACAGAAAAGGCATTTGATAAAGCACCCCGAGAAGAAATACGGAGCAGTTTGGAACATGTAGAAGTGTCCTAAACTGAAAACAAAAATAGTTAAAAACCTTTATAGAACCAATAGAAATCATGTTATCAGTAACTACTATAACTCAAGTAAATTTATCACCAAGCAATCGTTGAGACAAGAAGGAGTGATGAACTCCGTATTATTCACAGTGTTTGTGAATGATATTACAAAGGAATACTATACGAAACTCAAAACACTACAAGTAGGTTGCAGAACATATATATCCGAATGACCACTTGCTGCCCTTGTTATTATAATGGTTGAAAATAAGGACAACCTCCAAAGAAATCTGTTGTTATGGTTTTAACGAAAAAAAAAGAATGAAAATAAACGTGCAGGAAACCAAAGTACTAGCAGAAGTAAAAAAACCACAACGAATAAATATACAGATAAATGAGAAAGTAATCGAACAAGTTTAACAGTTTAATTATTTGGGGTACGGAAGGTAATAATCGACGAGAGGAGAAGATCTGAGATAGATATATACAAAAGACTGAAGAAAAGTATATTGAATGTATATAAAACAAGCGTAAAAAATAATAGAGTTGGTGGAGATGAAATATCTAAGACGAGTTAAAGGAGTTACACTGAATGATCGAGTGAGAAGCTGCCAAATAAGATAAGAAGTTTGTAGAAAGTCAACTGCTGAGCTGGTGGGGACACCTACAAAAAATGGAAAGAGACAACATAAAACAAATATGGGAAGCTAGAATGACAAGAAAAAGGAAAAGAAAAAGAGGAAGACCTTGCGAGACCTGGTATGACATTATAGGAAAGATACTTACAAAAAAAGGGGAAAATGTGGGTGAAAGCACAAGAAATGGCAAGAGACAGGAAAGTGTAGTTTAAAGGACAATGGGATTGACACCTGTGGCCGCAAGAGCAAGGAGGGCGCCACCTAGCGGAATAAAGACTTAGAGTAAGGGTCAATGTAACTGCCAAATATGCGAACCTAGCTTGCCTGCAAGGGGCCAAAAAAGTCATACCTTATAATGGGCGCCATCTGGTCATGTGACGTTAATATCGAGGAAAATGGGACTAGGCAGTTATTAAAGCACTTAATAAAAGCTTTCAAATGATGTATTACATGTGTCGATAACCTACATACAACGTGGTAAAAAATTAGAAAACTCAATCTGACCATAGGTTTTTCTCTCGGCCATCGTACATGATTTTGAGATGCGTATGGCATTAGAAAGGGCATGCAACAAGCTTTTAAACTATATCTTATTTGTGTCTTTATGTTGACTTTGATTTTTGACCGTTTTTGGTCATTTTCGGGATTAAAACGATTTTTTAGAGGGTTACGACCGCTGACACTTTTGTTCCATTTGCCAAGACCTTTAAAAAAATATAGAGAATTTTATCTAAATTGGCTAAACGGCTAAAATGACCTTTACAGATCCCGACACGTGCGCCGCACCCAAGTGGTTAAAGAAAATGAAGAGTCTCAAGGGACTCAAAGGAGGTGCAAATGAAAGCAAAACCCAAGATCGTGAGACTGACACGTTGTACCACAAGGTGTGTCGCGTGGAGATGCAACGGAAAGCGACTCAAGTCCTAAGGGAGGAAAAAGTGGCAGCATCAGCTCTGGATGACCAGACCATCGCTTTGAAGATTTCCAAACTCCCGTCGTGTGTATTTGGTTGCCCCGGACCACGTGACGGATCGACGACGAGACATGTTCCCGGTTCTTCAAGTCCTCGTCTCTCGACGTGCAATGATGCCCATCAGAGTTAGATGTTGTCTTCACCACCTAGACGCAAATAACCTATTCTTAGGTAATGCTCTCGAGATGACCAGCGGCTTCGAGACGGCTCAGTTCACTGCAAAGGAAGTGGTGGCAACCACCAATAGCCTCCGCAGCGCCTGCATCTCTTCATTAAAAGACGCACAAGGACCTGATGCCACCTTCGACAAGATGGACGACGAGACACTCACTGGTCTCTTGCGAGACAAATTCGACACTCTTTTCTAATCTAATGACACCGACATCATGAAGAAAATCATAAAACGCGCGGACTTCAAGATCCTGTTCAGACCTGGAGATGTATTTGTCGTCGACAGAGCCATTGAATTAATGGAGTGGAAAGGACTTGTCGTGAAAGCTCCAGCCATGAAGGAAAAGGCCACTGCCGAATGGTGACAAAGGCCCGCTACATCGTCGAACAAATCAACAGGAGGATCAAGAACGTGTTCAAGGTCTTCACCCAGGTGTGGGACATCAAGGCTCTCCCTCACATGATGGACGATTTGCGCATCGCTTGCGTCGTTTTAAACGCCTTCTGCTCCCGTGATGAGTTTGACCGTGGCGAAGGTGTCGATGTGGCGAGACGGATAAAGGCCTTGTGCGTTGAATCGTATGAATCGTGTCTAGGCGGTGGTTGAGGGCCTGCGTTTCTTCTCTAAACAGAAATGTAGAGTCTTAGATGTGTCGACGACTGACCTCATAGTTGTCCCTCCACTCACTGAAGAGTCACTGAAACTCTTGCCGTACGGTTCATACCAGCGGAAGCACGTTACTATTGGCAGGAGCATATCTTCTCTTCGGGCGCATTTGCCGGGAAAGTGACGAAGAAATCGTCAATAACTGCGGTTGTTTTGCGCCAGTACCAGCTGGATGTGACGTCGCATGTGGTCATCCGCGCGGGTATTCATTCACGACACTCAACACCGCGCGCACTGGCGTCAATTTAATCGCAGGATATTACTGCAGGTGTCTAAATGGTAAATTTGAATCTCTTAAACCAATATTGGCCAAAAAACGAACTGAATTCGTTTCTTGTACATTTTTAGGCGCCCATACAGTCGGCTGCTGTACACATGACATGGTGGTCGTCTGGTACTTTGGTCAGGGCCGTAACAGTTCACCAAACTATATCCACTGCACATGTCCCAATCACGGCGCGGTGTTCCAGGAGTCGATCGACGACGATGGTGGAGATTCGTGGGGTCTTCTGACAAAGAAGACGGAGAATAGAGGCCAATGATCATTGACTTGCGCCTTACTAAGCAGAAGGATAGCCTCCTATTTATAATAGCAAAGAACAAACCGATTAAAACTAGAAAAGAAACGAAAAAAATTTAGACAACAATAGGATACCAAAGTCTAGAGTAGACACACTAATGTACGTAGGCGACATTGTCCTTTGACATTTTTTTCATTGCAACTCCTTCTACTTAGGGGGTTACAACAGTTACAGAACAGTTCCAAACAGCTTTATAAAGTAGATAAGAGAATCAACAATAAAATTCATAAAGAAATAAGAAGAGTAAAAGCAATTTGGCATGTTAAAAAATCCACATAAATTTAACAATACGACACGAAGGATGACCTATTCCATCTACATAAAAAATTTAAAAAAGTGGACAGTATTAAACGATCACAAAACTAGGTAAAGTAGAAGGAAATAATGGAAATATAATAATAGATACTACACAACAACTTAAAAGATTGACAGAATACATCTCGTAATTATTCGAGAACAGTAGATTCGACTAAAACCCAGCTACGACGGAATCATCGATTAGAGAAGAAGAAGTAATTAACGTAATTCATCAAGCAAAAGACGAGAAAGAGACTGGATCTGACCAAGTAAGCAGTAAAATACTAGAGTTATTAGAAGAAAATCTTTGTAACACTATATATAATACAGAACTATACCATCTGATTAGCTCAAATCTACGTTTAATATAATACCAAAAAAAAATCAAAGCAACTTTTTATCTATTAGCTTCATGAGTCATAGTCAAAGGTATTTCTGAAGGTGATAAACAAGAGAGTAAAGGTATATCAGAAAATCGAAGAAAAATTAGCGAAAACCTATT
This sequence comes from Sinelater perroti, assembly GCA_036346155.1. Lineage (NCBI taxonomy): Eukaryota > Metazoa > Arthropoda > Insecta > Coleoptera > Elateridae > Sinelater > Sinelater perroti. The sequence goes on from JARFIY010000344.1 coordinate 2,896,741, forward strand.
TGGTTTCCGAAAAGAACTGGGGACTGGAAAAGTTTTATTTAGTATTCAAGTGCTGATTCAGAGATGTCAAGACGTCAACCATGAAGTTTGCTTGTGCTCAATAAATTTCGATAAAGCTTTCGGTAAGGTACGTCACGAGTAAATGATACAGATACTAAAAACAGCTGGACAAGATGATAAGGATGTACGTATCATAAGTAAATTGTAGCGGCACACAGCGGCGGCACAAGTTGAACATCAAACAACAGTCGAAATCGGTGTCAAAAGACGAATTCGCCAAGAGTGCATTTTGTCTCCCCTAGTTTTTGACTTGTACTCTGAATATACAGAAACAATCGCCAAATCTTTTCACCACTCGATACATAATTAAAATTCAAGTCAAAAAGTCCTTTGTTTTTTCGATTCGACGCATACCTTTTGTGCAAACGGAGAAATATAGTGAGCGAAGTGGGGGCTAAACCAAGCGAGCGTGCCGTGCGCCCCTGAGTAGGCATTGCCTTGTGAGCGCGTACAAGGCGCCATCCGTCGTGCTGGTTGGTTCGATAAGGCAATTTTCAAAGTAAAATTGCATAAAAGTGTGCGTCTAATCGAAACAGGACTTTTCGATTTGAATTTTAAATGTCTATCAAGTGGTGGGGAGATGCAAGTGAAGGAATAATTATTAACGGAAAAAGGCATCAACAATATTAGATAAGCTGATGACATACTCTCATCTTAACCGACAGCAAAAAAAAGCTTTTGGTTTAAAGGTTATCAACAAGAGAAATTATATGGTTATAAGTAATCAAACCAACATCATAACTAATGATATCACCAACAACCCGTGTGGGGTTGCTGGTGCTCCATCGGGCGCGTAAGCGGTCAACTTGCTTTTTAGGTTTTATATAAATGCACTGGGCACCTTTTTTCCCGATGACCGAAGCGACCATAAGTGCAGATGAACTATTAAAGATAGTCACCGACATAAGAATTCAGAATGAAATTGTGAATACACTGCATTAAAGATCCTTAGTAAAACCATCATAGCTAAGTTCCAAACAAAATATTCCGGAATTTCAAGTCTCCTAGTCGGATCTCCGGGGGAAACGTTTAGAAATGATGTTATGATAAAGAGTGAACTATCATTAGATAGAGAAACTAGATTATGTACATGGAACGTCAATACTATTGCACAACCAGAAAAAATAAATAATACTATACAGGAAATAGAAAGGATGAAAATTGAGATAATAGGGATTAGTGAAAAGCGTTGGCCGAGGAGCTAATTGCTGTGACATAGACCAACATAAAGTATAATATTCAGATCATTGTAAAGAGGAACATCAAAATGGCGAACTATCCTGGCTGGTGTTGTAATAGTGAAAGTGAATATAAGCTCCGCAGTAAAACCCAGATAATCGGATGATTAAAGGCAATAAAAATCAAAGTGAGAATGTAGCAAGAGAGTAGAGAGAATAGGAAGCAAATACAGATAGAATCAAGGTAGGATTAGGGAATTCAGTAGCAAATAAGAAAGAAACAAGTACAAGCGCCGATAAGACCGCGGTCTCCGACGGGTAGACTGGGGTCACGAGCAGCGACGCGATCAGCCCGCGAAAGTATAAACAAGACAGGGCCATAGTGAGAAAATCGCAAATGTAATAACGAGATAAATAAGTTAAAAAAACGCGAAAACGGAACTTTAAAGATATTAACAGCAAGCTGGAACAGAAAGAAGTACGTAAAGTAGCACAATGGGAGAAAATGAAAGGAACCTAAGGCTCGTGGACATTATTAACAAATTAATACAAATAGATACACAACATAGAACAACAGAAACAAGAAACCAATAAATTAAAAGGCACAATAAACAAATAAAGAAGCAAGAATTCAGGTACTACAAAAAGAAGTGAGGAAAAAACCTAATAATTTTTGTAATACCGGAGGAAGTCATTGAAACTACGGAAAAACTTAAGGAAAAATTTTTTGAAATAACTGGAATAACTGGAATAACTTGAAATAACTAGAATATGAAAGCCGGATATGAAAGAGACATGATAAATCGAATAGGAGTCCCAACAATGAATGGAAACAGACCAGTCAAGGTGGAGCTAACAACAAAAGTAAGAAAATCTAAATAATGAAAAATCTAAAGAAGCTAAAAGGAACCGAAATATGGATAAAAGATGACAGACAAAAAGACCAAAGACATAAAAAAAGACTAATTCCACACATGATAGAGGCCAGAAAGAAGGGTGGCAGAGCAATCATAACAAATGACAAAGTAATTATAGACAGAGAGGGATGGAAAATAGAGGATCTGGAGGGAGAAGCAGAGAGAGATGGAGGAAAAGGAGCAGGAAGAAGACATAGCAAATAATGAAGGAGATAAACAGGTGAAAAAAAAGGGGAAGATCTACAGATGAAGAAAACGAAACCACCAAAAAAAGTCTAATAGAGGAACAGTGAAGATAGTGAAAGTGGCAAGAAAGCAGAAAACAATCAAGTAAAGGAAAATATAGGAAGAGATAGATATGTGGAAAACGTGGAATTTCAACGACGAATGCATGAAATTACTAAAACCAATTCAAAAAACTAAGAAGCGAACAAGATGAGGAAACGGATAAGGGCAGCGATAAAAGCTATGAAAAGATTAAGAATACAAAAAGAAAAAGTGTAAATGAAATAGGTAAAGAAAAGAAAATAAACAAGGAGAAAATCAAAATAAGCACATGGAATGTTAGAACACTGATGACAACAGAGAAGATGGAAGAAGTATAGGCTGAATTAAAAAGATACAAGATAGAGATAGCGGTTTTGCAGGAGGTAAGATGGGGAGGTAAAGGAAGAATCGACAAAAAAGATTACGATGATATATTGAGGAGCCGAAAAGCAAGGAAGACATGGTGTAGGATTTAAGATATTCGGAGAAATGAGGGCAAGGATTACGGAAGTCAAATTAATAGATGAAAGAATGGAATACATAAGAGTAAAAACAAAGCCGAACAAGACGTCAATCATGAATGCATATGCTCCTACAGAAGCAGAGAAAACAGAGGAAAAAGAACAATTTTACGAGAAACTAGAAGACAAAATTGAAAAAATACCAAAAGAAGATCTGATAATTGTATTGGGAGACGTCAATGCACAGATAGGAAAAGAGAGCATCATAAAGCAAGTTGCAGGGAAACACACAATACACGAAAAAACGAATGACAATGGACTTAGACTATGCTACCTAGCAACCGAAATGAACATGGCCATAAGTAGTACTAAATTTAAGCACTCGAAAATACACAAAGTAACATGGACGTCACCGGACAAGAAGACTCAATCGCAGATAGACCACGTATTAATATTAAAAAGATGGCAATCATCAATAAATGACGTAATAACATATAGAGGACCATGCGCTGACACTGATCACTACATGGGAGCTGCAGTTATAAGACAAAAACAAAGAAAAGTAGCAAAACAGGAAGTAATAAAAGAGAAATGGAATATAGGAAGACTAAAGGAGAAAAAACTAAAAAAGCGAACGAAGAAGAATTGGGGAAAAATATCAAAAATAAAACAAATAACGGATAAATAGAAGAAAAATGGAGCAACGTGAAAGAATCAATAAACAAAACAGCAGAAAAAACAATAGGAAAGGAAGGAAAAAAGAAGAGGAAGGAGTGGTTCAGTGAGTCATGTAAAAGAGTGCACGAAGTAAAAGTGGAAACGAGACACAATACAGAAGAGCATAGAATAAAATACGAAGAAAAGAGAAAGAGTGCAATAAAATAATAATAAAAGTAAAAGAGAATGGATAGAAAAGAAGATACGTGAAGTAGAAGAAGAGAGTAAGAAAGCAAATACGAAAAAATTCTACCAGAAGGTCAACGAGCAAAACAAAGTGCATAAGCACAGACTAACAGGAATAAAAAACAAACAAGGCAAGGTAACAGAAGAAGAGAAAGAATATAAAGAGGTATGGAGGGACCACTTTAAAGAGTTACTAAATACAAATCAAAAACAGGTAGAAGTCACGAGCGAAGAAGAAGAAGAAGAAACAGTTGAAGTCATGATAAAGAAACCTACACTAGAAGAGATGAAACAAATCTTAAACAGCAGCCCCAACGCAAAGGCACCAGGTAAAGATGAAATAAATATGGAGCTAATAAAACATGGAGGAAACACACTACAGGAAAATTTATTTAGACTAATACAAAGAATATGGAGAGAACAAGAGGTGCCAAAGGACTTCGAAGTGGGTCAAATAATAACTATATATAAGAAAGGTGACCAGCAGGAATGTAGGAACTGCCGAGGAATTACACTACTAAACATGACCTATAAGATACTTACTATAATACATTAATACACAAAAGACTAAGAGACGCGACAAAAATACATTAGGACAATATTATTTTGGTGTTGTAAAAGAAAAATCGACAGTGGATGATATATATATATATATATATATATATATATATATATATATATATATATAATATAGCATGGAGAAGACGCAAGATATAAAATATAAATATTATTTATTGACTTCGAGCAAGCTTTTGATTCTCTGGGCAGAAGTAAACTCTTGTCAGCGATGAAAGAACTGAGTATACCTGTAAAATTAAGGAGACTTATAAATATGACACTGAAAACAACGAGAGTTAGCATAAGAACACAGAAAGGAGAAACAGAGGAATTCAGAACAGATAAAGGAGTCAGGCAAGGTGATGCCCTGTCAGCAACACTCTTCAATTTAGCACTAGAACACATCACCAAAAAAATAAACAAGGCAACAATAAGATCAAGGGGGGGGCAAATAATAGCATACGCGGACGACATAACAATTATTGCAAAAAGGGCGTGACATACAAGATATTGGAAGAAATAATAATGGAAGGGCAAAAGATTGGCCTTAAAATAAATAAAAATAAAACAAAAATAATGAGAGTGGGAAAGGAGATGCAGAGAGGAAAGATTAAATTATGTAACCAGGAATATGAAGAGGTAGATAAATTTAAGTACCTGTGGATTATGATTTCCAGTGATGGGACAGAGGAATAGAAATAAAAGATAATATGTTATCTGCACACCGAGCTTTCTATGCTAAGAAGAAACTACTAAGGAGCAAAACCAAACTAAGAAATAATGTATGGAGCAGAGACGATGACAATGGCGAAAAAGGAAGAAGAAAGTTTAAGAGTGATGGAGCGAAGAATCCTAAGAGTTATATTTGGAGCAGTAAAAATTTTGGAGAACGAATACAGAATAAGGACAAACCAAGAGCTAATACAAGAAATAGAGGAAGACATTGTGAAGAAAATAAAGCAGCAGAGAGCAAAATGGTTAGGACAAACAACAAGGAAACGACGAAATGAATAACGAAGTGGACGCCGACCGGAAGACAAAGGAAAGGCAGACCAAAGTTAAGGTGTATCGACGAAGTGAAAAGGATTTAAGAGCAATAGGAATTTAAAACGTAGAGGAGTTAGTCGAAGATAGGAAATTATGGAGTAGGATATGTAAAGAAGTTGGGAACGGACTGGACGGGGTCTGATCTACCCAGAATCGATCTAGAAAGCTTCACCATACATACATACATACATCAAAATGTCAGTGACAAAGAAATAAAAGAGTTCTACTCCCAGACTAGAGATATAATGAAAAAACTACTAAAAAGAAAGCTGACGATGATAATTGGCGGTTTTAACTGCAAAATCGGAAAAGGTCGAGAAGAAAAAGCATTAGGCCCATATGAACTGTGTAAGGAATAAAAGAGATATAGAGATATAGAGTATATAGCATTTTTGCAGGTAAACAAGATTTTATAACCAACACATTTTATTCATTAGTTCCGAGGCGATTGTATATGTGAGGACGATCTCCTATGGATACGACTGACAACATAATCAGGATTCAAATTGATTATATCCTAATAAATAGAAGATATAGAAAAAACCTATCCTGGAGCGGATATACAATCAAATTATAATCCAGTTTTTAGAGTAAAGTTGAGAAAACTTCTCGAAAAGAAAAAGAAAATATATGATTTAAGACAAATAAAAGATTCTTCCCTTAATTAATCATTGCTTATCCAATAATTACTTTAACTTTCAAAATAAATTTTACCGCCAAACTAATGGTGCTCCCATGGAGTTCCCACTTTCACCTCTCATTGCTAACTTTTTTATGACGGATTTTGAAACAAAAGCCCTCACCTCCTTTCACCTTAAACCTACCTGCTAGATACGACACGTCGATGACACTTTTATTATTTGGCCTCAAGGAAATGATATCCTTTCAGAATTACTTTCCCATCTAAACCAAACGATACCAATATCAAATTCCTACCTTACATCAGAGGCTTCACCGATAAAATAAGCCGCATACTAATGCGGCAAAATATACGCACGGTCTTTACGACCAATAGCCAAATATCTGGGCTTATTCGATCAGCAAAGGATCAATGCCCCAATGAATCCCGAGGAGTGTATGAAATACCTTGTGGAGATTGCCAAAAGACCTGCGTAGGTCAAACAAATTGGCAAATATTCAGCCGAATATATGAGCATTCTCTGGTCGTACGGAAAGTCTGTAATGGTTCGACACTTGCCAAACATAACGAAGAAACAGACCACAAAATTAATTTTCCGCAGGCTAAAACCATTGCTCCCATTTCACTAGCAGGATTTACGTGAGGCAATTAAAATAAAAAGTCTCCCTCAGTACCTGAACACAAGAGATGATAGCCAACATTTACCCGTCATATGGAAATGGTGAAATACCCAACACCGTCAATTACGCAACACCCTTAAACCAACAAACTTTCCCCAGCCCAATGCATCTTCCACCAAACGTTCACTTCTAGCTCTATAAATGACAAGGCAAAACACACGAAAGGTCAGTCTTATTCAAAGGCGCTCATTGGGGAGTAGGCAAATTGAGACCCCGAGTGAAGAGTTGAACTCTTAAAAATGGCGTCAAAGCCGACACGGAAACGTCGGGAATTTTCTCAAATACGATGCGGTTCTACCCGTGAACTAAGTTTAAACATAGTTAACTGCGGAAACCTATCCGAACATGATGCGTATGCAAGCTGCCAATTGTCTCATACAGCAGTCTGAAGACGAATGTGATGCGTTTTTGAAGTCTATAGTGGCCACAGATAAAACGTCAGTGCACTACTTAATTTCCGAGTCCCAGAAGTCATCACGTAAGTGGCGCATACCAATTCTCTAAAACTCAAGAAAACCCAGAGAAGTGGTTTTTCTAGAACTGATAGGGGGTTATCCACTTAGACTTTATGACAAATCCCAGAATAGTCAATGCAGCTTATTACTCAGACCAGCTGGCAACAGACATGAAGGAAAAGAACCGATCCAAGCAGAAGACAGGTGGAAAGCGAGTAGTCTTCTTTCATTACCATGCACGCCCCCATACGCTTTGGCCACGGCCAAAACAACAATTGATATCCCTTGAAAATTAAAATGGAATCTTCTGCCACATTTGCGGTACAGTCCTGATTTGGCCCCAAGTGATTTGTACCTGTTCAGAAGGCTCAAATCAGACTTGCCAGACATGTGGTTTTTAGACAACGACGTTGTCATCCAGACTGTTCGGGAGTGGATATGCCGCCAACCAAGAGCCTTTTTTGAAAACAGCATCAGGATGCTTCCAAAACGTTAGAAAAACTGTATCGTCTCCGGAGAGCAGTACGTTGAAGATTTACATGTGCAACTAAGTGTTAGGCATTTTTTTTAAAATTCAATCCCGGTCATATTTGAACCACCTTACATAGGTGTTACGCTGTAAAACTTAGAGGACCACGACTTCTGCCATTTTTCTCTGTCCTGCGTCAGCATTTCCACTCTCTAAACCCGCACTTCTATAGAACCATAGATCCACTTTCACCGACTCCAACCACTCGCCCTATTTTTCGTTTTGTACTAGCTTCATCTTCCAGCATAACCTTCGTTATTCTTCCTTCAGGCAATCTTTCTACATGTCCAACCCATCGCAGACGTTGTATCTTAGCAATGATTGTTATATTCAGTTTATTACATATTTCTGTTTTGCACATCTCCGCCACAGCTCCCCTCCTTTATATCTCTATATATTCTCCGACGTAGCTGAAGTTTTTTTCCACATCTATATTAAGGATCCATGTTTTACGTGCACATAATATTATTGGTTTTATAAATAACACAATTGTCCCAGGAAATCCATACCATCATGTTGAATAAAAAATCCAGAACAAAGAAGGCTAGTGCTACTATTTGGCCAATTGCATAATTACCTAGTAATCAGAGGTAATAAGGTGGCCGCTCGCGGCACCCAGCGTGGGGGCAATGCATGTGAATAAAAAGAAGATAAAAGAGTTTATTAACCGCTCCGCCCCCTGTTGAATCACCGCGAGCAGTAATTTATCAAGTCAATGTGACGTTACATAAGTTTCTTATAGAAACTAAAGTATTCCAAAACAATTTTTTGGTGTTATTGTTTCATTGAAAAATTTGATCAATAGATCTGTTCGATCTATAATACGCCTAACAATCTCCGACAAATTCTTAATTTGTTTTATAATTAATACAACTAAGATCTCATATACTGTCTTGTAGTGATATTCCCTACAGCTTCTATACTCATTTACATTGCTCTTTTTTAGACAGGACGCAAAATAGCTTCCGACCACTGTTTAGGTATTTGTTCCTTTTCAAAATTTTTGTTTAATTTTTACTATTTTATCTTGCATGATTACCCCCCTCCCTTCAGTTGCTTCTCTATGATACTATCGTCACTTGGTGATTTTCTGGATTTTTGTGTATTTATTACAACAAAAATTTTCTTCTTACTTGGAATTTCTTTTGTCACTGCTTGTATATTCTCTTTTCAATAACTCGTCACTTTTTATATACACTTCGTTGATCCTTAACTTCTTGGTAAAAATTCTAAATCTCCTTATTAACACAATACTCCTCCATGTATAGCCTTTTCTTTTCCTGCACATATGTTTCGTTTCTCTTCCAACTAGGCTATGTAGTTCTTCCTTTTTTAAACTCCATCCATTATTTTATTTATCCTGTTCTTATTACACTTTTTTACTGTCATCTTTCTCTCCTCGTCGTACCAATCATTTTGTCTTTCCTGTTTATGTTGTGGTATTAATTGTTCTCTCCAAGTGACACCATTTATCTTCTCTGACATTTTTTCCTCCATTTTTCTTAGCTTAGATTTTAAAGTTGGCACTACAACGTTTGGTTTATTTGCGCTGGTATTAATCCTCTTTAGCAGTTCTCGTATAACATTTGTTGATTATGAAATGATCAGGTAGCTTTTACGATCCTATATGTTCTTTATAAATTTATTTTTTATCAATGTATGATCAACAATTTATTGTTAGTTGTTTCATCTGGCAGCACCCACGTTCCTTTTTGAATTCCCTTGCATTAGAAAAATGCACTTATAGTCATCATGCTATGTCCGGCTGCAAATTCTATTAGTTTTCGCACGTTTTTTGCTATTTCCAACAGTTATTTGTTTATATCCATTCTTTCTCGCAATTTTCGCGATGAAATTACCTCTAATTATCTTTAAGTCATATGGTGATGTTATACAAAAGAAAATTCCTTATAGTTTTAAAGTTTGTCATTTTCTTCTTCTTTCTTCTGCAGATAGGGTTTGTATTTTTATTATCATTATTGTCTTGTATGCATCTTTCACTCTGAACTTTTTAAATATTTTATTTACTAAAAAACTCTTTCCCACACAAAAAAAAATTGAAAAACCAGGGTGCAGACAGAGTTAATGACCAATGTAGAGAAATTGATTATGATAGGCAATAAAATGTGAGGGAAACATCAAGAAAGAGTATTAAAAATTTTTAATATGTGAAAAGAGAAGATACAACGTCGATATTGCAACAATTTAAGAGACTAAACCAAATGGAGCTTTTATTTATTATTTTTCAATCATTGGATTTATTATTTTTAAATCGTGCAGAATTTCAAATTACACTTTACCGTTGGTTTAATCGATTTGGAGCTAAAAAAGCGTTGCGTAATGTATAACTAAAAACTGCTGCCGTGATAGTTTCTTAAAAATGGCAACCAAATAACTCTTTGTGGAATGAATTTATAGACACTCTGCACAATATCTTTATAGGACGAATTTTATTTCATAAACAAGTTGTTACGACCCAACAAAAAGTAAATATAAGAATCAACAGGTACAGTTGCTGGACATGACCAGTTAATTATCTAATGGTTTTCTACAACTTTGGCAATGTCTCAGGTACATAAAAATCAGTTGTATCATTTTGTTAGGCTACATCGATATAAAATTCACCTACACCGTAAGGTATATTTGGATGTCATAAAGCAAAGCGGTTTATCTCTTACTTACAATCACACTGCCGATTTAATTCAAAGTGTGATGTGGCGCATTAGTATAAGTAGCCCATATATAATCTTAATGTACACAATGGCCTTGAAGAGCCTAAGATCAACAAAAATTCATTTGTCAGTGAGGTATCCGTTCTAATGCAGCATTGAAATATTTCAGGAAAGAAACGGTTCCATCTTCTTTTTCATACTATGAATTTTATTTTAAAAAGCGTAACTAAAAATTACAAAAATTAATAAAAAATACTTATTACATCGCTCAAAAAACTCTCTTTAAAAAATATTCGCCATTACTTAACAAGTAAATTAATAAAAAAAAACAATCTTGTATACGAGGTGTGTTCAAAAAATGATATAATTTATTCGTTGGTGAATTTGTTAAAAAAGGCCGATTAATGTTATCTTCACACCTTTGCAAATGGAATACAAGGTGGTTCAAATATGTGCATTGTTTTGAAGGAAGGCTACCGCTTTCCACTTGTTTTCTACTTGGATCCTTTAAGTCTGTAGCCAGAAGGTCTGAGTTAAAAGTTGCATTGATTGTTCCTGCCAATCCCAGAAGAACATTGCCATCGCTTTTTCTGCCAAACGACTCCTCTACGCTCTCTTGTGTTTGAGAGAACTGGTACTCCGCCATTCGCGTGATGAAGTAGTGCACCCACGTTTCATCGGTAATCACTATATACTTTAAAAATGCATCACCTTCGTCTTCAAATTGCTGTAGGAGACAACCAGCAGCTTGCATACGCAGCATTTTGTTCACGTGAGTCAAAGTGCATGGTACCCACCATACACTACCAATACTGATGGACGGCATTGCTCCAAGTTCCTTGATAGAGCTGTGCTTAATCCCGCGCGACTGCATGATCAATGTTTGGCTTGGTGAAAGCGCTTACACCATTTAAACACATGGATCCGTGAACGACACTCTTCCCCGTACTGTTATTGGAGTTTGCGGTAAATTTGAGGGGACGAGACGTTTTCTCCAACCAGGAATTTAATCATAATGTGTTCTTCCATGGTCCGCGGTACCTTCTGTTCCCTTATCACTCATGCAACTTTCAAACAAGTTTTAACCCAAGCAGAAGGAAAGGTGAGAGCTGTGGCTCCACTCTCTCAAGGCTCGCACAGTGCGGCTCATTTACACACAAATCAGTCCCAGTCATATTTCATCCACTTTGTAATATTGTTGAAAACCTTCAGTTGTGTTTAGAGACCGTGTTACCGTTCTTTTATATTTATGTATCTCCTAAGAGACGTGTCTTTATGAAATTTGGCTTCTTTGTCATACAATCTAATAAATGACTAATGAACTGATCGTAACTTTTCTGATGGGCTAATAAGTTCAAACCTTACACAAACTTCTCTAACGTAGTTCCACATGGCACGTCAGATTGATGTGATTATTTCATCAGCTTACAAGAAGAAATAGTAGATGATGCAGTTGCTGGACCACCATATAAATAGCACGATCTTCAGGAAATGAAGATTTTCTCTTACATATTATTTTGGGGCTTCTTTACGGACCAGCCACAGTTCACTTCATTTACGTTTATTGAACAAACCATTTGATTCTTTTTATGGTAGATCGGCAAAGAATAGACTACTTCTAGTCTATGCATTTTATGCATTCTCTTCATTCACACGAAAGCCATTTGTTATGTTTTTTAACTTTCTCCATATCATAAAAATGACGTCTTAAGGTCTCTTTGAATACGTTTAAATCTTTCGCAAGACATGGAGCAGTAATCGCTGTCTTCCATTCAGCTTCTTTATCAGTTAGTTGGGCGTACGCGAGCTTTATTTTGCAATTAAAAATTTTCTTTAGTGCAATTTTAATACCAGCCTTGTATGTCGGCATACATGGCTTCAATCAACGTTTGCTATTGCATTTAATCACGTTATCAATAAATTCAGAGCCAGTGAATTTAATCTTAACCTCTTGCAACTATCTATTGATTTTGACGTAAACTTTGATTATCCGTTTCTTGACACAGTCTTCTTACAAACTATATTTACTTATGGTCGTACAATTGATTCTATAAAAATGGTGGACCTAAGACTTCAGATTTATAAGAGCTGTGATAGAATTTTATTTTGAATAATATCCCAGATAATAGATTAATACTACAACAAACTGACACTTTTTTGCTGTTGGATTTCTAAATATTTTTCTGGTAGTCCAATGAAGAAGAAAGACAGCCCAAAGAATAGTTTATATCGAATATTAATTTTTAAAGAACCGCACTCCAAAGAACAGAACGTTCATTTTGGATTAAGGTAAAGATGATTATTGCAAGCTTAATATTAAATTTTAGCTTATCTCCACCATAATACAATTTACAATCTTTCGAGAGATTGCATCTTTCCTTTTCTTCCTACACTTACTTAATGAAGTCTACTGATGTGTTGACCTACAAAAGGAAGTGACTCTTTTCGGTAATTAAGCAATCTGGTATTATTCGCATATTTGGGTTACTTTGTCCATTCTTGTCTATTGTAGTGGCAGTGATTGGGATGTGGGCGGGCCCGGGTTTATTTCTAGAGCTCAGAACCTGCGTTCATTTAGAACAAGGGGTAACAATGGCAGTCATCTAAGGTGTAATTCCCGACACACCGCTCAGAGATGGTACGAACATTTGAGAGCCTCAAGTTCTGAATTCGCAGGCTTTGCCTCGATGCAAAGGTTATTTTGTCAACAAACGTTACATTTTTCTTTGAATAGATTAATCGTGACATATTATACACGGTAAACCAGACTTAACCACTTTTTAGAACTGTTTTTTAAGTTTCTAATTTCATAGCTGTTTTTAACATTCAATAATAAGTAAGATTAAATTGTTGAAAAGTCAATTAAATATTTCGCTATTTTTATTGCTGGCTTCACATGCAAATGCTATACTAAACTAAAACCTTTTTTGTGATATTATCTCAATAGTTACACGGTACACAATTTTAGATGTGAAAGCAGATATGGCATTAAATTACATTTATTGCTTTAGTGTGTTATGCAGCAGCTGTTGTATTGCATGAAGGAATGTAATCGGCTACTTGAATTTAATTTAGACATGGTGTTTAGTAAACAAACCCACACATAAAGCTGATTGTGAGCTATCAATTATTATCGGAACTTTAAAATGCACTAATGAACTTGTAACAATAACAAAAGACACATAACTAACCATTTAAATACTACTAAAATGTTAGCAAAAAACTAAAGTAATTAGAATTTACTAATTTGTTCAGTTTTTGAAAAAACTTCAATTCTCCAAAAAAATTGTATCTAGATAAAGTCGGCCACATTTGTGTATATTATCCCAAAATTTGACAACTTCTTGGGTGGTGAAATAGTTAAGGTAGTTTTTCCATTAAAAGAACTTTGTATAGACCGAAAAAGTACAACAAATAGTAATACTAATGTGCATGACCAGGTAAGGATGAGTAAGACAGAACATCCCAATTTTGATGCATCAATTTCTGCCTGGTCTGCAAGGAGAGCTAAAGTCTAACGTTGCGTTGATGGAAAAACTTTCTCAATTATTCAACTCTGGGCCGCCTTGAATCCGCTTAGGTGGGAACAGTATACAGGGTGTCCCATAACTTCGTGTACAAACGTGGAAGGATGGTAGAGAACATCGTTGGAAACCATAATTACATAAAATCATGGGCGGAGATCGATAGGTGGCGCTGTACGCGGGCTCTCAAGATTGGCACATGGGCTTCCTCATTGTAGACGCTGACTGCGTGCGATCAACATGAATTGTTTCACAAACGCTGTGTTGACGGACATCCACTTCATCTACGACCTAGTTAATGGAAATGAACGCGCTGCTGTTTGGTTGTATCGGAAAAGATATCAAACAAAGCGCCAAACCAAATCGTGAAACATTCGCTCGGGTACATTAGAACCTTGAGAAACGTGGTCCTTTACAGCCACGATGCAATATATTGGGCGGCAACGAACAGAACGAACATCCATAAATGAAGAGGATCTGTTGAATGCTGTGGACCGAAATCCCGGTACGGGGCGCTTGCTGCTGCCACCGGAACTTCCCGATCAACTGTCCATCGCGTATTGCACGGCGAAGCCTTACATCCTTTTCATCTTCAGACAGTTCAGTTATTACAGCTGGATGATCACCCACGACGTGTCGCGTTTGCACAGTGGTTTCGACAGCAAAGTGCGGCCGACACGCAATTTTCCAGTTTTGTTATGTTCAGTGATGAAGCAACCTTTTAACGTGAAGGGGTGTGAAGGGACCTTGGACAGACCACACGGAACCCGATCACGAGCCACACAAGAACGCTTCGTTTTTAATGTGTGGGCGTGTATCGTGGGGAACAGTTTAATCAGACCATACATCTTACCACCTCGACTAAACGGCCGCAAGTATCTCGTCGTTCTTCAAGAGGTACTTCAACAATACTTAACGATGTCCCCGCACATGTTTGGCGCAAAATGTAGTTTCAACATGATGGGGCGCCATGTCATTACGCAACGTGTCTACGTGAACATTTGGACCGAACATTTGAAACAATTTGATTGAGCGTGGTGGTCCCGTCGCTTGGCCTTCCCAGGTCACCTGATTTATCTCCTTTTGATTATTTTTTCTGGAGTGCCATAAACAACGTTGTGTACGACACGCCCATAAATTCTGAAATGGACCTGGTGGCACAAATCTCCATCGCTGCTACTTCGATCAGCGAAACGTTTGCAAATCCATGTGCGTGCATCAATGCCAATGGGCGCAATTTCGAACACCTCCTGTGATGCTTGTAAGTCATACATTGTACCATTTTGTTGTGTAATAAAGCGTTTTAAACTACATTCTGTCCTTATTGTGTCTTTGTGTCTCTTTAATCACATGAGGGTGACGTTTCGCCCATGCTTTCCTATCTAATTATGGTTTCTAACGATATTCTCTACCTCTCCTCCAAATTTGTACCCAAAGACACTCTATAGGTCCAAGTTTGAGGTCTCATTGTGCAGTTATGTTGGATTCAGACTGATTTGTTTAGTGATTAATGGTAACTCGTTGCGCTTTCATTAGGACTAGTTTTTCTTTACGTCTTCGTTACGATTTATTTTTTATTCCACGTTATCATTGGTTTAAAATGCAGATAAAATATCTAAATTCCAAATTACATAACACTTTTTATAGTATACATGTTTCAACTACTTATAACAATCATTTAAATACTGAAGTTCCACTTCAACACCGTTGAAATTCGTTCCTATGTATTGAATCTTATAAATAGGTTATAAGATACTAATTTTTTCAGAAAACACCTATTTTGCTATGTATAACAGATAATGGCTACTTATCACTTGAAGTAAATGTTAATAACTTTCCAAATCTACTTATAGCAATCTTAAATGTGTCTCGATTTTACTATAATTGGATATATGCAATGTATTGTCAACTTCTTGTCAAAACCTTCACGGGTGTATACCATAGACCTAAAGCAGATATTGGGCTGCCGCATTGGCCAAAACGGGCACGAGCACTACTCATCTTACTGTGAGCCTGCGGAGGCGAGTTCGACTCTCACTCAACTCTTGTGTGTATGTGGCGTCGTAATATTAAGTTAGCAGTGAAGTGCATTGTAGTAGCACAATAATCTCTATTTCATATATAAAAAACAAGAGTTTTTTAGGCATATTGTCGGTCTGTTGTTTCAGACACGACCAAAGAAAGATATTAACCAATTTAGACAACCCGACAGTTCAAGAGGTGAATGGAGAATTTTTAAACATTGCTAAACTAGTTTCACTTCTCATCAAACGTCACTGAAATTTAAATTAAAAGAGAGTATTAACGATTTGTTTAGTCATATGATCCGTCATCGTCTCTAATAGGACTATGTATACTATCCATTAACCCTGTATACTATGTACATATTCTAATTTTTTGTAGTAATTTTGTAGTCTATATAGTTCTAGTCTGGCTTCTCCTATAATAAGGAAAATCTAGGTGAATTTCTATTGCAATCATGGGCGTTGTCTTTATGGCCTCCGTTATGTTATGATAAGCAAGTCCTTGGATCTTGCTTAGTTGTAATTTAGTGTTCTTCTGCTTGATATTAAGCCACTATACCAGAGATGCATGTGTTAGGCCTGGTCTGACCATCATGATGTATGATCCAGTGTACCATTTTTGATATCAAATTCCCAAAATGTTTTACCTCACCTAAACCGCATATCCTATGACATCTTTACACATATTTGATCTTATAAAGCAAAAAACCCAACTTCGCAGGGAATAGCAACACTCTAGAAACCGTGCGACAAAAAACCTAGTCAACAACCTGAGCCATCGTATCAAACATGAGCTAAGGAGGTACATAATTGATTCATATCAAAAATATATTAGCACATACGAATCGGGCGACCCAGGTCTCTGGAAAATAACAAGAAAGATTCTACGGCAAACCCAGGAAATTCCATCTATTCCTATGCAAGACAAGATATTGTGCACAGATGAAGATAAATGTGAAGCCTTTGCCGAACACCTAGCATAAACTTTTACTCCACATCATCACAATGTCACAGAGTACGTCAACCTGATCAACAGACATCTAAAAACACACCAACCATGAAACCGATTTCCCCTGCGGAACTGGCTGCTATAATAAAAAAGCTATCGAACAACAAAACTCCAGGAGAAGACGAAATAACCAACTATACACTAAAAAACATCACAAAAAAAAAACGTTAGCTTACTTATCATCACTCTTCAACGCTTGCCTCAGAGTCAGTTATTTTCCTATCAAATGGAAACATGGACTTATACTAATGTTTCCTAAACCAGGCAAAAACAACAAAAAACTCGAGGGATATCGACCTATTAGTCTCCTTACAACCATCTCCAAGGTTTTCCCGAATGCAATAAATAGCAGACTCAATGATGAAATTTTCAGGCTGGATTTAATCCCCCATTCCCAGTTCGGGTTTACAAAAGGACGTTCTACCTGTCATCAGCTGCAACGCATAGTCGAACTAATAGCGTGGGGCTATGAATCGAAACAATACACTGCTGTAGTATTTATTGACTTAGCTCAGGTTTTTGACAGAGTTTGGATTGAAGGGCTCAAATACAAACTTTCTGCTCACACATATCGGAATCTTTAAAAGCAATTATATTCTCATATCTCAAAAATATATCTTTTGCAGCAAAAATACACGTAGCCATCTCCTCTACCAGACCTATCAACACAGGTGTTCCGCAGAGAAGCATCCTAGGGCCTATCCTATTTAACATCTACCTTCACGACATTCCCAACACCACTGCAAACATTAACATTGCCCCATATGTTACACCCATACATAATGACAGACTGTACTACCGTACTGTATAATCTTCTCTTGGATTGGATTGGCCCGTTTATCCTTGGCATAAGTCTCATCAATGCCATAACGCTTTTACCTATCTTATCCTTTATGTATAACACATGCTGTTTCATAGCGCAGTTATGATCAAAAATGATGCCAAGGTATTTTATGTAGCTTTGAGACCTAATTATTCTTTCATCCGTGTTTCCCCATACAGGATAACCATATTTGTTTTCTCTTCAGCCATGTCTAAAGTCAGTTCTGCTAGTATACTTTTTATTTTAATTAATGCCGTCGACGCTCTAGTTGAAATTTTTTTGCGCTGATTACTAAGGCTGTATCATCTGCAAAGTAGATGATCTCGCATTTTTGCGTTACAAACCTTATTAAAGTAAATATTCCAGAGTACGGGCCCAATAATAGATCCTTGCGGGACCCCGCATGTTATCATGTATTTCTTTCCATTATTTAAAACTAAAAACGATTTCTTAAATAACTGTTTATAACATTAAATAACTAGTAGTCTTTATACCTATCAATGCTTCTAGTATAATATTCCACACTATACTGTTAAAAAAGTTTCTAATATCTATTGTGTTCAAGATACAGAAATGTCTATTTTTTGGGGCTTTCGATCCTATATTTACAATTTTGTCCTTTATTCTTAGCATGGAGTCTATTGTAGATAGGCGTTTTCTAAAGCCGTACTGGTTTTTAGATATCCCCTCCTAATGCTCCATATCTTTTAGCAGTCTATTCGTGATTAATTTTTCTAGTATCTTACCTAGTGGATCTAGTAACCAGATTGGTTTATATCTCCTTGTCTTACCAATATTTACCTTCTCTGTTAGTTTAAGCATATGTTCTTTGTTTACACTGTAGGATACTCTAATTATTTCGTTTGTAATTTTATAAGGGTCAGGTGTCTTTAGAATTTAAATTTCCTACTATAGAGCCTAATTCTTCATTTGTTATTTTTTTCTCTTCATTTTAATTGAATTATTGGTCTTTTTATTATGCTTCGTACGGGGAATAGTTCTTGTATTACACTTTCAGTTTGGTTTTCTGTATTATCCTGGGTTTCTTAAATAAGATTTCTGTCGTTACTCCATGGGTTGTTATTGATATCCTTTAATAGTTTATCCCAACTGTCTTTTTTGCTCTTAAGATCTCCTTTTTATATTCTTTCCTAGTCATAGAGTATCTGCTTTTAGTTTCATTAATCGTTTCTTATGGTATTTTGTGCTGTCTGTCTAAAATTTTTGTTAATAATTACTCTGATCACTAAAGTCACATCAGTATAAGATTCTTGACTATTTCTTATAAAGGTAGGTGTATTTCTATTTAATGTAGCAAAATCATTTTTTACCATCCACTCAAATATTATTTCTTCTCTATATTTTGTTTTTTGTCTACCCCAGTAATTGGATTTTGCATTAAAATGTCCCGGTAGAATAATCCCTTTTTGTTGTTTCCTTTTTGTATTTATAAGGTCCTCTAGCTTTGTCTAAATGTTATCAAAATCTGTATTTTGGTGCATCTATCACTTACCCCATAGTCGTAGATGTTTATGGTATTATTTAATATTTTAATAGCTGTGCCTATTTTATCATCGGTTATCCGATCTGCATACTCGCTTGCATGTTGCCATTACCGTATTATGTGATATCTTGCTTCTCCCTATGTTTACTTGTAGAATTTTAATTTTTTGCCATATTTCTTTATTAGGTGTCTGTTCGTTTAATTGTTCCTTTGTATCTTGACTATTTGCTTTGTGCTTACTTCTCATTTCCTTTAGTTTATTACGTTGTGTAGGACATTTTATTGTACCTGTCCTATGGCCTTTGCATGTTAAATAAAATTCCTTTTTGTTACATTCCATTGTATGTTGTCCCAGTTCTCCACATTTTTTGCAATTTTTCGTTCTATTGGGCTCTGTGCAGTCTCTAGTCATTTGAGACAACTCCCAACATTTAAAGCATTTTTTTATTTTCGTGCTCTCTTGTACTTTTGAGTAGGTTACTCCTATTTTTATGTAGCCATCTTTTACCAGTTTTCTTGCAACCTCTTCTGGCTTCATCCGCTCGATTCATCTCCGCGTAGGTTGGTTTACTTGCTTTTACGTCGACATTTTCGACATTTTCTACATTTAACTTCTTCATAATTGTCTCTTGGATTGCTTCTGAGTCCCAGGGTTATGTACGTTTAGTCCCTTATTTGCATCTTGTAGTTTCTTCTATTTGTTTCATTCATATCTGGTCCCATAATTATAAGTAATTATTTTAAGGGTTTTTTATATTCTATCTATTTTAAGGTTTGCTTCGTCTCCTAAGATGTTTTTAGTCTTCCTCACTATTTCTATATATGTACCCTCTTTTTTAATTATTGTTAATGCAGTGGTCTTTCTTCTAAAGGTCTCTTTCCTGTTCATGTCTAAGTTGTTATCCTTCCTTTTCATATAATTATCAGTTATACTTGGTGGATAGTGTGTCGCCACTTTTACGTCGTATATATTGAAGGCACTCTCCACAATCTTTCTCCATATAACTGGGTGGAAGCCGTCTGAGAGGAGTATTGCGACATTCTTCCTTTCATTCTCTACCATTGCCTTGGCTAATTTCTTCATGTTTTCGTATACGGTCCGATTTCTCGTCATATCTGCTGCCTCAATAGCGATGTATATACAAGAGACCTATGATAATA
Organism: Sinelater perroti; assembly: GCA_036346155.1. Taxonomy (NCBI): domain Eukaryota; kingdom Metazoa; phylum Arthropoda; class Insecta; order Coleoptera; family Elateridae; genus Sinelater; species Sinelater perroti. The sequence goes on from JARFIY010000344.1 coordinate 2,917,153, forward strand.
CGTCCTTCAACTCTATCACTTCAGTTGTTAGAAAGTTGAGGGGGGGCAGTAGAGGGTGCTTGCTACATATGGATTAATTGCATGTTAAGGGAAATGTTAGCATATATATCGCCACTGGTGTCGCCTCACAAAGAACGTGCATTTATTCTTGGAGATTTAAAATACGGAATTGCTCTATGGCTACAAAAAAACAACAATCATGTGGAAATCAAGTGTAACGACATACATGCTTAAAACTAAGTAATAGTCGGACAAATAAAAAAAGTTTCTCCATTTTCCACAAAAGAAGGATACCGTAGATAAAATTTCTTTAATAACAGTAGTTTCTTTCATATTTCAGAATATAGTAGAATATCTAAAAGTATTAAACTTTTGAGAAGATGGCAAGATCATAAACGACAAGGATAAAGATGTTTCGAAAAGGAAGTATAAAACGTAATTAATTACTCGTCATAGAACATATAACCAGCTTTGTGTTTTTTCTTATAATTCTTATGATATTTTTTATCCCCATAGAGAGTTTTAAATTTATTACTACTTAAGTGCCTTAAAAATATTTAGTATGCAATAAAGCTGTAGATTATTGTCGCCAGTTTCCAATAGTTTTAAAAGCTCATCTTCTACAGAGTTTCGCTCGACTTTCTTATTTTTAGTTGTTTTTAGATCAGTCTTTTTAACTCCCTTCTTGCTTTAAAATAAACTGAGAACTACGCTGCGAATCGATAGTAGACGTCTAGCATTTTAGAAATGTTTAAACTTATTGAGACAGGTCGCAGACGCAGCAAATACGAAAGTTTTGCTGTATTTAGTTACAAGTAAAAGTAAAAGCTTATGCACACTTTTACATTAACTCGATTCTATATTGCTAGTAAATGTTACTTTTTAAAGTTTTGTTTAATTTAACAATTGCTTTAAGTATTGTAAAAATATTTCTAAAAACTTATAAAGTTGTATCTACGTATAATGTAACAATTGACCTCAAGCAGTTGAGTCTCTGTAAAAGGCTTAAATATTCAGATAATTCTTAGACCGTCACGAAGGAAAGCATCAGTAATCTGTTAGGCATGTCGACGCGAAATAGCAAGAATTCTAGATCAAGTGCGTAGATATTTAAACATACGAGGATCGATCTAAAGAGAGTTGAGTTGTCATGAGGTACTGATCGCACAGTGACCTATAAATAAATGATCATATGGAAATAAATAAGTAGTGATTATATTAGTGTGTTCATTCATTGTGAGATGAGTAGCGTTCATATATTGTTTAGTAGCAATAAATAATCAAATGTATAGACGGGCTTCCTTGCAATATGTAATACATAGAACTTAAAATTAAAGCATTTTATTTTTCTCGCATAAAAAATTACAGGACAAAAATTATTGCAATCGCTAGTTGTTTTGTAAAATTATAATAAAATTGTAAAAATGTATAAATCAGCACAACTGATTTAAAAAATTGTAAAAACTATAAATAAATCTACGATGAAAAAAGACCTAAACTACGAGGTGGGGGGAGAACTAAGAGACAATAAAAGAATTTTTTTAAAAATTTTGCAAAATACTCGCACAAAAATATAAATATCTTGCCATTTAATAATAAGAAAATCTTTGTTGCAAAAACAGTACAAAACCTGAATTAAATAAAAAAGATAATTGAGTATACGATTATTAAGGCTAAATAGAAAGAACAATAAATTAAACAAAGGACAAAGAAATAAAAATAATATGAATAAATAGGCTACAACACATTAACTAAAATTTTACTGCTAAAACATTGTCAAGACAACTATTAAAAAAACAAAAATGCGAAATCCTTAGTTCTCTAATTTTCCCTTTAACTACGTATGTCAAATAGTCTATTACTAAGCATTGTAACACACACACGTTTGTCATTGTGCACAATAAACCATTCATTGCATTATCCCTATAAACCTTAAAAAAAATAATGTTAGTAACATTCAAAAAAACCATTACAGACAAAATTTTGAATACAGTGGGTCTTCCAATTTTCTTGGGAATTACAAATACACATCATAATACATACGTAGTGCTCAACTGCGTTAAAATGGCTTTAACGTTTTGTCAACAAATTAAAAAGTACAACACGCATTTTTAAAAAAAAGTTATATTTTCTAGATATGCCTCGTATATAATGCAAGTGTACGCTTCTGCGTGAAAATTCAAGTAGCCTTATTTATAGTAAATTGCAAAGAGATATTCTTTCTTAAACAGGACTCACCTCCATTGAAGAAGATTGAAGAATTTAAAACATAAATTCACTGTGATAGAATGCTATAGGAAAATTAAAGATATGAACGCGACAAAATAGTATTCTTTGAAAGTCTCGTTCCCAATTCCCGGTGTAGAACCGCGCTGCTTGGGGGTAGGTTGAAAGACTGAAAGTTAACAGAATCAGCAAAATTTAAAATACCAAAGTATCGATACTTTTAATTTAATTCTGAATTACACAGATGGTTGCCCTTAATATACAACTACATTTATTCTATGTTTCATGTTGTTCTGTAACTGGTTGTAATTTTGACAAGGTTAGTCGTAGTTCCACAAATATTGGTTCTCATGGTATACTACACAGATTCCGCGCTTGTGCTTCGGAGCGGACGGTCGAGTGCCACGCTCCGATAATAAGTGCCCCAAAACTCTCTACCTGCTGCTAAGTCAGGCCTATAATTTCTATTATAATTAGAATTACGAGTCATTTTATGCTTATTCCAAATTACAAATCCTAATTTCTTCGCTCTTGACTATCGAAGCGTAAAGAACGTCAGCGATAAGTGTCGGCTGTAATGCGAGTGTTAACCGTTATCATTGACCGTAAGGTCACTGATACCACAGATATTATTCACTATTTGTTATTTTATGAACAAATTAATTTAAATTAAACGCAAATAATCTCGCAAATATTTTAATTATGAAATATGCCCTATTCACAATCTAACTATAATTCATATCCAAACCAAACCAATCTACAACAGCAATTTCAATATCAAACCTATAATGCATCACAACAAACTTTTCCTATGCAATCGCAACCTCCCATGTACCAACCAAATCCTTACCATGGACCGATGACATATATGTACCCGATAAATCAGCATCAACCCTCTACGAGCCTCTTAGCTAGTAATATGACAGGCAACGAATGGCACACTATCAATTACAAAAAAAGACCCCGGAGCCCTGAAGACACTACAAATAATCAAAGCAAGAGGAAAAAAACCAATATTGGTTAGACAACCCAGTTGATACTTCTAATAGATATGACCCACTAAATATTGAAATAGACGACAACCAAACAAACACCACACAGACAACAATCGTTCAGAAGGACCCCAAACCTCCATCTATCGACGTATCCGATGTCAAAAACATTAATCCGCTAACGACACTACTGAATGAAATCGTCAAAAACAATCACACATTAAAAGCACTTGCCAACGAACAAGTCAAAATCCAATGCAAGTAAAATCTATACAACTATTATTAAACACCTGTTAGATAAAAGCACAACATTTCATACTTAGAAATCAAAGTAAGAACGAACATTCAGAGTAGTAATCAAAAATATCCATCACTCAACACACATCGCAGAAATAAAACAGAATCTAGAAAATCTTGGTCACGAAATAGTTAATATTTGGAATATTAAACAACAATTAAACAAAACCCCCCTCTCCCCATGTTTATTGTTGAAATGAAACAAAAAGACAACAACAAAGAAATTTATAAAACCACGCTATTCATGAACACAAGAATCACTGTTGAACCGCCACATGCTAAAAGAACACTGCCACAGTGTGCCAAATGCCAAAGGTTCGGACATACCAAGAACTATTGCCAACAAACATCTCGTTGTGTCAAATGTATAGGAAATCATTCTACCAAAGAATGTCCGAGAGTAACTAAAGATGATCAAGTTAAATGTGTAAACTGTGGCGAGGGTCATCCTTCTAACTATCGTGGATGCATAGTATATAAGCAGCTCCAAGAAAAACTCTTCCCAAGATTAAGAAGCGCAGTTACACACACCCGCACGCCTACTCAAAATTATAGAATCCCTGGGGTCACATACGCTGAACAAGCAAGACAAAATACTCAACCTCCACAAAACTTAGCTTCTAATGCAATCCCACAAACACAAGCGATGGCCTTAAATCACCCGTCAAACGACATGGAACTAAAATCCATGATGAAGAACTTAATTACACAAATGGGGACTATTATGAATCTCCTAACCACGCTCATTAGTAAAATGACATAATGGACCAACTATTAACTATAGCAGTTTGGAATGCCAACGGGCTTAGCCTGTACGCCCAAGAGGTCAAACTCTCCCTTGAACTTAATCAAATCGACATACTGCTCATAACAGAAACACATTTTACCAGCAAAAACTATATTAAATTTCCAAGCTACTGCATATACAACACTAACTATCCCGATGGAACCGCCCACGGTGGAACGGCAGTTATCATGAAGTCTAACATAAAACATCATGAATTGGCTAAAACAGCAATCCTAAAAATTTCTGCCGTCTATAGACCCCCCAAACACTCAACAAAAAAAGACACTCACATTTCTTCCAAAGTCTTGGAAACAGATTCTTCGCAGCCGGCGACTTTAATGCGAAACATCAGGACTGGGGATCTCGTATTACAAGAACTGACGGACGCGAGCTACTGGCAGCTATAAATGCAAACAATCTACAATACCTATCAACTGGCCAGCCAACCTATTGGCCAACAGATCGCCGAAAGATTCCAGACTTAATTGACTTCAGTATAACTAAAGGGCTAAATACAAGAATTTACAATCAAATCTTGCTTTGAACTTGCAGCTGATCACTCCTCCATTCTAATTACACTCCACTGAAAACTAACACAAATACAAACACGACCAGTCCTTCACAACACTAAAACGGACTGGGACCTATTCCAAATAATAATAACTGAACAATTGAACCTGGGAGTTCCATTGAAAATCAAATATGATATTAAAGAAGCTGTACTACAATGTAGTACAATCCAACAAGCAGCATGGAAAGCCACCCCTGTGATGAAAACTACTTATACCATCAGCTGCCCAACACTATTAAAAGACAAGATAATGGAAAAAAGACGTCTCAGAAAACGCTGGCAAATTACCCGTCTAGAAGCAGACAAACAAGCACTAAACCGGGCAACAAGGAAACTAAAGAAACTTCAACAACAACTTAAAAACGAAGGCATACAACACTACCTTGCGAACCTTACAGCCACTGAAACCACCGACTATTCTCTGTGGAAAGAAGTTAGAAAACTCAAAAGGCCAATAGCTAACATACCACCTATCACCAAATCAAACGGTCAATTAGCTCGTACTAGTAATGATAAAGCTCAAACGTTTGCTGACCACCTAGTCAACGCATTCCAACCATACCCTAGCCAGTGTCCGGAGGAAGATACTAAAATAAACAACTTTCTGGAATTTCCATTCCAAATGAGCCTACCGATTAAACCATTCAAACGCTGGGAAGTACAAGAAGTAATTAGAAAAGAAATCAACATCAAGAAAGCACCAGGCTTTGACCTTATCACTGGAAAAATTCTCCAGCAGCTACCTGAAATCGCACTACGAGCAATCATTCAACTATACAATGCTATCCTCTCCAACAGATACTATCCAAGTGCTTGGGAAGTAGCACAGGTCACAATGATTCAAGAAACCTGGAAAGCCACCCACTGACCCTGCTTCCTATCGTCCCATCAGTCTCCTACCTATCCTATCAAAAGTCTTTGAAAAATTGTTCTTAAAACGCCTTCAACCAATCCTAGATGATTTAGAATTGATACCCAAGCACCAGTTCGGTTTTCGAGACTCACATGCAACTATCGAACAAATACATCGACTTGTAGATCAAATTCATACCGACCTATATGAATATCGATATTGCTCCGCTGCGTTTCTAGATATTTCACAAGCGTTCGAAGGGCCTCTTCTATAAATTAAAAAATTATCTACCATACCAATACTATGAAATACTAAAGTCTTACTTAACGGATCGACATTACTTCGTTAATTATCAAGATGAACACACGAACCTCCACCCAATACTATCGGGAGTCCCCCAAGGCAGCGTGCTAGGACCTATCCTCTACTTAGTCTTCACAGCTGACTTACCAACTACAAGCCTAACTACAACCGCCACTTTTGCTGACGATACGGCAATTCTAGCTTCGCACCTAAATCCGAATACTGCAACTTCCAACCTGCAAACCGCTCTGAATAAATTGTAGCAATGGCTCAAGGTATGGAGAATCTCGGTAAACGAAACCAAATCCCAACATGTAACGTTCACCATGAACCGTGATAACTGTCCACCGATCTCACTTAACGGACAACATATAAAACACGCAGACTCCGCAAAATATTTAGGACTCCATCTAGATCGACGCTTGACCTGGAGAACCCACATATTTAATAAACGCAAACAGCTAGGGATACAATACAGAAAACTATACCGGATGATTGGAAGAAACTCTGTACTCTCGCTAGAAAATAACCTATTGCTCTATAAGGTGATTCTGAAACCAATATGGACCTACGGTCTCTCACTTTGGGGAACTGCTAGCAACACCAACCTGGCTATCATCGAGAGGTTCCAGAATAAAGTGCTTCGGGCTGTAGTTAATGCGCCGTGGTATGTGCCGAACAAAGTGATTTTAAGTGACTTAAGTGTTCCAACCATTAAAGAAGAAATAGGGAAAATTGCCCAAAAATACAAAGACCGAATAACAGCACACCCTAACGACCTTGTACATTCTCTAATGAACGAACCAGATCGCCCAAAACGCCTAAAGCGTTTTAAACCAAATGAACTACCAACGAGTTTCAATGCTGTTCTTGAACATTAAGCTATTCCAGTGCCATTCCATTAGTTCATAAATTAGTTAATTACTGAAAGTACTTTCAATTCAAATCATTCGCTAGCAGTATAGAATAGTGTATTAATTATAGGGGGGCTTACTGGAGCCTGACCCTGCATGTCCATTAGCATGTTTTTGCTCATTGCTTATAATATATACACACCAACTACTTATTGTGCATAGTATAATTAGGACAGATTGTAAATAAAGGGGTTAAAATAAAAAAAAATTAAAAAATGGTATACTACACAAAACCAAAAACGGAGTAAAGAAGTGAAAACTATGATTAAACCACATTACATTACAAAACATTAGAGTTTTGAAAGCTATCATATGTAAAGTTTTGATCTAAGGAAGCAAGACCCGTCCATTATGTATAAAAACGTTACAAAAAATAAACGTCTGTTAGAAACTCCGAATTCTCCTGGTCAAACGAACATAATAGAACATTACAACACCAAGACAGCAATCGTTTGTCGTATTTCGAAGCCGGTGGGCGTGTTTGTGCGCTTCGAGATATTGACGCCCGAGGTGCTCGTCGCTGCCCCAGCTATTTAAGATCAGGCTTGCACTTTTACTATTAGTATTTTAAAGATAAACGTGCGACCTCCGGGTCAGTTTCTATGCTATGCAAACACAAGACTTTAATCAGAAAATTAGTGTTGTAAGCACTAAAAAGTCAAGGTTAAAATGTCTTATTACTATAATTACACCAGTCCTGTACAAAATAACCAACAATTCGTCCCGATGCAAATTGACCAAAACATTCAAACTCAAATGTCAAATGCTTCGCAAAATTATCGGTATTCACAGCAAATACCACAAAACAATTTATACTCGAGATCTAATGTACTGAGTGTCCCATTCAATTTGAATTTTGCGCCATTGATGCGCTAAAGTGTTGTCAACAAAAAAAAAACAGCGTGACAGCTGACAGTTGAGGGTTATTAAAATGGAGCGCTACACGAAAGAACAACGCGTTTTCATTGTTGAGCAATATTTTAAAAATAATGAAAGTTTGGCAGCTACAGTTTGCAATTTTCAAAATATGATCGGAATAGTGATTTAAATCCACCAACTGTGGGGAGATTAATAAAAAATTTAGGAGACTGGATCAATCATTCACAATAGACACTCTGGCCGCCCTTCAACAAGTCTTTCAACACAAAACATCGAAGCAGTTCGTGAGAGTGTTGCTGAGAGTCCAGTAACATCAACTGGGCACCGTAGTCAAGAATTGGACATTTCAAGAAGCTCCCTACAGCGTATTCTCACGAAATATTTGCATCTTCATGCTTACAAAGTTTGATTGACTCATGAACTGAAGCTTACTGATCACGCATAGCGAAGAGACTTTGTTGAATGGATTTTGGAACAAAATGATTTTCAGCGATTAGGCTCATTTTCATCGTGAGGGTTTCGTTAATCGTCAAAATTGTCGCATTTGGGGTTCAGAAAATCCAGGAGTGATTCTTGAACAACAAATGGATCCACAATGTGTTACTGTTTCTTCGGAAATGCGGCTGGTCAGGCAATAATGTTAATGGTGCTCGCTATCGTTACATGATAATCCAGTTTTTTGTGCCTAAATTGCAAGGTATGGATGTAGACGACATGTGGTTTCAACAAGACGGTGCCACATACCACACAGCCCACGAAACAATTCAGTTACTGCATCAGTAATTTCTTGGTCGTGTAATTTCCCATTTTGGTGATCAGAATTGGTCGCCCATATCGTGCGATTTAACCCCATTGGACTTCTTTCTTTGGGTTTTTTTGAAGTCTAAGGTTTATGTCAACAAGCCCACGACCACCCACACCTTGAAGAAGGAAATTAAACGCTGCATCAAAGATATTCAACGGATAATTAGCTATGAAAAAATGCAAAAAAATAAAGGTCGATTTTTTGAAACCTCTTGATGAGAACCTGGCCTTAAGTAACAAAGGCTTCTATGAATAAAAAATTACAATTTAATTAAAACCAGTTATTTCTGGGGTTAAATGATAGAACCAATCATTAACCACTTACAACTGGTAGCAAAGAATGAATATGATATAAAAATATTAAACACCAACGAAGTTAAAGTTTAGCCAAAATATTCTAACAAAAATAAGAAGAGCGAAATTTTAGAGTACTTCTTAAAAATATTTATCTATCAATTAATGTAGAAGAACTAAAACAAAAACTCCTATACATGAGCATAGTGTTATGAACATTGCAAATGTGAGAAAATGTGTATTATGTTATAGTTTACTACTTTGTAATTTACATCATGTTTCTTTTCTATTATTATTTTGAACTATCCACGTGGGGCGTAGAGCCTTACCATTATTATTATTATAACTGTTGTTTTATCCAAATAAATAAATATCAGACAACAAATAACTAAAATACCGTTACCACTATTTTCTGTTGACTTAAAACCAGCAGAAAATAATAAAGACGTTGACAAAATCACCAAGCTAGCGCATTTAGTAATCAAATTTGAATCACCAATAGCAAAGTGTCAAATACCACAGTGTGCAAGATGTTAAAGGTTTGGCCATACAAAAAATTTTTGTAACAAAAGTCCGAGGTGCGTAAAGTGTACTGGCAATCACGCAACATCCTTCTGTTCACGTAAGGAAAGAAATAATTAAATAGCTTGCATTAACTGCAACTATAGAGGTTGCTTTGTATACAAAGAACTCGAACGCAAAATGTTTCTATCACTAAAAAACAGAAATTTGAATCAAACGAAACAGTATTTAGCACAACATACACACAAACTTATGTTACTTATGGTCAAGCAGTTAATCAGCAGAGTTTCGCTCAAAACTTACCAATAAATGAAGTAAATAACATCAGCGATTAAAAAAAATGTTTAAAACCTTTTATGGAATAAAAATCTTTTAACTACCATCGTCTCTCAAACCCACAATGGCAGAGTATCTTAAACTAGCAATATGGAATGCTTGTTAAACCACACCAACAAAATAACATTTTTCTTGTCAAATCAGTCTATCGACATAATATTAATCTTTGAATATCATTTCCCAAGCCGAAGTTGCATAAAATACCCAAATATATAGTCTACACTACTCCACATCCTAACGATACAGCACATGCTGGTACGGCTGTAATTATCAGAAATACTATAAAATATTATAAACTTCCAGAATATAATGTACATCATCTCCAGGCTACAACTATAGCCAATAACGACTGAAGTGGACCGTTCGTCATCTTAGCCGTATATTGTCCTCCAAGACACAATAATAAACAAGATCAGTACGAACACCACCTGCAGTCACTAAGGAATAGATTTATATCTGGTGGCTCAAGGGCTCAAGGCTAAGCACCACTAAAGGACGTGAGCTTCTAAAAGCAATCAACAGTACAAGGTCGCAATACATATCAACAGGAGAGCCAACACACTGGCCCACAGACACGACAAAAATGCCTGACTTACTAGATTTCTGCATTGTAAAAGAAATCAGTTCAAATAATTTTAAAGCTAAATTCTGTCTAGATCTTGCAGATGAACATTTTTCGTTTATAGTAACAGTATGCATGCAAATGTTGCCCAAAACGCGTCCTCCTCTCTATAATAAACACACCAAATGGGACCCATTCCGTAAAGTAATTGACAAGACCCTCAAACTAGATGTACCCCTGAAAACAGAAACACAACTTGTTGCAGTAGAAAACTTCACCAACATAGTTCAGCAAGCCGTCTGGCAGTCGACATCGAAGAAAGTTGATAAAAATGAATATTCTGAATGTCTTTACCATAGTGAAAAAAATCACAGAAAAACGCAAATTACGCAAAAAATGACAAACTACAAGGCACTCAAGTAACGAACAAGCACTTAATCGAGCAACAACTGAACTAAAAAGTCTTCTCAGATCCATCAAGAACCAAGCAGTGCAAGATTTTCTGCTACACTTGACACCTGCAGAGGTCTCCGAATACTTACTATGGAAAGCACCAAAAGGCTCAAACGACCACAGCAGTATAATTCACCTATTCGGTTGGCGAATAATGCTTGGGCCAGAAATACCACGAAAAAGCTTTAGCATTTTCTAGTTACTTAACTGAAATATTTAAACCATTTTTCCTAAGGTTACTAAGGATGTTGAAAATGAAAAATTTTGAATTATCTACACGCACCATTTCAGATGACTCCACTTACTAAACTATTTAAACTTGGTGAAATTAAAAACATAATTCTAAAAAAACTAAATGTTCATAAAGCACCAGGTTACAACTTGATAATGGAAAAGTGTTTAGGAACTACCAGAAAAGGGATATAGATATATAACGTATTTATTTAATGCAATCTTACGGCTTCAGTACTTTCCAGAACAATGGAAAGTAGCCACGATCATAGTAATATCCAAAACTGGAAAGATTATTGAAGATGAACAGGCCTTTGACAAGGTTTGGCACGAGGGTTTGCTCTACAAAATTAAAAATGTTCTACCACCAGATCTCTACCAAATTCTTATGTCATACCTTACTAACAGAAATTTTCCTGTAAAATTTAGTAAATCTCAAACATCTTTATAACCAATCAATTGCAGGAGTCCCACAGTGCAGCGTTCTGGGTCTGATTTTGTATCTACTCTTTACGTCAGATCTTTCCACATGAAGAACAACATCTGTCACTGTTTTTCCAGATGATACAGTTCTACTATCCTCGCAGGCAGATCCAAACCTAGCATTCGTACAGCTACAAAATCACCTAAACCAGTTTGAACATTGGTGTAAGCAATGTCGCATAGAAGTGAACGAGACCAAGTCAACACATGTAAACTTTACAGCCAAAAAGAAAATTTTCCCTCCAGTTCATCTAAACAACCAGCAGACACCTCAAATAGAAGACGTTAAATACCTAGGAACCCATCTGGGCAGACGCCTGACTTAGAGAAAACAATTCTGGATAAAAGCAAAGCAATTAGATATCAAAATACAAAAAATGTATTGGCTCTTAGGCCGCAAATGCATATAAAATATTATTATATAAAACCATTATTAAACCAATATGGTCATATGGTATACAGCTGTGGGGCACAGCTAGCACCTCAAACATTGACATACTGAGACGTTTTCAGTCCAAAGTACTTCGATTCATAGTAGACGCACTGTGGTATGTTCCTAATTAAGTTATACGCAGAGATCTGGACAATCAACGCGGAAAAAAATAGTATTCGCTATAAAGACAGGTTTAGTACCCATCCAAATACTCTGGTGGACCATCTAATTGAAGAAAACCCTAAAGAGCCACGACTGAAACGATTTAAGTTCGCGGATTTACCATCAAGATTTGAATAATGTGTCCAATGTGTGCTGTGCAGTGCTCAAGAGGAGACTAGACTAATGGTATTTTTTAGATTTTTAGGATAAGCAATCTTTAAAGTTTGCCTATTATACGTTCAGCAAATACATATAATAATAACTCATTATGACACACCCCTGAACCGCCTCTGAAACTCAGAAAGAAGTGCGCCGAAGCCAGGTTTACAATGTAGCATTTATAACAATATTTTTATATTTACCTCTTTGCGTTAAACAGATCAATCGAAATTTAACAACTCACTTTACAACGCACACTATCATTAATAGTGAGATACAAATGAAACTGCCACTTCTACCCATAAGTTAACCGCAGCACTAACACACGAGTGCCCAAAAATGGGTCAAGGCGTACCTGACTACTAAAATACCTGCACATTTTAAACTGGCCAAATAAAGCAAATAAAGTAAATGCAAAGGTTTGTTTCGTTTTAAAGCCTATGTTTAAAGCTCTGTTTTTAAATTACTGCTTACTTAATAAAAGTTTAGTAAAATTTATTCAAATGAGTATAAACATTTTAAAACAAGCTAAACACTTTTAGATACAGAGATAAAAATATAGGAGTAATATAAATAAAAAATTTCACAGAGGACGGTTCCATGAAATGAGACTGCCCTGTAATCTTCTAGACCAACTATCAAAGACTAGACCACAAAAAAATCGACAGCGCAGTTTAAAAATCTGAGTGATAAGAAACAACTGTATCCCCGTTTTTAGGGACATGTATGGGGGCAAATCCAAGATCCCTTCACTCTCATACCAGAAACTACATTCGCTAGCGTTTTAGTGCAGCGATTGTTTCCACATTCTTTGTTAGAGAACGACTTTCAGCGCAGTAAATCGCCAAACCTGCGCCAGTTGCAGTGAGCAGGAGAGGTTCAAACTTGCACGCAAGTGCCAACGAGTCCGATATCCTACGAAGGTTACTATGATTGCTTAAGCATTTTTAGGACCGACCATAATTTTAGACATCGTCAGCATCAGGAAAAAATACGTAAAAATGGCTACACAACAGAGTTTCAGTCTGTCAATGATCACTCAGAAAGAGAGGATTACACCCATCATTCTCCGTAAAAAAGTTTAGTCTGCAGAGTGCAACGCCCTTATAGACCACTAGATGGACTCGTTACAAGTCCAAGAACATAAGAAATAATATTTTTAACTACCATACTATAAACTTTCATCTTTATAATAATTCCATCTACCACGAATGGCCGTCACCCATGGCAAATGTGTCAAGGAGGAAGACCTACAAACAAAACTCATCGACCAAAACATCTCTGTCCTTATCGTGAGACGGATCTATATAGCTTTTGTTCATTACATTTGATGAGAATGACAAGAACATCTTCGATTTAGCTAACATAAAAGCGTAATCAAAGAAAAAGAAGATCATCATCCAAAGTTATTGGTGGCAGCGCTTTGGTTGCGTGTATGAGGCCAATTACCAACCAATTACAGACGATATCGATCTGTCCTTAAACGAAAACCATGCCAAGCTATGACGCTCAAGTTACTTTTACACTACGGTAACTTGGGAAGAGACTCCTACACATGCCGCACCTACTTATTAGAAGCAATCTCAGCTTCCGCAGCCAGCTCCTCAGCGTAGACCGTAGTTCCTTTATCGCACCCCAACTACGAGGTCTGGGTCACCATGACAAGATGGCTCCAGAATGTGGACGCCTCCACAAGCAGGTCATTATATATATATAAAGCTATACACTCGTGTAGAAGTTGAAGCTGCCCCCAGTGGGACTTCCTTGACTGTCTACGTGTTGGTGGTGCATCACTCCATTCCGCCCTCTACACTACACTGTACTACTCTCCACTTTATACTTGCTTTCCTTCTTATACGTTTCTTTTTCTTCTTTGATTTTTTCTCCATTTTGTTATCTCTCATTCTTTATATGTTTCCTATGACTTGTTCTTCCCAACTCACTGTTGGTCTTTCTTTTGGTCGTATCTGCGGTTTTCAATTTGTCATCCTTTTGACTACTACTTGTTCACTCATTCGGTTTGTGTCCGTATCATTATCTAGAATTTCTTCCACTTTGCTATTTGTTAGTCTTCGAAACTGCCCCTTGTTTAAATTTTTTTGATTATCTTCCTTATTATTTGCCGCGTAAGTCACCACTGGTCTTACTACTGTTCTATATAGTCTTAATTTCGTTTTTTTGATTATTTATTTGTTATTTATTATCATTTTCTGTCCAAAGCATGCTTTGTATCCCGGCTGTATCTTCTGATCTATTTTTTCTCTTCTGTTATTTCTCTTGTTTTATTATTGTTTCTAAGTATTTAAAACTTTCTACTTTCTTTATATTATAATTTTTTATTTATATTACTCTATTGTTGTCTGTCTCAACTTTTCTTGTCATTTTCATATATTTAGTTTTCTTCTAAACCCCTCTCCTTCTAAGCCTTTCCTGTCTCTCGTAATTAATGTTTGTATTGAGTTCTTTATTATTGTTCTTTTAATATGACAATATTTTATTATTACTTCTATTGCAATGTTAAATAATGACGCAGATAGACCTTCTCCTTGTCGTACTCCTTTTTATATGTCTATCTTAGTTGTTAGTCCTTCGTGCGTCAGCACTACTGCTCTTGGTCCTTGCATGGTTATATTTATTATTCTTATCAATTTTTCAGGTACATCCATTTTCCTCGCATGTTTTACGATCGCTCCTCTTTTAACCGTGTCAAATTCCTGTTTGTAGTCTATGATCAGTATCTCTACTTCTATGTCTTGTTCATAGCATTTTCTATTATCTGTTTTACTGTATGAATTGCATCTATGATTGATCTTTCTTGTCTGAATCCGTTCTGATATTTTCCTATTTTTTCTCTGTAAAATTATTTAACCTCTTTAATATCAATGTGGTTAATATCTTATATGTTATATTCAACAGGGTTATCTTTCTATAATTTTAACATAACACTAAATTCTCTTTTTTTTAGGATTGGTATTATTATACCAGCTCTCCAAGCAGGACATTAGAAGTATCGTATTAGTTGCACACAATCTGCGACTTTAGAATTTAAAACTACTCGAAAAGTCCACTAATGAAAAAACTCGACAAGCACATACATACAAAAAAATTAGAAATGCTAAGGAGAGAAAGTTAAAACACCACTGTGAAGAAGTTTAAGCCCCACAAGAAAATTATGACAGGTTCAATATTCATAAAAAGTTTAAAGAAAATTCCTCTTTATAAGACTAGAAGAACGCCTCGATTCTTTGTCAAGTATAAAATGATAAAAGCGTGAGAAAATTACATAAAAAATTATTTGATGATGTAGGACAAGACCCTGCAGACATAAGAAATAAATTAGCTCTACCTTTCCCCCAATGATGAAGTTGGAGCAGCCGTTAAACAAATAAAAGAAGGAAAAGTCCGTGGGCCAAACAAATTATATTTGGAATTTCTCAACTTATTAGACCACCATGATGTCAAACAGTTAACCAGTATGTACAACCGTATATACCAAACAGATAACTATAACAATACCCCAAAAAACAATCACCCATAAAGTAATATACAAGTTTTACAAATAATACATGTGAGAATTTCTATTAAGTAAACTATCTTGTAAACGTACGGGGACTAGAACGGCCGGCTAAAAATATCAATTATTAATATTAAAACAAGGACGGGTAAATAAATAGGAGAAAATTTTACATTATACCTACTCCAAGATGAATGCTTCAAATATCGTGTTGTAAAAAATTTCGAACGCCGCCATAAGAGCGCCGTCATTGAGAGACAAACATATGCCCTCAATGCTACGATGTTTCTAGACCGTACCAGATGGTTTCAGAGATACGAGAAAGGTCCAGAGCAGGTGCTGGACATATAAATAATGGAGCAACCCAAAAGGTCAAATTACCAGAAATTAAATTCACTGTTCTAATGCAAAATTAATCGTGTTGTGGATAAATTGAGTTACAGGGTGTAATTTTATATTAGTGGATACATGTTGGCTGTACAGAAATATAATTAAATAAGTAATTTAAATAAATTTAGGCATGTTATGCGCCATGATTAAGTTCTTCAATCTCTTACAAGAGAGTCGGCCCAAGCAAGTGAAGCGGTGCGGACGCTACGCGTGTGCTCCATTATCACAGCGCAAACGTTGACCTATAAGCTTTGTATACTATCGTATCGTTAAAGTGTTTTATAAACTAGCAGGACTGTGCTGTAAATTTAAAAAGACTTTTGTATTCGTACAACAATAGAACAGGTAGGCGTTTTTATTCTAATTAAAAACAAATCCGCAACGGGAATAATTTACCTGTAACTTACGAAATGTTCCCAACCGGGAACGGGCCCGGTTTTACAACAACTACTATGAACAATGTATTATCAACAAACATGGCAGTGCAAGCACCGTATTCGCAACAAATGAATTACATACCACAAAACGATTATCCGCAACCCTTTCTCCAAAACCAACTCCCCATAAACCAATTTCCACCGCTATCAACCTTGCTACCTAATTCAAATTACACTCAGACATTAGCCCCATCATCAACCTCTACTAATACATCTTCGACACCTTATCGATATGGTGTAATCGGAAATAATGAAGACGACACAACCGATGAAGATGACACAATGATACATGATAGCACAAATGAAAACAATGGAAAAACTCATGATTGGCAAGTAATCACTCATAAGAGAAAACGAACTAAAATTCAAACACAGTTAGAAAACGAGCCCCAAACCCAAACATCAAATAGGTTTCAAACATTATCGCAACTTCAAACCGACGATAACCCAACAACAAGTGACAACTCTAATAACAAAACAAACAGCCAACATAACATTCCCAGCCCTCCCCCTATCTATGTATACGGAGTTGCAGATTACAAAAAGATGACTAACAGCTTTGCGGTTGTAGCTACCGACGAAACCTATCGCACTAAATTGCTTCCAAATAATACCGTTAAAATCAATGTTCACGAACCTAGCACCTATAGGAAACTTGTACAGTACATGAAATATGAAAATATTATACATCATACGTACCAATTAAAGCAAGACAGAGCATACAGAATCGTAATAAGAGGCTTACACCACACGACAGAAGTAAATACGATCCAAGAAGAATTAGCCAAAAAGGAACACAAAGTGAGAAACGCAATCAATGTTAGACATAGAATAACAAAAGAACACCTGCCACTCTTCTTCGTGGACCTTGAGCCACAAAATAACAACAAATAAGTTTACGACATCCAGTATATCAACAACACAAAAATCAAAGTCGAACCCCCAAAGCATAAAAATACTATAATATAACAATGCATGCGGAGGTCCCCATGACTCTAAATCATGTACAAAATCAAGAACCACCTCAGCAGTATGTGCTTTATGTGGCGGTAGCCACCCTGCAAATTATAGAGGATGCAATGTATATCAAGAGCTATTAAATACAAGAAATAATAACAACAACAACTCACCCAAGACCACTTCCCAAAACAAACATACGCTCCACCCATACCTCCCCCAATCATAAGAAATTTACAAAATCTTCAAATGCCTATGCACAAATAGCTTCAGGCAATGTGAATTCACTCAACGTTAATCAAGATATTACAACTCTCATGTCAAATTTCCTCAGTGAATTTAAAAACCTCTTCAATCAACCCCTTAACCAAAATTCTATGATCCTCAATATGTTATCTACCGTCATATCAAAAATAAATCACTAATGGCATACTCAATACGCATCGCCGCTTGGAACGCCAACGGCATAACTAATCATATTCCAGAAATAACCTTATTCCTCAATTATAACAAAATTGATATCCTTTTAATTTCTGAAAGTCACTCAACTGATCGCACAGTAATCAAAATCTCTTACGTCTCGACATATTTTGCACATCATCCAGATGGCACTGCCCACGCAGGTTTAGCAATTCTCATAAAATCTACTTTGAAACATCACGATCTTCAACCCTATATCACACCCAAAATACAAGGTACCTTACTAAACCCAGAAACTCTTTCCTGGCCCCTTGTAGTAGCTGCCATCTATTTCCCCTCGCGATACCAAATCTCCACTCAAGAATATAACGACCTCTTCCAGACACTTGGATCACGATTCTTAGTTGCGGGAGATTGGAATGCATAGCATACGTCCTGGGGGTCTAGATTAATAACGACAAAAGGGCGCAACTTACTTGACTCAATACAACAAAATAATTTAAGACAGTTATCTACCGGACAGCCCACGTATTGGCCTACCGCTAGGAACAAACTTCCAGATCTACTTGACTTTGCGATAACCAAAGGTATCCCTAACATTTACTCTAAAATAGAATATTGTCTGGATTTGAGCTCTGATGATAGCGCTATGATAATAACGCTAAGTAAGCACGCAATATCAAAAGAACCACTCTTGACTCTGAGAACAAGAAGAACTGACTGGGAACAATTCCAATACTTGGTAAATACCAACATTCAACTAAACTATCGGATTAAGGAACCGACTGAGATAGAAGAAGTAATCCAACATTTCACGACAATAATTCAAGATGCAGCCTGGAAATCCACGCCCTCGGCCACCAAAACCACACACAACAATGATGTACCCTTGTACATAAAAGAAATGGTCATCGAGAAGAGAAGAGCACGAAGCAAGTGGCACCGATCCAGAAATCCACTCGATAAGACTCGCCTCAATAGACTAACTCATAAACTGAGAAAGGCCCTACAGCAGAACCGACTACTTTCAACCTCTACTAAGTACCTCGCCTCGGACTGCTCGGCTAAACTAAAAGCTTCAACGACCAACAGTTCCTACACCCTCTAAAAAACTGGATCGAAACTGGGCCCAGTCTGACGAAGAAGGCTGAAGTACTAGCCAAAATTTAGCATCTGTGTAACCCACTAGAATAAATAGAAGACGGGAAATAGCAGACACTATCTAAAATCTTTGAATGCTTCAAGGCACCAGGTTACGACCTAATATGGAGAAGTTCTGAAACATCTACCAAAAAGAGTAGTTCTTTAACCACAATATATAACAGTAATGCAATTAAACCAATCCAATGGAAGTATGCACAGATTATAATGATAGCAAAGCGGAAAACCACCTACAGAACCAACCTCGTACCGGCCAATAAGTCTTCTGCCAACAGCATCTAAAATCTTTGAAAACTATCTCATAGAATACATGAAAGCACACCCATTGATGAACTAATCCCTGAACATCAATATGGTTTTCGACAAAATTACTCCACTATTCAGCAATGTCATAGAATAGTCAATACAATTAAAGACAACCTAGAAGACAAGAAATATTGTGCCTCAGTCTTTCTTGACGTCCAACAGGCCTTCGACAAAGTTTGGCACGAAGGTCTTTTATACAAATTTGCCTAGGCAAATATACCTCATCCACAAATCCTACATCCATGAACGTTACTTCCAAGTTAAAGTCAATGCCTTTCTATCGAACCTTTATCCGGTATGCTCTGGTGTCCCCCAAGGTAGCGTCCTTGGGCCGTTCCTCTACCTAGTCTTTACTGCGGACAGACCTGTAAACAATGATATCACTATGGCCATAGTCGCTGACGATACGGCAATCCTGACTTCTGATGTAGACCCTATTCATGCTTCGGAAAAACTACAAAGCTACCTGCAGACACTTCAAACGTGGTTAAAAAAGTGAAAATTAAGATAAACAACGAAAAATCTACACAGATAACCTTTACTACAAGAAAAGGTGTATGCCCACAAGTGATGATTAATAACTCACCCATTCCAATAAAATCTGTAGTCAAGTACTTAGGGCTACACCTCGACCAAAAACTAACATATTAAAGCCAAAAAAACCCAACTAAACCTGAAAGTGAGACAGATGAACTGGCTGATAGGTAAACGATCAAAATTGTCATTGGAAAACAAACTTAGCATATACAAGATAATTCTCAAGCCCATATGCACTTATGACATTGAACTATGGGGATGCAGCAAACCATCAAATACTAAAATACTTCAAACTTTCCAGTCCAAAACACTCCGCATGATCACTAAAGCTCCATGGTATGTATCCAGCCTAACCCTCCACACCGATCTTGGAATACCATTCATCAGCGAAGTAACTACCGTCCATGCAACTAAAGCAAAACAACGATATGCAGCACACACCAGTCCCAACATCAATTCCATGTACCGCCCTCCGCTTGTCGAAGATAGACTTAAACGAACGTGGCCAGAAGACTTAATTAGGGATTAAAAATTGAAGAACTGTCGCTGGATGGTACTCAATACAAGTCACAATTCCAACATAAAATTTACTAAATACTCTATGTATATTGTTGAGTAGATTGTAAATAAGCAAAATAATAAAATAATAAAAAAAAATCTCTTACAAAAACACAGTTGTTATCACACAAACAAAGTACGTTATTGATATGTCATTGTTATTTAAGTATCGAAAGTAGTATAATTATCGGTTGTAACAGTCCCAAGCTTAAGACCTTACTATAAGGTACGGAAAAAGAAGAGAAAAGTAAGGTAAGGATTATTTGGCTAGGGTTATAAATGAAGTCCACAATGGTGATTCCACGACGGCAGATTCGGCTGCAGCGGCAAATTATATAATGAATGGTAGCGTCTAATCCAGAATGAGCGGGGTCTCCATATTGGGCACCAGAATATAAAGGTCCTCCTATTCGGGAGTTATGGCATCCAGCCTTAGAATCCTGATACATATAAAAGTCTGAGAGAAATTGAAGGCTTAATCCAGAATAAAAAAGCATAGCGATATTCTTCGTCCTCAACGGATACGAGGAAAGAAGAGCGATCCTCAACTGAAAAAACAACGAATTAAAACATGACCACAAAAACAAAGAAGAAGGACAAAAGGATAATTGTTACGGAATTCGAAAATTAACGTAACAAATTTAATGTTCGATAAATACTTTTGCTGAATTAGTACATCTTTCTAAAACTTTTGTCAGGATATTGCCGAACGGAACTGCCCGAATTTGCTTACAATATTAGCTTGTAAAGGAACCTCGGTGGGCTGTTACAAAAATAAGGAATCTGCCACGATTGGCTTAAGTAAGGGCTACATCCAATTAAAATTAACTAAGAAATGTGGGGCGGCCAATTACAGCACATAAGCAAGGGCGAGAGCGGCTTATCTTAATACGCGAAAAAATGCTAAGCGTTGTACATAATAAAAATATTTGCTAAAATCCTTGAGACTATAATGAACAAGGCGGGTGACCGTTCTGCACGGATTACATTTGCCCTTAATACAAAATAACTTTATGAAAGACCCTTACAAAAATTATGTGAACAGTTATAAAGTCGGAAAATGAATTGAAACTTTTTGGTTGCATTTTTTGCGGTCGAACCAGCAATCATTCCATTTTAAATTATTCAACGCACGCATTATTCTAAAATTATTTTAAAATCATAATATTAAGTAATTATATAATTATATTATAACATACAATATAAGAACAATAATTTATAACATAATAAATGGGGAGGGAATTATATAAGAAAGAAGGATTAAAGTCAAAGGAAGTGGTAAAGAAATTCCAGAATAGCAACGTTGACGTACTTGCAGTTAGTTAAATAAAAAGGAGTTGGACCAGAAACAACAAATAAAATCTATTACTGCTGAGGTGGTAACCTAAAATAAAATGAAACATTGAGAACCAATTAATGAGAGATTCATCAGAATAAATATGGATGTATATGGCCGACACATTGTAATAATCGAGGCATATGCACCAAATTAAGACAGTCTTTCTTTTAAAAAATATTATTTATAGGGACCCTATAGTAAAAAGTAGGAATATCAGAGACCTCAAGAATTAATTATCGCTGAAAATTTGAACAAAACAGTGGATAGACAATTGGATGCTTTTGGAGAAGAAGTCGTAAATGAAAACGGGGAAACGTTAATAGAAACGTACGAACTGAAGAACCACCTCATCACTAACGAATTTTACAAACTCAGAAGTACACATAGGTACAACCCACGAGAAAACAACCCTATTAATAAAGGATGCACGACTAAAACGAGAATATAACAGTAATTACAGACTTTTAGATGCATAAGTAAATTTTTCAAGGCTAAAAACATTAATTACTAATATTTAAATAAAGATGAGAAAGAAAGTAGAAGGAGAAATACTTAAATTATACCTGCTTCAAGATGAATTCATCAAATAATTATATTTAAAAAAGACTCGATCAGAATCTAAGAAAACTCCAATTTGAAGACTTGAAAACAGATAACCATGGAAGATTTAGCCAAGATAGAAAAAATACGAAATATCTGGACAATAGAATTGAGAACATATCAGAAAAAACAATTATATAAAAATGGATCAAGAGAGACAAATCTGAGGATCTTATAAACAGGAAAACACTTAAGTTAGAAGAGTTACCATTAGAGAAAAAAACTAAAAGTAAAAATCCATAGATCAAAAAAATATAGAAGAAAATTTAAGAGCGGCTATGGGCACAGAAGCGTAGATGACGATCAAATAAAAATAAATTGCATATCAACAAAATATTGTTAATATTACTACCAGAAATTGCTCCCAGAAGACCATCCAATATTTATGATGATAGACGAGGATGGTAATGTAGAACAACAAAACTCAAAAAACAGTTGACAGTCACTTTACAAAAAACAAGAACAGTGTAAATGTTTGAGAAATGCTTAATAAGACTATTGAACTGAACTACCACAGCAATGGACTGAAACCTACATAGAATCAATAATAAAAAAAATCCTAGGCATCAGCACTATATCTATAATGAGAAGACTTTATGCAAAGTGAATCAGGAAGAACTACAAGAAAATATAACAGATAAATTAGGAGAACATAAGCGGGGTTTACGCTGGAAAGATTTGTGCGGATCATATATACACAGTGCAGCAGCTAATACATGAAAGAACTTAACATCGCAAACAAACTGATAGTAGCAACCAAAAACACACCAAGAAAACACAATCTATATTAAAATAAGGAGTCCGGTCCTGGTGAAAGGAAAAGTGACAGCTGTGATTTATGGTTAAATAGTTTGTTACGTTTTTTAATAGGTTAAAGTGCCAAATAATTAGTGAAAGTCAGTAAATATAACAAATAAAGAAACTGTAAGAAAGGAATAAACATCAAATAAGGTAGGACTAACACATAAGTATTGAACAAAGCAAATATAATACGAACGGCTGCTGCGCTGATAAGAGCAAGCCCATCGACGCGGGTCAACCGCGATGCAGCGAAAAATACGTGAAACGGACAGGTCAGGGTTAAGGATTATTGGAATAGATCAACGGTTAAGTGAAATATCTAAAAACTAACTTACCAGGCTGCAACTAAAATAAAAACAAAGAGCATAGTGTAAGAAAAAAACAGCTAATAAAAAGTGAAAACACGGGTGTGGTAATAAATACGGGAAATTCGCTCCAACCACGGGAAAAACACGCGATCGGTGTAGGACAAACTGCAACCAAAAACAAGTGGACGGTGTAACAAAAGAAGGAGTCCGCCAGAGTAAATAATAAAGTTACCAACTTTTTAATCTGAAACGCACCAAAGCAAGAAAGAAGATGGAAGGAACAGAGGAAAACACAGAAACAGAATTAACGCTAGCTGACATAATGCGTAAATTAATAACAATGGAGAGAAAAATTGACAATACGAATGACAGTGTTAAGCAAAGCGGAGCAAAAATAAAAAAGTTAGAAAATATAATAAAACAACAAGAAATAAAGATTCAGATGCTGGAGGAAGAAGTAAGAAGAAAGAACATTGTAATTTTCAGAATTCGAGAGGAAGGAAACGACAACACGGAAAAGTTAAAACAAATATTACTAAACCTGGTACACGGAATGGAAATAAATTTGCAGGGTCATGAAATAGACTTCCTGCACAGAACAGGAGACCCAAAAATCAACAAAAATAGACCTATTAAAGTGGGGCTGAAAACAAGAATAAAAAGGACAGAATTTCTGAGAAAGTTAAACAAGTTGAAAGAAACGGAAATATGGATAAAGGAAGATATGGACAAAAAACAAACAAGAGAAGCAAGGAGAATATTATTGCCTCACATGATAGACGCTAGAAAAAGGAATGAAAGCTATCATAATAAAGGACAAACTAATCATAAATGGAGAGGAATGGAAGCAGGAAGAGATAATGTGTCTAAGCGAAACAGAAGAAATTGAGGTAGAACAAGAAGAAGGAACACAGACAATAAAAGAATAAAGACTCCAAGAAAAGAGAGTCAACAGAAGAGACAGATCAAACAACGAAAACATAGTTACCAAGGGCAGTGCCCAAGAAGAATAGACTCTGGACACAAAGCCGACCTGCACCACGTACAAAATGAAATGACCCGAAACAAACAACAAACACAATAGCAGAACGGGACGAGGAAAAAATGAACAAAACAATCGGCAAACTCACATATGTAGAGCACAACGCAAAAAACTTAAAAAACTAGCTATAAAAAAAATCGGACGGAAATAAAGGCAACGAAAAGCAATGGAAATGGACATAGTAGTTTAGACATAAATACAAACCAAGCTAAAGTAACAAAAAATAGAAAAAACAAATGCAAAAAAAAGAAAAATATAATAAAAATAGGCACGTGGAACATAAAAACACTATTAATCCCGGGAAAAATGATACAAATAGCAAAAGAAATGGAAAAATACAAATTAACATATTAGCATTACAGGAAATTCGGTGGAAAAGAAGGGGAGAAATTAGCAATGCAAATTTTACAATAGTATACTCAGGAGAAGAAACCCAAGGAAAGAGTAGAACAGGTTTTATGGTAGCAAAAAAATCAACGCAAACAATAATAAAATTTACACCAGTGAATGGAAGAATATCAACACTAAGAATTAAAAGGAAACCAAAAAATATCACTATCATTAATGTATACGCACCAACGGAAGAAGCCGAGAAGGAGGAAAAACACAAATTTTATGAAGAACTAGAAAAAATAACAGATGGAATAAGAAAACAAGACATTCTTATGGTACTGGGGGACTTAAATCAATGGTGGGGAAAGAAGAATGGCTCAGAGGGGTTGCAGACAAACACACTGAGAGAGACAAATGATAATGGACTAAAACTATGTAATTATGCGGCAGCAGCAGACCTAGTAATAAGTAGCACCAAATTCCCACACAGAAGAGAACATAAGGAAACCTGGCTTATACCCGGAAGAAACAAGGGCAACCAAATAGATCATGTGTTAGTCTCAAAAACATAGCAACAGCTGTAGAAGATGTCAGAACCTTCAGAGGTGCCAACGCAGACACAGATCACCTGTTGGTACTAACAAAACTAAAGCAAAAAATAACAAAAGATTGGGAGAAAATGAATCAAAGAAAAAAATGGGCAGTTGAAAAAATAATCAATATGGAAGCCAGGAAAAAAGATATAGAAGGAATTGAACAAAAAATAACCCAACCAAAAGAGCGAGCACCAGAAGAAATCGAAAATGAATGGAAAAACATTAAAGAATGCATAACGGATATAACGGCAAAAATCATAGGACACAGAAAAAATAAAAAAAATAAAATATGGTTCGATGAAGAATGTGACAGAGAAATAAACAAAAAGAGAGACGCTAGATTGAAATGGATAAACACAGGAAAGAACGAAGACCACGAAAAATATAAAGAGATAAAGAAAAAAGCAGACAAACTATTTAAAACGAAAAAAAGAGAATGGATAGATCAAGAAATAGAGGAAATAGAAACCAATAGAAGACACAACTGTACTAGAGAGATGTACAAAAACATAAAAAAGACAAGAAGAAACTACCCAATCAAGAGAAGAGGAATGAAAGATAACCAAGGACAAACATACTATGAAGGAAAAAAGATTAAAGATATTTGGAGAGAATATTATCAAAGCCTACTATTCAGGAAGAAGATGAAGAGCAAAGGGAAATGGTAAATGAAATAAATGAATACATAGACAAAGAACCAACCTATGAGGAAGTGGAAAAAACTATAAAAAGAATTAAAAATGGTAAAAGCCGGGTGTAGATGAAATACACGGAAAAATGATAAAATATGGAGGGAAAGAACTGCACAAAACAATACACAAACTAATAACAGCAATCTGGAATGAAGAGAAGATGCCAAAAGACTGGGAAAAGGGAAGAATCATACCGATATATAAACAAGGCGACCCAGAAATATGTAGTAACTATAGGGGAATCACGCTCCTCAACACAACATACAAGATTTTCAAATGTGTATTACAACAGAGGCTAAGTATCCATACGGAAAATAAAATCGGGGACTATCAATGTGGATTCCGCCCAGGCAGATCAACAGTAGACGCCATACATATCATCAACCAAATAATAGAAAAAGCGTACGAATACAATATCGAATTACATCTCTTATTCATAGACTTTCAAAAAGCTTTTGACCAAATTAAAATACCACAAATATTAGAGGATATGACAGAAATCGAAATACCATCGAAATTAATACGACTAACTAAAATGACGATGGAGAATTCAGAAGCGACAGTACAATTACAAGAAGGGGACACAAAATATTTTGAAACCAACTTAGGGGTAAGACAAGGAGATGCACTATCACCCAACCTATTCAACATAACACTAGAGAACATCATACGGAAAACAGACCAAACAGGTACAATTGTGAAGAAAGAGATGCAAATTTTGGCATATGCGGATGATTTAGTAATAGTCTCAAGAAGCAAAACTAAACTACAACAAACACTTAACACAATCGAAACAGAAGCAAAAGCAAGAGGTCTTAGAATAAATGAAAAGAAAATAAAATACATGTGCTGCAAACGAGGAAAAGGAGATAACCAAACCAATACAAAATCGGAAGTCACAAATTTGAGAGAATACAAACATTCACATACCTAGGAACGGAAATAAACAACAAAAATAACAGAGACCAGGATATAAAAGGAAGAATTCACCGAGGGTTTAAATTATTCAACATATATAAACCATTACTGAAAGACCGGAAAATCACGAAAACAACAAAAATAAGAGTATACAAAACACTAATAAGACCCACAATAATATATGCAGCAGAGATGATAAGAATGACGAAAAAAGAGGAGGAACTACTGCGTATTCTCGAAAGAAAAATTACGAGGAAGATCCTAGGACAAGTGAAAATGGGAGACAACGAATATAGAATAAAAATTAATAAGGAAATAGAAGAAGAACTGAAAGGAGAAGACATTGTCAGGGAAATAAAAGCACAGCGAATAAGATGGCTAGGGCATATAGAAAGAACGGATAGAAATAGAATGATAAAGACAATAACCGAGTGGAAACCAGAACAGACAAGACCACGAGGAAAACCCAAAAATAGATGGAAGGATGAAGTATTGGGAGATTTAAGAAGAGTAAACGTAGTAAACTGGAGACGGACCGCGACCAACAGGAAAGAATGGAAGAAAATAGTAGTAAAAGCAAAATCAAGCAAGGACATATGAAATGGAAATCACAACTAAAGGCACTAATCCAGCCAAAAAGGTTTAAAAAGCCCATGAAAGGGCGCCAATGATACCTCCTAGGAGGAATTACGGCATACATACATATTGAAATAAAAAAATAGGATCGAACAACCATTTAAGATATGAAAAACATTATTACAAGGTAGCTCAACACATTCTAGCTACTTCATGATATTTTTTAAGTAACTTTAACATTCTGGAGACAAAAATATTAAGGCATGGGAGATTCCAATTAGAAATTCACACCTCTAATTATTAGGGTTCGCCGATCATCAGATGATAGTTGCACACTATAAAGATGAACTTAGCTTCATAGTTCGTTAACTAACTAAAGAAATTCAAAAGGTGGCCTGGAAAATACTTTAAATAAAGCAGAATACTTGGCCACAGAAAGAGCCCAAATTTCGAAATTACGGGCGATAGGAAAATAAAAAGGAAATGAATTTTTCAATACCTAGATTTTACAATCTCAAATAAAGGGGTAACCACAGAAGATATGAGCAAACCAGGTCAAAAAGGAACCTGCATAAAACAGTGAAATTAAATTCTTTGGGATATACACGTTACCAAAAAAGGTAATATTTAATATCATAATTAGAAGCATTATGACATATGGCGCATAGAACTAAATCAGAAAGAAAGAGACCAAACCAAATTTACCACTAGTGTGGTAGAATAATGGAGAAGATGTATCAGAATAATAAGACTACCAAAAATTCTTAGTGAAGATAGGCGGAGAAGAATGGTATGTGAGAAGAACATCACCACATCTGTGGATAACAAAAGAAATGGAGAAAATGTAGCAGGTTTATTGACATAAACCCTGAGAGGAACAAGTCTAATAGGGTTAAAATGCAAAACCGCGTTGGTCAATCGATGTCACCCCTCTGCGAGTTAACACGACCAGAATATTTGGTTTAAAATAAAGTGAGTGTTCACGTGCTGTGTTACATGTGGCTCCATGTTGTTGAAACCATGTAATTCAAGTTCATCTCCTTATAGCGTACACCATTGAGAGTAACAGCGTTGTCACCCTTGTTTTGATTCCTCCAGTCCACAATGCACACCAAACAGTGCATTTTTGGAGATGCAGTGATTTTGCGTGAATATCATGTGGACATTCGTTACATCAGATGCGACAATTTTGATGATTTACAAAGTCAGTTAAAGAAAAATAACTTTTATCTCTCATTTTTTTGCAAAAATCAGCTTTGACTGCTTTATTCTTTAAAACCCAGTTCGCAAATTCACGGCGTTTGTGGTGGTGCTTGTTTGGTTTTGCCATGTGATTAGATATTAAGTACAAACTTCAAACCTTCGTAGATCGTAAATGGCGCGCAATTTCAATCCTGAAATTCAATTTGAATCACTCTAAATATGTTGTGTAATATAAAAGCATCGGTTTAAACAAATTTTTTGAGATAAAAAAACTGTCATTTTTAAATATAAATAACAAATAATCGATTTGGTTGAAAAAATGCAAGCACTAAGGGAGTTGGTTAGCTATCTACAGGAAAAGTACAGGGCATGCGATC
Source organism: Sinelater perroti (assembly GCA_036346155.1). Lineage (NCBI taxonomy): Eukaryota > Metazoa > Arthropoda > Insecta > Coleoptera > Elateridae > Sinelater > Sinelater perroti. The sequence continues at coordinate 2,946,479 of JARFIY010000344.1, forward strand.
AAACTAATGTCCCAAGAATTATTTTTCAAACCAGCAACAATATAAAGCTGATAGTATCAGATAGTTAGCCTATTGCTTCCGAATCGTCCCTGCTTAAATACCAACTAAGTTAAATGTACGTCGTTTTGGTTTGGAGTCAGGTTATTTCCAATTTATTTACTCTTCCCCCTCTGCAAGTTTTGGTTAAAGCTTTTGTAGATCAAAAATTGGTTTAAGGAAACTACATTTTTAAACGTTGCTTCTATTAGTTAAATAATACAGATAATATAAATACAATTAGTATAATGAACACCCATATACTCCAACAACAGAAAACGGTATTTAAAAGTTAATGAAGCTGTTGAATATTATATTTTTTACAACAATGATACTGTGGTCAACATCATAAAATGAGATTTTAAAGCTTCTTTGTGTGCGATTGGTTTATTTCATATAATTTTATTTTGTTACTTATTGAACACGTCTCGTATATACATAAATTATTTTTTATAATTTTATTTGCTTATTATTATCTTAAATATAATTTGGAACATTCTAGACTTTTAAAATGGCATAACCACAACAATTCTCTTACACTAAATTAATGTCTTTGAACCAATCAGGATTTTTAAAACAACCATAGAATCGAACGCGGCGCACGTGTTTTACTTTGCGTTTGTGCTTGAGTAAACTGCAACAGGTAATTTGCACAAAGGACACGCAAAAATGGCGAAAGCTGCGAGAAAGCTTACCATAAACTTCTTCCAACACTCATAGCAGAGGCAGGTGCCCTCGTTGGTATGATCCGGTACCAGTACCACCATTTTGGAATTGCAACAATCACAACACAAAGGACGACACAGGACGTGTACCACACGAAGGACAATGACGAAATGACCGCCGGCGCGCCGTGAGCCTTATCAAACCCTTTCTGGAAACGCGGCGCACATGGTGCATGTGATGGCGAGGGTCGTGTGCAGTTTTCCACTATACCAGGCGTGTCCAAATAAACAGCGCACTTTATTTTAAACGTTTTTAATACGGCTGTTTTGGAGTATTATAAATATTTATATAATTTACTGATTTTTGCCAACTCGTATCAAGCAAAAAAATAATTCAATTTTACTACAATCCGATGAAAAGTATCGGTGACAATTTTTAGAGACTGGACTCACCACAATTTAAGATGGACTACAAGAAAATCTTTCATAAGTATGCCACTCATTAAAAAAATTCTAAAAATTATATCGCAACAAACTCAGTTTATATGTTCGATTGGCTGCCAACGTAATTATGTAATCAACATTATTGTTCAGGTCATCTCCTTCTTAAGGTTCCTATCCGGTCCGAATATTAGCAACCGTCTTAGCCAGTAATACTTTGTTGTCTATTCTTAGTCCAGTCAATTTTTTTTAAATTTTAAAAGATACTCATTTCAAGATCTTTTATGTGTATTACAATCTTGTCAATAATAGATCAATGAGCAGTTGTGTTCTAATCTAATTGAAAATTCTTACTAGTTTGCCTTGTGTTCTAGTAACTTAACTGCACTAAACATAACATGTAGCACAAATACCGCACAAAGCTCTGCTTTGCACTAACTCAAAAGGCTTCGCCCTCTTGAGTCTTCTTACTAAGTTTGTGTTGTCCAGGAGCTGGATAGTCTCGGCGTTCACGTGGTTGAGTAACCTTTGTTCATGGCTGCTGGCAAGTTTGGCAATGGTTTGGTCCATTTGAAGGTCCCGATGGATGTCTCTGTTTCGGCAGTACCAAAGTGCATCAACGATGTTTCTTAGTGCTTTGTTCTGGAAACGCTGTATCACTTGGATGTTGCTTTTGCTGGCACAATCCCAGAGTTGGATGCCATAGGTCCAAACGGGTTTCAAGGTTTGCTTATATAAGAGCAATTTATTGTATGTGGATAACTTGGAGTTTCGTCCAAGTAGCCAATACATTTTTTTCAATTTGAAGCCAAGCTCTTCGCGTTTTTTTTTTGACTTGAACTCTCCAGCGGAGTCTAGCGTCTAAGGTTATGCCCAGATATTTAGCCGATTCTACATAGGGAATCTGGGTATCGTTGATTCTGATAGGTAGATGTTGCTTCTGTTTGTTAGTAAAGTCTATATGTACAGACTTATTTTCGTTTAACCTGATACGCCAAGTTTTAGTCCAGGTGTTGATTTTATTAACAGAGGTTTGAAGTTTCTCGGCAGCCTCTTCGTGATCTTTTCCGACAGCAATAACTGCAGTATTATCAGCAAATGTTGCTATTGTTTCATGTTCAAGACTCGGGATGTCACTAGTATATAATAGGTAAAATACCGGACCAAGTACACTACCTTGTTGCACCTGATTTCTTTTAATTCAGAATAAGTATTTGTTGTTTAATTCTGAAATATCTTTCTGATAAGTAAGATTGTAAAAGTTGTGAAAGTTGTTATGGCAGACACAGATGCAGTTTGTGAAACAAGCCTTTATGCCACACTTTGTCGAAGGCCTGAGCAATATCGAGGAAGACGGTAGAACAGACTTTTCTTTCTTCTAGTAATTTTTCTATAACGTTTGTGATCCTGTGGAGTTGGTCAATAGTCGAGTAGTTTTCTCTGAACTCAAACTGGTGGGAAGGGATCAGATTATTTTCCTCTACTATGGGTTTTAGTATCTTAAGGAGTATTTTTTCATATATTTTGAAATGACTGGTAACAACAATATAGGTCTATGTGATGCTACATCATTAAGAGCTTTACCTGGTTTAAGGCTCATAATGACCTCTGCGACCTACCACAACTTGGGGACATACTTTAATCTAAAGGATGCATTAATAAAATTGTTAAGTTTTACTATGACTTTCCTCGGAAGTTGCTTTAACACTTCGCCAGTGATTAAGTCAAAGCCCGGGGCTTTTTGGGTTAATATTTGGTTTGGTTTCACCAAAAACTGCTTTTGGTAAAGTGGGTCTGATAATTGCTTCTTCTTGTTCTGGTTCAGTCCAGTCTTGAGGGTCTTCTCCATCGTTTGGCTGGAAAATGCTCTCTAGATGTTCTGAAAACCTGTATGCTTTTTGGGTGTTATTTCGGGCCCAGCTTCCACCTGCATTTCGGATTGGGGGATTATGCAAAACGGGTGTTTTTAGTCGCTTGGTAGCCTACCAAAGTGAGTACTCTGTGTTTATTAACGTTTTTTTTGGAAAAATTGTGGAAAATTTTATGAAAAATGCATTATAGAAAAAAATATACAGAGGAAAAAATTATTCGGAATTTTCTCCTCTTGTAAGCTTCAATTTTCTGAATCGTTTTCCGGAAAATCGAAATATATATATATATATATATATATATATATATATATATATATATATATATATAATTATAATTATAAAAATTTAAATGTGTATAAAATGTTCGATAATAATTGAAAATATTTTCTTATTACAGAAAGTAACGTTTGAAAGAGCGCGCGTTAAATTTTTCAGAGAATCACAGAAATTTTTAATTATTATGATTATGATATTCCCTCCAAGACATTTTTATGAACATCTGCTGTATCCACGGTTTTTTTTGCTTAATTCATTCGTACAGTAGACAGCATCCATAGAGATTTTTATGACATCATCAGCGTGTGCATTAGTTGTCATATAAAAATCGGTGTTCACTTCCAATATCCTTATAATTGAAGTGGGTATATCATTTTTTAAGTTTAATTAAGTTTTTTTGTTTTTTCTAATTTTCTTATTTTTTTTATTATATTTTATATATTATTATATTTATTATTTGTATATCGTTTAATTATATACATTATTTTTCGATTTAAAATCGAAAAACCTCTCAAAATTTTTGAAAATTTTCTCTATGTTCAACTCCTATATTTTGTCTTAAAAGTTATTAAAAATTAAAAAAATAATCGTTAAAAAATTATTTAAATCATTAAAAATCATATCCAATTTATATTAATTCTAATATTTTCAAAATTATGTTTTATGTTCTGTAGGATTTTGAAAAAATGGAGGAGTTGTGTGTACTTTGCGATGCAAAACTGGGCGAGGATCGTGGTAAAGTTGGAGAAAAAGCTCAACAATCAACGGTCATGGCAAGCATTCGTAAGCAAGATGGTAGAGCGGATAGGATCCAGAGTGCAGTAAACTTCTATGTTCATTCAAGTTGTAACAAGTCATATTCTAAAATGTCTCATCGAAAAAAAGAAAAAAATATTGTAGACAGTATTAATATTGAAGTAGCCGGTACCAACAATAATGCAGACATTGCTTCTTCGGTTGAGTTCGATTTCCCAAAATTGTGTTTTTCTGCAATGCAGATTGTTCTGGCGCCAAAAGAAAACAATCCAAGAAGATTAAGTGCAGCAGATAATGTAAAATCCAATGATACTGCAGCTTTGATTCTTGCAAAGATGGAAGAAGACGAAAAATATAATTGCGAAAAATATATTATCGTCAAGCAACGTTTAGAATCGAGCCCTGATTTGGTTGCTGTAAAAGCGAGATATCATGGAAAGTGTTATACACGATTTTCGTGTTGTAAACCAGAAGTTTTCTGGACGAAGCGCCTACATGGTCTACTCATCTTAAAGAAAAAATTGAACAATTTTTTGATGGTGATGTTATATACTCTCAAAATGGTGACAAGATTATTACTTATAGAAATTTTAAAAGAATATGCACTGACCTTTATAAAAAAAAAGAAATCGTGATTCTGAAAAAGATAGAATGGATATCGTTGAAATGGCAGCAAAAATTATATTAAATGATAATATTATTATTACACCATACCAGACAAAAGATTACGATCCTCCGCAAAAGTTTTTCAATAATATTGAGAATGATATTCCGAAAACTTTGAGGAGATTTTTAGACATACTCATACAAAAAAATAAGAAAGTTAAACCACGGGAAACTAAAATAATCTCCATTGCTCACGCTATTATACATGCTGTTCGACCGATGTCTTTTATTTCTAATGTATTACTGGAGCTATCAGCAACTCTCGACAGAAGATTTGGTTCTAGAGAATTGATAGATCTTCTTTCTAAATTGGGATTCTGCCATTCCGGAAACCGCCTATTAGCCTTTATTCAGGAATCTTTTCCGATCAAACAACTGAGCAAGTGTTAATGAGACAAATTTAAAAAAAAGAGAGGTTTGGTTACCAGAGGTCTCATGGAAAGTAACATGGGCAAATGGATAGGTTATTTGATTTCTTTTGTAGATATAACTTTTGTAGTGTGCAAATTCGCAGGAGTAGATTTTGAAAGCTCTGAACAACATGAAGATGCAAAAACAAGTAAAAAAAGATGTTACAGCAATGTCAAGAATTTTTGATTATCTTCAAAAACATTATCCTTTCCCGGCAATCCAAGCAATATCGTCAATAGTGTCAGACGTTTGAAAGGCATTACTGTTATCAACTGCCATAATGCCTTTGAAATAGTTTAAAAATTCTCAACGATGTTGTTGGTAGAAAATTCACAAATTTTGAGTCGAAGAAAGCCGACAGAGTTGTAACTTTAGCTGATATGAATGCAAAAATAATGATAAACGGTAAAGAGGTTGCTATTGATCTCGAAGCAATTTTCAATCGCTTATAGCAATCTAACGACCGCAAAAAAGCTTGCAACAGTTTATCGGATCCGAATGTGCTCCTGTTCCAGCTGCACTTCTTGATGGTATTGGTTTTCACAAGAGTCCGAAATCTAAGTTATATGACATGTACACTCCTATTATTGACAGTGTGCCTTATTCAAGGAACAAATATTACGTAATCAACGGCGGATTTCTTCATCACAAAGTAAAATGGTATACTTGTAAAATATATTTGAAAATTCGTTCAAAGTAATAGGTGTATAAATAAGTTCTCAGCTTTTTTCTGCAAAATTAAAGTTTTATTTAAAAAACAAGCAAAAAAAGCTTAAGTATTAAAGTATTCTCCGTTGGCATCGATGACCTTTTGCCATCTTTCGAGTAGCTTGCGAATTCCCTGGTGATAGAAGCTCACCGGCTTCGAAACGATAAAGTTATCGATACATTTTCGGACTTCTTCTTCTGTTTTGAAGTGCGTATCAGCCAAGTGACGCTGTAACGACCGAAATAAATGATAATCGGAAGGGGCCACGTCTGGGCTATACCGCATGTGGGAGAAGTTCCCAGCCTAACGCGTCTGCAGCTCATCCGTGTCAAATGTTTGAAGGCGTCCAGCGCGTAGTTGATCTTCAAGACTTAAACTCTCCTCCGCGAAATCTTTGGTACCACTTTTTGCACGTTGCATGACTTACAGCATTCTCACCAAATGCAGCACAAATCATTTCGGTAGCTTCAGCAGCGTTTTTCTTAAGATGAAACGCGAAGTGGATAGAAAATCGAATTTGTTTTTTTGTGATTGCCATCGTGAACACAGCTGATTATTGAAGTTATGTACATCAAACGCCAAATCGCATGATGTTTCGAAAGACCAAATGTCATTGCATTAAAACTGCAAGAGGGCGGACTAATACGTTACATATAAACGGTGATTTGCGTCCTGTGAAATCTAAAGCTGAGAACTTATTTATACACCTATTATTTTGAATATGTGAACAAATACGCTTCATGTACCGTTAAATTTTTGATGGTTATCCAGCAGAAGCTACGTTGAAAAGTTAAGAACAATCCAGGAGGATAATAATAAATTCTTCTCACCATGTCGATGAAGAAAAGAAGACACAAATCCACCATTCGCACAAGAGAATTTTGTAGGAAACGAAAGAAATAAAGATCTCCTGATAAAATTTTTAATACATAGACTCAACTTCTCCACACATATTAAGAAAGTTGCTGCAATTCTGGCATATAAAGACGATAACTCAAAAAAGAATGCAAGTATAAATATAAGAAGTAAGGAAAATAATAAAGAAAAACCGAAAACGAAAAGAAACATAATAAGAATGGGAACCTGGAACAATAGAGGATTAAATGACAAAGAAGATCAGATAATTGAAGAGATGAAAAATCAAAAATTGGACTTCCTCGGAATAACAAAAACAAAAAAGAAAAGTAAAAGAATACAAGAACTAAGAGAGGGATATATGTTATTATATAAAGTAAAAAATATAAAGAAAGAAAAATACATAAACGAAAGACTGTTAATATTAGATCTTGATTGGGAGGACAAATAAACATGCACTTTAATAATAGCGTATGGATCTAATGACAATGTAAAAAAAGAAGAAAAAGATGAGTTCTACCGAATGCTACAATAAGAAATAGATAATGGAACTGGAAATACTATAATTGTGGGAGACATAGATGGAAGAGTAGGTAACAATAACGAAAACATCTAAAGGTATATGGGACCATATGGGGAAACAACAGTAAACAATAATAGTAAACAACTGATAGATTTATGTATGAGTAGCGACCTAACACTGGCAAACACAATATTCAAACATAAGGACGTACATAAATTTACCAGAGAAGTAAAATTAAGAGGTGAAAAATCCATAATTGACTGCTTCATAGTAAGTAGAGAATATAGGAAAGTGGTTAGAGGTAATATATACAATTGAGTATAGTGATCAATTGTACAATTAGATCGAAACTTCTGACCACCTTTTTTGAACTCCTCATTAAAAAGTAGAATAGGAATGTCTGATAAACCCGACCCATTGAAACACCCCTAAGGGGTTTCCCGCTTTATTTATTTTAAAGTGACATCTCATGAACGATAATATACAGAGTGCTGAGACCTTCATAGTTGATTGGTTGGTCTAAGTTTGAGTTTCCAAGGTGTTTATGAGTTTCAACATTTGTATATATTACCGTTTCGCCCCCTGATCTTGTTAAAGATGTAAATAAATATAAGTAAGATAAAGACAATGATAATGGCCAACGAAGAAAAGAAACACAAGATAAAATTAAACGGACAAACACTAGAACAAGTCACAAGCTATAACTATTTGGGAAAAATAGAAAAAGAAATATCTGAGAGAATAGGAAAAGTAGGGAGACTATACAACACCCTTAGAAATTCATTTTTTGGAAAAAAAAGATACCAAAGGAAGCTAAAACACAGGTACACCAAAAAGTTATAAGAACCTCTCTAACATTTGGAAGCTAATCCTGGGTCTTAACGAACAAAAATAAAAGTCGTATCAAGGGCTCTGAGGTGAGATTTTTAAGAAAAATCCAAGGGATTAATAGAGAGGATAAGATAAGAAACTCAGCAATAGTGGAAGAGTTCAAGGTAAAATCCATAGAGAAAATAATAGAAGAAAGACAACTGAGTTGACTGGAACACCTACATAGAATGAAGGAAGATAGAATAACAAAGCAAGTATACGAAGCGAGAACACAAGGAAGAAACAAAGTGGAACACCCACGAAAAAGATGGGAGGAACAAGTTAGACTAGTGGCGGAAAATCGAGGAATAAGTTAGGGTGAAGTAAGAACAATGGCAGCAAAAGGACAGGAAAATATGGAAAAGAAAAATCAAGGACTCATAAGAGCAAAGTGTAATACATAATCTTCTTCTTCTTCTTCAGCCTTCTGCCATCCACTCCTGAATGTAGCCTCACCCTTTTCTCTCCATCTGTGTCGGTCACTGGTTTGTTTTGTCCAGTTCCTACCAGCTATCTTCCGAATGTCATCCACCCATCGTTTCTGAGGTCGACCTTTTTTTCGCTTAGTTTCACAGGGGCGCCATAATAGTGATTTCGTTGTCCATCTCTCATCTACCTGTCTCGCAATATGTCCGGCCCATCTCCATTTGAGGCTTGCTATGCGTTCTATGACGTCAGTTATTTTGGTTCTTTGTCGGATTTCTTCATTTCGGATTTTATCTCTTAATGATATACCCAGCATAGCACGCTCCATAGCTCTCTGCAGCACTCTCAATCTATTTGCATTCCGTTTTGTAAGAGCCATCGTTTCCATACCGTATGTAGTCACTGGTAGGATACAAGTATCGTGAACTTTACGTTTGAGGTTGATCGGTACATCTGGATTCCTTAGGATATATGACAATTTGCCAAAGGCGACCCATGTCAGAGATATTCGTCTTGTAATTTCAGTACCTTGGTTTTCTTTTCCTAATTTGATGATGTGTCCTAAGTATATATATTCTGTCACGTTCTTCAGCGTTTGGCTGTTTACTGTAATTTGCATATTGTATTGGCTCATGATTTTAGTCTTAGCAGGATTTATCTTCAGGCCTGACTTTTCTGCTGCTTGTTTGAGTTCTTGGATCATGGTTTTTAGTTCCTCTGGGTCTTCAGACATAATCACCAAATCATTAGCAAAGCGTAGGTGACTGAAGAAGCAACCGTCAATTTTTAAACCCTTCTCTTGCCATTGAAGTTTCTTAAAAACATCTTCTAAAACTAGCGTGAAAAGTTTTGGGGCGATAACGTCCCCCTGTCGTACGCCTCTCCTGATGTTTATTTTGTCCGTTTTAAGGTCTTGATTTATTTTCACGTGCATTGTTGCCTTTTCGTAGATGTCTTTTATTATAGTAGTATATCTACTGTCGATTCTTGCGTTATTCATTGATTCTAATATATGAGCCGTACTTATAGAATCGAATGCCTTGCAGAAATCTATGAACGCCAGATGTATGGGCACATTATGCTCGGTCGTCTTCTCTATGCTAGTGCGTAGAATCTGTAGATGGTCAATAGTGCTATATCCTTTGCGGAAGCCCGCCTGCTCCACTGGTTGGTAGTAATCGAATCTGTTTGTCAGGCGGTTGGTAATAATTCTCGTCAACAGTTTATATAGTTGTGATAGTAAACTGATTGGGCGATAGTTCTCTATGTTAGTAATCTCACCTTTTTTGAACAGGAGTACTGTTTCCGCATTGTGCCATCTGTCAGGTATTCTTCCTTCTCGTAGGCACTTGTTTAGTAAAATATGTATTGCACGTTCGAGATTTGTTCTTCCAAGTTTTATCATCTCTGTTGTTACGCGATCTTCTCCGGGGCATCTATTGTTTTTCATTTGTTTCAGAGCTGGTCTAATTTCATCAATGGATATCTCTGGAATATCTTCAGAGCCTGCATTGAGTATATTTCTTTGTGTTTGTGATTCCCTATGCGGTGTATGTGCTGCATATAATTCGGTATAGAAGTGTTCAATTGCTCTGATGATGTCTTCCGGTTTTGTCACTTCTATTCCCTCTTTGTTCTTTATTTTTGTCATCTTCTGCCATCCGTTGGATATTTTTGATCTTAGTATTCTGATGTTGGCGTTGTCTTCAATATCAATCAATCAAAATTGTTCTAGTTCTATGTTCTCTTATGTCTTTTCTTATTGCTTTCTTTACTTCTTTGTTTATTGATTTATATTCGTCTGTTCCTTTTTCCAATTTTCTCCTTTTTTCTATGAGTTTTATAGTGGTATTTTTGAGTTTTTGATCTGTTTGACCCTTTTTTCTTGAGCACAATTTCTTTGTCGTTATTTGGATAGTAGTTGTAATTCTGTCATTTATTTGGTTAATGTCCATGTTTGATAGTATAGTTGTATCAAGTCTCGTTGAGAGTTCTTGTTTATATTCATCTTGCTTTTTCGTTATTTCTGTGTTAGTGGGAAAACGTTGTTGTCTAACTAATTTATGTCTTTCTTGTTTAATTTTGATGCTTATCAGTGCTCGGACCATCCTGTGGTCGCTCCCAGTATCGAATCTGTTCAGAACTGATACGTCTCTACATATTTTTCGATCTCGGCAGAGGATGAAATCTATCTCATTTTTTATCTTGTTATGGGGGCTTCGCCATGTCCATTTTCTCTGTGGTGGTTTCTTAAAGAATGTGTTGAAGCAGTATAGCCGTTCATTTTGAAGAAAATTGAAAAGTGTATCCCCTCTGTTATGTCTAATACCTAGACCATAATTACCTATAAATTCCATGTCATTTTGTGTTTTCTTTCCTACTTTTGCATTGAAATCTCCGGTAATGACCAAGTAGTGAGATTTTTCCTGTTGTTTCGCCGTTGATATATCTTCGTAAAATTGCATAATTTCCTCGTCTTTCGCTGTACTTGTTGGAGCATATACATTTATGATTTGAAGTGTATAACGTACGTTTAGTCTCACTATTATGTACATGACGCGGTCCGATATGGCCTGGTATTTGATTACTCTATGTTTAATCTTTTTGTTCACTATGAAATCTACACCTCCTATGTAGTCTTTCGAATGAGAATTTTTGTTATAAAGTATATGGCCACTTTTCAGTTCAGTGGGTTTTTTTCTCCCGATAGTCGTGTTTCTGCCAGTCCGACTACATCCCATTTTATAGATTTTAGTTCCTTTTGTAATTCCTCTATTTTTTCTTCTGACCTCATTGTTTGTAAACTTCTTTTTCAGTTTTTTCGAATTTTTTCGCCCCCCCCTCCTCTAGAATACATGGGGCTGACTGATATTTCAGTGTGAGACTTTGAGTTTTTAACTCTACTCACCTGGGGTCTATTTCCGTGGTTTTTGAAATTCGACATTTGGTTTGGTTTGGGTGGTTTTGGCAATTAAAAGGTCTCGCTTGCCCTGCGTGTTGGCGAGTTTTCCTTCACCGGCCGATCCTCTGGATGCAGACGCCGTTCGCAGCCGCCCAATATGGGTCAGACGCTGCTGCTAGTTTTGGTCCGCCCCGGGTATTTTATTTCCCCGGTACCCACCATATTTGGTGAGCATTCCCCTATCCGCCACCTGGGGAGGCGCCCGATGGGGGACTAGCAACCCCACACGGGAATACATAATCCAATCAAGTAAATTTAATGTATCTATGTAAATAATATATGATGTAAATGTAAAATATACAGACCAACACCTAATGGTACAAATGGTCTTATGATTAAATAAAATAAAAATAAAATAAAAGATACTGATCTTCTAATAAGAAAAACTGCTATATTAGAAGTACGGCCCGTGCATTGAAACAGTGTGAACGTGTGCGAGCCAAAGCCAAATTTTTACCTGCGATATCGCCGCGCCCGAGTCTCAGCCTTAAGGTCAGGCGTACTTATTTATTTAATAATTTAATACCCATGTAATCAACTTTAATATTAATGTTTCCCACTGGCAATGGGAATAATCCGCCATCACAAAATAACTCCAATATGTATCAACAATATGGTTACCCACCCTCCTATCAACAGCAACAGTATACTCAGTATGCAGTGCCATCAATCCCACCGGTTCAACCCTCTCCGTATTATACAATGCCCGTAATGCAATATCCAAGGTTGTCTCAAGTATAATTACCTTCCCCCCAAACCCTGCCGCAAAATAATCAAATAGAAAAAGACCAGCAAGAAATTTTAAGTAATGTCGGCGAAGACGAAAACATGGCTGATAATAATAACACTTGGAAAGTGGTTCCTGGCAATAAAAGGAAAAGACGGAAATATAACCCACAATTAACTCAAACATTCAACTTAACACAAACAAACCAATACTCTACGTTAACAGAGGAAACAGATGTACCAGGGGCTAGCAGCAACACTAATACTACGGGTCAAACTGTTCAACTGCCAAAACCACCGCCAATCTTTGTTCAAGGTGTCGAAAACTATCAACAAATGGTAGCTAGCATCACGCACATAGTCGAAAAGGAACAATATACCTCTAAATGTATGGCCAATAATGTCATTAAAATCAATCTTCACACACCTGACTCATACAGGAAATTGACCGCCCATTTTTTAGATACCAACGTTATATTTCACACATATCAAAACAAGCAGGAGAGGGCGTATAGAGTAGTTGTACGGCATCTACACCCCACAATCCCGATAAATGTAATAATAGCAGAATTGGCAGCAAAAAATCATAAAGTTCGAAATATTAGCAACATCAAACACAAACAAACTAAATAAGCCCTGCCGTTATTCTTCGTGGACTTGGAACCGGCCGATAACAACAAAGATATTTAAAATTGCAGTATCTGCAGAACCTAAAGATAACGGTTGAACCACCTAAGCAAAATAAAAATATAGTACAATGTACAAGATGCCAAAACTTTAACCACACGAAATCATACTGCAATCGCCCATATGCGTGTGTCAAATGCAGCGGTAACCATGATACAAGAACGTGCACCAAAAATAGGGATACGCCGGCAACGTGTATCTTATGCAATGGACCACATCCTGCCAACTACAAAGGATGTATGGTCTATAGAGAATTACAAAACAAGACCTACCTAAATAAACAGCAACCAAAGAAACAACCTGCACAGTATAAGCCAGATATAAGAAATTTTCCTCTGCCAAAACCTAATGTTTACGTTGATATGCCAATGCATACCTATAGCCACGTTACAGCAAATAAACCAGACTCATCTAATGACCTCACCCTCGCACAATTCCTTGCCGAGTTTAAGGGAATGTTCAATCAACTGCTACAACAAAATAGCATGATCCTCAACATGCTCACAACAGTAATTGCCAAATTAGTTAAATAATGTCTAAATTCATACGTATTGCATTATGGAATGCCAACGGCCTCCAATCTAAAAATTGAGGTAGAAGTCTTCCTTCAAATGAACAAAATTGATGTACTACTCATAAGTGAAACACACTTTACAACAAGAACGTTTATAAAATACCTCAGTACAGCATCTACCACACTGTACACCCAGATAATACAGCCCATGGTGGCGCAGCTATTATTATTCGAAACTCGATAGTTCATCATGAATTACCAAAATACGAAAACCATTCTTGCAAGCTGCCGTTATCGAAATCAGTAAACTTCCTAGCCCAATCACACTAGCCGCTGTATATTGCCCTCCAAGACATAGACTAACCACGAACATACTACAACCATTCTTCAACACCCTTGGAGGGAGATTTATAGTAGGTGGCGACTTTAATTGTAAGCATACAAGGTGGGGGTCTCGATTAATAACTACAAGGGGTAGAGAACTTGAAAACATTCTTACTAACAACAATTACATGCATTTATCAACCGGTACTCCAACATACTGGCCGACCGACGTGAACAAGATTCCAGATTTATTAGATTTTTATATAGCCTCGGGCATTTCAAGAAATTATGTGGACGTCACTCCTAGTTTCGATCTATCTTCGGACCACAGCCCTGTGTTAGCTGTCATTAGCGCTACAGTTATCCAAAAGCAGCCTAAGCCAGTACTCTGCAATAGACGAACTGACTGGGACAAATTTAAAGTACACGTCCACCGACATATAAATATTAATATAAGCTTAAAAACACCGAAAGAAATAGAGATCGCAGTTAATCACTTTATAACAACAGTCCAAGAGGCAGCCTGGAATGCTACACCAATGAATATCCAGAAAATCGAGTCATTTAATGTTTCTAGAGATATAAGTGAATTAATAAAAGAAAAAGGAGAGCAAGGTCAATCTGGCGACGTACACACAACGTTAATGATAAAACCACATACAATCGACTTACTAATAAACTTAGGAAGAAGATGTTAGAGGCGCGTAATGAAACATTCCATAACTACATAACCAACTTATCCAAAGAAGATCACAGTATATGAAAAGCCACTAAAGGATTTAAGAGACCCCAACAACAAGTCCTGCCGTTACGCAAAACGATGGCTCCTGGGCAAGATCAGACAAAGAAAAAGTTGAACTTTTTGCCCAACATCTGGTAGACGTATTCACACCTCACTCTAATGAAATTGATGAAGAGGTTAACAACTTTCTCGAAGCACCACTACAACTATCACCCCCTATAAAAAAAATTCATAATTGGTGAATTACAAAATGAAATAAAATGGTTAAATAATAAGAAAGCGCCGGGCTATGATCTCGTTACAGGCCTTCTACTTAAACAATTACCACGACAAGGAGAACAATTCTTATTGGCACTCTTTAATGCAATCCTACGCTTAACATACTGGCCCTTACAATTAAAGTTTGCACAGGTCATCCTAATATTAAAACCTGGCAAACCACCAAATGAAGCTCAGTCTTATCGCCCAATTAGTCTACTGCCTGTCGTATCAAAACTCCTAGAAAAATTAATATTAAAGCGAATAAACGAAAATAGTCTACTTGAAGAATGGATTCCAAATCACCAGTTTGGATTTCGCAAAGGACAGTCGGCCATAGAGCAATGCCACCGAATAACCAATATTATTCAGCAATCATTTCATAGTAAGAAATATTGCTCTGCTGTATTTTTAGATGTGCGGCAAGCGTTTGACCGTGTTTGGCACAATGGGCTACTATTTAAAATTAAACACATCTTTCCACATCAATACTATCTCCTGCTTAAATCTTATCTAACTAATCGACACTTTCAAACCAAAGTTGGTATGGAATATTCACAACTGTATCCAATCACGGCTGGTGTTCCCCAAGGAAGTGTGTTGGGGCCACTCTTATATCTGATTTTACTGCAGATATACCGACGACACCAACCATAACATTGGGGACATTTGCAGATGACACTGCAATCCTGGCATGTCATGAAGATCCACAAATCACAACTAATATCTTGCAAGAGGCACTAAGTACAATAGAGGGTTGGCTGGAAAAATGGAGAATTAAGGTCAATGAGACGAAGTCCAATCATATAACATTTACCACAAGACGATCACAATGCCCACCTGTAAGCTTGAATAACGTACCCATCCTGCAAGCAAATGCAATTAGATACTTAGGTCTCCATATGGACACAAGATTAACGTGGAAACCACATATAATAAAAAACGCAAAGAAATGGACATCAAAATTAAAAAATGTATTGGCTCATAGGAAGAAACTCTCAACTCTCAACAGAAAACAAATTACCGGTGTACAAATCTATCATACGACCAATATGGACATATGGCTGTGAACTCTGGGGTTGCGCCAGCTACTCAAATATTGACATAATACAACGTTTCCAGTCTAAGACATTAAGAAGTATATTCAATGCTCCCTGGTATGTTTCAAACCGTATCCTCCACTTTGACTCCAACGTACAATATGTGCGGGACATAATCAGACAACGGGTTACAAGCCACCATGCTCGGGTAGTGGGACACACTAATAACGAGATTACACCGCTAACACAGCAGCCAGTAATGAGACGACTTAAACGGAAGTGGCCATGGGACTTGACAGAATAAAGAAATCATTTACACCATCCCCTAAGCCTTCAAATGGAGGTAACGAGACTGCACCACTGGGTGCACCTCTCCAAATCTATTCAAAACTTCACGCAATTAGCTCATAGAATTATTTGTAATTAATTCTGATTGCTAATGTACACGAATTCAAAAAAAAAAATTATTAGAGGAGATACTGATTTATTAATTTTGTTGACATCATCCACACATCAGCCAAATGTTTATATTATCAAATATGATAAAAACGAAAAAAAGTTATAACGCTAATTATTCAAAATATCCAAATCTTAAAAATATCACGATGTTTCTGCATGCATTTTGTGGCTATGATACTACCTCACGTTTTTATAAGATCGCTAAAACAAAAATATTCGAACTGCTCATGAGTGATTATAACCTTGCTAAATCTGTTGAAATATTCAACGATCCAAGTGCCAATAAGTCACACTTATATGACGTCGCAAAATCTTTTATATTCAAATTGTACAGCAAATCTACTCGTGTGTCATCTACTTTAAATTAATTTAGAAAAGAAGTCGCCAGTACTCTTAAATCATTGGCAATTACGGCCTTTCCCCCAACTCTTAAAAAACATGCTGAAAGGGTTTATCTTCAATGCAATTGGTTGGGAAACAATGAACTGGATCCTTGCGAATTTGAATGGAGAACCGAGGGTAATTTTTTGGTTCCTATATATTCGGACGAACCTCTGGTGCCTGATGAACTGCTAAAAAACTTTATTGTGGCTGTAAAAATAAGTGTGTCAACAGATGCGGAACGCTATAGAAAGTTAATGAGATTATCATCCTGTCTGTCTGTCTGTGTGTCTGGAGACACTATAACTTTCGATCTATTCAACGGATTCACTTCAAACTGGCATACACACATCATAGGTCAGTATCTTTCATGGGATTGATTTGCAGCCAAATTGGTTAACAGCAACTGGAAGTGACCATTACGATTTCGAAAATTAATTATACTCACATATGTCATGCAGCATATCATTCGACAGCATTTTCACGCTGATCATTATGATGACAAAACTTTGAAATTTTACATAGCGGTTTTAATGGTATTTGATTTAAAATTTAGATTAACACTATATATGCTTGTAACATATCATTGGACAGCATTTTCAACGCTGATCATTATGGCTACAAAATTTTGAAACTCTACGTGACGATTTTAACGGTATTTCGATTTTAAATATTGATTAACACTGTATATGCTTAAAGCAAAGCATTCGAGATCACTAACAATGAGCATTATTGTGAAACATTACCTAACAATCATAAAGGATTTTAAATTGACATTATGTTGATAGCATTCGATTCGACAACATTGTCAGCGCTCATTATTGAAGAGGCAACTTGTGTAGACAGATAAAACATATCGTGATGTTTCCGTCATAAATCAGTCACCAAACATGTTTTCAATTTTCATTTGCTTGGCATTCACGCCGCAGCAAATATGGGCATAGTTAACCCATGTATTTTTGTCTCACGCCACCCTACGCTTTTGTTCGCTCCGTAGAAACATGGAGCGAAAGACAAAATCCTGCAAAACAATGCATGCAATGTACAAGAAAAAAGGAACAAACAATTTTACGGGCAACAAAATAAGTTAGATTGTAAGGAGACAACTCAAAACAAAAGAACATGTTACTGCAGGTTTTCTCATTCAGTACGTGACTGGTTTCTAGCTGATCAGACATAGTCAAGTTGAAGAATCAACCCATTTTTCCAACAATCTTGTGTAAAATTAATTAAGGTAAATACATTATTATTATTATTATATTAATTTTTTTGAACATAAGGTTTATCAGTGTATTTTGCTGTCAAAACACGTCGACGCGTTTAATTCATGTTAATTTTTAATGCTTCCATTGATTTTTGCTTCCAAAACACGTCGACGTGTTTTAAATTTAGGTCTTTTATTGTATTCACGACAACGTTAGATTTTTATACAGGTACAGCAACGCCACGTAAGAAACGACAAAGATCAGCGGAAAGAAACGCCAAAAGGCAGGAGCGAGAAACAAATTACGAGAAAACGAAGACTACAAAAATGTAGAACGCGAAAAAGACCGCTTAGCTAAGCAGAAGCGACGGATGGATGAGGAAGAATGAGCTGCTCGTGACTACAAACGTTGCTCCACAACGAAACCATTTCTGAAGAGGAAGCTTCATCACCGTCAAGCAAAGATAAAGCTAAAATGATTAGGAATGATCCGATAACAGGCATGCGTCACTTTGATCGGCGTATCAGCAAGGCGCATACAATACTAATGAAAAAAATTAACGGTAAACATTCTGACTATTAACAATTTTCTCTCGGAAGCACCTTCTCACATAGACATGTCGTCATGTCTTTTGTGAAGTTGTTCTTCCGGATAAAAGTTGGTGTGCGTTTTAAGTAACGGATAATCTTAAAGACTGCTTTTGCTTTTCCAAGCATCTTTGCTCCTTACAAAATGAAGGATTGGTTCCGGCGAACAGAATTTCAGATGCGAGGATCCCTTCACTCCCATGACTTATACTGGATTGAAGATGCCCCTGAATACGCCAACGATCGTTCCGCAGTAGCTCGATGCCGTGAGTTTATCGACAAGTTTATTACCGTAGAAAAATGCCAAGACGGAGTGATGGAGCATTTGATCAAAACACACTCATAGTCACTCTGCTACATGTAAGTACAAGGAAGGAAAACCAGAATACAGATTCGGATATCCCTTGCCTCCACTTCCAGAGACTACAATTTTGGAACCTCTTACAACCTCAACCAAAGTTGAACGAAAGCAACTCAAGGCACTGTATAAAAGGATTCAAGATGACAACGACAAGAACTAAAGAAGATGACACAGCTTTGGGATTTGAAAGGTATTTAAAACTGTACCTCGCTTTGTTTTTTATTTAACATGAAACACTTCGGCGTGTTTTTAGTTGGTGTTAATTTATGTCTTTCCTTTTTTCTTTACAGCGATCCGAAACTCCACTAAACAGACAACGGTGTCCCACAAGCGACAAGTTAATGCGGCATTTATCAACAGATACAACGAGAATGGTGTAAACCATAAAGGAAACTTTCGACCGCGCTGAACACTAGACATGAATGAATGAACAAAAAATGAATGAGTCTGAAAGTGAAGAGCCAGTCAGAGTAATGAAGGCTGCTAGTGTATGGTTTCAATCATAGATATTAGTTGAAAGTATCCAGACACTGAGCGAGTAGATCCAACTTTTTAGTTTTTCGCCCACTTTCAGATTAAGCTGTCATAGTAGAAAGTTTTAGGCACCGAAATAAGGATGAAGTGTCTGAAAAATGTCAATAACATTAAAACACGTCGACGTGCCGTTACTTGGTGGTTTGAAGAAATATAGTCTTACAATTGCGTACCAAATAAACTGCTGAGATAAGATTTTTATTAACTCATTAATCATTTAATGCACTTAAGAACATATATATTTAATTCATGAAGCGCTTTTCTTAGCCGGTTATTTGTTTTAAAAATAACATTTAAAGCAAAGTAGTTAAAACTTTACCTGTGCGGGGTTGCTAGCCCCCCATCAGGCGCCTCCCCAGGCGGCGGATAGGGGAAAGCCTCCCAGATATGGGTGGTACCGAAGAAATGAAATGCTCGGGGCGGACCAAAACTAGCAAAGCAGCGTCTGACTTCAGAGAAGCGGCTGCAAACAGCGTCTGTTTTCCTAGGTTAGGGACGGCTGATACTAAAATCTTCCAACCCGCCTAGTCAACAATGGGTAGAACAAGGTTGAAGAAGAAGAAGAAGAAGTTAGAACTTTGGCCAGACAACACAAATTGGTTTGTGATAACTACGAGGGTGAATCAAAAATAAACGAGACTTATTTTTTAAAAAATATTTTAATTGAACTTGAAACAAAAGAATAGCAGATTATTTTTCTACATAATCTCCTGATTTAGAAACACATTTTTCCCAAAGTGTAGCTAATTTTGACATGCTTTCCTCGTAGAATGAAGTTGGTCGTGTTTCCAGCCAATTGCGCACATGGACCTCAACCTCCTCATCGCTGTCGAATCTATGCCCTCCCATGACTTCCTTGAGAGGACCGAATAGGTGATAGTCGCAGGGCGATAGGTTAGGGCTATAGGGAGGGTGTTCAACTGTGAACGATGCAATTTCTGCTCAGTTGTCAGAAGGCGAGGCACCCACCTTGCGCACACCTTACGAAACCCTAGCTCCTCTGTGATGATCGAAAAAGTGCAGCCATAGCTTATTCCAATCTCATCGATGGTCAGACGCCTGTCACCCTCAATAAATTGTTGAACGCGGACGATGCTTCCGTTGGTGATGCTGGTGCGAGGTCGGCGATCATGGCTCTCATTTTCAACATTCTCACGACCCTCCACGAACGTTTTGTGCCATGCGAACACTCTAGCTCGTGACAGTGTCCAGTCAATCGCCTCAGGATTTCAGCCGGCACCTTCTGCACAGACATTGTCACGACGGGTATTTACAGGAACGAACGAAATCGCCCGCCTGCTTCCCCCACTCCTGATATCCCTACCCAACACCTGACGAAGCGAGAACTCTCGCGCATTAATATTGCGCGCTTGAGATCAAAAGTTTCATTTATATTTGATTCACCCTCGTATAATAAGACTCATAATACCAGCAAGTTAGGTAAGGCACACCTGAAAAAAAAACCTTGATATGAGTGCCGTCGTTTGTTGAGGAATCGTTTAGATTTAACTGCGTCTGCAGTCCATACCGGGAAAACATGCCCACAATATCCGCATTCTGAGAAGACGAGAGATCCAGATTAATGTCTCCAACGTACATGGCATTCTCGTTGACTGTTGACAGTGATTCCTGAAGCATGGCTCGGAATCGCGGCTTGGAAACGTTGGCGACTTGTGCATGATTACAATGGAAAGTCTATCGAATTTTACAGTAACAAAAATGCAATGACCGTCCGATAACATTTTTCTCTTTAGCAAAGGAAAGCATGTTTCTGATGTTGTTGGCGTGTCATCTGTAAGAAAACAAGTTTTATATATCCGTGCATATTTAAGAGCAAACATGTCGGCATGTTTGCCCTTCAGAAGCACTACAGCTCCTTTAGAATTTCGGAGTCTTAATCGTCGTTTCCTTCTAACTTCCCTGCAGTTTGTACGATGCAGTACGCTGAATCTAGGAAATTCCAACTCGTCACTGCTTACAATACGAGGTTCCACAAAGGCGATTAAATCTGCTGAGGTCACACAGGGATCCGAAGTAGTATCTTCAAAATGACTAGCTAATGACTGAACATTATGGAAGTAGAACTTGTGAACGTAATTCGGAATATCCTGAAGAAACTTCAACTTGAATTGGTACAGCTTTGACTGAATTCTGGCCAGTTCCATCATCACTGGGTCATCTTCAGCTGGAGCTTGAGGAGGGATAAATTCGCCGTCGATGAAGAGACCATTGATTCCTGTCGCTCTGCTGCAAGCAACATACAGCTCCTGTCGTGTCAATTTTTGCCGTTCAGCTCCCCTTGTTGAGACTACAACACACTCCATCGTTGAACCCTGACATTTTGCAACTGTCATTCCGTTGCAGGCAATTAGCGGCATTTGAACACGAACTACTTGGAGACCTTGGTATACGTAAGGCTTTGTTAAAGTTTTTTTATCCTCTCCACAGGTACCCAGTTACAATAGTTGCCGTTGGCCTCAGCACGTCGATTGACGAGAGATGCAGCGTTCTTCTCTTCATGGCTCCGATGATTGGATTTTTAAAATTCAGCCAAGTCAAAGAGCCTCGGAATTTTCCTCTCTCTGTGCTGGGTACTCGATCGCTCTAAGCGTCGCTTCGTTAAATAGGCCATCCGATACGTCGATATTTGTGGAAATGAAGTACTCTCCACCGACTTTTAAGAATGTCTTGTAATGTAGTCCATCGCACTCTGATACCGTCCAGTTCTTTGCTGCTTCCAACAGCGATGCTTTTGATTGGTCAGTGCCGGTACCTATCATATCAACCTTCAGCATTTGGACCGTTCTTTTCAGTTCAGACAACACAAACGACGTCTTATCTAAACTGAAAAAATGGTATAGTCATGATTCATAATAATGACACAACAATCTACTCTTTAATTAAATGGAGACATTTATTAACATCTTAATTCTTTTTAAAAAGGTTTTATCGTAATATCATCGCACCGCTGTAGAAAGGTGCCTTTACGGTATTACACCGTTCTCGTTTTATTTTAATCAATAACAACATGCACTATCGTGTCATTTTCCGGCTAATCTGATTGATCTCCTCCGCCGTGTGTCATTTCTATTCATAAGCATTGTGACAGTGTTTTGTGCGTGATAAAGCGGAACCAATCGTTTGCATAAAGCCAACGACAGCTCTTCTATCATTTAAAGTTTGTAAATGTACCCAATGAGATTAATCAAATAATTTAGCAAAGCAAGAACAATTAACACGACCAGAAAATTTCTGCCCTTACCATGAAAAGTATCACCTTAAAGAAATTGAGTGTCGTTATGCACTATGAGTGATGCGTGGAATTCATTAAGTTAATAAATTGTTTGATTTTAAATAGGATGTAATTTGCGTCATACTGTGTTCCTTGTTAGTTTTTATTTTTTCCTCATTGATGTGTGAATATATGTAAACATTATATTGGAGTATATGTATGCAATGAGAATTTAAAAATTAAGGGAAGGCGAGTGAAAAATTATTAACTTAAGGCACAAAAAACTTTAATCCAGCCCTAGTTTTGCAAAATACCAAATGAGAACCAAAAAAGTTGCAGGAGGGACAAAAATGTTTTAGAATGTAGATCAAGTGGGCAAGATTTTTTAAAGTCAGGTACAAAGATTTTGGTTAAGAAAATGTTTCATTTTAAAATCATTTAAACCCAAAAGATATTTGGGGGTTCATCAAATTTAGCTAAACCGCATTTACAGTGTAACAAATACAGTTTGTAGTAAATACATTAAAGACGCCTTCAAATGCTCAGTAATAGCCGACACGCAACAGGTAGCCTGCGGCAACATCGAACGGAAGAGCTGTGACAAATTACCATTGATCGCTCCTTATTTGTATTAAAAGGGGCTAGAATTATAGTTTGTATTGTAACCTTCTGCTATTTAACTAGCACCGATCAACATATCTTTAATTAATGATATGCGTTTATCTTTTATTAATGCATTACACATTAGTAAGATCCAATTTGTCCAATTTCAGGGTAGTTAAATTTTTGAATCATTCTCTCTATAAAATATCATTAGACTGAATAAGCAGAAAAGTTAAAAATTATCCGCACTTTAGGTTTGTTATACTGCATTCTGTGCATGCATACTTGTAGTTACGTTGACCTTCATAGCTTTGATTTCGCTTCTGTTTCGGTGTAAACATGTACACAAAGAAGGGCAAAGAGCTGTGATTCGATTTCTTTGGTCGGAAGGTGTTCTAGAGGCTTAAAATTCTTCAGAGGCTTACAATACAATATGGAGACAGTAGTCTACCATATAGAAGTGTGTGAGAGTGGATCGAGAAGTTTTGAAGCGGCCGGACAAGTGTAATGTACGATGTGATATCCACCACTGATGAGAGATTCAACGAGCTCGAAAAATGGTACGGATTACCATTGGCAATATAGCATGTTCTCTGCAGATCAGTCATGGTTCTGCCTATCAAATAGTCCACGACAAGCTTGGCTTTCACAAAGATAAATGAGAAGAGAACTTACAAAACCGTCAAGAGAGAAAATTTTTATTAGCAATAATTAATGCATTATCTATTTATAATATAATGGTAAAACCTTCATTTTAAAAATGTAATCAATAAGAGCAACGAAGTACTATACTTTCGATTCACAGTCAAACGACATGGAAGAGTTGAAATCCATGATGAAAAGTTTAATCACACAAATGGGGACCATGATGAATCTTCTAACCACGTTAATCACCAAAATACAATAATGGCCCAACTCTTAAAAATAGCTGTTTGGAATGACAATGGCCTTAGCCAACATGCGCAAGAGATTAAACTATTCCTTGAAAATAACCAAATTGATATACTCCTTATATCTGAATCCCATTTTACCAACAAAAGCTATATCAAACTTCCTAACTACTGCATTTACAATACGAACCACCCCGATGGAACTGCTCATGGCGGAACAGCTGTTATAATCAAATCCAACATAAAACATCATGAACTAGATAAATATGAAAAACCACATTTACAAGCTACTACTATCCAAGTCGAAGACAAAATAGCAACCATGAAGATCTCCGCTGTTTATAGACCTCCAAAACACTCAACAAAAAAAGATGACTACTCTCATTTCTTCAAAAGTCTAGGGAATAGGTTCATCGCGGCCGGAGATTTCAATGCAAAACACCAAGACTGGGGATCGAGAGTAACAAGAACCGATGGACGGGAACTATTAGCAGCTATACAAGCAAATAATCTAAACTACTTATTGACTGCGGAACCGACCTACTGGTCTACAGATCGCCGGAAAACTCCTGATCTAATCGATTTTTGTGTTATTAAAGGAATAAATACAAATCTTTTTACAATCAAATCGTGTCTAGAACTAGCTGCTGACCATTCGTCTCTTATAATAACATTCCATTCAAAGATAACACATGTACAAACGAGGCCTATACTATGTAATACTAAAACAAATTGGGACTATTTTCGAACTAGCCTAACGGATAACATAAACTTAAAAATACCACTTAAAACCAAACACGACATAGAAAAAGCTGTAATCAAATTAACCAACACAATTCAACAAGCTGCATGGGCAGCCACAACAACTGCCCCTTAACTCTAAAGGATAAAATAACCGAAAAAAGACGCCTGAGGAAACGATAGCAAACTACTCGATCAGAAGCAGACAAACGCGCACTGAATTGGTCCTCGAAACAATTAACAAAACTACCGATGCAACACAAAAATCATGGCGTCGAAAGCTATCTAGCAAATCTCACAGCTACGGAAATCTCTGATTACTCGCTCTGGAAAGCGGTTAAAAAAATTAAAAGGCCCATAATGCACAAATCACCCATTATCAAACCAAATGGTCAATGGGCTCGCAGCAGTAAACAGAAAGCCGAAACCTTAACTGAGCACTTAGCTAATGTTTTCAAACCTTTTCCTAGTCAAAGTCCTGAAATGGATGCTAAAATAATGAACTTCCTACAATCCCCCTTTCAAATGAGTCTTCCTATCAAGCCATTCAAGATCCTAGAAGTACAAGAAGTAATATATAAGGACATTAATCCTAAAAAGGCACCAGGCTTCGATCTTATCACCGGGGGGATTCTCAAACAGTTACCTGACATTGTTGTCCAAGCGATTATCCAAATATTCAACGCCATCCTCACTATTAGATACTATCCAGTTTTTTGGAAAGTGGCCCAAATAACAATGATACAGAAGCCTGGAAAAACACCTACTGATCCCGCTTCCTATAGACCAATTAGCCTCCTTCCAATCCTCTCTAAGGTTTTTGAAAAGCTACTTCTAAAAAGACTCCAGTCAATACTGGACAAAAAATAATTAATACCCAATCACCAATTCGGTTTTCGACGACAACACGCAGCTGTAGAACAAATCCACCGAATAGTAGATCAAATATACAACGACTTTGATGAATATAGATATTGCTCTGAGGCATTCCTAGATGTATCCCAGGTCTTTGACAAGGTCTGACACTTGGGACTATTATATAAACTAAAAAAGCTTCTGCCATACCAATTCTACGAAGTACTAAAATCTTACCTATCAGACCGGTATTTCTACGTGAACCACCATGGCGAATTCACGAATCTACAGCCCCTGTATCTGGAGTTCCCCAAGGCAGTGTTCTGGGACCTATATTGTACTTGATATTCACGGCTGACATTCCCACCACGAATACAACAACAACCGCCACCTTTGCTGATGACACAGCTGTCCTGGCATCACAAACTAACCCTGCCACTGCATCCCACAACTGCAAGTCTCACTCAACAAAATGCAACAATGGCTAAAGATATGGAGAATTAAGGCAAATGAAAGCAACTCCCAACACATCACTTTCACCATGAACCGTGACAACTGTCCGGCGGTTACGCTCAATGGACA
This sequence comes from Sinelater perroti, assembly GCA_036346155.1. Taxonomy (NCBI): domain Eukaryota; kingdom Metazoa; phylum Arthropoda; class Insecta; order Coleoptera; family Elateridae; genus Sinelater; species Sinelater perroti. The sequence goes on from JARFIY010000344.1 coordinate 2,972,667, forward strand.
ACAACTGAAACATGGCGATTTCGTAAAATATCTAGGACTCCATTTGGACCGACGCTTAACCTGGAAAACCCATATATTCAACAAACGTAAACAACTTGGATTACAATACAGGAAAATCTATTGGATGATCTGAAGGGGGTGTAGACTATCATTGGAGAACAAACTCTTGCTCTATAAAGTCACGTTAAAGCCTATCTGAACGTATGGTCTTTCTCTGTGGGGAACAGCCAGCAACTCCAACCTAACCATCATTGAACGATTCCAAAATAAAGTGTTGCGTACTATAGTTAGTGCTTCGTGGTATGTGTTAAGTTATCTCAAGTGATTTGCGTATACCCACTATCAGAGAAGAAATAGAAAAAAGTGCCCAAAGATATAAAGACCGACTATTGACACATCCCAATCAATTAGTGAACACTTTGATGGACGAACCTCATAAACCAAAACGTTTAAAACGATTTAAACCTAACGAACTTCTAACACGCTTTAACCCATAATCTAAATTGTTGTAAGCTTTACCACTCACTTGTATATTTAGCCCAGTGAAATTTATAAAGAGTGGCTTATTGTAGCCCTACTCTACATGCCTTAAGCAATTGGCAGTTTCTACTGCTTCTTGCATTCATTATTATTATATGTGTCACGCTAAGTACTTATTGTCCCTTGTAATTAGGGCAGATTATATAAAAAAAGGAGTTAAAATAAAAAAACTTAAACTACTTTCGATTCATGTAACTAGTTGCGTTTTGGAAAACCGTCCGATCGGTGCAAAAAAAGTATCAGCAATTTCCACTTAGATTTGAATAAATGAATTGATTCCTTAGGTGATGCATTTCAAATATTAAACATTGGAAATTTATTAATAAACGTCGTTCGTTCTAGCATTCATTAATTAAAGATAAGTTCCAAAAATCTAAAGCAATTTTCCTGAAACCCTGAGATGGATAATCAAGGAATCACCATCATTTTGCCCAACTTCTAATTTTCTAGAGCTTTCTCCATAGCATTTAAAAATAATCTAAATAAAGTACTAACTGTAAACAACATTATGATACTCTTGTGCTATAACACTTAAAAAAGATATTGAGTCTTCTTCTTCTACTTCTTTATAAGCTTAAAGCTTGTTTTATTCCAGCACATCGTTCCATCTTTACTTCGGTCTACCCGGTGGTCTTTTTCAACTAAGCAATAGGGCTCAACTTTCTTTGCTATTCTAGTATCTTCCACCATAGATATGTGGCTATTCCATTCTGATCTTCTTTTGGCCCACTCGTCGATCTTTTGAACTTTGCAGCTTCGCTTCTTATGGGGTCAGGTTTAGTTACGCCCATAATTTTTCGTAGTATCTTCATCTCTCGTGTTTTCAGTATTTGTTTGGTTTTTATCCTATCTGACGTTGTCTCGATTGCGAATGACGGATTTGTATATTCTAACTTTTGTCTCCCTTTTTAGATGTTTGTTGTTCCATATGGTTTTATTTAGGCATGCAGATATTTTTGATGTTTTCTGGGCCTGATATTCAACGTCTCTTGTCAATATTCCGTTAGTTGCGATTGTTTTGCCTGAATATTCCATTGACATCGCTTGCTCTACTACAAATCGAGATAGTTCGGGATTGTAACGTGGCGGTTTTTTACTGATTGTTATTGCTTTGGTTTTCTTGTCCAATACTTTTAACCCAGACGTTTCAGAAAAAGAAACATTTTGAATTATCTTGAAGAATTTCTTCCATATTCCAAGTAGCCATATTCAATAGCAAAACAATTATTTGTATTTATTCCAATATAACATTTATAGCAAAGACAATTTCTGCTTTGCTTTTGACTTTATTCTACAAGTTGTGGGTAATATCCCAAAATTTTCACTTCATCCAACAGGTTCATTTTTTTCACTTAGCTGTTATAGGAATACAACTCAAATAACAAATGCTTCTGTAAAGAATTTAAAAAATGAGAGAGAAACAAAAATAAAACAATGAAATAACTAAACAAAGGCAAACAAATGGAGCAATAAATAAAAAATTGACTATGAAAAATACGTAACGAAAGAAACTGAATAATATCGGTCCATAAGAAGAATGATCAAACAGAAATTAAAAATCATGGAGCAATTCGTATGTCAAATAACAAAAAAAGAAATTACGAGAAATATAATATATACAAGCAGCATACAGACGCAATAGATAAACATAGGGTAATATATTTACAGTAAGAAACATTATAAGAATCAAGAAAAGAAGACAGTATACATGCTTTTCTTATACTTAAAGTCAAAGTTCAATTCAGGAATAAGAAAAATAATTAGGAAACATTTCAAACTTCTAAAAAGACCAAAGAAACTCATAGAAGTAGTCAGAAGCATTTATAAGAAAATAACTGGTAACGTTTACTTAAATAGAGAGAAATCAGTGAAATTCTTAATGAAAAAGACGGAAGCAGTTTAAATCCCTTAATATTTCTAGTAATAATGGAAAGATCGACTGAAAACACAAAAGAAAGGACACAAAATCTACAAACTGTAATAAAATATATAAATCTAGTGCCGATAAAAACAGAGAATTCGATAATAATATCGTGTTAGCCAACACAAAGAACATTTCTGATAAATAATATTTGATAAAACAAATAAAAAATTAAAATAAATGTAAACACCAATAAAATGAAGACAAGGCTGATCAATAATATAAAAAAACATGAAAATAAAGATATTGATAAAAGAACGAAAATTAGAAATGTTAATGGAGTCTATAATATCAGAATATCAGAACGGTGTAACACCAGTCAGAAATGAACCCGATGCTCGGAAAGAACAAGGGACAAAAGAAGAAAAAGAAGACTATAAAACTGTCAAAAATGCTGCAATATATTTTTTTATTTGTAAATATTCGCCATTAGATTTTTTTAAACTATAGAATGAAGTTGTGGTATCAAAGAGAATAATTTTTCTCACTTGGACACGGTCATGCAAAACACTGCGGGTTACTATTACTGAAATATTCAAATACATCACATGTCTATAGGGCTCAAACATCTTCTTGACAATGTTTGCCCCCGTAACAGAAAAAGATAAGCGGCTTGGCCTCGAAGCTTCCCCCAAATTAAAATTTTTTTCTTTAACCGCGCAATAACAATAGTCACCTCTCACCACAGCAGTCATTTCCTCCAAACGTTGATCAACACTCAAAAGCGTCAAACTTGTAATGCACAATAACCCCATGGTCTATTTGATCTCTTTGATCCTCATTTCATTCATTGTGTCCCACAGTTTTTTTCCTTTTAAAACAGTATCGTATGTCTATTCTTGATCTACAATAGTTATACGAGTTCTAATATTTTTTGCTTAGTTTTTCTACTTGTCTGATGTAGTAAACATTGTCCATAGATGATCTTCCCGATTTAAATCCACCGTATTCATCACTGAATTCTTTCATATGTTGTTCTATCTTATTTTCTATAACCCTTCCTAGTAGTCTCACAATCCTTGGTTATATGCTTATTCCTCTATAGTTATGGGGTACCTTTTTGTCCTTTTTTTATTTATCGATAAAATATGACTTTTCCATTTCTATGGCGTATTCGCTTTTCTTTCTATCTCTTGAAACATTTTTGTCATTATTTCTATTAGTCTACGTAAACCACACTTTCCAATTCTCTCTGATTTATTATTTTATTGTTCTCTCTCCTTCCTCTCTCTCTCTCTCTCTCGCGACATTCAGGACTAAGCATTTTTTCCTTATATCATAGGTATCATTGAGAGATTAGAACAATAAAACAGCTGACTATTCGCTCAGTTAAGGACCATTACCCTCACGAATCTCAAAAAGTCTACGAAATACCTTGCGATAACTGTCAAAGTATCTACATAGGCCAAACAAATAGACAAATATCAAGCCAAATATATGCAAATTCTGTGGCTGTACGAATAGGCGATATTTCTTCTGCTTTGGCCAAACAATAAAAAAACCGGCCGCAAAATTAATTTTTCAAATTCTAACACACTCGCTCCCATTTTTCAAAAATCAGTGCGGTTAAACCCGTAAACCTAACTGTCCATTTATTTTTAACCGCGAATACCTTTCCTAATGTCTCTCCATACCAAAATACAAAAATTAAACAAACTTTCAAAAATTTACAAAAATTGCCTTCTTACAAACTATTGTCAGTGCCTTTCGTTTCCTTATACACAACTTAGCCAAATACTTGATTAAGTCATTCAGGCTATTACAGAACAAGCCTCATTATATGTTAGAAACTTGTATCATTTCTTAGAAATTCTCAAATTCTTTTTCATGTGTAAAAATGACATAATAATCAATTTTTGCTTGTTTCTTTGTTTACCAATGTTTCCTTTTGAACTCCAAAAATCTACTACCAATCTAAAAGACAATACCCTTAAATTATTTAATTAAATCAACGATTTCGCCTATTGCAGCAAACTTTTTATGGTCGATTTTGAAATAAAGTTTCTGGCTTCCTTTCGCTTGAAATCTACTTGTTCGATAAGGTATGTTAACAATACTTTTATGGCCTGATCTTGTGAATAAAATGCTTTCTCGTCTAAAGAAACTTTGTGTCAATATCAAATTAATGCAAATAAAACCAAATAATTTTCTTACTTTTCCGAACACCCTCATAATAAAATATCCTTCCAACGACAGTTTTTATCACATTACCACAAGAAACCTACCTATACCGGCCGTTATTTTAATGCTAAGCTTCATTATCCCCCTACTAAAATTCATTCAGTTGAAAAATCCTTATTACCAAATCCCTCAAACTTTCCGACACTAAGAACCGACAAACCAAAGCAAAAGCATTTACGTTAAAGATATCGCCGACAAAATAGACCATATACCGAACAAACAAATTATACATAGTTTTTATGACTAACAATAAAATAGCTGACTTTATCCGCCCAGCTAAAAATTAATACCTGCATGATATCTTTGAAAATTTTGAGTATTTGTATAAAATGTTAGAAGAAGATGGAATGTATAGGAACGTATTCTATATGAATTTTTGTGAGACTATATAACTTTGGGATTTCAAAAGATTTTTCTGAGAGTGTAAGAAATTTTTAGTATTGTACGGTGGGTTTGAGCTTTGGTTTTCTATGTAGATCGAACAAACAGGAAAATATCTTGCCGAATATATGAGCTTCTTCTATCCGTATGGTTCGGCACTTGCCAAACATTATAAAGAAACAGGACACGAAATTAACTTCTCCCAGGCAAAAACCATTGCTCCTGAAAAATTATTCGGAGGGCAATTAAATTAGGAAAACATCCTTAATTCCTGAGTACAAAAGACAACAGTCAATGCTTGTCTTATGGATTTGCCTACTCCCCAAGAGAATTATAAGTCGTACAAGAATATTGGAGTTCTGAGAGCTCTACTATTTGTTGAATTAGAAGTGAACGTTTGGGATAGTTTTTGGGGATACATGCACTGGGTGAGAGAAAATTCCTTTGTTTAATGAAGTGGGATAATAAGCGGTTTATAAGTAATGAATAGACGTAGATTATTATTTTGAGTGTTGCGGCATTAAGGGTGCTTTTCTATTGTTTTACGAATAATTCTAATGTTGAGGCGGAAAATGGGAGCGAATGCTTTTAATATTAAAAGTTAATTATACCATACGTGTGGTGTGCTGAAGAATTGTTGCCTTTCATAAGGCCTAAAAATATTAGTATACGCAGTTTGATATTTACTTATTCGTTTTAGTTAATGTAAGTTTCTTAGCGGTCATCACAAGGTATTCTGTAAACTCCTTGGAATTTGCGGCCATCTGTGATTCCATCTTCTTTTTTATCAATATCTTAATTTCTGATAAATATAGTATCCAACAGGTAGGTTTAAAGTGAAAGAAGGTCAAGGCTTTTTTTTCAAAAACAGTCTTGAAATCTTACCTATGTTGCAAACAAGTGTATAATTAATTCAACGGTAAAATTTATTCTGAAAGATAAAGTAAACATTGAATAACTAATTACTAATTAAGGAAAAAGTATAGATTTATTATACTGTAAATTGATTTCAAGAAGAGAAAGGTCTCAGGAACTGAGATATTACTTTCATGCAAGCTGTAACTATTCTATCTATAAATGTATTAGTTGCATTATAAAGGGTTTCAATAGAAGCGCTCAAACTTTGACAATGTATAACGGCCATTTTGGTGAAGCTACAGCTGTAAAATTCAGAAGTGATAGTAACTAATGTTGGACAAATCATTATTGAAAGCTACAGTGCTGAGCAACGGGTGCAAATCATTAAACTTTACTATCAAAATGAGTGCTCAGTTCGAACTACGTTCCGTGCGCTACGTGATTTTTACGGTGGACACAATCGTCTTGTTGAGTCGACTATTCGTCGCTTGGTGGACAAATTGGAATCAACTGGTTAAGTAAACAATCAAGCAATTCCCGTACATCGTCGAAACGTGAGGTCTGCAGAAAACAATGATGCAGTGAACGAGAGTGTACAGGAAAACCAGAAGCAGTTAATTCGTCATCGCGTCCGAGAACTTGGCCTTTCGTAGACCACAACTTGGCGAATTTTGCGTCAGGACTTGGGCCTTCACCCGTATAAAATTCAAATAACTCAGGAATTAAAGGTAAACGACCACAGGCAGCGTCAAGCATTCACTGACTGGATTCTGGAGCAGTTGGAAGTAGAGCCCAATTTCGGAAGAAAAATCATCCTCAGCGACGAGGCTCATTTTTGGATGAATGGTTATGTTAACAAGCAAAATTGCCGCATATGGGAGATAACAATCCACATGAGACCTATCAGTTACAAATGAGAAAAACTTACTGTTTGGTGTGGATTTTTAGTCTGGGGTCATTGGCCCGTACTTCTTCCAAAATGGAGCTAACACCGCCATAACTGTCACCGGCGAGAAGTACAAGTCGATGATAACCAATGTTTTTGGCCTAAATTGAAATATATGGATCTCAACGATATGTGATTCCAACAAGACGGCGCCATGTGCCATACAGCGCATGCATGATAAATTCTACGGCACGGTTATCTCTCGTTTCGACGACGTCAACTGGCCATTGAGATCGTGTGATTTAACCTCCATTAGACTTTTTCTTGTGGGGCTTGGTTAAAGCACGGGGCTATGCGAATAAGCCTCAGAGGATTGATGCCTTAAAAGTCAACATAACCAAAGCCATCAATGATACCGAGTCCGATTTATGCGGTCGAGTCATCAAAAATTGGACATTTCGGATACCCAGCGAAACGCGGCGGCCATTTGGCAGATATCATATTCCGTACATAATGTAATCGAATATTCTTTGAGATAAAAAAAATTAATGATATCTCATACACAACTTGTTTTATTTAAATTTAAAGTTTGAGCGCCATCAATGGATAACCCTTTAATTAGAATTACTTTAAGTTGGAATGATTGTGATGTATAAAGTTCACTTGTTTCTGAAGGAACACAATGCAATTTCTTCTACCATATTCAATCTCTAAATTGCCTCTCATTAAGAATTATTTTAATGTATCGTGTATGTAACGCTTATTTGGAACAAAATATGAAAAATACACTGGTCTTTAAGTTGATGTCAAACTAGAATGCTATAAAAAACAATGTGTCTCATGTCTCACTATATAGTAAAACCTTCAAAGTTATAAATTATATTATCATTAAAAAAATAAACACTAAATAAAATTGTCATCAAAGATTTCAGCTTTGTTGAAGAGGCTTCATGCAACAAATTTTGGAAAGAAATTGTCGATAATACTAAATTTCCGATAATCTATTTTCAACATTTTAATGGTCGGATTCCAAGAAATTTCTTCTTATAAGTACTGAACTTGTAGAAAGGCTACACTCGCCGAATTTCATGTTTCTAGGTCTAAGGAGTTAAGCTAAAATTTTTATGTAAGGGTGGTAGGGTAAATTCGAAATTATTTTTGGTTGTATTAAAAAAAAAAGCCGAAAAGCCGCCTTATGCTCATAAGCAATTCCTCATTAAGTAACACAACAAGTTAGCTTCACATGGTGCATTGTGTGGTTGGTTATTGGGTTATTAGGCCGTGGTCGAAGTTTGGAAGCCTTCGCATCTGTTAGTTTTACATAATTAACAGCCTAGTATTGTTCACAAAATGAGCCAAGAATAAGACCGCAGAGCTACTATACTCGAATCTTTTCGCACCGAAAAATCGCCAACCAAAATTATTGCTAGAAAAAGACCCAAGTTTCCAACATAGCCAAGAAGTGCGAAGAAGATAATTGCTGACAGGATCACTCAAAGCAAGTGATCTGATCTCAAGAGAAGTAATTAATTCATTCGCAAATCCGATCGATCAGTATCCTGGACAGAGCATGCATAATCTGACAAAAAATAAAAGTGGGAAAATAGACGGTCGATCTAACAGTGTACCAGGATCTCCATGACAAGTCATTTGTCCTGAGCAATCGCCTTCTGTTAAGTAAGAAAAACAAGATAAACAAGATGTCCAAGATGTCTCTAAAGTGCTTACCGTCATGCATACCAGATTTTCCGTCTCTGTGATGGTGTTAAGGCTTGTGAGCAGCGAAGGACATATCATTGCGCCCCACTTTTTTGCGACGGGCCTAAAGATGACCACTGAGCTTTATCAACCTGCTGGAGACAGTTGTCAAGCCCTAGATAGTGGTGGCCGCTAAGCGAGAATACGTGTTTGAGAAAGATTTTGCTCCAGCCCACAAGGAAAGAAGACCCAAGCATGGCTATAGAACAATTGGTATTGCCACTGATTTTCCGACTAGTTGCCACCCTACAGCCCCAACTGCTATCTCAGTGAATATATGTTTGTGACGTGTCGACGCGATGGTCGATGAGAGACATAATAATACTAAAGGATTTTCGCTTTACTTTCGAACCATAAAAACGTATGTACGGTCATTCAGCGAGCCAGAAGTGTGAGTGCGGCTTGTCAACGTCTGGCGCCTGTGATAATCAATATCTACATTTTTTATTTCTGGTAACAAACAAATATATATATATATATATATATATATATATATATATACATATATATATATATATATATATATATATATATATATATATATATACCTTTCAAAATAAAGATACCGCCTATCGTTCTACACGGTCCAGTCAACCATAAAAGATGTAAATGAGATTGAAACAATCGCCCAGGGAGAGTTTTCTACGGCCCGCAGCTCATCGTCATTGAAAATCATCTTATCGAGAAAAAACGATTACAGAAATTTAGCTACGCATACCAAAACCCTTACAGCAAACCCCTTCTTGTTTCCGTTAAGTACACCTCCCCTCCTTCTTCTAAAAAGACATACGTGAAGAATTAAAAACCTCTGAAACAAAGACAAAACGCCTACCCCCATTTAGGCAATACTTCTTACAGCAAATGAAAAAGTAAAGGAAACTTTTAATATCAAAAAAATGTTCCAATAGTTACTGTAATCGTAAAAATTCCCAATGTCACAGAACGTAACTCCTGCAACAATAAAAACTGGATAGCAATCCTGCACCTGCTAACAATATGATAAACTTCTCTCCTCTCATAAACAATGCAAACAATACTTCTCTATCCAACGCATCTCGGTTTTCAAAAACCTCACCCACACTATCTTATCGTCTCCCCTACACCTCATTCAGCCGTTCATAGAACATACAAGCAATTCATATGAAATCTATTTCATTCCCTTCTTAACAGATCACAGAATTAAAACTCCTTAACTGGAATACCAACGGCGCAAAACACAATTAACTCTAATTAAATTATTTATTGTGAGACATTCCATCAACATAGCATGCATCTCTGATACTCATCTAACTAATTCGGACAAACTTAAAATTGACTGATGTCTGATCTACCGCACAAATGGAGAGGCTATATTCATATCAGGAGGTGTAGCAATCATCATAAAATGCAATACAATTCATCATAAATACCAAAAATCCTCAAAACAGTTGAAACCAAAATCAAACTAAATAATGGTAATGCTGTAACCTTAGTATGTGTTTCTAAAAAATCCAAAAATAGCTTTTCGACTATCTTTAATACCAAAAACCGACTCTTCTCATAGGAGACATAATTTCCAAAAATACGATATGGGGATGTAAAACAACCAGCCTGGCTGGAAATAAATTTTATGACCTAACATTTACGCACGCTTTACAAATAGAAGCCCCCGATTAACCCACATACTACCCGTATAGAAGCGACCATGCACCAGATATATTAGACAAAGTTGCCCAGAGGAATTTTAACAAATGACTCATTAAACTCGACTCAAACCAGTTACCCGTTATAATCTCGTTTATACTAATAATAGCAAAATTAATTTCTGAGCCGAGGTTAATAAATGGACTAGCCAATTGGGACATCTTTCATGTTACACTCGACTAAAGATTTAAATATCTCAATGATCTTCAAACCCCAAACCAAATAGATCAAACAATCTCACATATAACCACATCATCTCTGACAGTGTTGACACGAACACGCATAAACAAAAAATAAACATCGATTATTATTCACCCAAACACATAATGAACCTAATTAAGAAAAAAAAACACATGAGAATTAGAAACCCCTCAACCAAAAATTTGGTGATTAATCTGTCACAGTACAAAAAAGGAAATTGACGCCTATTGATTAGAGGCATACCAAAAACATATTAATCACCTCGAACCAGGCGATCCGGGTCTGTGGAAGACAACCAAACCTCCAATCTCTTTAGGAACAGAAACATATTGTACCGATGAAGAAAAATGTAAAGCTTTCGCAGATCATTTGGAACAACGTTCCGTTGAGTTCATTTAAGTTCTTATTGTTTTCGTTCCTCGAAAGCCGTACGTTTGCCATCCAAATACATGCAAGTTTATCTTTCTACACGCAAGGGTTCCACAAGGGAGTATACTGGGCCCCATCTTATTTCACATTTTTATGTTTGACTTTTTCGTTCTCGATGTTTTTAGGTGATACGATCGTGCTAACCGGCAAAAAATATCTAGAACAAGCAATAGTTTTCTTCAAGTGGCCGCCGATATCCTAAGCAGATGGTTCAAGCAGGAGAACTTATCAACTAGTTATTCCAAGTGTGCCACAAAAATATTTTCACTTACAAACATTAAACATCCATCTTTTATTATAAAAAAATGTCATCCTATCCAGTGAAATGCCTGTGATAAACCCGTAAAATATCTGGGTGTCTACTTCAATACTCGGCTTACATGGAAATACCATATACTGAAAAAAACTGAATGAGAGTCATACGCGATTAATCCAACTTTACCCAATCATAAACAGGAAGTCGAGTGCCTGACTAGAATACAAATCACTCATACGTCTTTTGATTCTTTACGGGTGTGTGATATGGGCCAACCCATCAAAAACCGATCTGAACCGAATCCAGATCCTACAAAATAAAATCCCTGTCATTCAAAGGATTTTCTTTTGTCATTTTATCAACGTTCATTGGTTCACCACTAATCAACACGAATTAAGCATACCTACAATTCAAGAACACATTGCTAAGTTGACTAAAACATTTCACGAAATTCTTACCAACTGTATCAGTGCCAGCTTTTACCCCAAAACATATGCTTAAGTAATAGTGGTGATGATCAAGTGCCAAATCATTCTAGTGATCAAACGGTAAATTTAAGTGACTGTCAGTTTTAGTTTTATTTCAAGTGGTTATTAATTACCATTCAAGTTATTTTATTTTATCATGTACAAATTGACAGAAGTAACCTTGTATAACAATGGATTGAGCAGGTACAAGGTTATTAAAAAATAATACCAAAGACAGTTTAAAGACTTCCATCAAGAAGTTGTGTTAGCCACCGATTGAGGCTACATTATATTATTCTTAACACTGTTTACTTTTTTAACTTCCTGTCTGAGAACACGGCCCGCGAACTAAGAGGTTAAAGCTCTCATATGTTCGCCATCTCTGTTGCGAGGCGATGTGGCAAGCACCGCGCCATAGACGACCGCTATTGTTGCCTCTTGTTCGAATGAACGCAAGTGTGTTTATTTTTAGTTATTGAATAGGCCATCTGCCAGGAATCAAAGAGCTTCGGGAAACTATTTACTTTAATTGCGTTAAATTTCATGTATTTAAATTTGTTTTTTCTTGTATTTTAATGTTATTTTCAGAATCGCGACGTGAGTAATCGTGTACACGACCCCGTTACGCAGTCCTAATTTAAAGTGCTATTAAACAAGTAAAATCGACTTTGAAAGTGAAAAGTGAATGCAAAAGGAAGTAATAGAGTTGATGACTGTAAGTAAATAAAAGTTTTAGAGACCTAAGCATATAACTGTACAGAATTAATTAAATTAAACAAGACGATAACGTGAGTGTAGGAACCAAACTGAACAGTGATAGCGCGAGTGACTGACGCGACGTAACGTAGAGCGTTAGAGGCTAGCGCGAGACCCACAAAATAGAGGAGATGCCGTTGCCCCGCGCTCCAACGAAATGTGTTAGCGAAGAATCTTCAACGGAGGAGGGAAAAAAGAAAAGATGGGGGCTGGCGAAGATGGGAGTAGCGATTCTACAAACAAAAGTTAAAAAAAAGTAGCACCCCAAACAAAAAGAGGTTAATTGGAACAGCAAGTGAGCCTCAAGAAAAGGAAAATGCCACATTAGACCAAATATTAAGCTTGTTACAAAACACTAAAGGTGAACCAGATCCGTGAAAATCAACGAGAATACAACGAGGAAATAAGGAAATTAAAACTCTAAAATAAGAGGAGAAAGCAAGAGAACAACGCAATAGCAAAGGAATGTGATGAGATTAAAAAAGAGCTAAGAGAAACAAATATAAGATTGGAACAATTAGAAAGAGAAAAGAGGAGGAATAATATGGTAATATCGGGATTGACAATAGACAACAGCAACCCGGGTGACTTAAAGCAAGGAATGGAGAATTTTATACAACAAAAACTAGAAATGAGCGTTTCAATTCAAACTGCTTATAAACTAGGGCCTAAGATGTGCATAATAAAACTACAGAGCTTTGAAGATAAAATGCAGTTAATAAAAAACAAAATTAAGCTGAAAAATATGAGGGACGATAGGATATTTATTAATAATGATTTATAATAATAATAGTTCCTCGTAACAGGCCTTGAAGGCCCTTTGGGGTCGTAACAGGATAGGTCTGCTACAATCTGAGCTTACGGTACACAAGGGTGGTAACTTGGCTAGCGCTATGTACCGACCGCCTATTATTACCGCAGAGTTTGACCTCCAGGTACTCATTTATTGCAGTCTGAGTCGAGCTGGGCCGTAAAAATGCCAGCGATTGAATTGAACCCGCAACTCTTGGTTTCGTAGTCTAGCGATCTATCCACTAAACCACCATTTCTAATAATAATAATATATAATAATGATTTATCAAGAAAAGAAATAGAAATAGACAAACAAATTAGGAAAAGAGCGGAAGGGGAAAAGGACCAAGAAAAATTGGATACCAGAAATTGGCCATAGAAGGGAAAGAACGGAAACGGGACATGGAAAAAAATACACTAGTGGAAAGTAAAGGCAGAGAAAATTCAGTGGTTAATACTTCAAAAAACTGACTGCGACGCTGGCCCGACACACTAAGATGAAAATGGCAAAGAATAAGGACATGCAAAAGGATAGTAAAAAATATAAATACGATATAGAAGTCAAAGAAGAAAACTTAAGAATAGGTACGTGGAACATAAGAAGCTTAAGAGATAAAGAAGAAGAACTTATAGAGGAATTTGAAAGAACAAAGCTAGATGTATTACCTACCACAGAACCGAAGAAGAAAGGAAAATGTATAATAGAACTAGGAAGAGGCCACACTCTATTATACAGCGGAGTAAATCAGGAAGCAAGAGCAGCACAAGGAGTAGGGTGTATAATAAAAGAAGAACCTAGAAAAAGTATACTGAATTCGGAATTTATAACAGGCAAGATACTAAAAGTAAAACCACACTAAGCAAGCAGAACAAAATAACCTTAGCGGTTGGTTATGGCCCCGGTGAAGACGAAGTAGCAAGAAAGAAAGACGAATTCTGGGAAGAAATTTCACACATAACAGGAAATATAAATGGCAGAGTACTATTGTTAAGAGACTTTAATGGAAGAGTTGGGAAAAGAAATAACGATCCATTAGATGTAATTGGTAACCAAGGGGAAATACATAGAAACAACAATGAAGAGAGACTAATAAGCTTCTGTATTAACAATAATCTAATAGTAACGAACACTTTTTACAAACACAAGGACATACATAAATTTACGAGAGAGGTTAAGAGTAGAAATGAAAAATCTATAATAGACTACTTTCTCATTAATAGAACATATAGGAACGAAATTATAGACGTCAAAGTAAGAAGGGGGCCAGAAATTTACAGTGGTCACTATTTAGTGGTAGCGAAAATACGTCTAGGCATAGAAAGTAAAGAAAATCATAATAAGAAAATTAGCCTCAAAAAAGTTAATGAAACTATTAAGACGTAAAAATTACAGGAAATTGAGATAGCAAACAAATTTAGTGAGGATATACAAAGTAAGATAGAGGGACAAGCAGGACAATGGGAAACTATGAATTTAGAACGACTGTGGCAGTATTTCAAAGAAATAGTACTAACATCAGCGAAAGAAGCATGTGGAACAACAACAATAAATAAAAACAAGGAGCAAACTAAATGGTGGAATAAAAAAAAATAAAAGATGAAGTGATAAGCAAAAAAGAAAAATGGAAAATTTACCTGAATCATGAGACAGAGGATAGCTACGCAACATATAAACGACAACGAACTAAAGTAATAGAAATGATAATACAGGCTAAATAGCAAACATGGGAAGGATTTGGAAGGAAATTAGAGGCAGATGGCCTAGTAAACCAAAAGCTATTTTACAAAGTATTGAAAAATTTAAGAAACGATAAACACTGCACACTAAGGCAAGTGAGAGCAAAATATTGCAGTATAATAAATAACTGAAGAAAATGAAATTATAGAAAGATGGAATGGAATACTTCTGAGAACTTCTCAATCCAGATGAACATGACAACAAAGCAGACGATGAAGAAATAAAATGTACATATGAAAAAAGAAAACAATATACAAATAGAAGTGATAACAGCTGCAAAATACTTGAAAAAGGGCAAAGCGGCAGGACATGACAAAATAAATGCAGAGATGCTGAAAAATTTAGGATGGCAAGGAATAGAATTCTTAACAAAAATATTCAACAACTGCGAAAGTTCCTGAAGACTGGAAGATAGGAATAACACTACCGATATTCAAGAACGGCGATAGTAGGGAGTGTTCAAACTACAGAGGGATCACAATATTAAGGGTGGTATCAAAGGTATACGAACATATATTGGAAAAAGACTAAGAAGGACAATTAGAAGAAGCGCAGAGCAATTTTAGGAAAAGGAGAAGTGTACAAAACCATATCTTCAGTATAAAACAAATGATAGAAAAAAAAAAAAAACTCAGAAATATATATATGACTTTCCTGTACTTAGAAAAAGCCTTCGATAGAGTACTGGAGAAACTAAATATGGAAAAGTCTAGCACAAAGAAATGTGAGTCCGAAGTTAATAGGAGGAATACAGAGTCTGTACAGTAACAACAAAAGCTACATAAGAAAATTTAATGTACAGTCGACAGCATTGGGAATAACTGAGGGATTAAGCAAGGGGGTGTAATGAGTCCAACGTTGTTTATAGTAATAATGGATGATAAAATTAAGGCAACAGCAAATAATACGAAAAAGGCATATATAGGTTTCAATAAACACTCACCTGTGAATGTATCAGTTTGTGCCTTTGCAGACGACCTTATGATCTGTGCAGTAAAAGAGAAAGACCTACAAGAAAATCTACAGATTTGGGAAGAAGAACTAGCAAAGGGAAATTTAAAAATAAATATAAATAAAACAAAAGTAATGGCAATAAGTAAGAAAACAAGAACACTAACATAAAAATAAACCAAAGTAAGATAAAACAAGTGGTAGTATTGAAATACCTGGGAGTACAGATAGACAGAGGAAACATGAAGACATGGAAAGTGAAGTCAACGAAAAAATTTGTAATGCTGCAAAGTTATATCACAGTTTGAGCCAGCCGTTCATAGGTAAAAAGGAGATAAACAGAAAAACGAAAATGGTAGTCTATGAAACAATTTTTAGACCAATTTTAATGTATTGAAGTGAGAGCTGGATCCTGGCAAACTCAATGAAAAGTAAAATACAAGTTATTGTCATGAAATACTTAAGAGTCAAAGGAATCACCAGGAGAGACAGAATAAGAAATGATTTGGTGGGAGAAGAACTTGAAATAGAACCGATGAATAATATAATAGAGAAGTAAAAATTTTAATGGTTTAGACATGCATGTAGATTGAGCGACAACCGACAAGTGAAACGTATAGGGGAAGCAGGTGTACATCAACATGAATCTAGAGGAAACCCCAAAAAGACGTGGAACGAGGAAGTTGCAGCATAAAAGGACATTGACATAGGATTATAAAGTTATTATTCTCATATTTTGTTACAATGTAATTAAGCGCTTACTTAATGCTATGATTTAAGAATAATCATCCAAGCGTTGAATAATTTAAAATCGAATGATTGCTTGTTCGACCGCAACAGATGTAACCAAAATGTTTCAATTTCTTTTCCGACTCGGAACTGTTGTCATAATTTTGCTTCTGTGTCCTGCAGAAATATTTATGTCTATTTAGCAACGCAGCGTCTAGACGGCCGTAAAGTCTTTCATAAAGTTATTTATATGAAGGGCAGTCGTAAGCCATACAGACGCGGTCGCCCGCCCTTGTTCATTATAGCCTCAAGGATTGTAGCAAATATTTATATTACGTTCAACCTTTAGCATTTTTCGCGTGTTACTTTAAGATAATTCGCTCTCGCTTTTGCTCATCTGCTGTAATTGGTTGCCCCACATTTCTTAGTTAATTTTAATTGAATGTAGTTCTTACTTAACAAGTTTTGTAACAACCCACTGAGGTACCCTTATGAACTAATATTGTAAGCAAATGCAGGCGGTTCCGTTCGATAATATCCTGAAAAAAATTCTTAAAAACCAGATGTACTAATTCAATAAAACCTAATGGCCAACAACCCTTATTATAACAACATGCCCTACGGCAAACAAATTCAACGCTATACCACCAAAATGCAATACCGCAATTCATACCAATACCTAACGCGTTTTATTCACAACCTTTACCGCCACAGTATCAGCCCCCATCTAGCTACAGTCAGCAACTCCCTGTACAAGATTCAACCCAATCCACATACTACTCTACACAAGACTTTCCTGCAATTAATGAATGGCAAATTGTCAAAAGATCAAAAAGGTCGAGAAGTGTAGAAGAGAATGATGCTCACTCAAGTCAACCCGATTCAAATACCTACTGGTTAAGCGAAAATCGATTCACCACGCTTGGCGAGGACAGAGAAATGGAAACAAACACAGATAGTAATCAACGCAAAAGGGACCCAAAGCTGCCTCCAATTTTTATTGCAGGAGTAGAAAATATAAAACCTTTGGTCATCGAACTAGACAAATTAGCCAAGGACAAATATCACTATAAAGCACTAAGTAGAGAACAGGTTAAAATAGAACCGACCGACTCGCAGACATACACAAGCATTATTAAAATGTTGAACGACAAAAAAACCCAATATCACACCTATAAGCCTAAAAATGAGAAAATCTTTAGTATAAAAAAACGTACACTACTCAACTGACGTTGCTGAAATAAAGCAAAGGATAGAGGCTTTGGGACATCAAGTAACAAATATTTGAAACGTTACACAACAAAGAACGAATATCAGGCTGCCTATGTTTTTTGTAGATCTCAAACAACAAAGTAATAACAAGGATATCTACAAAGTGAAATTATTAATGAATACTAGTGTCACATTTGAAGCACCACATGTTAAAAGAAATATACCGCAATGCATGAGATGTCAACAATATGATCAGACTAAAAATTTTTGTAGCAAAAATCCACGCTGTGCTAAATGCATAGGTACCCACTTAACATCAGATTCTCCCAGAAAAATCAAGAGTAGTGAAGTTAGATGTGTCAACTGTAATGAGAATCATCCGGCAAACTATAGAGGATGCATTGTGCATAAACTGTTACAGCAAAAACTATACCCGCAGTTGACAAATCAAATCAAGCAGGACAACCTCGAGTTTTCAATACACGCTTTGTTCAACCTAACGTAACCTATGCTCAACAAATGCATCAAAACCACCAACAAGCAGCTAATCCAACTCAATCAGACCCAAGCGTGCAGACTACCCCAACGAGTGACATAGTTGAACTGAAAAATATGATGAAAGACCTCATCAAACAAATGAGCACCATAATGAATCTTATTTCCACGCTCGTAAATAAAATATCTTAATGGCTCAATTACTTAAAATAAGTGCATGGAACTCCAACGGCCTATGTCTGCTCGCACAAGAAGTTAAACTATTCTTACAATTAGATAACCTAGATATCATGTTAATATCCGAAACACATTTTACTCATCAAAGTTACTTAAAAATCCCATGGTATCACATATATGATACCAAGCATCATGACGGAACTGCACATAGGGGAACAGCAGTCCTCATCCAAGAAGGAATCAAGCATCACGAACTACAACACTACTGCAAAGAAAATCTACAAGCGACTACTGTAGCTATAGAAGATATAGTAGGAACGATAAACATCTCAGCGGTATATTGCCCACCAAAGTATAACAACAAACAGCAAGACTTCGAAGATTATTTCAAAACTCTGGGAAATAAATTCATTTCTGCAGGTGACTGGAATACCAAACATCAACACTGGGGTTCAAGAATAACTCTACCGAAAGGCAGACAACTGAATGAAACCCTCCGAAGTCATAACCTCACTGCAATATTCACCGGACAGCCAACCTATTGGCCTACTGATAAGAATAAACTTCCAGATTTAATAGACTTTGGGGTAGTAAAAGGACTTGATCTAAAGAAACTCAAGACAGAGGCATGCTTTCATCTCTCATACGATCACTCACCATTCATAATAACGCTTCATTCACATATTCTAGAAAAACAGAAACAACCCACATTACACAGCAAGAAAACGAACTGGTAAGTATTCAAAACAACTTTAGACACTCTAATTACTTTAAATATACTACTGAAAACACCAGAAGACCTGGACTTAGCAGTAATCGATATCACCACCTCAATACAAAAAGCGGCTTGGGCTGCTACACCAGATCAACATCATTCTACTGTTAAAGAAAAAATCCCAATTAAAGTAAAAGAAAAAATTCGTGAAAGAAGAAAACTTAGGAAAATATGGCAACTCACAAGAAGCGAAGACGATAAGAAAAACTTTAATAACGCAGCAAGGACCTGAAAAATGTAGTACAAATTAAAAATGAAGCTACTAGCGAATACCTCAGTAATCTAACAGTAACAGAAGCTACAGATTACTCGCCCTGGAAAACAACCAAAAATCTGAAAAGGCCAAAAACATCCACCCCACCGCTCTTAGATCCAAATAATCAATGGGCTAGAAGTGCCAAAGAAAAGTCCGCAACATTTGCTAGCCATTTAGCCACTGTGTATAAACCGCATGAAATAGATGCAGTAGAGAATAAAATTACAGTTAAAGAATTTCTTACTGCACCTTATCAACTGGATCTCCCAATAGATAAAATTTCAGTTTCTGAAATCCAAGAAGCATTCAGGCACACAAACCCCAGCAAAGCTCCGGGCTTTAACTTGATTACCGGAAAGGTACTACAAGAACTCACAACTAAAGCGTACAAAGCCATACAGCAAATATTCAACGCAGTATTGAGACTTGGTTACTTCCCCACTACATGCAAAGTGGCACAAATCATAATGTTGCCAAAACCTGGCAAGAATCCCAAAGAACCTGCGTCCTATCGCCCAATAAGCTTATTTCCAGTCATTTCAAAAGTTTTCAAAAAACTTTTCTTAAAACGATGAAAACCAATTTTAGATGAAAACAGCCTTATTTCTGATCACAAGTTCGGGTTTAGAAGTCACCACGGTACTATTGAGCAAATACATAGGCTTGTCAATATAATAAACACTACATTTGAAGCTCAAATGTACTGCTCTTCGGCATTTCTAGATATTAGCCAGGCTTTTGACAAAGTCTGGCACGAAGGTCTTATGTACAAACTTAAAGCATGTCTCCCATCCAGCTTTGTGATTGTACTACAATCATACCTAACCCACAGACACTTTTTCGTAAAGTATCAAGAGGAACACAGCGAACTGTTCCCAATCCAGTTAGGCGTGTCACAGGGTAGTCTCTAGGGACCTGTCCATCGGACAGATTGTAAGCTTAAAGGAGTTAGTAAAAAAATTTGTTACGTTTGATTTCCAAATTCTTTAACAATAAACTAATATTTATTATTAAATATTTTTTTAGGTCTGTAGATTAGATGTTTTGCAGCAGGTGTATTTCCTCTGATATCGGTTCTATCCCATACCATTGTCCCTTAACTTTTAATAAAAAAAATAATCCTTAAATGAAGCTAAGTGATTTTATGATCAAAAGTCTTGTCATATAAAGAAAGTGTAACACAAAACAATAATAAACGGTTTCTACCGGAAGGCCACATAATTATAAAAGAAATAAACTATAAGTAAATAAAATGTTAATAAATGAAATAATAAATTTAAACAAATTTAACAAGTGAAGAAAAGCGCATTACTTATGTGTCGACGCGCTATCCAGAACCTAGGCTAATAATTTTGACGCGCGTTCACATTCACTTGTTCGCACAGCCAACGCAGTTTCCCGCCACAACGGAACGCAACGGACAACCCACGTGGCCGTGCGCGCGACGTCACTCTAGCACGTGGTGCATCGAATAAGCGCCTCCTGCGAGGCTGTTGACGCGCTCGGGCGCGAGTTCCGAGCACGGCAGTTCTATCCGGCTCTTGGGGAGCAGCCGGGCTCGCTCCCGGGGCCGCCGTCATGGAGCTGCAGCAGGGGACCGCGCCGCGCGCCCACGCAGCGCCGGGCCGCTCGCCGGCCGGTGCGCGGTGCGTGTGCGTGCGTGCGCGCCGAGCGCGCGCCCGCTCGGTGCGCCCTGTAATGCGTATTCGGCCTTATTGATCGCGCGGGCGGCCTTGAAATTCGTCAAAGACAGGGCGCGTTGCCGAAGCGGCCAAACATTGCCTTGCGCGCTGACCTTGAAACCGCGAGAAGCGCCACGCGCCAGAATCGATGCAGCTGCTGGACTTTCTCTTGCTTGCGTAATGCAAGGACCTTTTGGCCGCGTTTTCTAGAGACCGGTATATGGGAACCGGAAATTTTACGTACAGTTGAGTCGAAAACTTAAATGTGAAATCAGCAAAAGAAGGTAAAATGTTTATCTCCATAATCAAAAAATGCGCCAAAATCTTGACTGCGGATAACAGTCTTCTAATATGTTATAACTTGTTCATTTAAACCTTCTTTTGTCTTGGATGCTATGGGTGGGTTGTCATCTGGCTCTCGCCCGTCTTTCTTCTTTCACTAATTCCATACCTTCGCTTGGTATATTGGGAAGTTTATTTTTATATTCGTTGATTATGGTGTGGAGTTCCATCTCGCTTCCTGTACTTGTAGTTATAAAATGATTTGTTGCAGTTTTTATTTCTTCTGCACTTTTTAGGCTGGTGTTTTTCTTGAAACGTTGTTCAACGTAATCTTTAAAGCTGTCCCAGTCAGTTAACGTGGCATAGAAGAGCAGACGAAAGTCAATAAATGAAACAGATAATAGATTTGATCCCGATAGGAGGAAGAAAGAAAGAAACCCCCGAAAACGATTTAAACTAGGAGGGAAAGGAGCAATGGAAAAAATAGAATTGGAAGAAGAAGAATGAAAAGACAAAGATACATGAGGAGTAGCAAAGATTTCCCCGAAAACACAGCAAATGAAATCAGACAAGCTGTAGCCAATGTTCTGCACGCAGCCATGTTACCAAATAAAATATCAAAACCTTCCGCACTACAAGTCCCCAAAGCCTTACGATACGACAAAAAATTATCTTACTGGCGGACATAGGTAATGCTACTGTTGTCCTCAACAACACCAACTACATTGATAAAACGGCCGATTTGCTAAAATCACTAAACCACCGCTACGTATTTAATAATCTAACGGTCTTTCTTGAAAAGAAACCCAAACCTTTGATACTAAAAAATGTCTTATACCTTAAGAAAAGTCTTCAAGAATACCCAAATCATACTACCATTCAAAAATCCACTAGGAAAATACCTGGCCAAAATTCTTCAATCCCTTCCAGATCAAGGCTCATCAAACGTCTACCACTTCTTAGAAATTCTCAAGTCCTTTTCAATGCGTAAAGATGACATAAGGGTCAGTTTCGCTGTTGTCTTCCTCTTTATTAATATACCCGTTCCGGAGACCACAGCTTTTAAAAATTAATTAAATATCGCCTATCCAACACCTATTTTACCGTCAAAAACAAATTCTACCGTCAATCAACTTCTACGGGTTCTTCACTTTCACCTGTCGCAGCTAACTTGTTTATGACCGATTTTGAAATAAAAGCCCTTGTTTCTTTCCTTTTAAAACCTACCGATAAGGTACGTTAAAGATATGTTTATTATCTGGTTTAATCGACATGATACGCTTTCCGAATTTCTTTACCACCTAAATAAACTTCATACTAATATCAAATTTACAATGTAACTCGAACATAACAATTCCTCCCTTTTTTGGATACTCTCATAACAAATTAATCATACCGCCTATATAAGCAGCCTGGATAAGTACACCAACACCAACCACAAATAAACAAGAAGTTATTAACATATCGCTAGAGATTCTACAGCAGATTGCACAGAAAAGACGTGCAAGACGCACATGGCAAAGAACTCGCAATCCTGTTGATAAAAATATATATAACAGGTATACAAGATTCCTTAAAACTACACTACAAGATTTAAGAAATTCTACATTTGAAACATATATTACGTCTCTGTCGAGAGAAGACCATTCAGTGTGGAAGGCTACAGAGAAACTCGGAAGATCTACTAATCACATACCACCATTAAGGAAGAAATATGGAACCTGGGCAAGAACAGATCAAGAAAAAGCAAATGCTTTTGCAGAGCACTTAGCCCAAACTTTTAGTCCTGCAGAACTTAACCCTAACATCAGTAATTCCTTAGCTGCACCATGTCCAATGACCCTCCCAATCAAACCGATGACACCATCTGAAATAAAACATGAAATTAACAATTGTAACACACACAAAGCTCCTGGATTACAATATTAACTACTATTTACAATAGTACGATAAGACTCACCTATTTCCCCATTTCTTGGAAATTTGCCCAGATCATATTAGTAGATAAACCTGGTAAACTACCTAATTTAACTTCTTCATACCGTCCTAAGCCTGCTTCCTCTGCTATCTAAAATATTTGAAAGATTACTACTAAAGAGACTGGAGACTGATATTAACTTGAACGATATACACAGAATGGTTAACGAGATCAAAAGAAGTCTGGAAGAAAAAAAGGTTTGAGTCGCAGCATTTTTAGATATTGCTCAAGCTTTTAACCGTGTATGGCATAAAGGTTTTTTTATTTAAGCTAAAGGAAATCCTTCCTACCTACTATTATCTCATCCTAAACTCCTGTCTCAGCGATCGCTTTTTCCAAAGTAAATTTAATAATGATGTTTCTACAATCCACCCAATCGAGTCAGGAGTACCACAGGGTAGTGTCCTAGGACCACTCTTGTACCTTGTATTTACGGCGGACATGCCAACTACTAATAGCACAACCATTGCCACTTTTGCAGACGATACTGCGATCCTGCCAGTCGACAATGATCCTCAACTAGCTGCTGATTGTGTGCAAACTCATCTAGACAGACTTAAAGAATGGCTCAGTTCCTGGTGTATCAAAGTAAATACCGCTAAGTCAACACAGATAAATTTCAAAACCAGACAAATCGACTGTCCAAATGTCTCAATTAACAATACCCAGCTACCTGTCCAAAATGAGGTCAAATAGCTAGGACTAATACTAGACTCTAAACTCACATGGCGGCCACACTTAATATCCAGAAAGAATCACATAAACAACAAGATTCGACAAATGTATGGTTACTCGGTCGTAACTCTCAATTTAAAATAGAAAATAAAATACTTCTATATAAATGCATTATAAAACCCATCTGGACATATGGGATTCAGCTGTGGGGTTGCACGAAGGCCTCAAATTCAAAAATTATACAACGACTGCAGTCCAAAATCCCACGCATGATTCTAAATGTGCCTTGGTATGTAAGCAATAAAACCATTCACGATGACTTAGCCACTCCTACAGTTGATGAAGAAATCCAAAGATTCAGCACCACTTATTTCCGCAATCTCCCAGGGCATCACAATGAGGAGGTTAACCACCTAATGAATGAACTAGCCGTACCTAGAAGACTGAAGAGGAAACGCCCCACTGATC
The DNA here is from genome assembly GCA_036346155.1 of Sinelater perroti. NCBI lineage: Eukaryota > Metazoa > Arthropoda > Insecta > Coleoptera > Elateridae > Sinelater > Sinelater perroti. The sequence goes on from JARFIY010000344.1 coordinate 2,997,194, forward strand.
TGCAAAACTAAATTACTTAAGTATCACTTATATTACCTTTGCCATACATAAATCATATACGGAGAGTGGTCGCTGGATCACTTCTTCCCCCATGTTGTACCTACTAATTATCCTATTTACTAAATGTTCTCATAGAACAGATTGTAAATTTCTAAATAAACAAAAAAATGTACCGCCTATAGAAAGCCTACCCATACAAATCGTTATCTAAACCTAAAATCCAACCATCATCCTGTTCAAATCTATTTAGTTGCAAAATCCATAATTAATTAAGTAAGAAGCGACAAACTGAGATTAATACCATTACCAAAACTTTAATGCAAAACAGATATTTCCAAAATTACCACATCCACAAATATCTAGTCGTATATAGGAACGAAAAATACTTTGGTTTGTCAAACGAAGGAACTGTGTGTTTAGAAAGATCCGGTGTTAAAGTTCAATTTGGGCCGCATCGAGTCAACTTTAAACCCGAGAATTCGGAAGAACTATTAAAACAGATATTTTGGCATCTAGATTGAATGAGAATTTAGCATATTTCATCAGTTCGGTGAGTAAAATTGGATATAAAGTAGTTGGATTTGACGTTAGAAGACATTGTGAATAAAGATAAAAGTTACATGAAATTAATAGATAAGGAAATATTTAAGTACTAAACAGAGCCACGCATAAATTTTTCAAGATAGGCAACCCATTTTATGTAAAAGAGTACATAGTGGCATACATACACTTAATCAAGTGTAACGGAGAAACTTAAGATTGATGTAACCAAATTATGAACAGGCTAGATGGAACTGATACGAAGCTGAAGCAAATAGCTACTGATGTAACTGAAATGAAATGGAAAATTGTACAGCTGAAAGAAAAGTCGAAAATCAAGGTAAGGAAATTGAATTTCTTGAAAGAGAGATAAGAAAAAAATGTAGTGGTAATGGGGTGATAGATGAAAAAGAGGAAGAAGAAAATGTAATAATAAAAAAATAACAACGGTTTTGAATACCGTAGCAGTTGAACTTGATAAAAAAAGGATCTAGAAGACTATCAATGAATAGGAATATTCAAAGAAACGGCAAGAAGACCAATTTTAATTAAACTCGAAAAATTTAGTAAAAAAATGGAAATAATTAAGAAGGCCAAGAAGTTAAAGGACACAAATACATGGATAAACAAAGATTACCCCAAATAAGTGCAAGAAAACCGGAAACAATTAATTCCACTGATGAAAGAAGCAAAACGAAAAGGACAAAAAGCACATTTAAAGTACAATAAATTAATAACAAACAGCAAAATATATGTAAGAGATGATGAAGAACGCGTAAGTCAACTTCTGACAGAAATGGGGAAAGCAAAAGAACAACACATACATTTTAAAAGATCAGTCGGCGAAAGATCACCAAACGAAGACTATCTAGCAGCTCACTTACGTAAAATAATAAGAACTAATAGGCAAAAAACTAACTATGAAGGATAAGGACGGAAATAAAGGCAACAACAGAGGCAATGGATAAGGATATGGAAAATTACAAAAAAGAAAAATAGGAACAAGGAACATTAGGGACATGAGAGGAAAAGAAATGGAGCTAACTGATGAATTTGAAAGAGCCGGGGTTGAAATGCTAATAGTATCAGAGACTAAAAAGAAAGGGAGTGAAATAGAAGAGCTAGATAAGGGACATCTGATAGTATGGAGTGGAGTAGATATAAAGGAAAGAGCGCAATCAGAAGGCTGCATCCTCCACAAAGATATTATAAGTAAGTTAAATAAATGGGAAACAGTATCTGAGAATACTAACAATTAAGTTAAAAACGCAACACAAGAAGAAACTATAATAGCGGTATACGGACCGAATGATGATGAGAGAGTACAAGATAAAGATAAATTCTGGGAACAACTAAATCTAACAGTAAAAGCAGCCAAGAGGAACATTGTGATTGTCGGAGATCTAAATGTGAGAGTAGGAAAAAGCAATGGCACACACAAAGTAATTGAAAAATTCGGAGAAGAAGCACGAAATAACAACGGCCGAAGACTGCTAGATTTCTGCGTAGTACACGACTTAACAAGAACGGTGTAATACCGTAAAGGAAACTTTCTACAGCGGTGCGAAATCGTAACGGTCACTTCCGGTTGCCGTTAACCGATTTGGCTGAAAATCAATTCCATGAAAGGTAGTGACCTAAGATGTGTGTATGCCAAGTTTGAAGTGAATCCGTTGGATAGAACGGAAGTTATAGTGTCACAGGCAGACAGACAAGATGATAATCTCATTAACTTTCTACTATAAGCTCCGCCGTAGAGGTTAATAATCGTAAACACTTTATTCGAACACAGGAACATCCACAAGTACACGAGAGCAGTACCAAGCAGGGGAGAATATTCTATTATTGACTATAATTGACATAATTGTAGAAAGAAAAAACCGACCAGTAATAAAGGACGTAGTAGTCAAAAGAAATAGGCAGCGACCACTACCTTGTAGTAGCAGAAATAAAACAAGAATACAAGAAAGAGAACTCACAAGATGCCAATAAAGAAACAAAAAAGCAGAGAAACGATTAGAACTTATAAGCTGTAGAATAAAGAAATAGCAGAAGAGTTTAAAGAATACACTGATAGAGAAATAGAGAAGATTAAAGATGAAATAGATAACAAAGACATGGAGGAATTATGGGAAATATTTAAAAATATAATAGTGGAGACTGCCAAAAAGGTATGTGGCACATATAAAGAAAACAAGGATAAGAAACAAACAACGTGGTAGTCAGAAGAAATAAAAAAACAAGTTAGAATTAAGAAAGCAAAGTGGAGAATCTACATAAACACCAGAACAGAAAAAATTATGAAGAATACAAAGAAGAAAGAACTAAAGTCAAAAAATTAGTTACAGAAGCAAAACAGCAGACATGGAAAGTGTTCGGAGAAAAACTAGAAAAAGATAGTAAAAGTAATCAGAAACTATTCTTCAAAGTTCTAAAAAACCTAAGAAAAAGCAAAAGTACAGATGTAATCGAAATAAAAAATAAAAAGGAGAAATATTAAGAAGTGAGACCGTAGTTATGCAACGATGGAAAGAATACTTTCAAGAATTGCTTGAAATAGAAACAGAGCCCGAAAGAGAAAAATCTGAAGAAACCGTAAATGAAACAATAAATAAAATAGAGCAAAGAGAAGGCGAGAATGGAATTATTAAAGAAGAACTAGTGACCGATAAAAGAACTAAAAAATGGAAAGGCACCTGGCAATGACAGAATCACAACAGAAATGATTAAGAACATAGAGGAAAATGGACTACAAATACTTCTCAAAATAATTAATAAAGTCTGGCAAGAAGAGAAAATACCTAGAGAATGGGAAATCGAATTAATTTTGCCAATATACAAAAAGGAAGATGCAATGGAATGCCAAAATTACAGAGGTATAATCCTACTGAGTACCCCAATCAAGATCCTTGAAAAAATTATAGAAGTGAGACTAAGGAAAAAAGTAGAATCCAAGTTATTAGGAAGGGGAAAAGTATATAGGACCATGTATTCACAATTAAAGAGATTATAAACAGAACTTTGGCAAAATCAAAAACAATTTACCTATCATTTATGGATATGAAGAAGGCATTGGACCGAGTGTCGAGAGCTAAAATATGAGAGAGCTTTAGAGAGAAAAACATAAATGAGAAATTAATAAGGATCACAACATGTATGTACAAAGAGACAAGAAATAAGATAATAAGCAAGAATACAGTCGGAAATTTTTCGCACAAATGAAGGAGTTAGACAACGTGGATATCTTAGCCCACTACTTTTCATTATCTTCATGGACCATTTAATACGAATTGCGAAAACAAGAACAAAAGCCTTGGCTGTGAGATACAGAAAAATAGAGAAGGTTGTTATATTCGAATGTGCATTTGCAGGCGATGTAGTGTTAATAGCGAGAAATGAGAAGGACTTTAAGGAAAATTTGCAGGTGTGGAACGAAATATTAAGCCAAAATGGAATAAAGTCAAAAACTAAAATAATGGTAGTAACAAATGAAAAGATCCAAGTAGATAAAGAAAAGATAGAACAAGTGAGCAACTTCAAATACCTGGAAGTAACTATAGAAGAAACAGGAGAACAAAGTATAGAGGTGAATAGAAGAATAGAGTCAGCCAACAAAGTGTATCATGCACTGAGTAAAGGCCTTATCAATAAAAAAAAATATGAAGAGAAACGAAGATGGAGGTGTACAAGACACTACTCAGACCAATTCTTACCTTCAGGTGCGAGTCATGGGTGCTAGCTGACGAAGATAGAAGTAAGATAAGGACAGTTGAGATGAAATATCTGAGAAGAGTAAAAGATATAACCAAGCGTGGTAGAATTAGAAATGAAGTAACTAGAGAACTAAAAATTGAACCTGTAGAAGATTTTATTGAAAAAAGACAACTGGGATGGTGGGGACTCCTACAAAGTATGGAGGAAAAAACGCAGACACGAATGATCTGGGAATCTAAAGCAATAGGTACAAGAAAGAGAGAAGACCAAAACATACTTGGAATGATGCAATCGAAAAAATACTGAAGAAGAAGAGAAAATCGTGGACAGAGGCCAAAAGGTTAGCAGCAGATAGAAATAAGTGGAAAAAAATTATATCGAACTGAAGGAGTTATTGTGTTTATGTGACAGCAATGTTTAGTGAAATATAAAACTGTGAAATGCTATTGTGAAAAAATTTAAGTCTAACCTTACACCCTTATGGGTAGATAGGTTTTTTGATTATAAAAAAATATATAGGAACGAAAGAGCGTTATTTGTTCTGCTTTGGCCAAGCACAACAAAGAAACCGGACATATAATTAATTTTTCCAATTCCAAAGCACTCGCTCTCATCTCCTATCCTATCGGTAGAATTATTCGTTAGGCTATTGAAATAGAAAAGCATGAATTCCTGAACATAAAAGACAAGTCTTTTTATTTGATTCAAAGGTCTTCTTAGGGAGTCGGCAGGTTGAGCCTCCGAGTGAGAACTAAAATCCCTGAAAATGGCATCAAAGTGGGTGCCGAAACGTCGGGAATTTTCCAGAAATCAACATGTTTCAACCCGTGATTATATATGTTTAAGCATTAATGTCTATATATCTACTTACATGTACGGTGTCACGTTCTGATTGATAAAATAAAATGCTCTACTTAATACATAACTGCGGTCGTTTGTTCACAAAAGAGTAAGAAAAACTATTTTCAACTTTGATCGCCAACTTGAATTAAAATAGCGATGAAATGGTTATGTTCAAACCCAAAAAAGTAATTTTTCTCTCAAATCTCAAAAGTCAAACAATCAGAAGAAAAAGGGCATACTATACTTTAGCTAAAGCACGTTTTGAAATATTTTGGAAGCCCGTCCGCCTTAAAAAAACAAAATGATGGTTAAATTGATTGTTCCACATATTTTGTACTGGCCATATTACGTAACTAATTTAAGAACATATAACGTCTATTCGAATATTTATAGCAAGGCACAGAATGGCAAAAGATAAATCCTTGTTTATAGTATTTGTTGATCTACGTCAAGGAGTTAACTCACTTCCAAAACTAGAAATTTAGAAAGCCTTGCATCATAAAATACGTAGGTAAAATTCTTATAAATGCAGTAGACTCTACAGAAACACGATCTGAAAAGTTTAGCACAACGAAAGGGGTAAAACACGGTATCAAGCGCAATATTATTTATTACGGTTTTCTTCTTCTCCATCATGCTTTGGATATAATTCGTTGCAACACTACGATTCTGTATTTTTATACTTGCTACTTCCATCTCTTTTTTGGTTTTCCTGAGCTTTGTCTTCCTTTAGCTCTATATCTATGGTATATTTTGGGTAGTCTCTCGTTTTCCATTCATTCTAAATGTTCTTTCCGTTGCTATCTGTCGTCTTTTATTTTGCCCATAATGTTGAATATTTTTAATTCTTCTCTAAATTCTTTGTTTCTTGTCTGTCTCTAAGATTGTATCCCACGATTGGTCGCAGAAATCGCATTTCTGATGTAGTTATTCTGCGTTCGTTGTTTTTGGTAATGGTCTTCATTACCGTACGTTAGGCTTGGGACAGCTGTTACTCTTTATAGAACTTTATTATTGTTTCCTTTTGTACTTTCTTCTTTAGTGTTTTTTTATTGTGCCATTGTAATATTTAAATTTTTCTGGATGTCGACCTCTCTCATGAAAGATATTGAACAGTCCAGAAATTTGAAACAGTTCACCTGTTCCACTATTTTTTCATCTTTGATCGGACCGGTTCATTGCCGGAAACAGCCATTACTTTCGTTGTATTGGTAGATATTTTTAAATTATAAGTTTCCATTATCTCTTGTAGTTTATAAGCGGCTAGTTGAAGTGAATTTTCTGAATCTGCAACTACAACCTGATCGTCTGCAAATAGAAATGTGGCAACATATTTATATATGTATTTAATAACTTTCATTAGATGTATGGGTATGCCTCGTCTGTTTATTACTTCTTTCCGTTTTCTTCTTCTTGGTCCTCTTCTGTCAGTTCTTCTAGGAACTATAGGTTTTTATAATACTTTAACCATTCGGTGTGTGTTATGTTTATTTGTGCTGTGTCTTTTTCTTCGATGTTCAGATGTCTCATAATTTTATACACCATCTGTTGTAATCCATATATATAGTTCTCTACTCTTGATATGAAGGTATCCCATCTATTTTGGTGTGCTTGGTAGTTTATGTTTTTTTACGATTTACGTTATTTTGCTATGTTCTGTTTTGTTTCTTTCTATTCTATTTTGTAGCCATAGATGGTAAGCTTTGTTTTTATCTTCAAGTGCCTTTAGTTGCTCTTGTGACCAGAGTATCTTTTTTTTATTATTATATATCGTATTTCGCTTTCCAAGGGCTTCTGTTGTTGCTTTTTCAATTATATTTTTTTCCATTCTTCTTCTACGTTGTCAGATTATGAGAATCGTCCACTATGTTCCGTCGGCCTTTTCTGATAGTGTTGTAACCGACTCTTCATGGAGCAATTCTGCTTTCCATTTTTGTTCTAATAATATTCGGTTTTTGTTTTTTATCCATTTTGCGTGTAGTCTTACTTTAGCTTCTATGAAGTAGTGGTCAGTATGTATATGCTGGTTTATGTTTAAAGAAGACAGTTACAATTCTTATATTGTTGTAGCAGGCAAAATCTCTAAGCATTTTTCCATTTTGCTTAGGGTGGTTTTTGCAATTTGTTCCAATGATATTTTCAAATTTCTCTCTAACGATGCGAGCGTTGAGGTCTCCGCCAATTATTATGTAGTCGTTTTTGTTTATTCGATTAAAATATTGCGCAACTTACAAAAATAGTGCACTTTCCTTTCTTTTTCCTTCTTCTGGGACATATGCACATACAATGGTCAAGTATCCCCGTCTATTCCGTATCTTATGCTTGTGATTATTTTGTTTATTAATTTGTATGATTTTATTATTTCTTTCCATTTTTCAATCATCATAATTGCCACACCAGCTGCGGCTCTTGTGTCTTGTCTTACTCCGCTGTATATTAGCGTGTGTTTTTTTTAGGTTTTGGGTGCCTTTTAGTTTTTTTTGTCTCTGTTTTCCTTCTTGTTAGATCTTCTTGTAATTCCTGTAGTTTGTTATTTAATCCAGGTACATTCCAGGTACCTATGTGTATATAGCCTTTTGTTCCATATTTCTTGCCCTTCATTCGTTTGCGGTTGTCATCTGTAAGTTCGTTCCTATCCGAAGACAATCTTTGTTGTGTATCCATTATTCTTGTTTGTAATTTGTAATTTTCAAATTAGTAAAGATACTTCTAGTATTCCAAATCGTTGTCCATTTTATTAGCCAAAGTCGTAGTGTAAGTGAGTCTTTTTGTTCTCTGGAGAGAAGACCACCCTTTTCAAGTATTCCGCTGTCGTTTGTTTCCGACCTTATTTCCCACTGAGGTTGGCTACTCTTTGACAAGGTTGCTCGAATTTTCCGGGCTCACCAACGAGAAGGTGAAAGTCGGCCATAAGTGGAAACTCGTCGTTATGTTTCGCATCCTACCCCTTTGAGCCCCATTTATTACGGTAATGGATGAAGTCATGTAATAATACAAAGACAAGACAGAAAAATATTGTCTAGGCTACAGCAACTTAGCTCCCCCCCCCCTCATACACTAATGCGATCGCTTTTTCCGATGATCTACTGCTGATAGCTAATGATCAAAATGTCTGCAAGGTGATCCAATAAGCGAAGAGTTACTGATACCCAGAAGTTACATTTCAAAGCCAAAGCGATATAATGGATGAGTTGAACTTAAAACTAAGCAACACAGAAAGACAATACTATTATGCAATAGCGAAAAAGTTTTTAGAAATAGTTAACTAAAAATACAAAAATTAAATTGTACAAATCAATTTTCATACCAACTCTCACATGCATCTGCCAGTTCTGGGTGCTGAACCAGAAGAATACCCAAAGAGTGCAAGCCAGCGAGATGAAAATCCTGAGAGCAATTGAAAAAATTAGAAGACTGGACAAAATCACCAATGCCGAGATTTGAGAAAGACTTAAAGCACACAGTCCAACTACCTTTATTGACAGAAGCCACTGCGATGGTTTGGACACCTCAGTTGAGTGCAAAGTGATCGATTAGGAAAATCCGCGTGGGAGTGGTAAGTGCGAGGAGGAAAGTAGACGAAGATGGACGAGACAGACATGAAATGACAGTATCTACACCATCCTGTGTAAAAGGAAAACAACCTGGCGGGAAGCGACAACCATGACTGGAGACCAAATCGCGCGAAAAAAGTTTGTAAACAAACAAATGGAGTATTTAGTTTTGTATTTCTATCACTAAAGGATGATGTATTTAGTTCTGTAATTCAACATCCTCTGAGGGTAGAAGAGAATTTGATAGTATATATATAACATCCAATGTTTCTCTTCTCATCAAGGAAAAAACTGTTTCCCATTTTGCGTGTCATATAAAGAAAATGGCACATACCTACAAATTAGTCACTTTTATTGGCTCTCAAATGTTAAAGATGAAAATTAAAAACGACATATAGCTTAAGAAAAGCGTTTCCAAAAAGTTTTATCAATCAATTTGCTTCCTTAGATATTAAAACATTACTCTTTTGCCTGGGAGGTGTAGAGGTAATGAAGTTCTTCCATTCTTTTCTCTTGCTTGCTTTATCCCCCGCCTGAGTCCACGTGATGTTTTTCTTTTTTATATTTCTTTTATTACTTCATTCCATGTTGTTTTGGGCATCCCTTTGGGTTTCTAGTCTATAGATTTGTCTATCATACTTTTTAACTTGGCTGTCAGATCCATTCGGTTTAGATATCCCCACAAGCTTAGTTTAGGTTTTTTACCCATCAATTCTCCTGAAGAATTTTATTTTCGCTGCTTATACTCACTTTTTGTCTTTCAGTGAATACCCACGATTTGTAGCCATAGGTTGTGCTTGTGCATTGTCAGTTTACTCTTCTTAGCTTCATTCTTGTTAATAAATCCCTTTTTAACGCTTGGAACACCTGTCGTGCCTGACATATTCTATTATTTATGTCTGATTCATATTTACCTCGTTCTTCGACAATAGACTTGTATTGAAGTATTGAAAACTATCGACTTCTTCCAACACTTTGTTGTCTGATCTTATAAAAAAATTTTTGGTCGTTAGAAATTACCATAATTTTTGTCTTATCTATGTTTATATTCATGTTTCTTGGTGTAAGTTCTTTGTGCCAACCTCTAAGTTGGCTTGTAGAGCTTCTTCAAATTGACTCTACAAATATTGCGATGTCGTCTGCGATGCCACTTTCGCTGATTTCTATCCGTTTCAGGTTACTGTATTACTGTATTACTATATTGTCCTTTAGCATCAAATGTAGCAAAGAGCTTGGTATTTTTTTCTACTTAACGCCTGTTGTTGTGAACTGATTGGATTTTACATTTCTTATTCTTATATACTTCTTGGTTTACGCGTACATTATTTTTATCGTCTTGATTAAATAGTCTGGCATTTTTCGTTTATATAAACTTTCCTAGATCTTGTTTCTTGGTACTTTATCGTAAGTTTTCGATAGATCTTTGAAACATATCTACGAGGGTAAGGTGAAAAGTTCTCGGCCAGAGAAGGTGATGCAATCGGCAAACAATTATGCTTCCTGCTTGGGTGCATGTGTCATTAGTTCGTATGACTAGTTTCAACTTGTTCGCTCAAGTAGTTTGTTTACACGAATTTTTTCAGTAGACATGTTGCATGTTTTTTGTTAAAATGGATAAACTTTGAATATCGTGCGGTTATAAAATTCATCCGAAGTTGACAAAAGTTTACGGAGACTCTGCTTCTTCCATGTCAACTGTTAAAAAGTGGGCAGCTGAGTTTAAACGTAGTCGCATATCCCTCGGAGATGACCCACGTGAAGGACGGCCAAAAACCGCAACCACACCGGAAACCATCGAAAAAGTGCATGATATTGTGTCAGACGATAGGCGAGTGAGATAGCTGAGGTTGTGGGGATATCGGAAGAAAGGGTGCAAAATATCTTGTACGAAGAATTAGGGATGCGAAAGTTCTGCACAAGATGGGTGCCGCATTTGCTGAATGCCGATCAAAAGCAAATGCGCAAACGATTTTCGCAGCAATCTTTGGACCGATTCAATAGGGATCCGACCGATTTTGTACGGCGATTTGTCACCATGGATGAGACATGGGTCCACCGCTACACGCCAGAAACGAAACAACAGTCCAAACAGTGGGTGGAAGCCGGTGGCGAAGTCGATCACATCTGCCGGAAAGGTGGCCAGCGTGTTTTGGGATGCAAAAGGGATCCTGTTAATTGATTATCTTCCAAAAGGCAGAACAATTACAGGTGAATATTACTCCAACCTTCTTGACTAGCTGGATGCCAAAATTCGCGAGAAGAGACCTGGCTTGAAGAAGAAAAAAATCATCTTTTACCAGGACAACGCACCTGCATTGGCGATGGGAAAACTGCGGGATTTGGGATATGATTCGCTCGGCCATCCCCCCTATTCTCCTGATTTGGCACCCTCAGACTTCCATCTGTTCTCAAACTTAAAAAAAAATTGTTTCTGGGAAGCGCTTCGCATCCAATGAAGAAGTTGATGAATATTTTCACAATCTTCCAGATTCTCACTTCCGAGAAAGAATACTGATGTTGGAGAGGCGCTGGATCAAGTGTGTTGAAGTCAAGGGAGATTATGTAGAAAAAGAAAATAATTTTTTAACTGAAAGTCGCAGTCTTTCATTGTCAGACCGAGAACTTTTCACCTTACCCTCGTATGTTGTGTACATATTAAAACATTAATACTTTTATAATAACAAAACCTCTCATACTTCTAAATGATTTAAGGTAAGCGTAACAGAAGATATAAATAACTGCACATGAAGTCGCGCAGAATATTTTTTGCCATATTACGTAGGCATCTGAAAACTTTTAAGCCTAACATAGAAACAAGTATTTTTCTGTCAAATTCAATTTTATTTTTCAACATACTGTCCTTTTAAGTCGATATACTTTTTCAGCGATTCCCCAACCTCTTTAACCCGTCCAAATAGTAATTGACGTCTTACTCTGCAAAATGGGCGTCTACGGTTGCAATGACCTCCTCGTTTGATGAAAATCTCTGTTCTCCGAGCCAAACTTTGAGCTTAGAAAACAGGAAATAGTTGCTGGGTGCTAGATCTGGTGAATATGTTGGGTGGTCAATCAGTTCAAACGGAAATTTGTTAATTTTAACCACGGCGACCGCCGAAGTCTGAACCGGTGCGTTGACTTGATGAAAGAGCACTTCAACTAGTCCAATAACGATGCGTAATACGATCCCGTTATTGTTTTCCCTTTTTTAAGTAGTTGATGAACAGAATTCCCTGACTATCCCAAAAAACAATCGCCACTGAATCCGCCTTCGCCTTTTTTGGAGTAGGTTCACCATTCGCAGTTCACTGCTTTGACTATTCCTTCGCCTCAAGAGTATAATGGTGGGTCTAAGTTTCATCCACAGTAAAAAATCGACGCGAAAAGTCCGACTCGTTTCGCTAAAACCACTTAAGGGTAGCTTTGAAAATGTTCATTTGAATGAATTTTTGGTTCAAAATGAGCAAGTCTCATCTTCAATTCTTCAGTCAATATATGAGAAACGCGTTCTGTCCATATGTCCACAGCTTTTGTTATCTCTCTAACCTTGATTCGACAGTCCAGTACAATTTGATGAACTTTTTCGATGTTATCGGTGGAGGTCGCAATTGTTGGCGGTGCCAAGCTAGTACGACCACGTTTAAATTCGTCTGCCCATTTTTCACGATGGAAAATGATGGGACAGAGTCCCTGTAAATGGCATCTAACCCGGCTTTAATTTGCGTAAGCGTATTGGCTTTTAAATGCAAATACTTAAAAACGGCACGGTATTCGATTTTTTCATTTTTACAAAAGTACCGACATCCGCTGATACAAACGACTGTCAAACAACTAAGCGCCCAAAATGGCTAAAATTTTTACAGATATCTTTCAATATTCGATTATAGTAGCAAAATGAAAATGACGAGTAGAGTCGTCTTCATGTTGAGGCTCAAAACTTTTCAGGCTGCCCACGTATGCGTTTTGTTGTGCTATAAAATTAAATTAATGAATGCTCTTGTGATCATTATTGTTGTGTATTAGTGACCCTAACTACTTCCAAATGCTACTCGATATAAATTTTTATCGCTAGACCCAAGGCCTGCAATTGTTAATTATAAGTTTTATGTAAAGTTGCGACTCTATCAGTAGCGATAATAACCACGCAGCAATCTTGCGGTCGCCATATCGCAACGCATACAGCGCTGTTTAGAAACGTCTATATTTAGTCAAGCAAAAACTGTTAGTAACTTAACATATTATAAGTCAATTTTTAAATGTTTTTTATCAATTATCTCAAATTAAAAAATTATAAGATTTCAGCAATAGAAAATGAAAAAGTAAGCATGGAGAAACGATGGCTGGTATAAAGGATTTATGTAAAGACAAAAAGAATATAAAAATGAATTCTAAAAATGGATGAAGAGGTAACAAAAAACAAATAACAAAATCTAAAAAAGTAGTACATGTAATAAAACAAAAACACCGATCTAAAACACAAATGTAGAATATAAATAAACAGATGAAATACAAATATGAATATAGAAAGAAAAATCTACAAAAAACTGGACAAATGCAATTAGAAAAGAAGAGATGAAAACTAAAACGAAATCTTCCTTTGAATAAAAAAAAAAGTAAGATAACATCGCCAGAGTGGTCTAAGCGCTTGAGGCGCGGACTGCGATGCGGACGGACCCGGGTTCCATTCGCGGAACTCTCTGATGCTTGGCGGGTGGCCTACTCACTCTAAGGCGCGGTGCTTGCCACACCGCCCTGCATCAGACGACCAGGCAGTAAAATCAGACATATGAGCCTTAACCTCTCAGTTCGTAGGCCGTGCTCCCACGCGGGGCGTTTGAGTCTTACCCCCAAGATAACAGTTAATGAAAAGAGGACAAAAAAACGATAAATGCGAGTTAAAAAAATGTAAAACTAATTAAGAGTATTGAGAACAGAATAAAAATATATATACTGAAAGGAAATAATATGGAAGCAACATTAAACCAAGACTGTCAAAATAACTATTAGTTTAAAAGGTGCTTCCAACTAACCTAATTTCGAACGCAAGAGAAAATAATGAAACGAATAAACTAAATGTTTATACAAGCTGAATCAAAAGAAAGACCTATTAACATCAATGGCAATAAATAGAACAAAAGATGATAAAAGAAGAATTTTTTTTATTAACACATACAATTTACCATATACTCAATTTTGACTATGTGGGTATAGGATTCAATAACGGTTTACCTTAATTAATTAACCAAATCTTAATTAATTGCTAGCTAAGTTTTTTATTAGGGGGTTGTCATGGTTAACGTTTCTTTTCCTGTGTTTTGTCATTTAAGGTCCAATGACTTCACTCATAAACAGTAGCTCCAGATCTCCTTAAAAAGTTTTGTTTGACATGTACCATGAAGCGTTTGCTATATATATTTTGTGGTTTTGGAACAACCCCAAAACTTAATGCCAATATGGATTTGAATATACACTTAGTTTACTTTTCAAATGCAGTTGAGACCTTCAATTAATGAGTCAGTTAATTTGTCTTGTTTTTATTGTTAGGTGTTGTCTTGTAACTTTAATATAATTTTTCCGGTCAGCTTTTGGTTAAAATAAAGACCGAGATATTCACTGTATCTTTTATTGGAGTAAGCTAGTTATTTAGTGCGACTTGAGGACAAGTGTTTTATTATAAACGAAATCTGAGTTAATTTTTCATTGTTCACTTTTTTCTATTGATCAACCAGTCTAGCAATAAATTGAAATGATTTTGGAGTTTTTCGAAGCTCTTTCTGAGTCATCTGCGAACGCAGCTACATAGTCAGTCTTAGTTGGTACAAGGTGGTTCAAATATGACCAGAACTGATTTGTGTGTAAACAAATAGCACTGTGCAGCAACTGTGCGACCTTGACAAATTGGAGCCACAATTTTCACCCTCTCTCCTGCTTTAGTTTGAACCTGTTCAGTTCTGTTTGGGAGTGATTAGCAAACAGAAGTTACCGCGGAGCATGGAACAACGCATTATAATCAAATTCCTCCTTGGACACAACCTCCCGTCCGCTGTAATTCACCACAGACTCCAACAACAGTACGGGAAAAGTGTCTCTCACGAACCCGTGTGTTTGAGTGGTGTAAGTGCTTTAAAGAGGGCAGAGAGCGTGGAAAGTGAACCGCATGATCGTCTGCCACGAACATCCGATACCGAGCCAAACATTGATCGTAGCGACACGCTTATTCGTGAGAATAGACCGAGCACTATCAAAAAACTTGGAGCAACGCTGTCCATCAGTGTTGGTAGTGTAAAAGACATTGTAAAAACTATCTGCACTATCACAAGGTACCTCGCACTTTGACGGACGTAAACACAATAGTGCGCATACAAGCTACCAGTCGTCTCTTACAGCAGTTTGAAGGCAAATGTGAAGCATTTTTGAAGTCTATAGTGACCACCGATGAAACGTCGGTGCACTATTTTATTCTAGAGTTCTAACAGTGACATACCAGTTCTTCCAAACCCAAGAGAGCGCAGAGGAGCCGTTCGACAAAAAAAGTGATGGCAACGTTCTTCTGGGACTGGCAGGGGATTACCCATGTAAACTTTCTGACGGATGCCAGAACAGATCCGATCCAAGCGGAAGACGAATGGAAAGCGGGTAGCTCATACTTATTTGTGCTTATTTTATATGAGGTATTAGTAATTTCCTTTGTCACTTTATTTATTTTGTTTCTTGGTTATGATTTGTCAGAGGTGTTTGTTATTGGTAGTTCATTGTATGTTGCATGTTTTAGAATGTTTTATTGATCACCGACACTTTTTACAATACAGTACAGGCTTTTTATTGGCTTGGATTCTTCACATCAAGTACTGTAGATGTAGCTGATGATACCATACAGAGTCGGGGTTTTAAGCCAACTTTTGTATGCTGTTCTCTCTCTTATGAATAGCTTGGTTTGTTCCAAAGTCTTCTCTCTCTTCATGGCTGCATCTCTAATGTTATCTTCCCGGATGTTTCTGGGCCTCCCTCGAGGTCTTTTCCCCTTATATCTCATGCTATACATTTGTTTGGAATATCTAGTGTCTGCCCTTCTCTTCAGACAACCATATCGTTGCGGCTGTTTTATTTTAACTGTTTCTACTAGTGGGTCTAAATCTAGCTCTTCACGAATACTTCTATTTCTGACTCTGTCTTTTCTTGTTTTTCTAACCACCTTCCTAAGGTATCTCATTTCAGGTACTGTTATCGTTGATTTCTGTCGTACATAATAACATCGGTATTTACGTAGTTTTGGAGTTTTAATGGGGTAGTGCATGCGTACCGCACGGTGCTGCATCCAGTTAGCATCGCATAGCCTCTCCTACCCAATTCCGACTCTCACCTCCAAGTAGTCTTTATATTAAGATAAAGGTGGTGAACCCCGGGAACCTGAGTAACCTCGCCGGAGATCTGGTATCAAACCCAGGTGGATGGCGGGGTCAGGCTGACGAGGCGGAGAAAATGGTCCTCCGAAAAGGGGTTGGGCGTGTGGGCCAACGACCCTGCCCGTAAAACAGCACTGTTAAAAACGCTACACAACAAAGATGGATGGATAATAGACGACAACAGCAAAGGAAAAGGACAAAGATTTGATTTTGGGACATGGAACGTCCTAAGTCTGCATAGAGTCGGAGCTATGCAACAACTACAACGAAATCATCAGATATAGAGTAGATATTGCCGCCTTACAGGAGATAAGGTGGAAGGGTAAAGCTATAATGGACTTTAAAGACTTCACGCTGTTTAATAGTGGAAACGACACTTTTACCTTAGGCACGGGTTTCCTAGTCCATAGAAGCAAACGACATATGGTGAAAGAATTCAAACCGATTAATGAAAGGATCTGCACACTAAGGACAGAAGGAAGATGGTACAATATAACATTCGTAAACTGTCATGCACCAACGGATGTGGCAGATCAAGAGGTTAAAGACCAATTCTACGAGGACATAGAAAGGGTGGTCAGTACAATACCAAGAAGAGATGTGAAAATAGTGCTTGGAGATCTGAATGCCAAAGTGGGGAAGGAGATAGAATATAGAGAGGCAGTAGGACAATACAGTATTCACCAGGAGAGTGACGACAATGGTGTAAGGCTAATAAGATTTTGCCTTGAGCAACGGAATGATCATTAAAAGCACCTGTTTCCCACATAAAAGAATACACAGGGAAACATGGCGCCACTCAGACGGAGTCACCAGGAACCAGATCGACCACGTACTGATAGAAAATAAACATTCACCAGACATCATAGACATAAGAAGTTGGCGTGGAGCAGAAGTCGCCTCTGACCATTTTCTGGTGAAGGGGGTATACAGACAAAAGTTTAAACAGATCTCCAGGAAACCAAAAGTTGAAAACAAAAGCAAGCAATATAATTTAGAGGTGTTGAAGCAAGAGGAGACCAGACTTAAATATGAAGGAAAAATTAAGGAAACAGTGTCAAGAAGTAACAAGCAACAAACAACTATAGAGGAAAAATGGCAAGAAATAAAAATACAATTAACAGAACAGCCAAAGAAGTTTTGGGAGAAAAGAAAAAGGACGAGGAATTCCTGGTATGACGAAGACTGTAAGCAAGCACACGAGAGGCAGAAGAGGCAAGGCGAAGAATGCTACAAAGAGCTACAAGGCAAACAATAGAAAACTATCAAAATAGAAGAAGAGAAGCGAATAGAATTTGCCGAAGAAAGAAGAGAAGGTGTGAATACGAGAAAATAGAAAAATGGAGCACCACTATCAACAAAGAAATGCGAAGAAATTTTATGAAGAACTTAAAAGAGTAAGCAAGGATTTCAAGCCAAAACAATGTTCATAAAAAATAAGGAAGGAAGCTGATTGGAGACGAGAAGGCAGTCATGGATAGATGGGCGGAATACTTTAAAGAAGAACTAAATGAAGACTATGAAAGAGATAACCAGAATTTAAACCAAGGACACGAACGGATGTACGGCCCCCCTAAACATCGAAGCCCCAACACTGGATGAAACAAGAGAAATAATTAACGCTCTTAAAACAACAAAGCCCCGGGCGAAGACAGCATAAATTCAGAATTAATAAAGAATGCAGGGGAAGAGATGATTAAAAAAATACAAGCCCTCGTGAAACAGATATGGGAATCGGAAGTGATGCCCGAAGAATGGAGTAAAGCCCTAATCTGCCCCATTTTCAAAAAAGGAGATAAACAGAGGTGTGATAACTACAGGGGAATCTCCCTCCTTAATGTGATATATAAAGTATTCACCAAAAGTTTAGCGAACAGAATGGAAGTTTTCACTGAGCAGATAATAGGAGAATACCAGAGTGGTTTTAGAAGGGGCAGGTCCACAGTAGACCATATATTTACAATCAGACAAACCCTAGAAAAATGCTATGAGTACAATATAGATGTTCATCAGGTTTTATAGACTTTACAATGGCCTACGATAGTGTGAAGAGAGAGTACCTGGAAACAGCGATGGGAGAATTAGGAGTCCCAAAGAAATTGAAAGGACTTATCATGATGACGCTGAAAACACCAAAAGTAAGATTAAAATAGGTACGAATATGTCAGAGGAATTCGAGGTGACAACAGGTCTTAGACAGGGTGATCCATTATCTACGACCTTATTTAATTTAGTGTTGGAAAAATGCATAAGAGCCATACGAATCAACCCTGGAGGCTCGTTATACAACAGGTCAGTGCAATATCTAGCATATGCCGACGATGTGCTGATTATGGCAAGAACAAGTGAAGCACTTAAGACAGCCTATAGAGAATTAGAAAAGGAAGCACAATTAGCGGGCCTAAAAATAAGTGAACTTAAAACAAAGTACATGTTCCAGTCAAGACAGGAAAGAGGAGGTCAAGCCCAACGTCGAATGCAACTTTTTGGAAACAAACCGGTAGAAAGGGTACAGCAATTTAAGTATTTGGGAAGTATTTTAACCGAGACAAATGATACGAAGGCCGAAGTAAGAGCAAGGATAGCCTCCGGAAACAAATGCTATTATGCGTTACAAAACATTTTCAAGTCCCGCAACCTATCAAGATCGAGTAAATTAAAAATATACAAGACAATTGTTAGACCCACAGTAATGTATGCGTCCGAAACTTGGACATTAACATCAGACGATAAAAACAGACTCCAAATCTTTGAAAGGAAAGTACTAAGGAAGGTGTTTGGCCCAATACAAGAAAGAGGAGAATGGAGAATAAGAAGAAACGAGGAACTAAAGCAGCTTTATAATGAACCAGATATCATAGCAGTAATAAAGAGTAAGCGACTGGCTTGGTTAGGTCACGTGCACAGGATGCAACAGAGAGAACGCCAAAATCAGCATACGAGAAAAAGCCAGAGGAAGACGATTAAGAGGACGTCCCAGAAAAAGATGGGGAGACGATGTAGAGGAGGATATAAAAGCCTTAGGAGTGCGGAGATGGAGAATGAAGGCGGAGGATAGAAAGCAGTGGAGAGATATTGTGGAGCGAGTCAAGGCCCTTTAAAGGGCTGTAGCGCTAATAATTAATTATTAATTATTAATTTACGTAGTTTTATACAAATGCATTTTTCCTCTCGTTCTTCTTTAATTCCCTATCGATGTGTTATTTATTTAGTAATAGATTATGTTTTTTTATTTATTTTATTTTTTGTATCTTTGCGTGTTTTTACATATTTACTTACTATCACTTCTAAATATTCTAATTATTGGATGTTTAATAGTTGCTTTCCATCTATTTGTATCGATATTTGTTCCTCTCCTTGTTCGTTTCTTGTTACTTTCATTATTTTACTTTTTCTATATTTATCCTTGTAACGTTCCCTACTAATTGCTTTTTCTATATTACTAACTTTCTCGCTTTTTGCTAAGTAAGATATTATCAGCAGAAGACCTTGTGATAAGGCTGGATTCAGATTTAGACCGCTTTAGCTTACGCCTCTTTGGATATCAAATCTTACCACTCCTACCCTCACATTTACATTTTTAATTTGTTCTTTTTTATTTTGAAGGCATTCCTAACTCATCTAGTGCTTCCCACATATGTTTTTGTCGTATTTTATCAAATGCCTCTTTCAGGTCAATACATGCTAGATATAAATCTTTATCCTTATTCAGTCTAAATGTGATCTTGCGCTTCCTTTCCTTTCTAGATGCCTGATTGCTCTTCTTACAACCTTAGAACGATAATTTTTAAAACATATTTTAAATACTACTGAAGACTTGCATATTGCTCTTTAATTGTCTCATCTTGTAGTAACTTCCTTCTTGTGTATTGATACTATAATATTGTTATTCCACTCGTCAGGCATTATTTCACTGGTACAAGCTTGTTCGAAGATTATTTTCAGTCCCTTAAGTCACTTTAGACCCTCCAAACATTAACAGTTCTATCCTCATCGGCTATTTTTTTCTTTTTTTATCTTCAAGGAATTCACTGTCCCTTCTTTTGTTATTTCTGGGTTTCTCTATCCTTCATGATTTTCTTTTTGTTCTGATCTGCGTAAGATTCTCTGTTTGCTTCTATTCTTAATTTTTCTTTTTTGATTTTTGCTGATGCTCCAGACCTCTTGTGTTTTGTCTCCTTTTAGTTTCTTGACAACATTCCAAAACTGTTTTTGATTTTCTGTGTAGTTTTCCCTAATTTTCCTTTCAAAACCTTTCTAGTTCATTTTCTTTGCCTCATTTATCTTTTGTATACAGTTACACTGATCGCCAAAGTGGTCCAAGCGGTTGAGGCGCGGACTGCGATACGAACGGATCTGGGTTCCATTTACGGAGCTCTCTGGTGCCTGCAGGTGGCCTCAGTGACTAAAAATAATTGAGTGTCCCCGTTTGCTCGAACAAGGGGTAATAATGGCGGTCGTCTAAGGCGCGGGGCTTACCACATCGCCCCGCACCAGAGATGATGCGCGACGACCGGGCAGAAAAGAGCAAACATATGAGAGTCTTAACTTCCCAGTTCGCAGGCCGTGTTTCTACGCAGGGCATTAGAGCCTTACCATTGTTATTCAGTTACGCTTGTCTTCTTCTGTACTCGTTTGGATGTATTTTTCCAAACCTCTTTTCTCTCTTTTACTTTACCTCTTAACTTGTTGTCCACCATTTTGTCCTTTGCTCTAGGTTCTGTCTAATTTCCTTTTAATCTACAAGTAAATTCCGATGTTTATAGTATTGTATTCTTGAATTTATCATATCTCTCATTATTTGTCAATTCTTTCTCTGTTTATTCTAGGCTCTCAGTTCGCCTTTTTGTATATTAATGAATATTTCTATTATGTTATGTAGTCAATCGTTCTTTTATGGGCTAATTCAGCTGTCTCAGATATAATTTACAAATATTTTTATGGTTGAACTAAATATTCTCTATTAGCATCTGATTACTTATGATTACTCATTTCACCTTCTAGTTCATGTTCTCCCATAGTTACATGGCCGCGTTTTCTCTGGTTTCTAAAGTAAGTATTCTGAGTATCAATTCTTATTTGTTCTTTGAGATTTAAAGTGATTGTCATTATCCTCGAATTTTTAAATTCTCATCTTACTACTTTTTTTTCTAGTAAACTTACTGTAATAATTCTTACACCTTCCACAGCCTGGTTGCTTTTTGGGGGTTTTGAATGTCTGAGTGTGTCCTTTACCCAGATAGTTATGCCTATTCCTTTTTTGTCTTTCTGTTATCTGCAAGATTTAGACCTTATACTTCCCTATTTCGTCTAGTATTAAATTTTCTTTTCCTGTTACTTACGTCCTCTTTTCCCATCGCAAGGGTTCGGATTTGTGTTAGGATGTCATCTTCCTCTAATTGATTCATACATGTTGTCTTCCCACTTTTGTCTGGGTCTTCCTTTATCCCTCTTTCCATCACACCTCATTTCGAAAATCTTTTTCGGATGCGTTCATTACTCATTCAGACCAGATGTACATACCATTGTAGTTGTTGTATTTTTATGTCTTTTACCAGCAGCGTAAGTTCTAGTTTATCTCGTATGCTTCTCTTGCGTACTCTGTCTACTACTCGCCTTAAGTATCTCATCTCTGCAGTTGTTATTTTGGATTTTTGTTTATCTGTTATCGCCCATGTCGCGGTTGCATATAGAACTGTAGGAGTATATTTGTCTTATATAAATGTATTTATTATTATTATTTTCTTCTAGATGTTTTTTCCATATATTTAGTTGATTTTTGTTTCTTTCCATAAGTAATATATGATCGGCGTATATTAGATCTTGTGTCATTACTGAATTTAAGTTGTGATATCCTATGTGGGTGTTTCTTATTTCTTATTTCTTTGCATTTTTTGTTTATATAGTACATATATATTACAAACAGGAGCAGGCTTAGACTGCCTCCTTGTTTGATACCAGGGCTTCTTTTATCTCTTCTTCCTCATTGTCTTGGTTATCATTTTCTCCTGAGGTTGTTATTCTTCTCTTCTACATATTTCTGTTTCTTCATCTTTAAATTTGGTTGTGTAATAATTTTTCCATATTTTCCATATTTCTTCTGTTCTTGTATGTAATTGGAGAGGCAGGCGTGCCCCTCGTAGAGCGATGTGGGGAACAAAGTACGGCTCGTCCCGAAAGTAAGACGCTGAGGCCCAAATCGTCTCTTAAACGGCCAGCGTGAAAGCGGATGGGAGCGGCTACCGATATCAACCAACGAGTATTGCCAAATCGCTCACCTGTAATCGGCTTCGGCTTCAGCGGCGTTGACTTCCTGGTGGCCACCGTGCTATGATGTCTTCGTGCCTGGCTTTGCGGGGGAGTTAGCTGCGAGTAGTTTAAACACGACCGCACTGGCCGGGTTGCGTTTCGAAAGTGTCGCCAGGCATTGCGCCTGGCTTACTGGTGGATTAATTTGCGGGAAATTTTGATTCGACAGCACTTTGCGTTTCAAAAGGTGCCGCCGACGGCGTATGCAGGCTCGCAGGCCGAGCGAAAAAAAGCCCATCTGCCGTTTTTTGTGTGCGATAGCAAAACGTGCCGGCAGATATCAAAGTCACCAGCACCGCCACGAACACAGACGGTTCAAGGGCGAAGGGCCGCCACACCAGTAATATTCCTGTCTCATCCGTTATACTTTGGTGCTCTATTTCCCTTTAGGTCCTGAACTATATTCCAAAAACGTTTTTGGTTTTATATATAATTGTCTTCTATCTTTTTACCAAATTCCTCCCATGTATCTTTCTTTGCTTCGTTTCGTTTTATTGTTTTATTCAGTTTTATTATATATTTCTTCCAAGCATCTTTTTAAGTTTTAATTTTGTCATTCACTTCTTCATTCCACCATTTTGTTCCCTTATGTATGGGGTCTTATTTTATTTCTTTTTCTACACAGATATCTTTTGCTGTTTTTATTAGGGTTTCTTTGAAAGCCTTCCTTTCATCTTTTATTTAGGGTCCATTGATTTTCTTCTTCTTGTTCTTCCAATTTGTTTAGGTTTTCAGTTAGTTGTTTTCATATTCTTGTCTTTTTCTGGGTTTTCTAAAGTTTCCAGTTTGATCTTTGCATAGCTCTTATTACATCGTTCACTGCGTATCTCGTATTTCTCGTGTACGTGATGTAATCTATCATACTTTTCCTTCCTAGTTCTTCTGCTTCGTATGTTATTTTGTGTTTAAACTATGTATTTTGTATTAATCGTTGGTTTGTTATGCAGCAATTTAGCATTCTCTCGTCATTTTCGTTTACATCCCCATCTAGGTCTTGACCTCCCGTTATATATATGGACGTTCCAATCCACCATAATAACTACGTGTCTATTGTCGTTTTGCATTTTCTCTATGGAGCCTTGCAGGTCTCATAAAGTTTCTTTATCTTGTATAGCGGCATTTTCGATAGGTGATTATATCTGGATTATTCCAACCTTCTCTTGAAGTTGTAGGTTTATTATTATTATTCTGGAGTTTACAGCTTCCCATTTAGTTGAGAAATACACTTGATTTCTTGCATTTCGTAGAGCTTAGAGGGTCCCAGAACAATGTAAATGTCAACCTTAAAATCCGGTAAGCAGAATGGTCAAGCGACGTCACCGCGTTGAGGTTAAGCGCAGTTAAGGCAGTACTTGGAGCGAAGTTCTTACTGTGTCGTGATTGTCCAATCATTTTCGTATGTAGATTGGAAATGACAGTAACACATAGCTCCCTCTCCTTAAAAAAAGTAAAGGTCAATGATTCTGACTTTATTTCGTAAGTTGTTATCATTTTAATAACGAAAGTTTTGTTTATTAAAGTAGTTTAACAAGCGGAAACGCGCTTCGTTTTGCCAAGCACTTTCAGGAAGTTTCTAAACATATTGGTCTTGTACATT
This sequence comes from Sinelater perroti, assembly GCA_036346155.1. NCBI lineage: Eukaryota > Metazoa > Arthropoda > Insecta > Coleoptera > Elateridae > Sinelater > Sinelater perroti. The sequence goes on from JARFIY010000344.1 coordinate 3,021,151, forward strand.
TCGCTGTATACGACTAAACAGTCGACTACTTGCGTCTAATAAAACCACTTTTCCCATCATTGGCCAATATTCATTTAATGACCTTCCTTTTAATTAGGGAGGACCGCTTGCCCCGCTCTGTAGTAGTAGACACAACAAGGATTTAAGAGTATAAAATACAATATACTTTTTAAGAAATTGCAGAAAATTATGTATAATATAATCAAAGAAATAAATAAATAAAGATTCAGAAAAAATAAAGAATACAATTATACATAATCATTGAGAGAAAAAAATTATAAAACTACTATTTATAACATATACCAAATATAACTACAAGATACTTAAGAAAGAAAAGAAAAGAACGAAAATTCATTTTAGACTATTCCCTAATAGATTGTACATATAGTCTAAAGTCCCGTATGGGGTTCCTGGTCCTCCATTGGGCGCCTCCCCAGGTGGCGGATACGGGAACGCTCACCAGATATGGTAGATACCGGGGAGACAAAATACTTGGGACGGACCAAAACCAGCAATAATTAACTGAAAACAACCGCTACAAGTAGTCCCTCATGCTAACCAACAGCTTAAGTTGGAAGAGTTAGCAAGATCAGGGCACCCTCTTGCCCCTGGGATGAGAAACCGTCCCTAAAGGCGGAAGAACCAGTATGGTCAACGGCATGAAGATGCAGAATGCAACAGAAAACTACTGCATTAAATATTCTATACGAGTGTCCTCAGTAAAGAAATAGTCATAGCTAATTTCAAGATTAAAATTAATTCCGAAGATAAAAATCCCCCAATCGGATCTCCGGGAGGGAAAGTTTTGAACAACGCTATGAAAATTGGTACATGGAACGTACGAAGTATGTACAAAGCCGAAAAAACACAATATAATACAGAAAATGCAAAGATTGAACCTGAACATACTAGGTATAAGTGAAACTAGATGGCCAACAATCAACAGCAAACGGTACGATCTACTACTCAAGTAATTATGATGATGATCCTAATTACAGAAACGGAGTTGCAATAATGATCACGAAAGAAGTAAATAAATCAGTAATAAATTTCAACCCAATATCAGATAGAGTCATGCTACTACAAGTACAGACAAAACACTGCAAACTCAACTTAATTCAAACATATGCCCTACCGAAAAGAAAGCAGATGAAGAGGTAGAGTTGTTGTTCTATGAACAAATCGATAATATATTTCAATCTGTCAAATGTAGAGGCATTACCATAGTTCTAGGTGATTTTAATGCCAAAGCTGGCGAAGGCGAATATGGTAGGTAAACACGTGGGAAGATTTGGACTCTGTATAAGAAATGAAAGAAGAACTTAATTATAATGAACACCTTCTTCTAGCTACCAAAGCGTCGCTTATATACTTGGAAAGCGCCTCAGGATAATCCGGGTAAAACCGTAAGAAACCAGATTGATTAAATTCTTATCAATGAAAGATACAGAAACATAATGAAAGCTGTAAAAAGTTACACAGGCACTGATGTGTTATCAGATCACAACCCGGTAATAGCTTAAATTAATATCACACTAAAAACGCAATTAGGTAAAACAACAAATAAAAGAATAAACCTATCACAATTAAAAAATCAAGAGATAAGACAAGAAGTAAAGAATGAAATAAACAATAATTTAAGAACCATACAACTAAACGCATTAACAACCCAACAAGATATAACCAACAACAAATGGGAACATTTCAAGAATGCACTGTTAGAACCTAGTCATAAAATACAAAGTTACAAAACAATCACAAAGAACAAAACAAAACTGGATAACCCCTGAAATCCTTCAGCTCATGAATGCATGACGAAATTATAAAAACAATATCGTCGAATATAAGAAAATACAAAAGAAATAAGAAAGGAAATAAGAAAAGCGAAAGAGAAATAGTATAAAACAAAATGTGAAGAAATAGAAGAATTACAACTGAAACATGATAATTTTAATATTCACAAAAAACTAAAAGAGCTAACAGGAAATCAGAAACGAAGAAAACCAAATATACTAATATTAAATATTAATAAAAAAGAAAAAATTTATAAATATCGAAGAATAATTAAAATGGAAAACATATATTGAAGAATTATTCGAAGATGTCAGACACAAAAGAGAAATAACGGACCAAAAATAAATCAAGAAGTAATAATTCAAACCACCTAGAAGAAAAGAAATAGAAGAAAAACAAATACAAAAAGAAAATATAGAAAAGAATGGGAACAACTGAAGTTAATACTAAAAGAAAGTGCTCCACAACTAGGAACCAAGAAACAGTAAAAGATAAAGAACTGATGGGACGAAGAATGTAAAATAGCAATTGAAGAAAGAAAAGCAATAAGAATACAATACCTGAAAACAGGGGAAGAAGATTTATATGAAAATTACAAAAGAGTGAGAAACAAAGTACACAAACTGCGCAGATAAAAAAAAGAAAGGCAATAAAGGAAAAGTTAGACAGAATAGAAGAAGCATATAAAAACAAGAACATACAATAATACTATAAACATATAAAAGAAGAAAAGAAAGGCTTCCAATATAAAACAATGAGCTTAATAAATACAAAAGGATGTATGGATGAAAAAGAAATGGCAGAGATATGGGCTGATTACTTTAAACAAACACTAACCGAAGAAAATGGAAAAGAAGAAGAGACATAACAACCACAAGCGACACAAAGAAATAAGTCAACAACCCCAACCTATGAAGAAGTAACAGAAGTAATTACAAAACAAAAAATAACCGATGCCCAGGGTCAGATAAAATAGAAGCTGATTTAATAAAACACGCAGATAAAAGAATACTCCAAAGAATACACCAATTAATAACCAAGATCTGGATAACAAAAGAAATTTCAATGGAATGGACTAAAGCGACTATATGACCAATTTATAAAAAAGGAAATAGAAACAAAGTAACAAACTACAGACCAATAGCTTTGCTAAATGTGGCATACAAGACACTAGCCCACCTGATTAACCAAAGACTAAAACAAGAATCAGAGCATAAAATAGACATGGCAAATCAGTAACAGATCAGATATTCATCATACAACAAAGCCATGCAAAATTCAGTAAAAAAAATATCCCCATACACGCAATCTTCATTGAGTTTAAACAAGCATATGATAAGATAAAAAGATCAGAAATTTTTAAAGCATTGGAAAATCTAAGAATCTCTGAAGAAACAATAAATTTAGTAAAAATGACTCTAAAAGTCACAAAGAACACAATCAGATACAAAAATATATTATCAAACGAATTCCAAAGTAACTTAGGCCTGAAACAAGGAGATCCTTTATCAACGACAATTTTCAATATAGTATTAAAAGAAACAAAAATAAACTTAGAACAAAAAATTATATCGGGGCCTCACCAAATACTAGCCTATGCCGATGATTTAGCAGTGTTAACTAGAGAAAAAGAAGAACTAAAAAGAATAGTCAAAGGCATCGAAGAACAAGCAAGGGAAGCAGGACTAGAAGTAAATGAAGATAACACCAACTATATAATTCTCGGAAATAGAATACAAGAAGAGAAACAACTACTGTCATTCCAAACAAGCACGAGAAAAACATACAATTTCAAATTAGTCAACAAAGTAGTGTATCTGGGGGTGGAACTAGCAAGCAACGGCCAACAAGGTGCTGACATAGACAGAAGACTAATGCTGGGAACGAGATGTGCAGCAGCCTTAGATAAAATACTAAGAGACAAAAACATACAAAGAAAAGCGAAAATAAAACTGTATAAAACAATAATAAGGCCAGTAGTAACTTTTGGTGCAGAAACCTGGGTGATTACAAAAGCATATGAAAGTAAGATAGGTATATGGGAAAGAAGAATACGGAGGAAAATATTTGGACGAATAAAAGTGAATGAAGAATGGAGGAAAAGAACCAACCAAGAAATAGAAGAGCTATATCAAGAACTAAAATTAATTACAGTCATTAAACAATGTCGACTACGATGGTTGGCACACATAAACAGGATGAAGAAAGAAGATGCAGTAAGAATATGCCTAGAAAGAGAAGCAGAAGGAAGAAACAAGAGGGGAAGAACGACCTGGTGGAACGATGTGCAACAAGATATCAGAACGTACGGTTTAACAGATTGGAAGACGAAATCCAAAGGTAGGAAGGCATGGAAACATGCCATCGAAGCCACGGGCTATTAGGCCTTTTTAGTGTTATATATATATATATATATATATATATATATAAATATTTATATAATTCAAACCACCCAGATAATGAAAAATGGAAGAGCACTAGGATCAGATGAGTTAATATCGTAAATCCTCAAACTAATCGAAGAAGATAATATCCTTGTAGATCTATTCAATACTATCTATTCAACAGGGAGTATACCAACAGACTAACTAATATTAACGTTTGTAATTCTTCCCAAAAAGCCGAATGCAAAGCTATGCACAGACCATCGCACAATAACTCTTATGAGTCACACCTTGAAAATCCTTCTAAAAATAGTACACCGTAGAATATACAAAAAATTAGAACAAGATATCAACGAAACACAATTCGGCTTCAGAGCCGGACTTGGAACGAGGGAGGCACTATTGCATTGATGTAAATCAAGAGTTGTATATACCTTTTTTTAGATTATAACAAAGCGTTAGACAGAGTTCGACATGATCACTTACTCAAGTACTAGAGAAAAAAATTTAGACACAAATCTGTAGATTAGACACATTAATCTGTATTATCAGAAAGCAGTTATAAAAGTAGAAAACAAATGCACAGAACAAATAGAAATAAGAAGAGGAGTTAGACAAGGCTGTGTGTTGTCGACAACACTTTAATGTATATTCAGAAGAAATGAAAAAAGCACTACCAGACAAAATCGGTGTCAAAGTAAATGGAATACCTATCAATAATACACGATATGCTGATGACATTGTACTGCTAGCCACTAGTCTAAACGAGTTGCAGGCAATGGTAAACGGAAGCAAGTGAAGAATATGTATTAACTCTAAAAGCAAAGAAAACTAAGCTTATGGTAATATCGAAAATAATGCAACATAAAGGAAACATCTATATACACAACAAACCAGTAGAGAAAGTAGAAAGATACAAATACTTAGGTACAATTATTAATAACACCAATAACACGAAACACGAATAGCAATAGCGAGGTCAACTTTCATCAAAATGAATAAAGTTTTATTTGGAAGAGATATCAGTCTTGAACTGAAAATGAGATTAATCAGATGCTATGTACTGTCAGTACTCTATGGAATGGAAACATGGACACTAAGAAAAATGGACAATAAAAGGTCGGAAGCATTTGAATTATGGATATACAGAAGAGTATTAAAAATACCATGGGTAGATCGAGTAACGAATGCAGAAGTAATGAGAAGAATACAAAAGGAAAAAGGAATTATTAACAGCATCAAGAAAAGAAAACTACAATGCCTTGGCCACATCATAATAGGTAATAGATACATTTTGCTTCAAGTAATAATACAAAGAAAGATCCAAGGAAAAGAAGTGTGGAAAGAAGACGACACTGATGGTTCCAAATTTAAGAGAATGGTTTAACTGTAACACAAACCAACTGTTTAGATTGGCTGTTTTAAGGGGGTGTCTGGTTTTTTTTTTGGTGAAAATTGGTCAATTTTCATAATTTTTTTTATAGAAATCTATTTTATTTAGGGACATCAGATTTCGTGCATTTGAAAAGATATATTAAGAGGCATCAAAAACATTTTTTTAAAATGATATTATTCATTTCAACTCTACTAGAGGGCGCCGATGCCATTTCCTGAAAAACCGTGCGTTGTGCGGTGGACAGGATATCTTTGCACCAGTATCGCTGAAAGAAAAAAAGCAAACGGCATCTTAAAGTAAACATATGTATCTTGTCTGTATTCTACAATCAAGTTGTTAAGATCAGTAGAAAAAAAATACCAGCCTTTCTCGGAAAAACGTCCTTATACCTTCTTCTAAAGTAAAATAAAATATTTTAGGTTCAATTTGGAGAATTGGTTGTAGAATACAGACAAGCTATTGTTTCAATAAATACACCAAAAAAAATTAGGTCGATCGGATTAATGGTTTCCGAGAAATCGTGTCCACCGCGCGAAAAATCCCCATTTTGAGAAAAACGCATTTAGAGTTTTTTTTCAATTTCGCATTCAACTATTTACAATTATAATAGACAAAATGTTTACCAATCATCAGTCTGCGATTCCTGCGCCATAAAGTAATCCTAGGGCCTCTTGAAAAAGTTCTTCTTGCCCATCAAGCTCCTTTGTTATCTTGATTCTCGCATCTTTTTAGAATTGCTGAGATTTTTATCAACACATGAAACTTTCATTTTTTATTCCTACCACACTTTGTTTTATTTGGATCTTTGCGAGATCCTTTGTTTTGTAAACATTTAAACATTATGATATCAAATTCAACGCCCGTTCAAAGGTCACGACGTCACTGGCGAGAAAACTCGTTGAAACTTGCACCGCGGAAAAACTGGTGCAGCGAGCATGCACGTATAGGTATAAAGCTACGAATAAATTAATAAAAACATTGCAATTATGAGGTCGTTAGCCTTTCGAAAATATAAAAACCTGAAATTAATTTTTTGATCCAAAAAACATGTTTCTTCCGAAGAAACAAGTCACAACTTGCAGGGCGAAAAAATGGCTTGGCGAGCATGGAAATCTATAGGTATATATACAAGTATCTCTTTGCGGCAAATTGAGATATAGAAAAAATAAAAAAAGCATTATAATCCTAGGAAAAAATAAAAATCTTAAAATCGATTTTTTGGGCAAAAAAACAGACGCCCCCCCTTAAAAATTCGCATAGCAGCGATGATTTCCAACCTTCATGACGGAGACGGTACCTGAAGAAAAAGAAGAATAGTCTAAAGTAAAAGATGTAATATTGCACAAAGGGCACAAAATAGCAAGCGGTATTTTTTGCTAAAAATAAGATAAGAAACTGTAAACTAAATTATGCTGCAGTTGCAAGAGTATACCAAAAAGAATTAAAGAAAACATTGTGAGAAGCAAAAAAACTAAGGAGAACACAGGCAGGAGAGGATTAAGATATTAGTATAGATCAAAATAACAAAATTGTTGGCTAGGTTTAAGTTTAAATAGATTATAGAAATAAAGCGAAAACTAGAATTTTAGAGCATAATAAAAATATAAGAAATAAGAAAAACCAAGAAGTAGTTGGTACAAAAGATCACCATATGAAAGTGGAAACAATATTACTACTAAACTATTAAGAATCTCAAAATTTTGAAGAAAAAAATTTAAATCTACCACCAATAATATAGACGGAATAAATATAAATAGAAAAGACTAAAAAAGCACATAAAAGTCTAAGAATAGGGAAATAACACAGAAAGACAATGAGATAAAGTGCCTACGGATTGTAAAATGGGTATAATAGTGCCAATGTATAAAAAGAGAGATGAGTGCATATAATTATAGGGGAATATTGAACAACGTACTATCTGGAACAGAAATTGAAAGCACAAAGTGACTGGGCTATAGATAAAGCACAGTGTGGTTTCAAAAATCAAAGAGAAACGTGAGATTTAATGTATGTAATGAGACAACTAAATAAAACAATATACTATAAAGAAGAATGACATATATGTTATACAAGGGGTTGCCCGCCAAAAAGTATTTGGCGTCCTAAGATGACTATTTTTCACTTGCCATCCCTCAAATTTTTGCATGGTAGGAATGTGGAATAATTTATCTACAAATAATAACAATAATGCAGGCAACCAAACGTACTCTCAGAGCTCAGTCACGCCACATTTCGTATCAGCTGACTTTATTTACTTTCTGTTCAAATGTATAGTAGATGAACTTACAGAAGATATTTGATGAAATGTAAGAAGAAATATGAAACGGCCTAAAGAAGAAAGGCGTAAAGTAGTGAAGAATTGCTTGGTTCAAATAAGATACTCGGATTCTACAAAATTTAGGGAAAGAAAAGAAGCAAAAAAATGATATAACCTTATCTCATTATTATTCACGTTAATAATGAACGATATAATAAAACCTTATACACTAAACAAAATACAACAAATTAACAGCGATGGAAACAAAGTTTTGAAACAAATAATAAGCAAAACCAGATCAGATAAAACATGTGGCGACATAAAAAATCAACTAAATATATCATTAGAAGAAAAACTGAAGGTAACCGTGCGAGCTCGGCTGCACGGCCTTCCCCATTATCGCCTGCGTGCTCCCCCCATCCTCCCGGAAGCTCTCCGAGCGCGCTGATTGGTCCGTTTAATTGATTTTTAATTGGCTATAACTTATTTATTTGACATCGGATCAAAAAATTTTATTGTAATTTTTTGTTCGTCTCGGTCTGATCTATCCGGTAATATAAATTTCCCGAAACATTTTATGAACACCCGGTATATTAAAAATCATGAGCTTCAATTTTTTTCGAGTTCCTATTTTACCAACTTTTATTTTAAATTTTATTCTCATGAATTTTTTGTATCTTTAACCGTTTAAATTCGCGACCGCTTTGTCACCGATTTTGCGACCTTGGGACCAAACGACTCGGCCGATTTTTACCAAAAGCTTTGCACTGCGTCCCCTACCCACAAGTAACTTGCATACCAAATTTCAAGTCTCTAGCTTTACGGTTCTCGAATATCCTGTTTACTGACAGACCAACAGGCAGACACACGAACCAATGGCTCAAACCAACTTTTTTGATGTCCTAAGGCTATATTTCGTCCAGAAATGTGAAAAACTGGGTAGGTCAAATTTCCGCTGATGACATTACTTTCCTTATTATAGGATAAGGAAAGTAAAAATACACACAATAGAATAGTAAAAGATTATAAGGTCAAAAGTAGAAGAGAAAGAAAAAACCATGGTGTATGTGAAAGGAAGAAATCAAGACTTACTTGGAGAAAAAAAATCTATCAGAACAAGTGAGAAAAAGTAAGATAAACAAATGGAAGACAACCGAGTGTTTTAAATTAGTCATGGAGAGACACAATTACAAGTAACTTAATGTCTTATGATCAATCACTCTTACTTGTGGTTGTGCGCCATATTTTCTTTTTCATTTAATTACTCAAATCAATCAAAACCAAAAATTGACTTGCCTTTTTGCCTTTCTTAATGATCACTAATTTATCCTTAGCTATAAATGAGTTTAACACTTAAATTCAATTTTCACTTCTTCAAAACACACCCCTATTCCCTCTTTTTTGAATCTTAGGTTAACTTTCGCTAACACAAACGTTTCAAACAATGCAAATTATCTTTATTTCATTTACAATATTGAATAAAAAACTCAGATCTTATCCTAAGAAACAGGTTTACAAATGTAAAAAAAATATTCTACTTTTAAATCAATCAAGGCAATAACAGTACCTCAAAACTATTTGGAGGCACCTTCATTCTCTTTGCCAACTTTCTGGCTTCGAAATGTAATACTTTTTCCCATTTTCGTCCTCATGCTGCTGCAACTTCAGGCTCTGCTTGTGCACCTCGTCCTTCACAAACTTCATCTCATTCTTAGTTAGTTTATCTGGCAAGGAGTATTGGATGCTTTCAGAGTCATCCACCAAAGCCTTGCAGTAAGAAGTTATGGACTGCCGAAATTCCAGCGTGACTTCTTCGGCTTCGTTTGGCTCCCTGTTTATTTCTGTGTTTTTAAATATAGCCTTGGACAGAGCCAGCTCGCGGTTGTAGCTTTCTTTCCGCCTGTTGTCTAGGCGGATGAACTCCTTGGTAATCTCGTGGTTTTGTGGCTCAATGCACCTCGCCTTCTGCAGTTGATGCTCGGCTGAGTCGTAACAGCCTAGCCGGATCAAGCTGCGTGCATGATTGAAGTGCACCTTTGCCGGAATGGCTAGGTTTGTTCCTTTGCACATCCGATAAACCTTGTTGCAGTGTGTGCAGGCACGGCGCGGCTCCTGGACTTTTGTGTGTGCAACCACAAGGTTTGTGTACAGCCGCAGCAGCAGCGTTTGCTGCTTCGCTTGATCAGTATAATTCTTCAACTGACACGACTCCAATTTTGATACAGCTATATTGTACTCTTTGATAGCCTGCTTAATTAAACCTTTTGCAAACAAATCCTTGGCACGAGAACACAATGCATGTGCATACTTGTAGATCTCATCAAAATTATTTTGTTCTTCTTCAGACAACCGCGGGAAAGACAAGCAAGCACCAGCCTCAACGCAATTCATTACCTCAACCTCAAACAACACCGTCGCGTCAGGCGGCACACGGGGCATGCACCCAAATCTACCATACGCCAAATCAGGATGAATCAAGAACTGCGCCTTCTCGTTAATCTTCATTGACTGAACGGCCACATCCAAGCCGGGTATGGTGTAGCCCTCCCCCAGGCAGAACGTGAACGGCTTCTTGCGCAAATACGTGGAGTCAAATGGCTCATCGTTGTATTCGAGGTAGGCATTGTAGTGGATGGTGATGTTGTTCCTCAGGGCCATTACGGAGCCGTAGCCTTCGCGTAGGATGCGCTTCTTCAGCTTGCCGCCTTTCAGCAGGTCCGTCATCTTCTCGGCGATCTTCTCAAAGGGCTCTTGGTCGTAGCACTCCTCGTCTACGAGCTCCTGGCCGCCCAGGTCGGCGTACTTAAAGGCGTCGCTCGAATAGGAGAGCACGTCCTCGTCGGGCTGCGTGCTGTCGAAGTTCACCTGGAAGGTGGCCCCTTCTTCCGACAGCAGATCGCTAAAATTGTGTTGAAATTAAATGGGACATTTTACACGTGCCCGAAACTTACGATAGTTTCAGCCCCTCTGCCAGCGGCGTTAGAGTTTCGTTAGGGTTTTCCATTCCTTTGATTTAATTAACTCGAATCAACCACTTTTATCAAATCTATCATATGAAGTATGTGTCTACTATGACGCAAAGTGTACTGCAACTTAACTTTATAGCGGCTGTGTCTCTGCACTTCTTACCGAGATATAAAAATATTTTGAAGACAACTACACAAAGTACCAAGAGCATTAACTTAACTTGTAATAATTTAAGTATACAAGTTAAGTTGTGAAATATATTATCACTGATCAAAAACAAAAATTAACGGTCCGCTTATACAGGGCTCGGAAAAATATTTTAGGTCAATTTTAATACTAGTTTACAAATGATTTGGGTTTTTACTTACTGTTAGATTTAACTGATACAAAATAACACATAATTTCTAAAACTAAATTAAAAAATAAAAAATTGGAATAAAGTAGCAATTGTAAATGTCGAGCGACTTTTTTAATATTCTTTTTTTCGCTAAAAAGAATATTACACAAGGTTAATCAAAAAATCTTTCTTGAACCTGCATCTGAGCTTTACAGTACTTAAGTTTTATAAAATGACTTGAAGTTCCGTCGTTTTACTTTTTAGCTGATTAAGTGATACAAAAAGTTATGATTTTTTCAGTTTTTTTCCACTTAGTTGACCAAAGCCTTAGTATAATTTCAGATTGATTTTCACACCTCTTTTTGCTTACTTCAAAACAGCTACATGGAAGAAAATTCTTATAGGTGAATTTCAAAAACCCATTAAATATTCTAAACCTTTATTTGTGCGACTGCACCTATTTACAACTGCGCAACTTAATTCTAATTTGCTTCACTGAATTGCGATATTAATTTATATACTTACCTAAAATCTTTGAAATAATTCCTTTCTTTTCCTTATGTATTTGGATTAGATAATAAACTCAGTAAGTTTTTTCTCTCAATATCTTTAACAGAGATAAAGCTAACATCAATTAGTTAACTTAAAGAAGCGTTAATTTGAAAGAGTAAAGTCTGGAGAATACACCGGTTTCAATGGGACGTAATGTTTGCGCACGTAGTAGTTAACGCTAAATGAACAAAAACCAGCAGCCAAACTGTCAATCTTCAGCTTTCATCTCCTGGCAACCACATCTACTCCGTAACTTTGGACTCCCAATCTCAAAATTGCACTTCTATGGATCACCTGATTATTAAATCGCAATTTTGAGGTAATTTTCTAAAATTACCTCCATCCCCAGAATTATGCTCCTAAGTGCATCAAGGCACTTTCTAAGTATTGCATCCGTGATCAGCGACCCCAAAAACCTCCGAGTAACGGGAATGAGCTTATTTTGGCCATTAAGCGAGAAATAAAATATTTTTTTGGGTCTGTAAAAAGCTCAATAAAATGCATTTTTTGCGTGCACAAATGCACTTTCGCATTATAACAAGAAAATATGTGGTAACATTTTTTTCTGATGCTCTTATGAATTGAATGCGCCTTGGAATGTCTCAATACGTGTACCCGCTAAAAATTTCGAACCTTTTTACTAATTTGCCTCGACTACTAAGGATATAATGGGTTCCTTTCGCGAGAATCAAATTTTTTGACGACACTGGCTTGACCAGGATTCGGTTTGAATTGCTGACAAATAATCTTCATGTCGTAGATCTCAATGACAACAAAGCAAAAACTAGCAAGCTCTGGAAAGTTTGACCAATCATACAACCTTTCGAAAGATGTAAATAGCTCCCTATAGAATCAATTATTCCTTTCAAGAGACAATTGTGTACCAAGCAGTACATTAGAGGTCAGCCAAATTCATGGGATGTCAGTGTGCATATTATGTGGTAAAGCAGGCAAAATCCATCATTAAGTTGTCTACCAAGGCTCTACCACTCTTGGGCAATATTGGAAAGCTTGTTTTTTTCAGCCCATGTGAAATCCACTTCAGAAAAGGGGCAGATCGGTGTCAGGCCCAGGTGCCTCCATTTTTATTCAACGCGATAAATACATTTCCCAGATAATGTACCCCAAATGTTAATAAACCTAAATTTTCTTTTTACATTTCATTAACGCTTTCAGGCTTCTAACGATTTTTACCATCGGAAGAGGCGGTGTTTCGGAGATACCTGATTTGGTATGGAAAAAATGCCCTGAAATTTGTTCTAACTTACGCAACGATGTATTGACTATCAGAAATAATATATTGAAAAACAATAAAAAAGTTTCCAACATTAAACATTTGTTTTTGTTAGTTTTTCGCAATAGATATTGCGCAGCCCACATACTCTTTCACCTCTTAATATAGAAAAATGACTTATCTTAGTTACATCCATCTTCTCATCTTTGGTTATTTCAATTTTTTCTAGTGCTTTTTATCTACCCCACAATTATAAGAAACTGTCTTACATATTTCTTATCACTGGTGTCAATACAACAAAATTAATATTTCTTTATTAGCAGTGGAAAAATGATTAACACACAAATTATTGTCAAACCATTGCTAAGCCCGAAGAAACTTTCTCAGTCCAAATATAAATTGACTGCATATTTACAACATATTTATTATAATCTGCGCAACATTTAGAATTGTATACTTACAATTCGCTTAAAATCAGTTCAGTTCGCGCTGAGCTCCTCATACTGATTCATAAAACAGTAAAAACTCCTCTAAAATTGCTCATAAGCTTAAGAAGTTAAGAAATACCTAGCATGATAGTTTTACACATGAAATAATACTACATAAAAATGAAAGAGGGTTAAAATGATCGGACTAAATAAATAAAATTTGCTACAAAAACACTATTGGCTGGCCATCATCGAGACTGCTTAGCGCCTACTCTTCTTCAAAGACCCTGTCTTCGACCGTCATGTACATACCCTCTTCTTCGTAGGTCGAATCATGTTTGGCCAAGATTCTCAAAAGGGGGCGCAGCTTTAACCACCACTGTTCTTTAGGGATGCGATGTCTGCATCAAAGACTGACCATTAAGAAAAATCCCAGCAAATCAAAGCTGACTTACTCAAAGTTGGTCTGTTCCTTGAGTTCGTTCAGAGGGGTGAACTTATATTGACGCCGAATAATGCCAAGCAGCACTGCAGTGTTGTCGGCAACGCAGCTGACCTTCCCGTCCTTACCTGTATTTTCCTTCAGCGCGTTTACCATCCAGTCCACGCACTTAGCGGCCATCTTGGTGCCCATGTTGCGGTCAAAAGGTGTCGGTGACCCGCCCTGCTGCATGTGGCCTGCAAGAATACTGTTAATACGTATAAATTTTATTAGGGTGGTAACAAAACCTAAGACGTTCATCCTGGCGCTGAAAAGCCCTTTGCCCTCTTCAGAGTAAAGGCGGTAGATGAAGTCTGTGTTGTAATTTTCACAGGCCTTCTCATTGCGCAGAATCAGCCCGCGCTGTACGCCCTCTGACATCTTCGTAGCCATGTGGTACACGTCCTGCTGCAGATCCTTGATGGAGAACTTCTCCTCGAAAATGTAGGCTGCGTCAGCGCCTCCTGCTAGGCCTATAATAATTTTTTCTTTCAGCTGAGTTCACTAGGAAGTCACTGAATCATTATTTTGAAAACGGAATACTCGTATTTACCTCTTTTTTAAAAAATTATATACACAGAGGCCTTCTCTTTGTTTACATATATAAGGAGTCTAATCCCTCCATCATCATAAAAGTTATAAAGTTCCTTTAACTGGTATAATCAATACAAATATTGCCAGAACATATCTCTAGCAAACAATTTATGAAAAATGTAAAGGTTTAGGTTTGTGACATTTCTATCTTTTCTAAATTATGTATGTTAGTTCTTGAGTTTCACAAGTAATATTTTTCTTCAGTGTTTTACTTTCTAGTTCTTCGCATTTTTTTGTTCATTAAAACGAAGATCACTAGTACATTAGACGTGGTACAAAAAACAATTAAACAATTATTTCTTTTTTTGTAAAATATGAGAATTTTTGGATCGCATCTTAAATATATATATATATATATATATATATATATATATATATATAAGCACAGCACTTCAGGCCTGAAGGCTTGTATTATTTTCTTCCATCTTTTCCTGTTCCTTGCACACATTTCCCAGTCCCTAATATTGAGTTCTTTTATATCTTTTTCCACGTCTTCCCACCATGTTCTTCTGGGTCTTCCCCTTCTGTTCTCCCCTTCCAACTGTTGGTGGAATAGACGTCTTGTTACGTGATTTTCTTCCAACCTTATAATGTGTCCCAACCATCTTAGCCTGTTCTGTTTGACTACACTTGCTATCCCAGGTTCATTAAACAGCTCTTGTAACTCTGCGTTAGTTCGTCTTCTCCAACCATTTTGCTCCTTAACACCC
Organism: Sinelater perroti; assembly: GCA_036346155.1. NCBI lineage: Eukaryota > Metazoa > Arthropoda > Insecta > Coleoptera > Elateridae > Sinelater > Sinelater perroti. The sequence continues at coordinate 3,036,285 of JARFIY010000344.1, forward strand.
CCGTATATGCTCCTCAAAACTTTCCTTTCCCAGACTTCTAGCTTTTGCTGATTTTCTTGGGTCATCACCCACAGCTCACTACCAAAAGAACAACTGGCCTAATCACTGATTTATATATCTTTAGCTTGACCGCTCGCGACACGTTCTTTGACTGGAGTATCTTTTATAACTTCCCGCACATCTCGACCCTGCCCCGATACGTCTTTCAATCACAGTGTTATAGCTACCGTCTCCAGTAATATCCACCCCAGATACACTACACTTTTAACCTCTTTAAAACGAAGCGCTTGCCCGATTTAACACTTTTAACTTTTAATTCATCATCATCTTGATGTCTCTTCTTGCCCAAAATTACATACTCGGATTTTGACTCACTGATCTCTAGGCCAAAATCACTTGCCTTATTTTCTAACCGTTTAAATATTTCTTTCAGCTCTTCCTTTGTTTTTGCTACCAGTACGAGATCATCCGCATATGCTAAACATTGGTATGAGTTTCTTAACACGCTATATTCCGTTTTAATTTTGCTCTTCCTTATAATAGTTTCCAAGACTGCATTCAATAGGATAGTTGATAGAGGATCCCCCTATTTTAATCCTCTATTACTTCCAAACTCCTTGGACATTTGACCGTTGAACTTTACCTTATTTGTTGTCCTCATTAGTGTCATTTGGACTAAGGAAATTAATTCATTTGAGAATTCTAGGTAAGCCAGTGCCTTATAAATTTCTGATCTGTAGATTGTATCGTAGGCTTTCCTGAAGTCTATAAAAAGAGCATAGACAATTTTTCCTTTCTTTTCTATCTTCTCTTGTATTTGCTTCATTATAAACACCTGGTCTATAATCGATTTCCCTTTTCTGAAACCAGCTTGATATTGCCCTATTTTCTCCTCTGCTTCTTCTTCCATCCTAACTTTAATTGAACTTGCTAGCACTTTGTAAATTACACTTAGCAGGGATATGGGTCTGTAATTTTTGAGTAACTGTTTATTTCCTTTTTTATGGATTGGGTATATCACTGCCGTTGTCCATTCCTCTGGCATCTGCTTTTCTCGCGATATTTTCACTATAAGTTCAAAAACCTTCTGGTGTATCCCATTACCACCATATTTAAAAAGTTCTATTGGTAAATCGTCCGCTCCTGGGCTTCTGTTGTTCTTCATTTTGGTCAATATGTCTTCCACCTCTTCAAAAGTAGGCACTCTTAAGCAAGTGTTATTATTACTCCTGCATAGCGCAGCTCCTTCTTTCTCCCTCTCACCATTCTTATTTCCTAAAATTCTTTCAAAATGGTTCACCCACATATCTTGTATCTCTTCTCCTCCTGTAATTAAATTCCTCCTCATTCCTGAAAAACATTGGTTCATTTTGTAGCCTTCTTTTCTGCTTTCAGACCTCTGTAGAACTCTCTTATATTTTTCCTCTGGTGATTCTCTTCTAGTTTTTCAATTTTCTGCAGTATGGCCTCTCTTTTCTTATCTCGACATACCGTTTTTGCTTTTCTTATGGCTTCTTTGTATTTTTCTTGGGCCTCAACTGTATTATCTTTTAGCATAGCAAGCCTAGCTTTTTTCGCTCATTTACAGCCTCTTTACAGTTCTCATCAAACCATTCATGCCCTTTACCTTTTTGACATTTGCTAACTTCTGAGCTCCTTCCTGACTGCTGATTTAATTGCTCCCCACATATCCATTATCGTTGTATCTTGATCGTTATAGGTTAGGCTTTCCTCTACTACTTTTCATACTCTTGTTGTCCTTTCTCCGACTTTAGCGCCTCCATGTTCAGTTTCTTTCGCTGGGGCCCTTTTTAAATGTTAGATTGGGTATTTCTTGCCTTATTCTAGCTCTAACCACGTAGTGATCGGAGTTGATATCCGCTCCTCTGTATGATCTGGCTTCTTCCATACAATTCCTATGTTTTTCTCTATGAGCATGTGATCAATTTGATTGCTTGTCCGCCCATCTGGGCTTACCATGTGATTTTGTGTATGTTCTTATGTTTTAACTGGGTGGTTTTAATAATCAGATTATTTCTTGCTGCAAAATCAATTAGCTTCTGCCCATTGTTATTTGTAATTTCATGCAGACTCTCTTTGCCAGCTATATATTCATTTCTTTCCTCTCTTCCTATCTTGGCGTTCATATCACCCAATAGTATTTTAACATCAAAATTTGGAATAGAGTTATATTTTTCTTCTATCTGCTCATAAAATTCTATTTTCTTTGCTTCCTCGGCATCCTCTGTTGGAGCATGTGTATTCAGCAGGCTGATTTTCCTATATTTCCCTTAATCCGCAGATAGCTTATCCTTTCATTGATTATTTTATAGTCAGCAATTACATGTTTCAACTGTTCGCTTATTAGAAATTCTGTTCCAAACCTATTGTATTCTCCTCCACCATTTATCCATACGTACCCATCTACTATTACATTACATTCTCCTTTGATGTTGCTTTCCTGTATCGCCAAGATATCCAACTTGTATTCTTTGGCTACCTTGACTAGTTGCTTAACGGCCCCCTCACTATTCAATCCCCTGACATTAGCAGTAGCTATAATCAAAAAACCAGTTTCATTTTTCCTTTTCCTCGCGGTCGTCTCCATGGATCCATCCTGCTTTCTTTTCCTTAGTTTTTTGGATTATTGACTCCTTTCTTCTTAGTCAATTTATCACCCGTGGAGTCCCAAAACCATTCTTCCCCATCTATAATTAGTTTTCTGTATTGTACTGTAACTCTCTTACCCATCTCTTTTTCTTTCTTAGCATGCTCGTTTAAAGCTTTCTGTACCTTTCTTTCCTCCTCCGTTAGATCATTGCTGATGTAGATTCTTTTTCCTTTCAATTTATTTTTATTTTTCATTACTAATTGTTTATCTTCCCATTTTTCGAATTTGACTATGGTCATATCTTTATCTTTTCTTTGATTTACTCTGAATGCAGTGCATGGTTTCACTTTCACTCCAATTTCTTCCGCTAAGAAATGTTCAACTTCTTCTTTTGCCTCTCCTTGGTTGAATTCTTTACCTTTTATTATAATATTCTTCTTCCTCCCATTTCTTTCCATTCTTTCAATTTTGTTGGCCAAAACTGCCACTTCGCTTTTAAGTTGTTTATTTTCATTCTGTACCGCAGTTATTTGACTAAGATATGTCTTCTGTTCGCTTCTTAACTCTCTTATCTCCTTTCTCAACTCCTGTTTTTGCACTTGTTGATCCTTACGTAGCTCTTTTATATCGTTCATCATTTCCCTCATCATTTCTAACAACTCCTTGTTTTGTCTTTGATCCTGGTCTTCTGCTTCCTTTCCTGGTGTTCTAATCTTTCCTGGTGTTTTGGTACTTCCTGGAGATTTAGTTGTCTTTATCCTCCTTTGTTTTCTTTCATCCTCAGATGAATCCTCCTTACTATCGTATTCTCGCTCCTCCACACTACTCTCAATTTCTTCATTCATATCTGGGGATCTTGCTGTTTTCTTACTCCTCTGAAAGCCTCCTGCCTCTTCTTGCCTTTTTCTTTTCCTTCTTCAGTTGAGGATCCCTCCGTACTATAGTTATATCTTATCATCTCATTTGCATTCCTTGCCATCCTGCAACCTCGCTCTCAGCACCATTGTGTGTTGCCTATCCTCTGCTACTCAGGTGGAATATTCTTCCCTTATCAGTTCTCCAATATTTTAGATTATAAGGAGAAAATATGAATACTGGTTAAACCTGATAGTCTTGCTTAGTATTTCTTCTGTTTTACTACTCCTTGCCGAACTACAGCTGTACTCTGTGCACTTAGTAGTAGTTGAAGTACTAGAAATGCTCCAAAAATTGAGTTGAATTTCGTAGCACTAAAACAACCGTAACTAAAACCGTTCTAAAAAAGCACTAACAAAAAAATCTTAAATATACAAGTTAATAAAAACTAGTAAAAAAAACAATTGTGACAATTCAGAAAAGCATGAAAGCAGACAATCATGGGTAGCAGTGAACAACGTGGTTGTTTGCGTTACGCAATTGTGTCTTCTTGAATATTGAAGTTCAAAAACGGCATGTACTGTGCCGAGAATAAAAAGTATCGGGAATAATTTATTCCTGACGTGGCTGTACGTCGGAACGCGCATGCTCGGTGGTGGGGGATGTGACCTTCAAGATGCGCCAAGAGCCAGTACCCTGCGAGCGTTCGTTCAGACTAGATCGTGTTTTTAGTGCATCCCTGTTGAGTGACTCGGTGGAAGCGCAAAATGCAGTTCGAGTTGTGGAAAAGCCGCTGGCAAAAGTGTGTCGACGCTCAAGGGATGTACACTTTAAAGGCTTTTCAGATATTGTAGCAATATCTCAAATAAATCTATTTTTCCGAACTTTTTCCCGATACTTTTTATACAAACCCTGTAAGCACAACTGGTATCGTGCTACACTCAAATAATGGTTTGAAGCTTTATGGAAACTGTTAAAAGAATGGCAAAACTGCATAGACTTTGAAGGGAATATTTCTAATAAAATGTATTCTCACTTCTTTCTAATAAAAAATTAGTGAAGAAAAAACAATAGTAATGCCAATCTTGTTTGAACATAAAAGCTTTTTGAAAATTTGTCTATCTGATCTAAATGAATTAGGAATTTTAAAATTACCAAGATCCCAGATATTTCCAAATTATCTTCTTCTTCTATGAAAGTTAAAATTTGGAGTTAAAAGCAGATTCGAGCAATTATTCCAAAGTAATAACCAATGACGTAAAATCACGCTATCTAACAGGAAAATATCTATGAACAGAGAGACCTGCCTGTTGAGATTTGACAGGAGGTGAAACTGTAGGTTTGGACCAACAGCTGTGGTGTTATTACTTCGCGTTTTAGGTCAAATTAGTAGGCTGCACCACGGAAAAGTGCAACGCAATACTGAACAACGTTATACCGATATATTCATATCCTGGTAGAGAAGCAAGTCATTTGTACGTGTCAATTGGCAAAACGTTCTCAAAACAATGAAACCTATGATAGTAAGCGGCCGAAAAGCAACTGTGAGATGCAAGCGGGAGTAAACAATAATCTTAATCGATAAACTTAGGGTAAGGAAAAAGAAAATCCGAGCATTTAACTCATGTAACCAGAGATAAAACATGGCTTTGAAAGAAAACTGTGCTCCGCTTGTTTTCTGATCATTGTGGGATTGTGTACAAATAAACCTGTAAAGTTTGCCACGCATAGCGAAGTGGCGAAGCAGTCTCCCAAACTTGAGAACCCTCTAGTTTGTAGGTTTAAAAGCAAATTCATGGGTTGACCAATCAGTTTCAAAATCACTAGCAAACAAGCCATTCTCGAGTTTTTGCTCGGACGGACGGACGGACAACATGAAGTTAGTAAGTGACTCCGCTTCGCTTCGCCACTTAATAATTCCTAAAATCTAAATAGACGTGGTTTGTTTGAAAGTTTAAGATAAAGAGTAAAACGTGTTTCCTCAAATAGTGCAATATAGACCTTTAATAAGACGAAACATCCTGATATATTGCTCTTTTTACAGAAACATTTGGCTTCACATGATCCTACATTTCCTGTACAGTTCAAAACTAGTTTCCTGTGATTTTTCTAGTCTATAAGATTATTATCCAACACGCATTCATAATACACGCTTTGAAAAACCCCACTGAAAATTATTTTCAGTATACTTACAAGAAATAAAAAATACTGGGAGGGGGGGGGTGTTAGCTATCTAAGGGAAAATCACCAAAAGGTATAGATAAGAGAAATCGTCACAAAGGCTGTGATAATCAAATAAATCTGTCTAGAAACTGAAAATATATTTCCTTTTTCGATTTTCGATTTTTTTCTTATAAATAAATAAAACCTTAGTCAGAAGATACGCACATCTCCCCCCCCCCCCTCTAACTGCTATCTATGCTATTCATGCTTGTCAGCAAACTAAAGTAATGACCAACTTTTTAAGGATAGCACTCTGGAACGCAAATGGACTAATCCAGCACAAAGACGAGGTAATACTCTTTCTCAAAGAACATCTTGATATCCTACTTACAGCAGAAAGCTATCTTAATATTCCTAACTACAAACTGTACCACACGAACCATCCAGATGGAACCGCACACAGAGGAAGTGCTATCCTTATAAGGTAATTGATAAACCATTATCAATTACCTAACTATGAGAAAAATCAACTGCAAGGCACTTCAATTAAAGTCCAAACATTCCCCTACGAACTCAATTTCAGCGGTATATACCCCACCTAGGCATAAAATAAAAAAAGAAGATTTCAACCTGTTCTTCCAAACTCTTGGTTCAAAATTTCTCGCTGTAGGAAATTATAATAGCAAGAATACCCTATGGGGCTCGCGGCTCATCACAACAAAAGGAAGAGAACTGGCTAAACAGATGCAGGATTGTAATTACTCATTCTTATCTACAGGCACGCCAACATACTGGCCAACTGATCCAGCAAAACTACCAGACCTTTTAGCTTTTTTGTAACAGGACTCCCACCGGCTTATACAAATGTAAGTCCTAACTATGACCTATCTTCTGACTATTCCCCAGTGATAGCATCTATTTGCTCAACGATTCTTCCAAACCAACAAGATATAAAACTCCATAATTATAAAACGTACTGGAATGAGTTCAGGACCATACTTACAAACAGAATAAACCTAAAAGTAAAATTGTAAACACGGGATGATCTGGACTCAACAATGGTCAAACTGATACACCTAGTACAAGAAGCTGCACTACAATCCACCCCACCTCAACATCACAAGAATCCGTCAATGATCTTCTGTTAGAAATTAAACTTCTAAAAGAAAAAAGGAAAGCTAGAGCAATTTGGCACCGTACGCGAATCCCGGCTAACAAAACCAAATTTAACAAACAAATTGAAAACTAAACTCAAGCAAATGAGAGAAGAATGCTCCATCCATTTCCATTCGTTTATTTTACTTCTTATTGTTACATCTTTTAGTTGTGTTTTTCTTCTAATTTCTTCCAATCCAGTTTTATCTTCTAACTTTAAACTTAGTACAGGCCTTTACATTTTTGAGTGTGTTATCGTTAATTTCTGATACCACTTTCTATCATGCTCTATAGGTGAAAGTGTGTATAATGCATTTATTAACTACATTATTTCTAATTGCCATACTTGTTCCACTATTTAAGATTTTCTTAGTTGCCTAAAATTCTACGCTAAATTTATTTTTCCATTCTGTTTTTAAATTTATCTATGTATATTGATTCTTTTAATATTATTATATTTTCTGTTTTTTCTAAATTTATTTTTAATTCTACTTGTTCGCGCCAATTTCAAAAATATTTTTAATTTTGAATTTTAAATTAGGGCCGGCTATACTTTTTGGTTCCCTCTTATATAAATTGGTCCCTAGCGAGCCGGATTTGAACCATTTTGTTGTTTGTTTCACAGTCGAGCTAACGTGTGCCGCGTTAGATAAGATATAGTTTTAAGCGTTGGAACTTTAGGTTCTAATCTCTTGACACAGTCCCGTTAGAGATTGGTTATTTGCAAATTTTGTGAAAGCAAATTATCACGGTCGAATTAAATTGCTTGATATTTAATTTATTCAATTGTAAATTTAATTGATTGTTGACCATTAAAAATTTATTATTGCGAAAATGACGGACAAAGAAAAGGCGGAAAATCTGTTGAAAATGTTAAATACATTAAACAAACGCTTTTCGTTCGTGTACAAATATTGCACGATTTCGCAAAGAAAATCAATGAAAGACAAAATCTCGTTTGAATTTTTGAAGAGGCGTCTCGACCGGTTTATTTATAGCAACCAAACTTATGGGATTAGTCTCCTTAGACACAACTGGAGCCCTACCCATAACAACAAACCCAAAGGGGCTTGAAATAGCAACCGGAAATTTTGATGAACTTCTGATGGTCGTGTTTCCCAGAATCTGACTGACAAACTCAGCACCTAAAATCCCGTCTATTCCTCCCGGAATGTGAAAAGAGTCATCTGCTAAATCCAGATTTCGAAGATAAGCAAACTGGGATATATCGACTTCCGCGGACGGCAGTTTGTCGACAATCTTCTTTACGATAAGGGGCTCAATCGTAAACGAAATACTGGAATCAAAACGAGACGAAAAAGTCAAATTGGTTTTTCCATAAATTGTTTGTGGGGCTTCTCCAAAACTTAAAACCGAAGACTTCAGGCGTTCGATTGGCAAGTTCAAATGCCGACATGCCTTGGAAGTGACTAGCTTCCAGAATTTAACAACAATCTCAAATTTTTAAAATGCCCCGACTTGTAAATTCTTCCGACAACCGTTCACAAAACAACAGTCGACTTTTCTGCGATCGCGAACCTTTTAGGATTTTCCAGCACAAAGTCGTCTCTTTAACCTCCCACAACCGACCTGCGGGTTTACTCCCTTTCGAAAATATAAAATGCGAGAGGGGGTGATGAGGCAAGTCACATTTGCTACAGGAGATGCATTGTCTACATTCTGGAGCTTGGTGACCAGGTGAGAACACCGGAAACACCAATTGTGACAAAAATACAAAGTAGAAGTAAAGATTGGAAAGGATAAATAGCAAAAGCACTTTAGAGACTTTAAAGAGAGAAGAAATATAAGAGATAGAAAAGATGATATTGGACAAAATTAAGCGAATAAATATATATTCACTAGTGATAAATACAAAAAACTTATAAAGTTAAAAATAAACAAAGCAACAAGATCAGGTGGGATCAGCAATAAATTAATTAAGAATGGAAATGACCAACTAAAACAAGTCATAATTTGCAACATATGAAAAAAAGAAGACCGGAAATCACAATTAAATAAAATTTTAAAAAATAGAGACTACACATTATGCAGCAACTATAGAGGAACAATGTTACTGCATACCATAAACAAGACTACCAACAAATATAGATAAAGGGACTAATAAATATCAATATGGATTCAGGAAGGAATGTTCAACAACTAAGCTGGGATAAAAAAGATAACAATGGATAGTTCAATAGCAAAAGTCACGAAAATTAAGAAACGTCAGTTTGAAATAAAGAAAGAGAGAAAAATGCCCTATCAGCAGCTTTATTTAATCTTGCTACATCAAGTCATAAAAGTGACAAGGATTGAAAAATAGGTAAGCCTATGGCAGACAACTTTGCAGTGTTAGCAAAAGACAAATAAAGTATAAATGACGCAGTATATAAATTGATAGAGAAAGTAAAAATTAGACAAGAACTAAAAAAATTAAACATGAGATGCTACAGGAAACAAACTAAATAAAAACTAATGAAAAGAGGAACACAAATCAGAAAAATATAAATTTAATTTTAGATTAAAGTAAGAAACAGAGCTTATTTTGAACATTAAAAATGTTTGAAAACAAAACTAAGTTTATACACACACACACAACACACACACACACACACACACACACACACACACACACACACACACACACGCACGCAAACGCACGGGCACACACACACACACACACACACACACACACACACACACACACACACACAAACTGTCACTTCCAGCCCTATAAAAGATCAAGCAGGTCACACGAAAGGTCATAGCTCATAGCTCTCCTTGGGGAGTAGGCAGATTGAGACTGCGAGTGAATAGCTAACCTCTTAAAATGGCATCAAAGGCGATGCCGAGTCGATTTTCCCATAAATAGTGTAGTCATTAACTAAGTTGTTTATATATATATATATATATGGTGTAACAAAGTGCTACATAAAAGGCGTTAGAGGGCAGCACTAGTAACGACCACTACAGAAATTAACGCTTAAGAATCTTATTAAAGAAGCAATAAAACCGCTGGCAGGCAAACTAGTCACATTTTATACAGTTTATACAGAAAGAAGAAACATATATGGAAGAATTTATAGCCCAAACAAAATAAATGAAAAGCACAGAGAATAAGATAGTTTGGGTGCAGTCACAGAAAAGAGAAGAATATAACTGTAAGATGTATAATACCAGATGAAAAATGTAGGAAACAAAGATCGAAAACAAGATGAGAAGATCAAGTTAAAGAGATGGGCAGAGATTAATAATAATAACTAGGAAAAATTGAGGGAAGTCGTGCAGAAATCAAAAACATACCACAAGCTATAAAGAGAGATGAAAAATTGAGTGATGTATCATTTCAATGAACCTTGAAGTGTAACCTTGTACAATATATTTTACACCTTTACTAGATTAGTGAAACAGGAAAGAAGTTTCCTTTAATCTTGAAATCTATCTTGTTATTGCAATTTTATTACATCCATAATTGTACCAATCTAAAAATTAACTTTTTTTGTCATAAAAAAATGTAAATGTAAAAGTATAAAAGTATAAAGTGCTAGATCATTGCTAAAGATTTTGTAACATTCCTCACCTGCTAACGTGGCGAGGTAGCCGGAGTACCCGCCCATGGTTTCGATGATGAAGACGCGGCGCTTGGTGCCCTGGGCTGACTGTCGGATGCGGTCGCAGATCTCAGTGATCTCGTTCAGGGACGTGTCACAGCCAAGCGAGAATTCAGTGCCGGGTACATTGTTGCTTATGGTGCTAGGGATGACGACTATGGGAATCTGGAAGGCGGGGTACTTCTGCCGTGCTTCCGCCAGTTGGAGGCCGCCCTGATATGCCTAGAAATTCCGTCAAATTAAGTTATCGACCTGAAGCTGTGAGTTCAGTATAACTCACTTCAAATCCGCCGATGATGAGCAGGCCTTGAATGCCGAACTCCGTCAACTTTTTGCTACTTGCTCCATGCGGGAGGCGGGCAACGTGCGCTTGGTGCCGATATAAGCGCCGCCAGCGCCAACCCAGCCCGTTACGTCAGACCACCCTACAAAGTAAAGGAATTTTTATCTTTAATCATATTTTGGTAGTAAGTCTTATACGTAGATTTGACTTTTACATCTAGTCTACAATTTTCATTACTTGCAGTAAGAAGACAAAATGAACAATAAGCATTTTTATAGTCAGATGAGCATTCAACGTTTAGAATAAATAGTTACTTGAAACGACGTAAATTTAAAAAAAAACAAGTGCAACTATTTCTTCTCTTCTTCTTTTATCCTTTCCCTGTACCTTTCCATTTGTGTTAAGATTCTTTTTATCCACCCATCAATTTCTTTCAGTGCTATCTATTTAATGTCATTTTTTCTTCTATTGTTTTGTCCCTTTTCTATCCTACATCTACTATTTGTTGAAACAATCTTTTCTTTGGTTTCCTCCTTTTCTTGTAATTTTTTGTTCCCCAAACGCTTCTGATCAGTCTGTTTGGGCTCATTCTAGTCAAGTGGCCAAACCAGTTTAGTTGTCTTCTTTGTATTTTGTTTATTATTGATTCTTACTTAGTCGTCTCTCTGCTTATTTTGTTTTTCCTGTAATTTTCCATGGGTATTTTATCTCTATTGCATCGATCTTTCCTATGTGTTTCTTTTGTAAAGTCCAGTTATCACTTGCGCATGACAGTGTTGAGATGGTTATAACATGGATTCTTGATTTTGTTTCCTGTTTCAATTCTGTTTTTCCCAGTATAGCAGTTAGTACATAGTAGGGTTTGGTTGACTTTTTCGCCTTATTTGTTATTTCTGTTTATATTCCCATCATTGATTATAAGGTTTCCTAGGTATTTATGAGTTGTTACTTCCTCAAGTGTTGTGTCATTACATTTTATTGTTTTATTTAGTTGCTTCTCATTTATCACAATTATTTTAATTTCCTGTATATTTATTTCCATTTTCATCAATTCAGTTTATTCCGCCCATACTGTATGTCCACTATTAGCACAATGTCGCCTATGTACATTAGTGTGTCCACTCTTATCAAGACTTTGGTATCCTATTGTTGTCTGAAGTTTCTTTGTTCCTTTTTTAGTGTTTTAATCGGTTTGTTCTTTGCTATTACAAATAGGATCACTTGATTGTAAGTTTTTCGTACTATTTGTATGAGTGTTTTCGGGATATTGGTTTTGTTTTAAGCACCTCCACACCACCCCTCTTTCTATTGAGTTAACCGCGCTACAAAGTCTGTAAACGCCAGAATAAGTTTTTCACTATTCTCTAAGCTTCTCTCTATTAGGTTTCTTATAATAAAAATACCGTTCGTTTATCTTCCCGGCATGAGTGCTGCTTGTTCTTCAATCTCCTTTTCTTTGAATTATTTTACTACTTTTTTTTTATAATTTCTCTATAGATCTTAAATTTTATCAATGATCTACTCTGTGAAACTGAAAATGTGTGTTTATAGTTATGAACCTGTTTTAAAGGTCAATACCTCATTCGAACCGGTTTGTTGCCAAACCTCGCATAATGATTTAGATTTTCTATTTAAGTCACGGTTGACCTGTTGTCGTCAAAACATAAATTATCATGAAGTAATTAGTTTGCGACACTTATGGGTGTTTCATGCACTACATGGCAAATTCTTGCCATTAGTAGACGCATGCGGTACAACTTTTTACTAGTAGACATATAGTTATAACATTTTACTTGTTCTCCTTTCTTACATACAGGTATTGCTGGATTTTTCTCAGTCCCTTGATATTATTCTCGTTTCCTATGCTTTTTGCATATTTTCCAGTCAGTCTGTGCCTTCTTCTCCTAGGCACTTAATTATTTCTGGTTCTATTTTGTCTTCCTCTCCTGTTTTGCCTGGTTTTGTGTTTTTATCGATTTTTTTCTCTGCTTATGTTTTCTATTTGTGACTCTTTCTGCTCTTGCTCATTGTTTTGTCCCTATTCTTCTATTGTTTTGCTAAAATTGTCTTAATAATGTTATTAATGTTTACTTACTATAATTTCTTCTACTTTCTCTCCTTTCATTATTCTCACTCTGGTTGAGAAATTTTTATTATTCGTGACTTCCCTGCAATTCCTTTTTATAGTCCCCTCCTATGTTGTTCTTAATGCATTCATGAAGACTGTTTTTACTTGTTTCATTTTATTATAATCCTAATATCTTATATTAGCTTTTTCTTTTTGTTCTCAGATTCAGTTTTGTATACTTCATTATTTATAATCAACTTCATGTATTTTAAGCGTGTATTTTGTACTTTTTCTCTTGCCTTCTTTCATTATCGGAAATAATTGTCGCTCTTCTTGTACTCTTTGGAGTAATCTTCGTCTATTTATACTTCTGTTCTTTTTAATTTGTTCGTTTTTTATTATTTTTATTTTCTTATTGTATTTCATTAACCCTATTATTACAGGCTTTGTTATTTTTCTTTGTATTTTTCGATGGGCCTTATTTCTTCTACATACTTTTTTGTATCTATCTTTATTCCCATTTTGTTTAAAACAGTTATTACCTTTTCCTGTGGTGTTCTTTCATCTTCCGAGTTTTCATCGATTATTCCTTTTATTATCAGCTTTTTCCTTCTAATTTGCTTTTCTAACGTTGCAATTCTATTCTTCTACATTTATTTTAGTCATTTCAGATATATCTGTCAGTTTATTTTCTATTCAATTTAAATATCTCTTGCCTTTTCCGCATTACTCTATACTTGTCAAGGATTGTCATTCAGTTCAGCACCTCGGAGCTTCGATTCTTCCTGTGCCTAAGGTAGTGTCTTTGCATTTAATAAAGGTTTAGTTAAGGATTGATCGTATTTGAAATTTATTTTAGTATGGCCCTGTATGCTGTTTACAAGTCCCGTCGACCTGTCTCAAGGCCAGTTTTATATTAGTACGTTGGAATTTAATTTACTATTTCATCCTACCTTATATATATAAATTACAATTTAATAATTCTCACCCATTGGCTTGATGTTTCCGGAGATAAGACCCTCAATGCCGTCGTGAATGCCAAGTACAGTGTCGCCCCTGTAAATCGCGTTACGGACGAAAGACCGGACGGCCGCGTTCATGCCACAGGCGGGGGCGCCGATGTGCATGACGCCCAAAGTGTAACCTTCCTACAAAAACGACAAAAAAGCTTTAGTCTCAAGAACAGCCAGAGAATCACCTTTGCTATTCTAAATGTGAGAAAAGCACATAGGTTGGTCGACACAGTTATAGGCATGTCTTTAATGAGATGCAGAGAAATTTCGTAATAGAAATCTTGTCCATTACGAAAGAAACAAAAAAGTAAGCAAACCAAAGTGGAGAATAGACATAACCTTAGCTGTGTATTGAACCTGTTAGATTAAAACATGCAGTCTTAACTTTCAATTGTTGAAAAATTAATTTGTTGGATCGTGATGTAAAAAAATTGTGAACACGGGCGGAGTTTCTCACAGATTAGTTATAGAAAGATTGTCAAGATCAAACTGACATGGTACTTCTAATTTCAAGGTAATAAAAACAAAAAAATCAACTTTTGCTTAAAAGAAAATCTTTTGTGATACTGCAAAAAAGGCCACAGAACACTGAGGTGGTATTTTTTTATTTTAGCCGTTCCGTCTGTGTGAAAACTTCTATTACAACTTTAAAATGTTTCAAATTTTTCTTGAATTGAAAAGATATCTATCGTCTCCATTAACGTGGCTATGTTACTAACAACTTTAATTTAGAGCTACCTAAAAAAAAAATCATGTGCAGATCCACAACTGCCCCGACTGTGTAATCCTCCAATTTAAGTATTAATATAGATATTTAAGGAAATTTTCTTTCAAATTCTCAACTAATTCAACTGCATCTTTTAAAACAACATTTTTGTTTTCCATCCAGGGCATCTGCAATATAATTATTGTAAAAATATTTAAAAACAATTACCCTGCATAAAAGACTTGCATTTGCAATTCTTTACGGAAAAGGCCATTATTTATATAATGGAAGCTATGTTTTCATGGGGTAACTTACAATTAATATTAAAAAAATCGAAAAAATTTGATGCCATGTTGGGAGACTTTTTAGAGCAACTTAAAGGTTGGAGATATGTTCACAATAATGGAATTTTTCCTAATACACAATTAATAAAACCAAACTTTTATATAATTCTTTACGATTTGATATTTCATTTATTACAAACTGCTCACTTCGCTTCCCCCACTCCATAACATATTCTAATCAAGATAGCGATTTTGAGTGGATGATCTCATAAATTTTGGCAATATTTTGCGGCATCTTGCTGACTGTGTTTCTAGCACTCTTATTAGAAAATATTAATAATCTTACAAACACAGAATAATTTTAAAGTAATATGTACAAAAAAAGTTAACTGATTAAAGAATTTTGATATTAACTTCGTAAGTCACTCCATATTTCGCATCCAAACCATAGTTGTAAACAGCAATTTTATACGTACACATACATAGAGAACCATCAAGAGTCGTGCTAGAAAATTATTAAAAGCGAAAGCTGTTTAGAACAGTGTTTCTATGTACAGAAATTACGATGACAAGATCTTACACGAGGCGGGTTACTGTCTACTCACCGACCCCCATAGAGTATCCTGCTAGTAAAAGAAAATCATCATTAAAATCGGAGCAATCACTGGCACTACATTAGAAATCAACTCAGCAAGCGATCCCTTCCGATTAGTCTGTTTATTTACCTTGTGCAAATTGGCGCTCTCGCCCTGGGCCGCAGCGAAAAAGATTTCGATCGTTAAGTGTTAGACAACCACCGCAAGGCAATGCGGCAAACTCCGTTCTGTTTCCTCGCATGTTTGAGAAATATGCTGACGTAGAGAAGCCTGGTTGTGACTATGCAAGCAACGCGTGGATGCATGAGAAAGCTCGCAAGCATCGTAAAAGCGGCATGCAGTGGAAACGTCAAGGGCTTGCCGCATTCATTGGAGAAAAAACAATATTTTTAAATAATTGCTACATTTTATAAACTTCATGTTTCTATAGTTGCAAAAAATTAGCTCTCTAAGACGATATTATATCGATCAAGTTGTCTATGTTTAATTATCTACTCTATCTAGTGTCTCCTTTGTAGTCGTATGGTTACTTCTCGTCTTTTACTTACCAAAATAAGATTAGGAGAGAGCAATATAAAGCTAACTTGTTTTCCATTTTAGTTCGTGATGAAATTTTATTTTTTTATTACCCAGTTAATAATTTTGCAAAAACAATGTCATATAGGAAGAGGTCTTATCAAACACAGAAAATGTAGAAAATTTCAAAATTCAATTTTTAAATATATTGAAGACTCAAATCGTTCGTCTAGCAAAAAAAAGACATGAAGCGACTTTTGTACGATAACACCGCTGTCATAAGGCCGCAGTTGCCCAGATTATTGTGAAGCGACCGTGGCTTTCAGAAGTTTTCCCACCCACCTTACCGCTCAAACTGACCTCAGTGACTACCATCTACCAGGTATACAAGTACGAAGTGCGGATTTGAGACAACAGATGGTGCGCCGATGCAATGTGGAGTAGAAAAAATTGATGTATATGCCATTTTGTTGTGCCACCAACAAGAGTCAACGCGTACAAAAGATAAATTGAAAAAGTGTTTGCATAGTATTGTTTTGCTGTGTTCAATATTCGAAAATTTGTGCCAAATAAAGAGCATTCGCTCTTTTTTGGTTTCATTTAAAGAAAACTGCTGCTGAATCATACCCATTACTTCGAGAAGCTTATGGTGAACTTGCTCCATCGCAAGATACGTGTGAACGATGGTTTCGGAGTTTCAAAAGTGGTGATTTCGATGTTGCAGACAAGGAACACGGAAAACTGAAAAAAAGTACAAATATGTGGAATTGCAAGCATTGTTGGACGAAGACGATTCACAAACACAAAAACAACTCGCAGAGCAATTGACTGTTAGTCAACAAGCTGTTTCCAATCGCCTACGAGAGGTGGGAATGATTCAGAAGGTCGGCAGATGGATACACAAGAGCTAAACGAGAGGCAGATGGAAAGGCGCAAAAACACATTTGAAATTTTGCTCGAACGATACAAAAGAAAGTCGTTTTTGCATCGCATCATAACTGGGGATGAAAAGTGGATATATTTTGAGAATCCCAAGCGCAAAAAATCATGGGTAAACCGAAACACACCATCCACATCAACCGTAAGACCGAATCGCTTTGTAGTCGAGGAAAAATTAGTAAAAAAGCTCGAAATTTTTAGCGGGTATACGTATCGAGACGTTCCAAAGCGCATTCGATTCGTACGAGCCTCAGAAAAAAATGTTACCACATATTTTTTTTTTTTTGTTATAATCCGAAAGTGCATTTGTGCAGGCCCAAAAGAATATTATTATTTATTTTAATATTGGCCAAAATAAGCTCCTCTCGTTACTCGGAGGTTTTTGGGATCACTGATCACGAATATGATGCTTCGAAAGTGCTCCGATGCAGCTGGGGGGCATAATTGTGGGGATGGGGGTGATTTTAGAGAATTACCTCAAATCTGTTTGTTTTCCGAGTTTAAACTGTCTGAATATGGGTTTTGGGGTCACTGATAACGAAAATGATGTTTAAAAAGTGCCCCAATTCACTTGGAGGGGAGCATAATCCTGGGGATAGGGGCAATTTTGGGAAAAACCTCACATTTGTTTGTTTTTCGAGTTTAAACTATCTATATAAGGGTTTTGAATTTGCTATTGCATTTGATATTGCATATTGAAAAATATTATTTATTCCTATCTTTTGGCGCTTACCGTATTCTTTACTAAATGATCTGAAATTAACCCAAACGCAATAATCAACCGTTTTTGTAGAACTGAGAGCTTGATGTTACTTTTTGACCAAAGGAACCGTTTTGAATCCCAACGTGACAGAATATTTTAGGAGTAAAGACAATTCTCAAAATCGGTACCTGTATAATGTTAAGAAGAAAGGGGAAAAGGAATGCATTGTTATGATAGAAAGAACGTCCATGGCCCGTTTTATTTCTAAAAAAAAACAAACAAACTAGAATGTGATAGACAGAAGGCACTCGTTGGAGAAAATATGTGCTATTGAGTTAAAAAAGTTCTAGGATGTGCATAATGTTTATATTAAATTACGAAATTCTTTACTCAGAAACTTATTGATGAATGAATAGCTTAATATCGAAAACTAAACTCATGGTCTAAGGGACAGTTTTTATATAAGATAATAATAATATGCCACGGGTTGTAGAGTATCTGGAATACATTGGTATTAACACATACAAAACTAAAACAATGATTGTTGAAGTCCAACAGGATGGGAAATATTTTTTGAAATTTTCAGATCTACCGAGCAAATTACTTGCAATGAACTAAAGAAGTAGAAAGTCAAAATATTTAATTTGAGACGAATACTATAAACATCAAAACGTATATGCATTAGTTATCATACTAATCCAACTATTGTGTAATAAGAATGATAAAACTAACTAGGCATACCCAATTTCCGCTTTTTATGTATGTTACTTGCAATATAGTTAACCCCACAAGAGTGTCGGATGAATATTTTTGGCAGGTGGAATGGTGTAAACAAATTAATTCCTTGATGTACACTTTAACACGTTTTGCATGTTGTAACTCAGTTATTTTGCTGCAAGCGCAGCAAGTAACATTGTTTTACAATGAAGTGTTGTTTTTGCAAAGAGATTTAAAGCAGTGTTTCTGTGTTATTATTCCAAAGACCTGCGAATGAGTATTGCAGCAACAGCGAGATTTCATGCAAAGTTGTGGATGAATAGACCAATCGAGAAAAGAGCAAGCAAAATTATTTGAGAAATTCAAACTTAAAACTTCGTTAAGATCGCCTAAAACGTGACAAAAAGTATCAAAGTAGGGCTCATGAGAATCAAACAACGTTTGAAAATCCGCAAAGTGCGACCATAAAATCGTTACTTACCAAAAAACTCATGAAAAATGACGAAGAAAAGCAAAGTTTAGGGAGGAACTAGAGCAATATCATATTTATTGTCATTTTGGGTTTGGTTTCATTTCTGTGTACAAAAGACACTACTCTAGCACTCTATTAAGAAGAATGTTGTTTATTTAGCACCAAACAGTTTTACTTAATAATATCTAAGAAAAAAATCAAAAGTGGAAGTACAAACTATGTGTTTACAGGCATTAATACAATCAGTTTTATTTACAACTTTTACCCTAATCAGTCATCTTGCCTAAGGTCTGGAGTAAAGTGATTCTTTAGCATATTTCTTTAATCATTTCTTAATAATTATCTGATCATGAACATTTCTTCAAACAAAGAACTGATGTACTGAGGATTCTAACATTTTACTTATTTTTAATAAATTTTATTGTTCTATATTTAATTATACTTTAACATCAATGTGTTAATCGTGATTGCGATATTTACGGAAACATACTTAAAATGTTTATATTTAAAATGCAGCAGTACTTTTAATGGAACATTAATACTAATATTTTACGGAGTTTATGAACTGCAGCAATTACTTCAAACGTATTCAAACTCAAAATATGTTTTCTTTTAATGTTAGAAAAAAAAACAATCAAAAACGTTGAGGATCATGCTTGCTAAATAAATAAACAATTTGTACATACATATAACAAATGTATAGTTTTATATTTAGGTAGATAAATAATACCCACAAACAATTGTACTAAAATCATATATCACTATGACGATGTAAAATCGTACTTCTATTAAAACTACAAATTTGTAAATACAAGGAATGTTCAAATTTAAATTTAATTATAATTCGAATCATCAAACTCACGTTGGTTCGAAAAATGTGTTTCTTTACCAAAAAGAAGCGTGGTAACAATTTAAAATAAGAGTTTTTAACACCGTCATTTTTTTACAGTATAGTAAATGACAAACGTATATACACTTTGGAACAAATAAATCTAAAAAAAAAATTCTATGTGTGTGTGAAAAGCGCGCGTCCGCGCGTGCGTGTGTGTGTAAGCATATGAAAAAACATAAAGAGTTACTATTAGGGAGTAAATAATCACAATGGGAAATATAGTTTTTCTAACAGTCACGATTTGGGAGTAACGTTTCTCTACGGAGAACAGAATGCCTAATGTTTGACTTAATAAAACAATGTATGTGTATTGATGCGTCCTCTATATAGTCTGGACCATAGCCCTTATAGTTTTTACATCGATCAGTGACAGTGCATGATAAGTATGTACACCAGCACGCATGACCGCTTTATCAGACTACAACTACCCCCATATAATCAACCTAATCAACTAGAAAAGCCAACTTAGGCGCGAGTGTCAAAAAACTAGAATCCATTAGTCAAAAACTCACTAAACAACCTTGCCCATTGAATAAAAAGAGAACTCGACCTTTTCTGAGTCAATACTTATAAACAGCACATAGCCAATTTTAGTTCAGGAGACAGGGGCTTATGGAAAACTGATAAAAAGATCCTAAACCAAAGAGAAAAATTGCCCTCACACACACTCACAACAAATACCGGCAAAGACAGTTACATTTCAGACGAAGAAAAAGTTTCCGTTTTCGTTTCACACCTTGACATGAGCTTTACTCCCATCATCACCTGTACTCTTACACACTTTAACAAAAGGATAACTTACATCGAAACAAATGTACCTCACCTTGGTAGAATTAAATCCACCTCCCCCAAAGAACTTAAAACCTACATATATACATCCTCTCAGCCATGATCTTATCACAAGCTCCATCCTCCAGTATCTTACCAAGAAACCGCTAGATTACGTTCCTCAAGTATGGAAACACGCCCAAATTCTAATGTTCTCAAAATCAGGCAAAAACAAAATTAAAATTAGCAGCTATAGATCAATAAGTCTGTTAACCACTTTATCCAAACTGCTAGAAAAAATAATTTATGTTAGATTAAATACTGCAATTGAAACTCTACACAATTTCCAATTTTCCAGTTTGGATTCAGAAAAGGACACTCTACATGTCACCAATTACAACGAATAAGTGAACATATTGAGCGCGGCTTCGAAAATAAACTATACACCACGGCCTTATTTCTTGATATCTCACAGGTTTGAAAAAGAAAATCCTGAATATTAATTTATCACTCTATCTAAAAGCCATCTTATTTTCATTTGTTGATGATAGAACCTTTGATGTACAAGTAAACTCAACACTATCAGAAACCAAGAATATCCACGCTGGCGTCCCACAAGGCAGCATTCTGGGTCCAACCGTATTCTACATTTACACATCCGACCTGCCCGAAACCAAGGCAACTCTTGCTACTTTTGCGGATGACACAGGCATTTTCATCCAGGCAACGTTATTAAATGAAGCAGTGCTAGCACTCCAACAAGCTACAAACCAACTTTCTTGATGGTTCCAACAGTGGAATACTCAAATAAACCCAAAAAAATGCTAAGCCAAAATCTTTACGCTCAGAAGATTCATGAATCCCAACTCCGTACACATTAATAATAAACCAATACCATGGAAACCAAATGACTCAGCGGTCAAATACCTTCATCTAGCTCGACACATGGCCAAGTTGGGGCTTTCATATTAATCAGGAATTAATCCAAGGTTATACGAGACTCAAACAATTGTACCCACTAATTAACAGCAAATCTTCCTTAAAAATTGAATGCACTGTCTTGCTATATAAAAGCCTGCTACGACCTTTACTTATGTATGGATAACCGATATGGTATAATTCATCTCAAACTAACATACAAAAGCTGCAGAGGTTCCAAAACAAAGTGTTGCGGATCGCGCCCTGGTATTTTCGAAATACACATTTGCACCATGAACTAGGAATTATGTCCATTAGAGATCACATTAAAAAAAGCGCAAAAAAGCTTATAACCGACTCAAGTGCGTGTAGTGGTGCGGTTCATTATGATCTTTTTCGAACAAAGATGTACACAAGACTCAAACATCAACTACCTCAGGACATTATATTATCTAATTGCGAGAATCACTAAAACTGTTATTGAAAAGTTCATCGTGACAGCTAAAAGTCTCCTTATGTAATGTAGTCCCAGTTAAGCACATTATGTAACATCAATGCTATGTGTAACAAAAATATTTGTTGATCTGGCAATTAATGTAGTATTAAAAAAAAGGTTTTTATATCTTTGACTTGAAACCAAAGCTCCAGTTTAAGCGTTTTAGCTAATCAACGACGGTTACATAGAAGGTTAGTCGAATTAATTCTAACACGTTTTCTAAGTCAGTGCGAACTTCCAATTAGAGTAATAAGCGGGATATTGATATCTATTCTACAGGAAAAAATCTCAACTCAAAGTAATCCTTATTTAACATCTTATGTAACGTACATTTTTCTTTGTTTGAACCTTTAGGGAAAAAGATATAATTGCAAAGACGAAATTACATAATTCAATTTGCAGCCAAAACACCGAATGCAATGTATTTAAAAAGTGTAATGAGGAATAATAAAGGGAGTTTGACAAAAGATGGTCCCACCACTGAGTTATGTCAGATGTAAAACGTTATATCATAAAGTTTGACATCTGGCAACACCATCACCTTAAAATATTAGCCATTTTGTATCATCATCCCATAATTTTTTTCGTGCGAAATAGTCGAGTTTTGAGCCAAATAACCGTCATTTGCAGGAACTTTTGATTTACTTTTTAATTTGAAGAAATCTGCAGCGCATCGATTGCTTGAAGAAGCATATGGTGAGGCTGCTTTAAATGAGAGTAGTTGTCGCGAGTGGTTTCATAAGTTTAAGAACGGTGAGTTTGACGCCGAAGACAAAGAACGTAGCGGAAAGCCCTACCAAACGCAAGAAGAACTTGGATTTAAATTAGGAATGACATAACAAGCAATTTAAATTCGTTGGAAATGATTCAAAACCAAGGAAATTGGGTTCATTATGAATTGAAGCTGAGAAACGTTGAACGCCGATTTTGCCATGTGAAAGGGTTTTTTGCATCGTATAGTCACTGGTGATGAAAAATTGATCCACCATGATAACCCAAAGAAGAGGAAAAGGAAGAGGAAAAAAACTCATGTTTTGTATTTGGTGGGATCAGCTTGGTGTCGTGTATTATGAGTTACTCAAATCGAACGAAACCATTACTGGGGCTCTCTACCGAACACAGTTGATAAGATTGAGCCGAGCACTCAAGGAAAAACGCGCCCACTATTACTCCAGACACGACAACATTATTCTACTGTATGATAATGCTCGTCCACATGTTGCGGCGCCGGTCAAAACCTACTTGGAAACACTCAATTGGGAAGTCCTACCCCACCCGCCGTATTCACCAGACATTGCCCCTTCCGATTATCACTTGTTCACATCATATGAAGATATCAAAAATTGGGTCGATTCGTGGATAGCCTCAAAAGATGAAGCGTTCTTCCGACGCGGTATCTGTATGCTGCCAGAAAGATGGGAAAAAGTAGTGGCCAGCAATGGACAATACTTTGAATAAAACATAAGGTTCCGTTCCTTCACAACAAATGCCCAAATTTTTATAAAAAACGGCGGAGACTTATTTGTACACCCTTTATTTACTAATGTTTGTTGTAATAAAATTACAAATTAAATTTGAACACTCCTCATATATAATCAGCTTAAATTGTAAAAAACTTACACAAAAATAAAATCGAAATAGTGAACTGATTAGTACATTTTTCAATTGTTACACCCACTACTCCAAACCCATGCAAGTGTATTTCAGATATTAAATACCACCCAACTTACATCTGATTCTCCCTTTTTTGTGAAGCATGTAAATTAAGGCAAGTCAAAAAACGTCTTGGTTACCGACAGCCGCTTACCTTTCCTTTGCCCTTATCGTCAAAAGCCTCCTTGGGGGGCTTCAGGCGAGTCAGAAGCTTGTAGGTCTCCAGATTCCTCTTGAAGGACTTGCCGCGAAGGTCCACCGCTAAGTCCCAGTTTTTCTCAGCCATAGCCTGCAAATTGAGTGTGCACAATGTATTATACAATAACATTCAATTTTTACTTTAATGACAGAAATTTGTATTTCTTCTCTGAATTTTGCTTGTTATGCAGATTCAACAATTAATATTAAATTGTAAAGTATGCAAGACATTTTAATATTTAGTGATTATTATAATAATGAATCTTAAAACACAAAGGAAGGGGGGCTGGAGAAGTAATTGTTGCCGCTAAAGATCTTACTAGAATAGAAAAAAGCCAATGTCTGCATTGAAGTAATTTGCCTTTTTTAGCATATACTGGAACTTGTGCTTTATGGTGGTGCTTTTCAAAACGCCCTGTAAGACTGCTCATTCAATTAGTGACAAGGCTAGTGTTATTTTTACTGGCCTGGCCAGAAAGTGGGTATATCTCCTAGCGTCAAATCATCATTTTATTCACTGTAACTATCATTGTCTGTTGACCACACCTCGTATAATGCTGATAGTCGCGCTGATCACATTCTAGAATCTTTGTGTACTATACGTGGCGCATCTAGAGCAAGTAGGCATGTCATAATCCACTTTAATATATTTAAAGACGTAGTAAAGTGTGCCACAGTTGATAAATCATCAATAAACATTATTACAGTTGTGAACAACTCAAACTAAAACGGCAATTGTTCTTAAGTGACCAGAACTTACAAATCAGCGAGTCATTGTCTGTACACACGTCAGATTTTGTATTTCTTTGACAGTGTGGAGAAAGCAGCTGAAGTTTGAATGGGATGTTGTGCTCTCTTCTTCTTACTCATCTGATATTGAACCCTTAGATTATTGATTCACTTTCAGTAAAAAATTCATCCGCGAAAAAATTTAATACATAAGTTTAGGTATGACATTACCTTTCTCTTTCTAAAAGAACATTTTCTATAAGGGCGTAATGAGGCTTCTGGACTATAGTAAGCCACAAAATAAATTGAAAATGAAGGGTGTTTCCAAAATATCAAAATGACGCCTTCATAAAAAGTGGGATAAAATTTATTGAACAACCTCTAGAAACATTTTTATAATGATGTTGTTGTACATAATACATCTGTCGTACTCTTCATAAATGGAAAGCATTAAATTCAAAGTGGTTTTCAAAATTACTAAGTAGCTGGTGAATATTTTTGAATTGATGTGTTTTTGATGTAACAATGAATATAAAAAGACATTTTCAAAACATTCATCAATGTAGTCAGCCAAAATCTAAAGAACTAGAAGAAGCATAATTGGGGTACATATTTTCCACCTCAATCTACACACTGATAGCCAGAATGTTAATTTTAGATGTTATTAAACGTCTTTATTTGAATCTAGAGTCATTCGAAGTAGAACTACAGCAACCTCTTAATTATGCAACGTAATTTCATTAATAGTATTGGTTAAATCTCCACGCCCAACTTGCCTCTTATTTATGAGTATTCTAATACAAATGTAGAAAATTTTTGTTAGTTTACCGATATTTTTTTATAAACAATATTTTTATCGAAATCGTAGAATAGAAAAAAAAGAGAAAAGAAGAGGAAGGAAAAGAGAGGTAGAGAGGGAAAAGAGGTGGAAAGAAAGAGGAGAGAAAGACAAGTGGGGAGGAAGAGGAAAAGAAGTGGAAGAAGGAAAAGAGAGATGCAGGGTGCGAAAGAAAAGGTAGAGGGGGAGAAGAAAGAAAGAAAAAATCAGTAAAAGGTACATAAATTTAATAGCTTAGGCTATTTTCAGTAAGTATTCGAGTCTATAAAGAAGCACCAAAAACGGTAATCTCAACAGTTTTAAAAATTACTTGAAATGGACCCTGGCACCTAAAAAACATTCCAGGAGCAGATAATATAAAGAGTAATGCTTTTAAATACTTCCTAAAAAGTCAAGTTCGCAATAATATTACAATTGTACTCTTATTCAAAATTATTATTAGGACTTTTTTTCTTATTAACTTTTTAGTAAATTTACATGTTGAATATTAATAAGCTACAACTATGTTTTTGGAAAAGTTGGAGAGTAGAAGAATAATCAAAATAACATTTTTTTTAATCTAAAAGAGACTTCAACAACAATTCTGAAGCGTAAAACAGCGGATTAATTAGTTGATTGTTTTGTGAAATAGAACAAGAATAATTCTTGGAGATGGATAAAGATACAGGGTCCGCCATATAACTTTTTTTTAAATGTTATAAATAAAAAACTACTGAATAATTTTCAAATTTTTTTTTATTTCGAAGTACAATCCTTCCGGTTAATAATGGAATATAACTTCATTCATATGGCTGCCTTGGCTAGCTATGCAGTAGCCTATACGATCGGTCCAATTGTTGAGTACATTTTCGATTGTATGTAGCTCTATTTCAGCTATGGCTGCACGAACGTTGTTCTTCAAAGCCTCAATTGTCTCTGGTTTGTCGACGTAACACTTATCTTTGACGGCTCCCCACAAATAATAGTCCAACGGTGTCAAATCGCAGCCCCGAGGCGGCCAAACTACATCAGAATTTCGACTGATAATGCGATTTTCGAAGACAGTGCGCAAAATATCGATTGTAACGTTGGCTGTGTGGCACGGAGCGCCGTCCTGTTGAAACCAAATGTCGCCAATATCTTCCTCTTCAATTTCTGTGAACAAAAATTCGTTCAACATGGCCCGATAACGCTCACCATTGACTGTAACAGCCGCTCCTTGCTCATTTTCGAAGAAAAATGGCCCAAGGATGCCTCTGGACCAAAATCAGCACCAAACACTGACTCGTTGTGGGTGCATCGGCTTTTCTTCGATTGCGTGCGGGTTTTCTGTGCCCCAAATGCGACAATTTTGCTTGTGACATACCCGCCGAGATGGAAATGAGCTTCATCTGAAAAGATGATTTTTCACCCAAAATCGACATTTTCTTCAAGTCGATCTCAAGCCCATGAAGCGAAGCGAAAACGCATTGGATGGTCAGTTGGCTTCAATTGCTGAACCAATTGGACTTTGTACGGCTTCCTACCAAGGTCTTTACGCAAAATTCGTCTCAATGATGTCTCCGAAATGTACAATTGTTGAGAACGACGGTGAACTGATGTTCCTGGCGATTCACGCACACTCTCGGCAACAGCAGCGATATTCTCGGGTGTACGCACTGTTTTTGGTTTTTCACGCATTGGTTTGTCAATAAGCATGCCAGTTTCTCTCACTTTTTTAACAAGATAAAGCACATACGGAGCTGACGGTGCCTCTTTTTTTCCCATTTCCGTAAGTAATTTTCGCACACATTCTGCAACATTACCATTATTTTCAAAGTAATGTCGCAATATGTCCCAGCGTTCTTCAAGCGTATACACAACCATTTTCGTTCAGCGGAAGGATAAAACTAATTTTCTGTCATAAATGTCATGATTTAAGTGTTGCCATTCACCGAATAACCACTAGTTCAAAAAAAAAACGTTAAGATGGCGGACCCTATATATGTGCCTTACGTGCATTTCTCCTCTGAAAATTAATTCAGCTTAAACTTCTAGTGTGTTTTACCTGAATTTCTGGCGATAGAAATTAATTCCTTTTTAGTTACTTGCGTTTGTGGATATTTTGGATATATGCAGCTCATCTCTTTTGAATTATATATATAAAAAAAATTATGAGTGCTGCTGTTGCTGTCACACAGGTCAAAGGTCAACTCTAACTGGGTACGTAAATGCGTTGTCATGGCAACGGCGTACGCCAATTATGTCAAACAGAGCTTTTTAATCGTGTTTTTATTTTTAAATACTATGCGAAGGGGCTCAAGCATGTCGGAGTTGGACAAGCTCTCCGGGGGTTGCCAGATCTCGTGGTAATAAAAAAGAAAAAAATGGTGTAGTGGGTGTGATATTATTCACGAACTAAAAGTCATGTCAGCTTGCTTACTATGTAAATAATAATAATTTTCATTTTCATTACTAAATAAATCCAAAATATTTTGTTTTGTCCACATAATTTCTTCTGAAATTCATGCCTCGCTTGAGTATAGTTCCTTGTTCTGCTATTCGTTTATAGTTGAATAAACAGTAGATGGTCAATTTGCGGTTTATATACATAAAAATAAAAATAAAGGAAACAAAGATACCTTAATGATATGAATGGTGACTTACTAGGAATTCCACAAGAAATTAAAAGAATGTGGAAACAGCACTTCGAAGCGTTGTTAAATGCAAACAAGGCGAAGGAAGAAGAAGAAAACAAGATGGAGGAAGAAAAGCAACAGCATCAAGTAGATGAACGAATTAGTAAACCATTAAAATGCGAAATAGAGGAAATACGAGGGCTATTTTTTTCAAGGTCCGATTGGTCGCTGAAGGAAAGCTTCGGGAAAAATCCGCTAGGCGAATTGGCGCCGCATTAACCTTCCTCCAGCGCTACCATTGCGCCGGAGATGAGTTTTTGGACAAAATTGTCACAGGAGATGAGACATGGGCCCATTACGAAACTGAAGAAACGAAAGAGCAATCCAAACAGTGGGTGCATTCACACTCCCCGAGTCGCAAACCAGTGAAGTTCAAGCGCACGTTCTCCACCAAAAAGTGTATGGCTACAGTGTTTTGGGACCGTAAAGGTGTTCTCCTAGTGGAATTCATGCCACGTGGCACAACCATCACTGCAACTTCGAACAGCAAGACTCCTCAACGTCTTCGAAGGGCTATTCAGAACAAGAGAAGAGCAATGTTGTCGTCAGGAATTGTCCTTATTTATGACAATTGCATTATTGGATACTGTATACAAAGTTTTAGCGACACTGTTAAAAATAAGGTTGAAAATATGTAGAACCAGTACTTGGAAAATATCAAGCCAGATTTAGTAACAATAGATTTACAAGCGACCAAATCTTTACATTGTTATTTATATATATTAAATAAATCAGCATATAACTCCATCATTAGAAAAAAAATTTTGAGGCACCGAGTAAAAATTCCGGAAAAAATAATAAGGCTTGTGGAAATGACATTACAAGACACCAGATGTGTAATCAAGGTAAACGAAAATGTAACGGAAAGTTTTGAAGTGAAAAGGGGAGTGAAAAAAGAAGATCCTACATATATATGGCCCCGAACGCGTGCTACATCATATATCCCGCGGAAATACACGAACGATTAACATAACATCAACGCCCATTACAGCAATGCACCAGAGTAATACGGGCAAACAACATTATCGTGGGCGCGATCGTAATTCGCCGGCCAATTCCCTCTGTACTTTTTTTGACCACCCTGTATAAGATGCACAAAAAATTCAGTTTCAAAAAAAGTGCTCCATTTTAGACCTTATAACTTGGTAAAAGAGCCCTTTATTCTTGTCGTTTCAAAAAGATAAGCGAAAAACCATTTTTTTTTAAATTCGGAGCCATTTTTGATCAGGAAGGTGGGGAGTAAACGCATTGATTATTGAATGTTTTTTAAACTGATTTTATAGTTCTACAGTTTGGCCTTTACTAGAAGTCGCTATATGCTAAAATAGGTTTTACCTTAGAACTCCATTTGAGCCGGTAAATGGACATCCGTTTTAATTAAACTTTGAAGGAAGAAACTCTACTGGAAGCTTACAAAATCACAAAAACTCCCAGAGGCTAGCCAAGCAAATGAATTTTCAGGTGTTTTTGGAACACGTTTCTGGCGCACCCCGTATTTTTCTGTAGTTGAATCGATAACGCCGTTTTAGTAGACTTAAATCGATCTAAATAGTATTGAAAACCGCATCTCCCTATCTGTTGCCGTTTCTGACTCAATTTTTTTTTTATTTTGACCGCTCTTTTGACTATGAAGGAATCGAGATGACTATATCATTCACTAGATTTATTTTCTTCAACATGGCCAAACTATATGGCTATGGTAATCGAATGGCCATAATTACTTCTCCAATAAGCCAGTTGGAAAGAACAACGTAAGTGTATCAACTAAAAAAACTCACAGGTTTCAGAAAAAAGTACAATACAACAAAACACCTTCACACAATTGAACAACTGATTGAAAACCAATTGAATAAATAAGACTTAACAACTTGAAGTTTGCTGACAAGACTATGATATTTGCATAAAAGAGAGAAGTAGAAAGATTGTTTAAGAAACTACAAGTAAAAGTAAGAAAAGTGAGTTGAATGTGTACTTTACAAAAACCAAAATATCATCATTTTCATTCAAAAAATAGTTGCACTTTAGTTTAAATCGTTAGTTGTATTCTTATTGTTAATATAAGAACATTTTAGGTGTTTTCAAAGATACTTTGATAGTGGCTTTTACCTTACTGACGTTCGCCAATGAGGTGAAAAAGGTGGAGCCTACAAATAACTCTTGTAGTGACATCATATAATTTTTATCATATAAAGGCCATAACCACGTAGCATTGTATTATCACAGGAAAAGAGGATAATTTAGCACAAAGCAGACAGTAAAAAACTAAAACTGTCGTAAATCAAAGCTAACATTACTCAAACGATTTTTTTGGATAGTGAAAAGAGCTATGAGCGTCAGAACGTTCTCATGCAATTTTTTAGACTTATTAAGGGTTGTTACTAGAAATCTGAGATTTTTAGCCAAAAGTGTCGACAATTTAGGAAAGGTCCTTTAATTCTATACAAAGTTTTTTTACAGATATTAATAAAAATAAAATTACTTAAAACTATATTTCACTAGAACAAAATAAAAGCCAAAGTACCTTACCTTTGCAACTTCTTTTGTACGAAGCACACAATCCATAAGTGGAAGACGAATAGCCTGGTTACCATCCAACGAAATCACACATGGCTCCGTAGTTTCGGTGGCCTCCATCAAAGCCATGACCGCTTCAGCTCCCATGCGACATCCCTGTCAAACCCATCTGTACACACTTATTCAACGATATAGTAAGTTGTGACTACCAAAATCCTATCAAACGCAGACGGACTGCCGCCTCGCTGCACGTGACCCAAGACGGTCACGCGAGTGTCCTGTTGCAGGTTGTCGACTACAACCTTCTTCACCTGCTCGGCAGTGATTGGTTGTCCGTTGCGGTCAATCGCGCCTTCCGCCACTATGATAATGTTCAAACGCTGCCCTGCAGCCCTTTCCTATTAAAAGCGATAATTATAAACTGCCCAAATTGTCCAATACTCAAAGCTACCGAGGACAAAACAGTAAGCAAAAGTTTTCCATATTAGTTGCAGCAAAATTCAGCACATGCATGTCTATGTGTTTCTATAGTGCTAAAGTGCTCTCCCACCTAAGCGTTCGCTAGTAATCTTTAGGTACCTGTGACAATTTACTACAAAGCTTATTCGGCCAATTTGGAGGAGCCGGGTCCTCCGGAATGAAGACGTAGTCAGCCTCGCTGGCAAGCGCGGCCACTAGCGCAAGGTAGCTGCAACATTTGTGCGATGTCACTTAGCCTAGCTTTGTGTTAGATCTACTGGCTGTCCAGTGGGCCACCGTTTCAATTCAAAATTATAGACACTCCACGCGAGTTAGATCATACAAAGAGAAGCTTAGGAAGGTTAATAGCTCAGTCAATGAAACGGTTACACATGAAAAAGATAGGATAGTTATTGAGCTTTGTGGGCGCGGAGATGTCTAACCTGTTCTAATTTTTCACAGAGGCGCTTCTCCCAGTCCTCTGGAGGAGGAGATTCGGGGCAAAATACAAAGTCAGCTTCAGAGGTCAAGGCTGACACCACAGACAAATACCTATAAGAGTGCACAGCCAGCAGATAATATGTGATTAATGAAAAGTAACAAAATATTTTGAATGTTATATAAAAAGTTTATTTGCAATTGTGTGATAATTTCCCTTACCCACAATGTCTGCCCATAACTTCCATTATAAATGTGCGTTGATGGGAATATGCCGTTGAAACGATAGCGTCGGTGGCTTCTATGATTCTGTAAAAATCAGACATGTTACAAAAATAAAACCAACTAATATATATATACTATATAATTCTTCTTCAGCTTAACGTACACGCCCCCCCCCCCCTCTTCCACTAGGAACAAAATTTTCAAATCGGTTCAGCCATCTTAGTGTAGATATATTAACTGTGCGTGTTACTAATGGAATTATTAGAAATAATTCACTTTTCACGTGTTCAACCAGAGCAATTGTCAATATTTCCTACCAATTCGATTCCTACCTATACTAAGAAAATTCGTGCAAGGCAAACTTTAAGTTTTACTTTAATCAGAAGAATTAACTCCAATAGTCATTAGAAAAGGGAAAAATTATTGGTATTATTCTGCATTGGAGGTTGGCATAAATTATTTTTGTAATGCTCACCGATAGAGGCGTTTTTTCCATTGTTTGTAGCACTCTTCAAAGACCTCTGCTGGAATGTCTTTCAACTTCTCAGTTATGCTCTTCTAGATATTATCCAAAGTACTAAAATGGTGCCATTCCAAATGTTTTTTACCAGGAAAAATAAAAAGAACTTCCGGGGATTGAGATCTGGCGAATAGAGGGGGTGTACTAGAGGAATGATTTCTTCTACCAAAATTTCGTTGATGGAGACTACTGCGCGACTTGAGAGGGGTTGTTGTGGTATAACATCCAAGTGGATATAATACCTGGTCGCACACGTGTCATTTCGGTTTGCTCATTCTCGTTTTCTTGGGACCAAAACAGCTTACAGTGCTCCACCCTAGACTTTACAACTTTGCCTTGATTTCTGTTGCCCTCTCAAAATAGTATAAAAAATCAAAATACACATCCCTCTGATTGGTCACCTATTCAATCGTAAGGTTAAAACCATCTTGGAGCACACTTTTCCCAAATATTGTGGTAAACCAATTCGAACACAAAGTGGTGTTTTCAGTGTTAGCCTTGACTGACGATCTATTCTGACATTTCTCTTTTTTGAGTGTACTCTTATCGAATTTAATATTAGAATTATCTCAAAAAAATAAAAATAAATTTTTTAATATTATTATATGGCGGAAATTTCAACTTTAACGCCGTTTTTGACCATTATTGATCAATATTTTCAAATAGGCTTTTAGTATGTTATGTAGCTGTGTATGGCGGTGATTTTTGGAAAACTTGATTGAATGATCAAAAGTAATTTCGGCGGTAGGGAGGTGCGTCAAAATAAAAAATACAAAACTGCTATTTCACATCACACAATAAGGGTAACGTAAGGCATTTGGGTGACAATGTTCATTATGAATACATAAAGCAACTAGTTGGCTAACTGTGCGTATCTATTACTGTTCAGACGGCATGGGAAAAAATATTTTTAAAAATTAAAGAATTGATAACCAGTGGCCATTGGTGAACACACACACACACACATATTTCGGTACAATATTGCAATACAGAAAAATTGTTTGGTCAATTTCCTCCAATTATGATCTACTGTTTGCCAAAGCAGGTAAACAAAAATGTAACATCATTTACGTTCGTTTTTATTTTTTCTGGCCACACTAATAAAATTTGGGACACTAGTCAGAATTAAAATTACCTATTTAATATATACCTTTACACACAGGAAATTCAAAAAAATAAATTGTTTATTTGATAACACACACAACCACACATCACTTTGTTAAACCAATACAACTACACATGTACACACACAAGTCATTCAACCACAACCACCACACACATAACATGTTAAAAATCCATTTGAAATTATTGGTGGGAAATGGTAAAAAATGGCCTCAAAGGTTGAAATTCTCCAAAAAACTTAAAGTTAAAAAAATCATGTTTTTTTGTAAATTAAATCGTCGTGTTAAGATCGGTATAGGCCTAGTCAAAGATGAGTGCGAAGGTAATCTATCAAATGATCATTGTGAATTGACAATTGGGCTAACATTGACACCATTGGTTTGTCTTTCATTTACTAGTAATTATTCTGAGCATTAATAGATAGAAAATGATGGTGGATGAAAAATAGACTGAAAATTACCTCTAAATATATTAGTGACTTTTTTCAATGAAAATTTAACAGGTATTCCAGAAATAAAAAGCAAAAATTAGTTGATTTCTCTATTCTTCAATAAACTACTCTAAAAAATAGTTTCAGTATTCAAAGAAACATCTTCGTTAAGAAAATCTGGAAGCAACCCGATTCAAAAAGAGAAACACAGCAGTTTCTCTGTAAAAAAAATAATAATTGCAGGACAACTCAAAAATTCATCTTCAGCGACATAGTAACAGTAAATATTGACACCAAGGTAAAAGAAATAAAGAGAACTTTAATCAAATGCCAAATCTAAATACTTTGTAAGTAATAAACTTAATTAAACCTAGATTTAAGGAAGTAGCAGTGATACGACTAGGAAACTCAAATGCCACTGACACCAGAACATAACACTTGATGTATGAATCCTTAAATACATGAATACAGTCGTCTTTAATATATGTAATAATAATATGGAGCAAAGACACAAGCGCCACACCCTAAACGACCGCATTATTAGCTACTGTTCGAAGCAAACACAAGTACTCAAATATTTT
This sequence comes from Sinelater perroti, assembly GCA_036346155.1. NCBI lineage: Eukaryota > Metazoa > Arthropoda > Insecta > Coleoptera > Elateridae > Sinelater > Sinelater perroti. Next base: position 3,070,415 of record JARFIY010000344.1, read on the forward strand.
TAATGATCGAGTATCTGAACCCAGGATTGAACCTGGGCCTGTTCGCGCCCTAACTAAGTGCATCAACTGTTCGCCCACACTGACACTAATGCTCCTTATTACCAGGGCAAATAAACAGTTAGCCCTGGTAGCGATGGAAACATGGAGGTAAATTAAGTAGGAATCGAATAAAATCTTGATAATTTTATGACGATCAAACAAAAACAAATGACATTGGAAAACAAGGATATGTATAACAGCTGTCAAAGAGAATATAAATTTTTCGGAGACTTGAAAGATAATAGAGAACACAAAGAAAAATTGAATACTGCAATTGTATGCAGTAGTCACTGGAGAAATGTCATGGACAAAAATTCGCAAGGTTTTTCATATGTAAGAAGAACTGTAATTGTTTTAAATGGTAAAGCAAGGCAAGTTGCAAATCACAAACTACCTCACTGCTAGAAGACGCAAAAAATTGCCAGACTGTGATTAAAAAATAAACCGTAAAGGAAAAGGTATAGAGCACAGGGGTGTCCAAAGAAAAACTTCTGAACCTCTTTTAAATTAAGGCATACAAAATAATACCTAACAGCAACAAACTGCAAGACCATATCACCACTTTGAAATGGCAAAATAATACAGCAGAGAAAATTATGGCCATCGGAAGCTCGAAGGATTATTATTTGATTACCAGTTTGCAACATTGATTACACTAAGAGAAAAGTAATAAATGACAAAGGGATATATACATAGATTTTGTAGATATTATGAAAGCGTTTAATAAAATAGAAAGATCCATAATGTGGCAAATACTAAAAGAATATGGAAAACTTGCAAAATGCATTAGAACAATAAAGACGCTGCATGAGAACTATAACGCCTGTATAATGCACACTGACTTGATAACAGAGAATATTGCAATTGAAACTAGGGTCAGACAAGGATGCATATTATCAGTAGTTGACTGGATAATGGTAAAATCATCAGATAATAGAAGAGGTTAACATGGAGATTTGGCAAGAAACGTGCATTTAGAAATACACAGATGATGTCTGGCTTATAACAGAGAACAGAGATCACTTACAAAGCAAATTAAACTTATTAAAATTGAATGCGAGTGTTACAGGGCTTGAGATAAATATAAAAAAGGCAAAGATATTAACAACTGCCAATACAGACGTGGAATTAGTAATAAATAGAGAAAAGGTGAAAAATACCAAAAGTTTTAACTACTTTGGTAGCACACTAGAGGATCAAAGTGGATGTCAAGCAAATGTGAAAGTAAGAATTTGTAAAGAGCAAATCTCTTTCAAATTGTAACAAAGAACAGCAAATAAGCTCTCAAAAAACACAATGATTCGAATATTTAAATCAAATCAGTATATTACTATATGGCTCCAAGTCATCAGTTCTAAATAAGCAACAAACGAAAGAATTCAAACTAATGAAAATATGTTGGTTAAACGTAATCTTAAATACAGAATTATGGAACACCATAGGACAAGAACTTATTTATATAAGCATAAAAAGACGTAGATGGAGCTGGTTCGGTCATAGCTTAAGAAAACGAAACACAGACATAGCAACACAAGCTCTTGAATACGTCAGAGGCAAGAGAAAACAGGGCTGTCCAAATTTGACAAGGAAAAGAAATACATTGAAGGAATGTAAAGAGGAAATTAACATGGAATCAAGTACAACTAGCCCTAAACAAAAACTATTGGAAAATTTTCGTTGAAGACGTGTGCAAATGTAGAATAAAAATAGACCAACTTAAATCACAAACTTAAGGGGTTATTCCCACCAAAATTTTTTTTATTGGCTTAAATCATACCAAAATATTCCTAGAATCAAAATTTGCAACGCCCAGGTACAGATCTGAATTAAAAATTTCTTGAAATCTAATTTTCCGGAGCAACTGTGATACTCCAAAACCACAATTTTTGCTCATTTTAGCGATGCTCGCTTTTTGAATCTCTGAAAAAGAGAAAGAACTTTCTATTGAACGCAACGAAAGTGGCGGGCTTACGGTATCAGACGATGTATCTTAGCGAAAGAGAGGTTTTTCGTCTCTCTTCGGTTTGGTAACTTTGATTGGTGGCATACTGGCAAGGTGTTGGATGTGTGTGTCAAATCAAAATACTGTAAAGTGTGTGAATATTGGGAAAAAAGAAGGCACTGCCGAATACGAAGAGGTATGTATATACTTCACACAGCATGCAGTGTGATATCAACTATCAAGGATCTGCAGAGAAAATGGAGGTCGATGCAGTTATCGAAATGTTCAAGCGCTCTGAAGATCTTCATAATAACAAGTACACGAAGTATATAGGTGACGGCGACTCAAAAACCTATAAAGGTATTGTTGACGCAAAGCCGTATGAAGATGTAGTTGAGAAAAAAAGAGTGTATCGGGCACGTACAAAAGCGTATGGGGAATCGTCTGCGCAACGTAAAAAACATACCAAAGGTTTTGGCGGTCGAGGGAAATTGACCGGAAAACTTATCGATGAGCTGACGATTTTTTACGGGCTTGCTATTAGAAGGAATCCTGATTCCATTGAGCAAATGCGGAATGATATTTGGGCGACCTTATATCATAAATTATCGACGAACGAAAATCCGCAACACGATAAGTGTCCCGTCGGAGCTGACTCTTGGTGTACTTGGCAGCATAGTAAAGCGCTTGGTACTCTTTCTACATACGAGCATAAGATTCCAATACATGAAGATGTTTTTAATGCAGTCAAACCGATTTACGAAGAACTCAGCTCTAACGATCTTCTTTCACGCTACTTGGGTGGATATACTCAAAATAACAATTGAGTCATTTAACGCTGTGTTTACGTTTAATTATTACGTTTAATAATTACGTTTAATGACAGCTTTGCTGCGTATGATGCAGTAGGATTGACTGTTGGAACAAACATTTATGATTTTTGCACAGAAACAGATGCCAATCGCATTAAAGCCGCTGAGCACTCGATTTTTGACATTGCGAAAGAGGCCAGACGCAGTATTATATCGACCAGAAAAGACCAAGAGGAGCAAAATACGGCCCTAGAAGGACAATTATATGGTACAGGGATAGCAGAGTGAAGGTAAAAAAATATTATGGGCCATATTTTACGATTTTGGAAAGTTATAGCGGTTTGAAACTTTAAACGCGTTTTTCTCGAAATCGTGTTTTCAAAATCGGCCGGCAGTAGAACTCGATGAGTTTTCATCCCATTGACTTGAAATTTGAATTGTAGCTTCATCATTTGATTATCTAGTGAAGTACAGATGATTTTATGCGATTGTTCAACAGAAAAAGTTTTCTTTGTCAAAAACACGATTTTTTGTTAAAACAATTGCCATTTTGCGAAAAAAATTCTAAAATTGTAGTCATGTGTACTTCACTAACAAAACTCATGTAGATAATGAAAAATTTTTTTTGGTTCTAGATTGTGTTGGAGGCGACCTCTACTACCGGCTGCGAAGGCCTTTTTAAAATAGCGTTTTGTGTGTAGCCGCCATTTTGTAAAAAAGTACCAATAAAAATTTTTTTTGCACCTCAAGCGTTGTTTAATCCACTGATATGTTATTTGTATACCTTTTCTCCTCAAATGCATTTGAAAAAAAATCATGAAGAAAGCCTTTTTTTGAGGCATTAGGTGGGAAGGAATAACCCTTAATATTATTAATTTTAAGTGAAAGTCGAATTGTGCATTAGTCTAAGGATGACAGCCTTAAACTAATTAGTAAAACTGTCTTGAAACGTCACTGGAGTCTTAGAGTTCCTCGGGACTCACAGGACTAATGATGATGACGACGGAATTACCGTCATAAATATTCTGCAATCTTTTTAAACGCAGGCTTTTGCTAAAGTTTGACATGAAGGTTTAACCTCCTGAGAACCTTCCTACATAACAAAGTAATATTCTGAAGTCATGTATGTCAAACAAGAATTAGAAAAGATCAAAACAAATATCCAGAGTAATGTTAAGTCTAATCCTATATTTCAGAACAAAACAGTTATAATCATGGATAATACTGTAGTGTTAACACTAGATAGCAATGAAGAAAACGCGGTAAAACTGCAACTGGCTCCTGATAGCAACCAAAAGTGCACCAATAAAACAAAATCAATGTACGTCAACTTTGCTAACAGATAAATTATGAAAATTTCAGTCTACATTAAACTCAAGAATATAAAAGAAAATCAACTACCAAGAGATACATTATAACTGCACACCCAAATGCAGATGTACATCTCCTTCCCATCCCTTAACACAACGCAAAGGATGTTCCAAAATATAGCTATAATGCAAACTCGCTTAAAGTAAGAATCAATTGGCCCCATTTAACAGAATGGAAACAAAATATATAACATTTGTAAATACTATGAATAAGGAGATACAAAAGGATAAAAAATAAACGTCACAAATGCCAACATTAAACAACAAAGGAACTTTAAAACAATAAGAAATAAGAAAACAAGATAAGCTAAAGAAATTGATAATTTTTGGAGTTTCAGAGAAACAAAGAAAAATATAGATAAACAAAGTTTTTTTTTTAGATTACAGAAATAAAAAATGTAGGAATATCAGAAACAAAATAAACTTTAGAAAGAATAGTTCAAAAAACAGAGAACCAATTATATACTAATTAAATTAGGACTAACAATAATTAAAAATAGAAACATTGAAAAAGTTGGACAAACTGAGAAATACTAAAATGTTGGCACAAAAAGATTTAAACACAAATAAAACACACCAGACAAAAGCTAATACCACATATGATAGATACCAGGAGAAAAATTTTAGGCAATCATTATTAAAGATAAGTTTATTATAGAGAGAAAAATAAGAAAAACAAAAAAACAATGAAGTTGTGAATCAAAAAATCGAAATTTTTATTGAAAGGACAGCCCACAAAAAGCAAAGCCAAAAAGAACACATGTTGGACACAAAACCTATTACCACCTAATATAAAAAAAATAAGAGCCAAAGAAAGGACAGGCAAAGAATAGTTCAGAAGCATTATCAACACAGATAGTCACATTAAAAAACTAGTAGAAACAACAAAAGGCGTGAAATCAAAATAGTGAAATGCAATTAAACAAGACAAAGATAAATAAATAAATAGCACAAAGTGTAAGAACAATAGATACCCAATAAATAAAATATATAGAATGCAAAAACAACGGGATAAATATAAAAAATAAATAGACAGGTACAAAGTATAAATAAGATTTTTTCCACAGCTCTAACTCCTGTGTGGGAGCATAGTTACAAACTGAGAGGTAAAGGTTTTCATATGTTCGCCTTCTCTGCCTGGCCGGGGCGCATCATCTCTGGTGCAGGGTGATGTGGCAAGCACCGCGACCTTAGACGACTGCCATTTATTAATAAGTGAGCAGCTGCGGATGAAAGGGCAGCAATAAATGAAGCGAGGCGACATATATGTGCCAAAAGAACTCCGAAGGAAGTTGAATTAGAAAACCAAGCAAGGCGACTGCGACATTCTTAAAGAACATTGGAAGAAATAGCTGCAGAATAGTAACAATTGCTACAGAAAGTTCGTAACATTTGCATTCTCTATAGCAGCCAAGCGTTGCTGATTGAATTTTCTAGTAAAAGTTAACGGGAATATACAACAGAAATCTAATCAGAAAATGGATGAAGATTCAATACACAAAAACGGAATTATCGTTCACATTTCAAACAGAAGCAGAAAACTCACTTATAGATTGGACAGAAATATCAAATAGAATTTATAATAGCCTGGTTCTGAACGAATTTCTACAATGTAATAATAAATATATAAGTTATCCCATGAGGATGTTTCAAAACTTCAATGTAGTTCTTTGAAACATTTTAAGCAAAAAATTTCCAATAAATATGGGTCAAATTCTCAACCACTTAAATATCAATGAAACAAGCTAGGGGTCTTTAGGGGTGCTCGGTCGTTATAGCGCTTTCCTTTTTCCTCGCAACTGGTCCTCATTTTACCTGACGCTATGGTCTTGAAACATATTTAGTTTAATTTTTGCCAAAACTTTGTCTATCATTATTCTATTATAACAAGTACCAACGTGGAACTCTGGACTTGACTTATGGTCCTTAGTTGAATACTGAAAACGTTATGTCTCTATCTATCACAGATCAAAAATTATAAGGCGTGATAGACGTCAGAAATGACATAAATAGAAGCTGGTCTCCAGCTTGGAAGCTGCCTTGATCAGAAGTTATAAGGAATGACATATTGGAAGCTGGGCATACTAAGACCCCTTATTGTGTTGTAGGACATCCCACCTATGTGATGTGATGTGAACCCGGTAGGACATGGGCTTTGGAATAATAAACCCCTTATGTCTTTAGGTTCAGGAGCTCTCGAGTTGAAAGTCGCGACGGACGGACAGATGGACAAACGTCTGCACCAATTTCATAAGACTTCCTTTTCAGGTATAGAAACCTAAAATTACAAATGTTATAGAAAGGAACAATTTCATTTGGGTTTTTCAAATTTTTTAATTAATTTTGTAGAAATGTCGAATACTCCCACAGCTATTGCAACAAAGAGTACAGGATCAGGTACCTGAATTGTTGCTCTCCATGTCACAAAACAATTTTATACGTTTTTAATTTGAGTGACATTTACAACAATCTTCACAAAGTAAATATATCTGTCATATGATCATCATCTGCTATGGTTATGACAAATATAATCAACATAAACGTTCAATAGTTGAAAAAAGCTTTCGTAAAGAAGACAAAAAATATTCAGAGCTTTCTATAAACCATTTAAAGTATAAATGAACCTTTTCATCATAGTTTAGTTCCATTTATCTTAAGGGGGCCAACCAATGTGATGCGTCAAAAAAATTGAATTTTTTTTGCATACATCAACAGTTTATAATAATAAAATTAATATCCCATGGTCAATGCAGGAGAATCTTGCCTTTTTGCTCCGTGTTTATACCTGCATCTGTATATATAAGTATATAATGAAATCGTCCCTTTTGTAAATATAAAGGTCTCTCCAAACAACCAGTAGTATTTGAGATGTCGCCGTGAAAAGAGCGTCCCAAAATGGATATAAAGCAAACTAAAACGGCGTCTACACGTCCTTGCAATCAAAGTAAAAAGAGAAAATTCCGTGGAAACCAATTTTCAGATAAAGTTGAAAGTGATTTTGCTAGTAGATCTGCAAAAAAATACTAGAAAGTAAAGACGAAATGTTTTAATGTCAGTCAAAATGATTTTGCTACTTATTGTCGTGTTTTCAAAGTGCAGTGTGAAGATAAATTCGTAGATTCATGCCACATGATAAATAATGTCTATGAAATCAATCGATGTTTTGTATATGTTATGCGGTTGATCGGCATTAATTTCTACAGCATCAATATTATTATTCAACATCAATTAGTGAAAGTGTAAACGCTGTGTACAATATAGTGATCAATAAAGCTATGTGAGAAGAACAAAAATTAAATGTTGAAGCTGGCTTTCCAGAAAACGAGCTCTCCATTCAAAAAGAGGATTTTCTTCACTTTTAGGTGTTATATCCTTGATTGGGAAATATTCCAATAAAATTCTCGATACCTCCATGAAGTCAAGTTCTGTCAAGCATGCACTGTATGGCAAGGCAGAGAAGATACGGAAGAATACTATGACATTCCAAGTGAAAAACTAAACGCGTTTTTCTCAAAACGACATTTTTGCACCTGGCGTTGGTGATTTTCCAAAATCGGCTGAACATATGGACTTAAAATTTTAACATAATATTCGGCACACTTATAGCTAAAAAAATTTATTCTAACTCATTTTACCTCTTTTATAGCGCAAAATAGTGTTTTTTTTCATTTTTGCAAAAAACGCCGCCATTTTGTTAATTGACAATAACTATTTAGGTATAGACGATAGCGAAACTCATACAGATTAAGAATTTTTCTTGTTTGTCTGTTTCGGATGTCCAGGAGGGTCGGAATCATCAACGCAGTCAATAAATTTTTTTTTCATTCATTTTACAATTAATATTATAAATAAATAATTGGTTTTCAGCAATTTTTTTTTCTATTGTCCGAAAGCATACCTTTCCAGGAAAAATTTTTTTGGCCAATTATATACAATAGTTTTTGAAAAAAGATTCTTGAAAAGGTGCTTTTTTTAAGGCCGTCACATTGCGCGACCTCCTTAATGTGCTTACAAAAAAACATGATCTCAGCAAACACGTTAGTGACATAAATTTTGTAGTCTCGCCTGTCAAGTCTATTTCTGCACACAATGTTCTGCATATATAAAAGATACATGTTGAATTAACATAATTTGTTTACATTATTAAAATTAATTTTCCCTTGGAAAAATATGCAGGTTGTGAAAAGTGTTTAAGCATACTGTCAATATACTTATATTGTTTGAAAATTGCAAGTTACCAATTTTTTTGGTAGCTCAACTGTTGATACTTAGCAATCACAAATTGCAAGAATGTTTATTCTTAGTGTGTAAACAAAAAGGGACTTTTGGTAATAGAGGATTGCAAATTTGTTAAATAGTTGAATGTTATTTCTTTTTTAGTCAAATTCCATTAAAGTAATTGAGTCATAAATTACAAGGCTCATTACCTGTGTAAAGCACTATCTGTGCCAATAGTCATGTCGGTGCCGCAGAAATCATTATCAATAGACCCCACCAAGCCAGCAATGTTCAGAATGTTGTACTTTGTCCTTTGATCCTGAGTGATTCGACCTACAAATTGTTTGCTTTTATATCACCCTTCAAATCAGTACTTCACACACCATTTTTTAACAGCTCGTCAAGCAGAGAAGACCACTCCTGCCTGAAGAGGTTGGCTCCCGTAAGGCTACCGTCACCTCCAATCACCACCAGGTTGGTAATGCCACGCTCCACCAAGTTTTTAGCTGCTTTGAGACGTCCTGGACGTTCTCTGTGCAAGCAATCATTATTCAAACATCACAAGGTCAATATCCTTTATACAATAAAGCATTGATTAATTTGGATCTCGGTGACCTCCAAGTTAATCATTATTTAATTGCCGGCATGTCATATGGAAAACACAGCATTTAAGTGTGATTGTCCACATTAAACTATTGTAAGATATTGCACAATCTTTTATTTACCTAAAATCCATGCAACGGGCCGAACCGATGACTGTACCACCAAGGTGAATAATGCTGCTCACAGATGCCCAGTTCGCCTCCACGATGTTGCTACCACCATCCACCATCCCTGCAAACAATGCGTAAAAAAACCGCCAGTTCTATCATCCTTTTTACCTTGATATCCCTCTTTAATAAAATAGACCTTGCAGCCCAAGTAGATTCCCATCCGTACCACCGCCCTTACGGCGGCATTCATGCCCTGAAAGCCAAGTCTAAGGTCAAATTAAATTGCACAATCAGCCCTTACCTGGGAGTCGCCACCGCTGGTGAAGACAGCAATGCCCTTGCCCTTGTGGGCACCCCGCTCTATGAACTTGTGGCCCGTTTGCTCAGACATCGTTAACCTGGAAGAGCCGCTCTGAATTAAATATAAACAAATCTGACACCAGCAGTTTTATCATCTGCAGGGGTCACAGAAGATAACATTTTTGTAAATAAGGAAGGATCGGCTTTTGGCGCCGCTCGCCCAATGGAAAAACTAGCAAATGTGTGGATTTTGATCAAAAATAAAGGCATACCTGTCCAGCTACCGCAGATTTGAATTTAATGCGCGCACGGCAAGTATTCAAATTTATACTGAATTTCGTCCTCAAGGTGACCTCGTATGAAGGATGGGGGACGCGACACTTACGGTGCCGGATCATAGATGGCGGAAGAAACAGAACTATTTGGATGTTGGAATTATTTTGGTGGCTTTGAACTATTTTAGATTTATATGAACTAATTTGCAGCAAAATGTTGAAAGTTTCATTTACAGGTTAAAATCTAGGTTTGCTTTCTTTGTATATTTTATTTAATTTGAACGGGCTCTGTTGTGGAGTTCATATGATGTAGGATCTTTTTTTGCTACTTTTAAGGAAGGTATTCAACTAGTTTATGGTAGTTTATGTAGAAGTTTGGGTTCGTTAAGCTTTTAATATGATGAAAAGTTCAATGTCTAGACTGGTCAACGCTCTAATACCAAAGCTATTTAATATGATCAAGCCACGATTTTATGCCAGTTATGCACTTCTAAAAGTTTAAATCATTTGATATATAGTTATTGGACAAAATAATGGAAAGACTTGTTAAAAGTGGGACATATTTTCACTGGACACTGCATAAATCAACCGGCTCTTATTTGTTACAAGTAGTATGGACTGTGGACATTGTGTAGGTGTGGTGGTAACCAGCATATCTGATCTGACAGTTTCAAAGAGGTTTAATTGTTAGTGTCTGTCTAGCCTAACAGCGACGTTATGCAGTCTAACACAAGGTATGGTCTTGAAAGTTTGCATACACAGTGAATGGTAAAACAGGGTTGGCGAAGTATAATAGTGGTCGAATAACGAAGCTGTAAAATAGAGACATCACCGGGCCTTGAAGCGAATTGTGACATCGCAAATATAACAATGGCTAAGAAAGTGACTACAAAACTTAATCAGCACTTAAACACCCTAAAGTCATCCAAAACACTGAGGCAGGAACTGCATAAAATGGGTATCCATAGGCATGTTGCTAATGCCAAGCCCCTAATAACAAACACGAATGCTTAAGGGTGATGTGCATGATGAAATCCTCACAAAAACTGTATCTTGAAGGGTTAGCAATGTGTGATTTGGTTGGATGAATCACCCTTTTACCATTTTTCCTATCACTGGACACGTGTTTGTCTGGCGAACACCCTTTGAAGCATATGATATGGACTGTTTCTGCCCAACGGTCAAACATGGTGGCAGTTCTATTATAGTTAGAGGTACTTTATCATGATATTCAGCAGCCTACGGTTTGAGATGCTATATTATGGTATTTGGCAGCCCCGCTTGTCACATTATGCGATTGGGTCACAGCAGCAGTGTGTAGAGAACTTTTGGATAACCAGGTCCACCCAATGGTGCAAACTTTGTTTCCAGACAGGAATGCCATATTCCAGGATTATAATGGGTAAGATTTTGCTTTAGTGGAAGTGACAAAATCAGTTAATTTTTGTGTCGTTTGGTTGTCTGTGTTCATAGAAAACACATTACGAAAAGATATTTGCTGAAAACTAAACTTTGGCTAACGTAACCTTACTTTGCTTACTGTTGTCTGAATAGTGCTCACTTAATCACTATACTTAAGTAAGCTAACGTTTTTTCATTTACTTCTTCATTATATTGAGAGGATGGGTGATTACGCATGTAAGTCAACGAAGCTCTACATAAGCTGTGAGCACGGTCCTAATGCAAGTTTAGTGAAGGACCAGGAGAGTAAAAGTTGACTCGCCTTCACGCGGTGCTCCCTGAAAACGCTAAATAGTGGCATTGCTGCCCTACTTTTCGATTCAGCTTGTCAATACGAATCAATTGACACCAAAATCGACCAATTTCGTCACTTCTGCTAAAGCAAAAGTTACTCTTATAATGTCCCTATTCACAGTGCTGGCCCTGGTGAAGAGTGGTTTCAAGAGGATGCTGATGACATCCCAGGGCCACCCAGTCCTAAGACCTGATTATCATCGAGTCTGTGTGTTGTTTTGGAAAACAGAGTTCGGCGTCAATTTCCATCTTTTATGTTTATATCCGAGCTGGGAGTGTGCTGCATGAAGAATGGCTTCAAATTTCACTCGCCACTATCACCAGGTCTATTCAGCCCAGAATTAAAGTTGCATTGCCTGCTAAAGGTGGACCAACACCATATGAATACAAGTTGTTCCGACTTCAACAAGTGTTCCATTATTTTGTCCAATACCTGTAACTGTTATTGTATAAATGGGTTGATTTTTGTATTTTCTGTGAAATGGGATAATTTCAAATTGTTGCATTGTAAATTTCATAGGATTATCCAAAACTATTAATATAAGCCTTGAATTATACAGATTCTTACAGTACAACCAGTGGATATAAAAAAAGGATTGTACCATTATTTTATTTTAAATTTTACAGGAAGAATCGTGCAATTGTCTAAATAAAGCTTGTCAGATGATTGCAACTAATTGTGATGTTCTTGTATTGCTTTATACTCATGTAAATTATTAGCAGTATGTGGATTGATTTTAGGTCTGGTGCGTGCATGCATACAGGTGACAACTAGTTGGCTGACTATCCTGTTGCTTTTAGCAGGCTATATAGAGGTGCACAGATGGCAGCAATATGACATACAACAGGACTGTTAGTTTGTAAGCCTCATTTCACAACTGTTGTACATGAATTTCGATGGTAATGAAATTGCTGCAAGGTGTGCGTCTTTAATTTGTCTTAAGAGGGAAATTAGTATTTTTTCTTATGCATACACAATTTTTTTGATGATCTATTGTATGCAACAGTTGTATCTGCAGTATGTGCTAGGCCTTAAATTTATGGATTGCAGTTTGATTTTTGAGTTAAAGTGCATAGTATGGTTATACCAATGTCTGGTGCTTAATGTAAGATTTTGGTAACCATTTGTAAGAAAACATAATTTGACATGACCACACATTATATACTTTAATGTCTCCAATCTATTAATGGTTTTGACTTATCATATTTGAGTTCATATGTTGTAATTTCCCTATATTTGCACTTCTTCAAGTACTTGGCCAAACTTTTGAAAGTAGCATTTAAAAAAGCCACAGCTTGAGTAAGCAGAGTTTGTGGCAATAAAAAACTTGGTAGTATAATTATTGCCATTCTTTAAACATTTTGTTAACTTACATGAGGTCGTAAGGGACATTCATAAAATGGAGTGCATTCAGACTGAACAACATTCTTTACCTATTAGATATACAATAATTACAGTATATTATTGTTAATTTGACACGTTTTAGTAGTAGCAATTTAAAAATGTTCATTTCAAAATCATAAAGCACTCGGAATTGTACTGTCAAATTATGCACACAATTGAGAAAAGTCTTGTAATTGATTAATTAAATTTGAGTGAGTTTTACTAAAAAACCAAGTACCATATCTCTGTTGACTAATCACCGATAAAAAATTAGTATTGTTAAGTGATGTATGGATATAACCAATTTTATTAAGCACTATATAATTCTGCTTCGATCAGTGGAGGAAAATAGGACCTTGGAACAACTGGAACACTTCCAGATTAAACCTGATTGTTTCATTTCCCAATGTTTTCAGAAAATTGTTTCATGAATTACGCAATACTTCAGGGACCACAAGTGTGAATTAGATAAATTCTGGTAGGCTAAGGTATGGACGCTTGCTCAGAAACTATATCATCGATATCCTCAAGGATAACACAGTAACAAAATTTATAAAATTTAGAATTTTAAATTTTAAAACTAAACGAAAGGATTTATCCCAAATATTAGTGGAGCCGCCTTAATTCTATTAAAATTTAGATGGCCGTTTTTATAAGAGGTGATAGTTGGTCAATCTAAAACTAATATTGCATTTTAGTGTGGTCCAAGCTGTTTGAACTTTTAATATAAAAATCAATTACTTACCTCCCCCCTTTTTTGGTAATTTCTTCTATCTTAATAAATTCAATGTTAGTACAGTAGTGAAGGTTGTATTATCACCATAGCTTTGATGGGGCATTTTGGAAGTCTTGTTACATAAAAACTACAATGTGATTTTCCTCGCTGTAATATAATGAGTCTATTTTATAAGCATTTGCTTTGTAATGTTAAGAAAGCAAACAGGACTTGTTTTGGAGGTTTCCTATTAATCAATACATCGTCAATTAATACAAGTATTTAATAAAACTTCATGTTTTAAGATGATAGGCATACAGGATTTGTATAAAAAGTATCGGAAAAATTCATTTATTTGAGATATAGCTACAATACCTCAAAAGTCTTCAAAGTACAACCCGAGTGTCGACACACTTTTGGCAGCAGCTTTTCCATGACTCAAAGGCTCCGTGGTAGGCGGATTCGGGAACGTTCTTAAGGATACGCGTGCAAGCTTTTTTGACGGCACCATGGTCCCATGGTGGAGTCCTTTGAGGGAGGATTTCACTTTTAGGAATAGAAAATAGTCTGCTGGTGCCAAATCGGGACTGTAATACAGTTGGGGAATCATCCAAAAAACCGGGGTCTTTTTCAACGTGTTGTAGAAGGTCTTCGCAAGCAGACACACGTCTCTGCTTTTGGTCATCCGTCAAGACCTTCGGGACGAGTTTAGCTCAGATCTTTCGCATCACCAATTTTCAGTGATAATGCCGTGCACCGTCATCTTATCAATGCCAGTTTCATCTGCGATCATGCGCACACTTAACCGACGGTCTGAATTCAGCACTTCACGCACACGTTGCATCTTGTGGTCGGTTCTTGGAGTCGACGGCCGTCCAGCGCGAAGCTCGTCCTCCACATTCTCTCGGCCATCTTTGAAGAGCTTGTGCCACTTAAAAACAGTAGTTTGTGACATGATTACATCCTTGAACACTTGGCGAATCATGCCCAACGGCTCCGTACCCGATTTCCCCAGTCCAACACAAAATTTGATGGCGTACCGCTGTTCACTCGTCGCTGCATTTTGCGCTTGCACCGAGTCACTCGACAGGGGCTCACTAAAAACATGATCTAGCCTGAACGAACGTTCGCAGGCTATTGGCGCTTGACGCGACTTGAAGGTCACATTCTCCACCACCAAGCATGCTCTGTGCTAGCGCGCTCCTACGTACAGGAAAAAATTGTCTTCGATATTTTTTATACAAACCTTGTATTTTTATAGAGAAGGTGGTCTATGAATAATGAAATCAGGTTTTATTTTACAATGTTATTTACAATTTTAATAATTGTGCCTTTTTTTAATGAAGATAATTGCCAGTTCAACAAATACATGTTATTCATGACATCGATATTTATAGCTAATTAAACAATAACAGAAACTTATTGCTAGGACAATGATTATAATGTTAATAAGATTTGCATGTTTATCTGATCTTGCTTTATTCGTTATTCACTATCGGGTTCGGAAATACACAAGTCTTGGGGATGTTTGCACTTGAGTCTGTGGTGTATGTTTTTTCTACCGAGATATTGTAGTAGATTGCGCCATCACACTCGCGGATGTTTTTAAAGAATTTGCTTGAACTTTCACTGATAAACTCTTGAATTGTAGGCATTTCAAGTTCATAGTGGAGTTGTTCGTTCCTGATGTACCATGGTGCGTTCACTGCTATTCTCAGTATTTTGTTTTGAAGACGTTGAATTTTTTGAATATTGGATTTTGCTGTGTTACTCCAGATCGGTGAGGCGTAGAGAATCAACGGCCTTATTATAGATTTGTATATCAGGTTGGCACATTTTGGCTTAAGTAAAGATTTCCTATTTATGATAAGATACAGTTGGGCTAGTCTCGCGTATGCTTGGTTTAGTTTGAGGTTTATATGAAGTGTCCATGTGAGTCGTGCATCAAGAAGTATCCCTAAGTACATGACTGCGGCATTAGTGGGGTTCCATGGGATAATGTTTTGGTTGATTGTGAGGTTAGGACGGTTTATGATGCGTCTTAGCGAGAAGATTTTTGCTTGGCATTTGCTTGGATTGATTTGTATGTTCCATTTGTTATACCACGAGCATAGTTGGTGAATCGTATTCTGTAATTGATTGATAGCTAGAGTGAGATCGATATGCTGGGTTAAGACAGCTGTGTCGTCAGCGAAGGTTGCTAATGTTGCTTTAGTAGGCGGAATGTCAGAAGAGAAAATGGAAAATAGTAGCGGTCCTAGTACGCTTCCTTGCGGAACACCAGCTTTGATTTTTTTTGATTCAGAAATTGTCAAGGAAGACTGCAACTGTGTAACTCTTGTTTTCGAACCCATCTATTGTTTCAGAGATATGCTGTAGCTGATGTAGAGTCGAATAAGTTTTTCTAAAGCCAAACTGGAACGGTGGTATTACGTTGAGAGGAGTTAGTTCTTTCATTAAGCGGGAATATATGATTTTCTTAAGTATTTTTGATAACGTTGGCAACAAGCTTATTGGCCTGTAACTGTCAATTTTCTTTTTGTCTTTTCCCGGCTTAGGGAATACTAAGATGTGTGCATGCTTCCAAGTCTGAGGGAAATAGCCTAGTCGAAGGTATGCATTATATACGGTTGCAACATAGGCTAGGGTTTTTGAGGTAAGGTGTTTAAGCACTAAATTTGTAATGAGATATGGCTCAGGGGACTTTTTAATTGGAAGATTGTCAATTAGGGTTTAGATTTCATGAGGGATGGTGGAGGATATCGTCTCAGTTATTACGGGTTGATTGGATTCAATATGATTAATTATATAAACAAAGTGGTTTGGGAGATAAGTGGATTTGGGAGTGAAAACTTTTTCGTAATAGTCCGCAAAGGCTGCTGATTTTTCAGCATCTGTGGGGTAAAGTATATTAGCTGCTGTTATTGTTGGTTATTGTGGCTCTCCACATTCCATGGTCATTTGGTTCCAAGTCCTTAACGTAGTTGGAGATTCGCAGTTCGTCCAAGACTTGTTTTAATCTATGGGTAAGTTGATTTAATAGACGTTTTGAGTCCTGATTACGATTTCTTTGCCGATCACGCCTAGCTTGACTTTTCTTCTTAATTAAGTCAGTTATTTCTGTAAGAAGGTGATGGTGATTGGGTTTGTGGTTGCGTTTGTTAGCTTGCGTTGCTTGACGAGCGCTGGCTGAAATTTGTCTATTGCGTTGTCTATATCTTATTTGTTATTCAGGCTGAGTGGGCACTTTCGTTGGTTCTTGAGGATGTTTTGAAAGTTCTCCCATTTAATTATCCCAGTTGTGAGACGTGGTGGAGGTTGTACTATTTGGGGGATGCAAGTGAATGATATGACAACCGGTAGATGGTCAGAGTCAAGTTCGTCTATTACATTCTGATGTATTTGCTTGCCAAAGTTCTTTTCTAGCATTCTGTCTAATATGTCGGGTAGGTGATCGGAGCGGTAAGGGTAGTATGTGTATCTAGTAGAGAAATAAAATACTACACGTAAAATTAACTTGTTTTTATGTGAATATTTAGAGTAATCTGGAAACTAGTGATATATAGCTTAGAAATGAAATATACAGCAAATTATTACCCTAGGAATTGGAGAAAAATTGAAAAATTCCAGTAGGATTCTATCTATTTAGGCTCACGTTTTAGATTCACGAATCTATTTTTCATTTTTGCAAAGTGAGGAAAATAATAATTTTGGCTGATTGAGTTTTTATGGAGAAATTTAAACTAAACGGGTGAAGTCAAATGAACATCAGTGTGTGCTAAGGTGAAAGGAAAATGAGCGACCCTTGATCGCATAGCGTGAGCGTTTTAGTCGTAATGTAACGCATTACATTAAACTTATAAAGGAAGTGGTGCTTTATCACTTGAATATTAAAAAAAGTGCTGCTGAATCTCATATGATACTTGTAGAAGCTTATGGTGAATGTGCTGGACCAGAACCAACATGTAAAGAGTGGTTTTGACGCTTCAATGGTGGCGAATTTGACGCGGAAGACAAAGAATGTTCAGAATGTCCCAAAGGCTCGAAGGCCAAGAATCACAGGAATTATCGGACATATATTCACACCAAATGCAAGAAACTTGCAGAAGCATCGAATGTCATTCAGTTTGCGGTTTCCAAATGTTTGAAAGCAAAGATCACGTGCGGAATTTTGTATTGTACTGTTATAAGTAGATATATTTCTGACAATTATGGCATATAAAATAAAATTAACGCAAGCCAATTTGATATGACCAGAAAAGTGTCTCGTACTTGAGTAATAAAAACAAAATCAAACGATTACTAGTCATCTCTACCAACAACAGTTAGTAAATTTAAAGCATTGAAGGCCAAACTTTCAGAGTACTTCAAAAGGCATGTTGAAGTGGTTTTTCAACAGGACAACGCTTGGTCACATATTGAGAAATACGTTAGAAGCATTTGGTTCTGACTATTACTTGTTTAGAACCAAGACATACGAACTTACAAAACACTACTTCAACCTCATATGAAGATGTCAAAAATTAGATCTTCCTCAAAAAACCACTCGTTCTTTCGAAGCGGAATCTATAAATTGCCAAAAATATGGAAGAAATCTATAGCTCAGAATTGCCTTCGTGTGAAGATTGACTATAGTTCTACATGATACTACCGGATGGTGCTACTAGAACCTGCCTAAGATAGTGAGACATTTGTGCAGTGCTATAATATAATTGAGGACGAAGCAGAAAACTGTGGTCTCTCGAATTTTGCAAACCAGCATCCATAAAAACTTAAAGATAACAAAGGTTTTGCACAGTGAGTTTCCCATACTCCCACAACTCGGCAAAAACAGGAGCATTTGGAAGTATGCCAACTGTCTGCAGCTGCACAGCATGGATCCAAAGACATTATTTGAGTATCTGGTCACAGCAAATGAATTATGGTTCTAGCAAGAAAATCTGGAAAAGAAACGCCAGTCTACAGAATAGCAACACATGTTTATTCCAAAACAAATGCGATTATATTTTAGGGCCAGAAGGAAATTCTGCCCATGGATTGGCTGCCCTGTCTAGAGAGCATTACTAGTGAGTGATATTGTAAATTATTGAAGCGGTTCCGCCATTAGGAAACATGGTGAGAAATATGGCGCATTGTTTTGACATGCCAATATGCGGACACGTGTCAGTCACCACACCGTTGCCACCCAATAGGCTCTCGGGTGTACTATGCTGCCTCACGTCTCATATTTACTGGATCTTGTTTTGAGCGATTAGAGTCCGTTTGACATAATGAAAGACAGTTCATGGTAAGAAGTTCTCCAACAACAAGCTTCAGTTGTTTGCCCATAAGTGGTGCACTCAATAATGAAAATTAGTGAGAAGAAAATTGTAGTGCCAATTATTTTTAAACGGCCCTAATATTAAAGGAAGGCCATTCTTCAATATTAATTATTGTTGGTTCCCGGAAGCAACGCTTCTACAGGCTCTTCGGTTTTACTGAAATTTTCGACCCCATTTTTGACCCTCCATTTTCCTATTACTCGCGTTTTTAAAAAACTGCCCATCATCTTTAAGACAAATTTCCCTGATTTGTAGCAGCTGCAGTATTTTTCGCAGGAAACGATTTATTAAAATTTGCGTTCTGTTGCTTGAACCGAGTTTTTCCATACTTTGAGTCTTTATTTAATAGCTTATCGATTCTTCGGTGAATTAAACTTACTGTTAGTCTTGCTTAGATATAGACGTTTGAAGATAATTTTGATTTTTCTTGGGTGCTCCCACGCTCTAACAAGAGCGAAGAGTAGATGGCGCAGCAAGCACTGTGGATAATCCATCGATGTAGTTAACTTTGATTTAGAATTATAAGCTAAAATGTTACAGAGATGAAAGAACAATACTTTAAATGGTAATGACGGCAAAATGGCACAGCAGCACACTAAAATGTATTGCAATTTTTTCTTTCATAAAAAATGATCCCTTTATTTTTAATAGAAGCATCGTTTTGCCAAATAAATCATTAGTAAGCTAACGATTAGTTCGGTAATATTATGGGCAGAGTGATTCGTTTTGATAATTTTATAGGTGGCTTTCAGAAATGTGAAATTTTTCAGAAGGCGTACTCTAATTTACAAGCTTTATCAGAAAAGTTTCAGAACTGCTTTTTAATTATTTACCTGTAGTATCCAAACACAAGACATGAGTATTATTCATTCATCTGATATGCGTTTCGAGTACATATGACCTTGGAAATGTCTTCACGCAAACTCACTAGGTGGCGGGATTATTAGCAAGTAAGTTCGGCTTGTTGACGTACTTATTCTTAATTGAAAATTACCCAAGTGAAGTGGTAGACGTAGATTCCTAGTGTTAAGCTAAAAATAAGCCTAGTGAAACACGGAATATTATATCACAAACATATGGTGATGAGGTATTATCAAAAAGCCGTGTTTTGTATGATATAAAAAGTTTTAAGAGAAGAACTGAAATTGAATAGGGATGTGTGCTACCAAATTTCACGCAACGATTTAGAGAAACGGAAACTTAATACAAAGATAGTCCCCTATACACTCACAGAAGGATAGAAAGGGACCAGACGAACAATTTTGCTGACCTGTTGTAGAGTGAAAATGCTGGTGAAATGAAAGAGTAATAAAGGTATTGCAGATGTGTTAAGAAGCACTTCGGATGAAGCTTTCTTTGCTTTCCATGACGTCTAGAAATGGTGGCAGCTGCATAAAGATAGCCGCAGGATTACTTTGACAAGACCTAGGACCATTAGTCGGAAAATTTAGTAAATTATTTTTTATGAGTTCAGTTTTGGAATTTTTCTAGCAAAGTTGTGGATATATTAGTTGAAAATGGTTGGTGCAGTTGAAAATTGAGAGAATCTGATAAGGAGCCTTAAACCTCTAAAAAACGAGAAATTTTCTGCAGTTAATATTTACTAGGAGTATTATTTTTGGGATGTTTAGACAGCTGCTAGCGGACTTTATTTAGCTGCCCTACTAAGCTTTGATCGTCCCATTCTATCCCGTCTATTTTGCCAATATCGTCGAATGCTCAGTCTATAACTAATACTCAGCATTTTTGCACTTTTAATGTTGTACTTGCGAATTTTATAATGTTTCGTAGTACAATATCTTTCACTAGTCTCTGGTACCCTTAAGGGTGTCGGATTTATCAGTTCATGCTGCTATCTCTGACCTATTTTTTCATTATTTTTTATCTCTGGTCATTATTCTCATGTCTTGTTTGTTTTTCCCCTTCTTAGTCCCATCTCCTTTACCTTTTCCTCTTTTTCTCTTTTTTTCACTCCTGCGTCTATTATTCTTTTGACCAACCTATTCTGTTTTATCCTTACTAGATGTCCAAACCAATTTAACTGCCTGTTTTCTATTTTCCTCATTATTGGCACTTGTTCTGAAGTCTTTCTAATTTCTTCGTTTCGTATCTTACCATGTTTT
This sequence comes from Sinelater perroti, assembly GCA_036346155.1. Lineage (NCBI taxonomy): Eukaryota > Metazoa > Arthropoda > Insecta > Coleoptera > Elateridae > Sinelater > Sinelater perroti. The sequence goes on from JARFIY010000344.1 coordinate 3,091,382, forward strand.
GTAACTCCTGCTATTTTCCTCATCTATTTCATTTCCATGGCATTAATTGGCGTTTCGTGTTTTTGCTGCATTACCCATGTTTCGCACGCAAACGTCATTATTGGTATGATTAATTTATTATATACTTGCTGCTTAACTTTATCGTTTATTTGTTTTTTCCCTAGTATGGTTTTATTTATACTTTAGTAGATTCTTGTTGCTTTTCTAATCTTACTATTTATTTCTGCTTTTATTCTTCCGTCTTCCGTTATTATGTTTTCCAATTATTCATAACAAGTCACTCATTTTACCTCTTCCTCGTTTATTTTAATGTTACTACCCACCTTTTGATTTATTATCATGAATTTAGTTTTGTTTACATTAATAACCATTTTCAGTTTATCGATCTCTTCTTGCCATATATTTAGTAGGTCCTATATCTTCTTGCTCGAGTCTGAGATTAGTACTATATCGTCGGTATATAAAAGAGGGTCAATTTTTACAGGTACTAAATGCTCATAAGTAATTATTGTTTGGTTACGGCATGGCTGCTTTCTTGTGTTATTGAGCAAGAGATCCATTGTCATTATAAACAGTAATGTAACCTTGTTTTATTCCTTTTTCCATGATGAATTTTTCCGATCTTTCTCCTTCTATCTGAATTTTTACTAGGATTTTTACTTTCCTTATCCTATAATAAGGAAAGTAATGTAATCGGCGGAAATTTGACCTACCCAGTTTTTCACATTTCTGGACGAAATATAGCCTCAGAACACCAAAAAAGTTGGTTTGAGCCATTGGTTCGTTTGTGTGTGTGTGTGTGTGTCTGTCGGTCTGTCAGTAAACAGGATATCTCGAGAACCGTAAGAGCTAGAGACTTAAAATTTGTTATGCAAGTTACTTGTAGGTAGGGGACGCAGTGCGAAACTTTTGGCAAGGTCGCAAAATCGGTCGCAAAACGGTCGCGAATCTAAACGATTGAAGATACAAAAAATGTATGAGAATAAAAATGATTTGTCATCATGAGATAAACATGAATTTAAAATAAAAGTTGGTAAAATAGGAACTTGAAAAAAAACTGAAGCTCAGGATTTTTAATATACCGGATGTTCATAAAATGTTTCGTAATATTTATATTACCGGATAGATCAGACCGAGAGGAACAAAAAAATACCATGAAATTTTTTGATTCGAGGTCAAATAAATAAGTTGTAGCCGATTAAAAATTAATTAAACGGACCAATCACAGCGCGCTCGGAGAGCTTCCGAGCCGACTGCGGGAGGACGGAGGGGAGCGCTTGGCCGCTAGGAGGGAGGACGCAGGCGATAATGGGGAAGGCTGTGCGACCGAGCTCGCACGGTTACCTTGAGTGACGTAGCAAAATTTTAAGTACGCGTCAATTATTGTCTTGTACTGTTTATTTTAATCAGCTTTCGAGTGTTGGACTCGCGCCTCGTCCTTTTTTTTAAATAGCAAGTTCCGGGACGAGAGCAGCGCAGGGCCGAGACGATGGACCCGGTATAATATATAATAATAGGATAAGGAAAGTCGTGTGATGTTCACACCAGATTTTCTTTTATATTGATTTTACATTTATTACCTTCCTTCTGTCTGTCGTTATTATACTCCAAATCTCCTATCATTTATTTTGTATTGTTCATTAAGTTCTTCTCCAATTTTTTCCCAACTTCTCCTTTTTGCTTCTCTAATTGCGTTTTTAACTCTCTTACTTTATTCAACATAATTTAGTTTTGATGTTTCATCTTTCCGATGCTGGATCTGATTAATAAAAAAAACATTAAGGTAATTCCAGTAGTAGTTTAAGTTGCATTTGTTGAGCTTACATTGTTAGGATAATGTAATAAATCATTTTAAAATTCGCACGCTGTTCTTCACCACTAAGATTTCATGCTGCCCAAACATTTTTTAAATAAGTCCATCTGATGCCAAATCTTATTAATGTTTCACTTCTGTCAATATCTTCGATTTCAAGGTGTAAATAGATAGTCAAATTGGTCGTTAGATATGTTCATTAGTATTGTTAACTTTATTTTATTTATTAATATTTTTTGTCTTCTTAGTGGTTTATATGTGTTTTTATCATGTAGGGCGTGAGTTCGCGTCTAGTTTCTTCAATATCACTGCATTTTCTCTTATAATTTTTTATTTTACTGATAATTGTGTTGTAAACTTTTGTGTTTGCTGGTCCACTTTATGTTTTGCTTGCTGTATTTGCAAGATGTCCGACAGGCTTGGGAGTTTTGAGAAAATTGTTCAGGCTGCACTTTTTTATTGTTGTAGAAATTAAAGAATTGTGCTAGTTGCATTGTCTTCTGTTCTTTGCTAGTTGTAAGAATTATTTTGACTCAATTTTCTTTCTCTACTCTTTATCGCAGTTTATTTCCGATTCTGGTTTTTAATATAATTATTAATTAGTATTTAAAGAGAATACAAAATTAAAAATTTAAATGTATGGTACTGTGTTGTAAGCGTCCTATCCATGTGCAAGTCAAGTTTTGTATGCTTGGTTGGTATCACTCTTGTGGTTTGGAATCAAAGAGCTGACAAGACCTTCCATTTCCTGAAAGTGGCCGAAGTGGAGTTCGGTCAAGGTGCAGGTAATTGATCGAATCAAATGATAATTCTATGGCATAAAATCAGGACTATAGGTGGGGTGGGATAAAGTTCAATTCTGTCGAGTTTCTCCTATTTCTGTAGGGTTCTATGTGTCACATGTGGTTTGGCGTTATCAATCTGCAGTGACACCAATCTTTGGTAGACCATACCAGGGTATGGTTGTAACAATTTGGCCAAAGAATCAAATACATTGATGATTGTCAAATAATTATTTGCATATATTAACCGTATGTTTATATCGGGTAAAAGTAAAAGACAGTTCTTTGTATGGTCTGTCAATTTTGCTTAGCTTACGGCAGTGACTGTTGGAATAGTCTAAGTTTCCAATGGTAACTATCATTGCTTATACGAGGTGCATTCAAGTTATAACACTTCCGATTTTTTTTCTCACAAACTAATCATACGAAAACTGAATCTCTCTGCAGCTGTACACATTTTTACAACGTCGACGCCATAATTCCATGGCCGCTGCGAATGCTTCTTTGGGAGTCTTCTTTGACCACTGGAAAATCGCTGATGCAGTAGCGGGATTTTTGCGGCTACGGACAGTGTTTTTCATTGTTGGAAACACCCAAAAGTAGCTAGAAGTCGGTCGAGTAGGGACCATGAGAAATCACTTCAAAGTTGTTGTCACGAAGAAACTCCTGCGTCCCATCTGGAGGACACTTTTTGCATTTTCAGGTCTTCATGCAGGATTGTGTGCACAGATCCTACGGAAATGCCATCTTTAGAGGCGATTTGTTTCACACTCATCGGCAATCCTCCAAAACAAGTTTCTCCACTCGTTTCATCATGTTGTGAGACCGGCTGGTGCGAGGTTTGCCTTCTTTGAACTGTCGCACTCACAAACGCACATTAGACATGTCCATAACACCATCACCATATGTCTCACTTAACAGGCGATGCATTTCAGTCGGTGTCACACCACGCAAATGTAAAAATCGAATTATTACACTCTGTTCTTGTAATGAAAACGTCACAATTTTTTACGTATCAAAAATAGTCCACACTCTTGCCGCTGTCACTAGAGTCCTGTGTGTCGTACAGTACTATCATCTCTGTCACGCATTCACAAAGAGTGCGCGCGTATTTTCAAACAAACCACATGTTTCTATCTGTTGCCAGTCATGAGAAAAACATTTGGTGGTGTTATAACTTGAATGCATCTCGTAGCTAGGGATTTTCCGACAGCTACAATTTCAACGTTTGGAAAGACGCATTTCATAATTTTATAACTTCAATTTTAAAAAATGAAATTTAGTACAATTTTTTAATACGACGTACAACTTGTCGAATAGCTTAATTGTTTTATTTAGAGTCAAGATTAACTACTCAAAAACAAAAGACTTTTAAACCTTCAGTTTTTCTTATTAAAACTTTTGTGGTTTATTCTTTTTTTTTTGAGAATGCTAAGTGGTTCTTTAATAGGCCTTTGCTTTTAAACTTAAAATTTAAATTTAAAGAAAGCAATACGACATGCGTAGTGTATAACGGGACACGTTGACTTCGCTGGCGACATTGGGGGTCCCTGAGTCCACCTCCTTCAAACCTCCCTCCTCCGGTAACCTGGCGTGGACGATGGTGGGCTTGCGTTAGACCTTTTTTCTACCACCTTAGAGGACGTCAAGCGGGGCATGCATATATCATGAACAAAAAGACACCCGGCTGCTAGGATGGAGGAGGGAACGAAGGGTCTATCGGACTATTTTTTTCTTCGCAAGCGCCTGATCCATGTGAGGCCTCCAGATGAGCTTCTCTTTAAAGGTTGCTTCCAGATACCGTGCTTCTTTTATCTAGGGTATCTTCCGGTTGAAGATTTGAATTTTGCTAGATCGGTGTCAACGAATTCAGGTCTTCGTAAAGAATAGGACGGCGGGACTCTTCTCGGCATTTACTCCTATTCTCAATGTACTGCGTGAGCTACTCATGGATTTGCTGAATTACTATGGACGGTTGTCGTAAGCTTGACAGAACCGTTGCTTCATCTGCGTACTGGGCCATCGTGGTTGAGAGTGTTGTGTGGTGTCCCGGACGTAGATGTTGAAAAACGTCGGGGGAAGCACCGGGCTCAAAGACACCACTTTGATGACTTTACGTCGCCGACTTTTATTCAAAACCTTCGGCTGGAGAGGGAAAAACAGACCAAGTGGATTATCGGCAGCGGGATTGGAGTTACATAAATGAAGCCGTTGTGCCAAATCTTGTCGAAGGCCTTGGCTACATCTGGGAAAACTGTTTCGGTAGTGAGTTTCTTATGGAAGGAGGGTTTGTTGCGCAAGGTCTTGATCATCTTCCAAAGACTGTTGTCAGGCATGACGAGAGCCTCCACCTTGTTCTTCCATTTAGCATCGAAATGCTCTCGACTGCTGCAGCTAGTCTGTTATATTCTTCAATTCCGGAGGTAGAAGATCATGTTCATCTTTGGTGCAAATGTGGTTGGTGGTGAAGATGATAGAGTTAGCAAGATGACATACTGCCTCTTCCAGGTTTTCGTTGAAGCGGATGGGTCATATGGATTCTCTCAGATGGATGGTATTGGCTAAATATGAGACGTAGGAGCGGAAAGAGACATCCTCCTCTTCCTCAGGTATTCCCAGTGTAAGAAAATCAAGTTATTGTAACTGTCAAGCTCACTGACGTTGCCCAAGGTGTGCTGCTTGGAGACGTCCTAAAGATGACAACTGGCGAGGCCTATAACTCTCCCATCCCTTGTTTGGAGACAGATAGCGGTGGAATTCAGGTTTCTACTTGCCCTTCAGGCTGTTGGTATTCCAGAAGACAAATTGGATGTGAAAAGGTTGGATGGGTATCTTAGCCATTAATTCGCATCAGCAGACAATGCATGTTTTAAGTTTGCACCAGGATTGTCTGAAGACTTTCCTGGTATTACTGGCTTGGTTCAAGGATTGTACAAGGTGTGAGACAACACCCAGTAGTTTCTAGATGTTCATACAAGAGGAGCCCGAAGATCCCTTATTGGAGTTTTGAGCTGGGGGCTGCATGGAATGCTGCTGCCGGTACATGATCTGGAGCAGGCTAAGAGTTGGTGCTGAGGGCTCTCCTTACCTTCTGGGCGTAGTATTGGCCAGAAGTAGGGAGCGATAAGGAATGGTGCTGTTTGCGCTGGAGTCGGAATGGATGCAGGTGTGTTACCGGGCAGTTTTATCTAAACGCCGCGGCTCTTCTTAGACGCCCGATAGGGCTTGCCAATCTCGAGAGACGCAATAAAGACATTTGCTCAATCTAGAGGCAGGAAGCTGCCCCTCCAGCTGCCCTCGCGCCTCCACCGTCGAGGTGGGGTGCTAGAAAAACAGATAAAACCCTAGACATCCCATCTTTCGCTCTCAGATTCCGGGCTCCTAAGAGGCTAGAAATTAGGAGATCTTCGAGGCGACACCGAGGCTAACCCAGAGCATCCCCGAGATATTCCGAGGCACCTCTAAGGCAACCTGGTCTCAGCGTCACTGCCCGGTTGCTCCCGCTGCCCGACCGCCAACCTCGCTGTCCTGCTGCTCGTTCCGCTCGGTTGCTCCAGCTGCTTGACCTCCAGCGTCGCTGCCCGTCCGCCGCTCGGCGCTCTATTTGCCCGACCGCCAGCGTCGCCCGGCCGCCTGCCCTGCCGCTTGCTCCGCCACCGCCCGACCGCTTATATTACATATTATTTAGTTTGTAAAGATATAAAAAATCCGAAACGCTCTTACAGCTTTTTTAAGCTGACGTAGTGTTGCAAAAGGATTTTTTGTTTAAACAAAACCCGAGTGTTACGGTAAAATGTCACTTTTAACTCCTTCCAACTATTCGTATTTTACACCGTGGTATAGGGCAGTCTATGGAATAATGTTTTCTGTTTTTAAGGTAGAGGATATTTTTTGCTCCTTCTAGCTACTAATGAACGATGTCAATTTTTAAATTTTAGGGCTGAGATTTTATAGGTAAAATAGGGTTGTGTTAGAGCTGAGCGAGACAAATGGCTGTTGCTGCGAGGAGATGCTATAAGATTTTTTCTAAAGGAATTAGTGTGTGGGGGGGGAGTAAATAAGTTTAATTGCCATCTTACGTATAAATTATGTTAGTCGTGCTTTTTCTAACTGCTTTTTGACGTTTAAAATATGGAACGAATAGTCAAGGGTGAGAGAGAGTAGACAAAAGAAAGGAATGTGAAAATTTTACGGATAGGCGAAGTGTGACATTTCAGTTGATCGACAGAATTAAAGTAGAGGATACTATGAAAAAAAATTATATTTGAGAATTGCGGGGGGGGGGGGGGGGGGCAAAAGGTATTAGTTGGGTTCGGTAAATGGTCGAAAGTTACACAACGTAAATTAATTCTGAAATTCAGGCTAACAAATACCCGTTCTCGTTGGTTTCTTGTTCGCTGAATCTTTGCTTAACTCTTTGTAAAAGTATATTACCTACTTATGTGTTTAGTTTGCCAATTATCATGACTTGGTGGTTGTAGGGTACCTTATGTATGATGTTCTGTAGTTATTCATATAACCTCCGCCTTTTTTCCTTGCTTTAGTCATATTAGGTGTATACACCTTGGTTGTCTGAAAAGATTTATTATTTTCAATAACCTTTACATGGAGAAGCATTTTCAGTCTCGTACTCGAATGTTGGTTTTTTAATTTTCTGCTATAAATCAAAATATAACTTCCTCCGAATTATGTGACTATTTTTTTTCTTACTTCATAAATACCACATATGTCAATTTTCTTTTTGTAAATATTCATCAACACTTCTTGGTTCTTATTATATCATGACTTAATGTTCCATGCTCCCACTCTTATAATATCTTTACTCTTCATTCCTTGACTATTCGTCATTATAGTTGTCCGTACGTGCCCGAGGTTTTCTTTGTCGTGATCTATTGTTGTCTGTTTATTTATTGTTATTCCTGTGATATAGAGTTAATATAGCTATTTTTAACAATTTATCTAATCTTGTTTTTAGTTGTCATATGCGCGGTTCTCTAAGCACGGTTTGTTTTGTGTTAAGTAAGTTGCTAACCCGGCTCAGCAACAGTACTCATGAGCTATTCATTCCATCTATTAGACAATAGAAAATTTCATTTTAGACCACGATAATACTTTTTTAACACACAGACGTAGGCATAAAAATTCTTAGTTTACAAGGTATTTTTTGTGAGCCCCTGACCTTTCTTCTCTAGGAAGCTCTGGAGTTGGAAATTTGTGTGCTTTTTTAGACGTTTCCAGAGTAGCAGGAGCTTAGGTGATCTAGCTGTTCCGCGAGCGCTGAACATGCCAAGAATGGATGTGATGTCGCTTTGCAGGGTGTCAGTCCCACAACCACTTCGAGAAGGTCAGTGGCGTTGTAGGTGGCCGCCATAATGTTGATGAAGGCTTTCAGAAAAGCAGAAAGACCTGCGTTTTGGCAGAGTCCCACAATGGCAACTCAGCTTTGATATTCTGGCTGTGATAGAGTGCTCTATCGTGAGCATCGTAGAGCTGGCTGCAGTCGTTCGTTAGTAGGAGCATCTCCGTTGGTGCGGTCGCTGTTTAGAGGGGTGCCGGCTTAGGAAAGCTGGCTGGGTGGGACCCCTGATCATTTTATTGAGTTATTATTCTTTACAATTGGCTGGTGTTCAGCCTTGCGGCACTACACCGACATTTTTTTTTAAATATACGACATTCTTGTATTTACATTTATCTCCTTAGTTTAATCTGTGATTAGTGCAACCTGCCCCGGCTTTTGCCTTGGTGTAGGACTCGGGAAAAACCACGAAAAAATCCGAGTCAAGGCAGACGACTTCGAAGAGCGAGCTGATCTCAGCCTCTCCCAACGTTTACAATTTTTCATTATATCGAATCTACGCGTGCAAATCCGCAATTTTCAGCCCCGGCTGTTATGCCGCACTTTTGTACTCAGTTCTTAGCCCGAGTTATTATATACGCTAGCCACAATTTTGAGCCTTGACTCTTATGGTTTGCAGTACTACACTTTCCCACTTCACCAGCGTCTAGTTTTCCTACACACGAGCAAAACTGATCCAGGGCTTTCTACCAGCGGACCTTGGTAGAAAGTGTCGTGATGTCCTTGGTCGTTAGTAGTCAACTTCTTTAAAGTAGCAGTCGCAAAGTTCGGGCTCTGAATTCGTTTACGATGGGGCATGTTATCTATACGTGCAGGGCGTTAATACCGGCTCTGGATTTGCATGTACTCTGTTTTGGTTCTAGTTTTCCGATCTTGATCAAATAGGAACAAAAATTCATGTGGACGGCGACGATTTGTACCGGTTGAGGTATGGTAACGCGATGTTGGTTGCCTCTATGGTGGACAGGTACTCCCTCTGATGCATGCCCGCCGTTGCTGCTTACTATTTCCGGTTTCATTTGTTTACCATTTGCTCCTGCATATGTGCTTTAATGAGGCTTTTTGGGATAGCTGTAAATTGAATCTATCCGTCTTTGGTTGCCACCTTCTTTACTAGTTGATATGCTCTCTCATTTCTTGCTATTTCGACATGGGCTGTTGTTTAATGGGATGATACATCTATTTCCGTTGTTAGTCTCCATACTTTCAGTTGTAGTTGGGACAGTGCCTTCATCGCTTTTAACGTCTCCAACGCCAATCTGATACGTTACACTATAGAGCATCCCGTGATGATGCGTCGGTGACAAATCGGGTAGCGCAGGGACTCTCTGATGGCCACCAGTTTACATTGTAACATGATGCTCCAGTCTGCTAACCTTCTGGAAGTAGATCTCCTCTTGGTCTTGATGGACCACGAATGCTGCCTTCGCTCTTCCAACATAGACCCATCCGTATGTCATATTAGGCGGTGCATCCTAACTTGTGGCAAACGAGATTTTATCTCGGATTTTTATCTGCGGAGTGTCCTGCCTCCTCCATGCTTTTTTCCGTTCTGTCGGTCCCTAGCTCTTCCCGTAGTTGTTCGTTACCCGCTTTGATTATCCGTCTTTCGGTCATTTCCTGTAACAGAAAATCTGTTGGCGACAACTTGCTTAAGACTAACGCAACTTTACTAGCTATAGTGCGATATACTTGGGAAAGACCTTGGCAATTTTATGCGTTACTGGGCCATTTGCTTGCACCATTCTGCCTAAAAAGTAAATTACGTTAGCAGTTCCTATACTAACTCGTTTATGATACATGGCCACCACGAGTTATCAGCGTTAGTGATATATAAGACAATTACCGCACAATAGTTTCTGCCTCCCTAACGTTTTTACTTTCTTTATCCTATAATTTGGAAAGTAATGTAATCGGTGGAAATTTGACCTACCCAGTTTTTCACATTTCTGGACGAAATATACCCTCAGGACACCAAAAAAGTTGGTTTGGGCCATTGGTTCGTGTGTGTATGTGTATGTGTGTCGGTCTGTCAGTAAACAGGATATCTCGAGAACCTTAAGAGCTAGAAAATTTGGTATGCAAGTTACTTACTTGTAGGTAGGGGACGCAGTGCGAAACTTTTGGTAAAAATCGGCCAAGACGTTTGGTCGCAAGGTCGCAAAATCTGTCGCAAAACGGTCGCAAATCTAAATGGTTGAAGATACAAAAAATTCATGAGAATAAAAATGATTTGTTATCACGAGATGAACATGAATTTAAAGAAAAAGTTGGTAAAATAGGAACTCGAAAAAAATGGAAGCCCATGATTTTTGCCAGAATTACCCAAATAATAGGATAAGGAAAGTCGTGTGATGTTTACACCAGATTTTTTATTTCAGTCGTTGCGTACGCTACGACTGCCGTTCAGGAAAACCGCCATTTCCACTTGACTGTATGTTGTAGCATTGTTGCAACAATTTTATCTAACTCTTTTCCAATAACTGGTAGCATAGACTCGCTTTAGGGCTTCTTGTATCCCTTGGAGTGGTGGTTTTTTTAAGCATTTCACGCACTTTGGGTTGATGCAACAGCAAGGCTATGCGTGCCCGAAGCACTGGTAGCGATATCACTGACTCATAATTTTCCTCTTATTTGGCTGTTTCACCGTCACAGCCAAATCGAGAACACCGCGCGCATAGAAAATAACCTTACCTTTATCACTCCGTACTGTGAAGATAGGGATACTGTTATCGAGAAGCTCTTGATTTATCTCCCCGGTGACGCTTCGAATTACAGCTCAGAAAGGTCTGTCTGCCTTCAGCAGGGGGTAATGATAGTAGATTTTTGCTTCTTCAGAAAAGTGTTGGTAATCGTTGAATGTAGCAGTATAGATAGCGATTCCATCCGTCATAATGTTGGCCTTAATAAAGTCGATCTTTTGTTTATGAATAGCTTTGCGTATGGAAGATCAAGCCTCTTTTACCCAAAAGATGGTGGGGGATCCATTTCCGGAGGAAGTGTTTATCGGGCGAGCTGATGAGTTTGGGTAGGGTCCGAAAACAACTGGCATCTCAGCATCTTCGAGACTTCAAGGCGTTGACGGTGATAGTCGGCGCCAGTGTAGCAGGAAAGGGCGAACCAGTGTCACTTTAGTTTGGCGGCAGATACGGCGGCGTTTGGAGATAGACTTAAGGTGGAGGCGACTTCTAGGCTATGATAGTGGCTTCAGAGGCTCTATGAGTGGCAGTAGACTCAACGTAGACGCTGGTGAGATGAGCAATCTTTGGGGCAGATGCCGAAAGACTTTCGATACTGTTCCCGGTACTTTGAGTGCTTCGCAAAGAGGGTTTCTAAGTTGCCTTTGTCACTGTTACTCGTCATTTTGATTTGCTAACTCCACGGTCACAACTAAGTGGTACAAGTACAAGCTGGAACACAACCGCGTTACAAGGTCGGGTCTGGAGATGAAATTTATAGCATCGGGACGCGCAAGTCGACGGCTACAGACGGTGGCCGGTAACGTAACGGATACAGTTGGCTAGAAGAAAAATGTGTTGAAACTGATTTCCAAACTCCTCGAGGCCACGCCGGAAGCAAAAACCGAAGAGTCGCGCAGTGAACGAGGTAGGGGCAAGCACTAGTAGAACCCCCTTGTCAGTCGAAGCAACGTACCCAAAGCCCTGCCGGCAACAGCACCACAACGAGGGCAGGGCAGAGAGCAAAGAGCACGCGGTAGTGAGCGTGGTCGCGAGTTCCGGAAAAACTGCCATTATCGATGGCGGTGAGTAAGCTAGCGAACTCATTGTGAAAAACGAGAGTGCAACTAGCATCATGCTAATAAACACTGAACTTACAACCATTAAAGATGACAACAACGAGCCCACTAACGGAAACGAGGAGGCCAGTCTCCGCGAACAAAATAAACACGGACGGGCAAGCGATTGAACAAGCAGGCCTGAGTTTCACGACCGGTAAACCGAACGAATCGGCAGACATTGCGATAGAATCTTTGATAACAAACGCGAGTGATGACGTGACCACAAACATAGCAGGAACAAGCGGACGGAACGTCAACATCCGAACAACGACCGCCGATCCCAGAACGACAATGAAATACACCGAGCAAGTCACCTCTCCCAATTCGGAAGAAGGATATACCGTAGTTGCGGGACGCAAGAGGGCCCGCGGAAGGGCAGCATCTCGTGAAGAACAAGCTGCAAAAATTGCTACACAAAACAGGTTCGAGGGCATAGCAGTGAAGGAAAGCGCAAAAACATCACAAATTCTTGAACTTCACAAAATCAAAAAACCTGCCAGAGGCCAGCAGCATTAGCCCAGCTACAGAAATGATTACCGCGGCATCACCAAACTAATGTATGCAAAGCAAGTGCCGTATCATACGCACACGCTGAGTTTAGAAAAGCCAATCCGGGCAGTGCTCATGAGAGTTACAAAAACATTTACAGACGGGTGGCTGAAGGAAATCCTACTGGAGCAAGAGGTTCTGGCAACTAACGTGAGAAGGCTGCGGCGTATGAGTGACAAGCTTCCTGTGCTCCCCATACTAATAGAAACTAATAAGGATGGGAGGATACGATTTGCAAAATGTTTGATTAGTGATAGTGTCTGTCAAGCAGCCACGACGATGGAAGCTTAGGATAGTGCCATCGCTATCAGAAGTTCAGCCACGCGCAGCGAAATTACTACGCTGCACCGAGATGTGTTAAATGCGGGAAAGGCCACCACTCGGCAGATTGCATAATAGCCCGCAGCACGCTAGCGGTATGCGCAAATTGCCAGGGCCCTCATCCGGTAAATTATTGAGGATGCTTGGCATTCCCAAAGCCACTACAACTAAAACCAGAAAGAGCAACAGTACAAACTATCACCCCCACGCCCGCTCTACTAAGCAGCAGCTACACCCAAATGGTTAATAGACCCACCGCTCAATCCAACAAGCAAGGACCAGCTACAGCAGCCACAGCAACGCTAACAGCCGTTGCAGTAAGACTAGCATTGGTATTAGCATCAACGGCAACCAACAACTAACGATACAGAACAACCAGTCTCAACTGGGGATGGCGATGATATTCCAGCTGCTCCAGAACATCGACCTAGAGAAGTCCCTGGAACTTGTCCCCAGGGCATTGAAGATTCTTAGTGGAGCCACTTCAACAGGCGAAGTCATACAAAGGCTCTTTTTGCATACCCAAGACTTTGCCCCTACCATTTGACATGAATAAACAAATTATCAGAACAATCCACCTGAGAATGGCATTTTGGAACGCCGGCGACCTAAAAGGAAAGAAGACAGGGCTTCAAGAGTTTTCGCACGGGGATAATTTGGATGCCATGTTGACAAACGAAACTTATTTAAAGGCCAGGGATAAGTGCAGGTTTTAGAATCATACCTGTTACCGAAATGATACGACATTTGCTGCTAAAGGGAGAACGGCAATTTACATAAAAACAAACCTGGAGAATTACACAACTCTCCCACCGGCTACAGAACATTTGGAGACAACGCCAATTTGTATCCAAACAAAAGACCATGGGGTGCTTCAAATCGTAGCAACGCACAATTCATCAATGAACACTAGACGCTTGCTTTCTGAAGACCTAAACGTCATTTTTGAAGGAAAGACAGTTACAATATTGGCAGGAGATTTTAATGCGAAGCACCCCGCAACAACATAACACAAACAGTTAGACTCTGCACAGATATGCTGAACCACGCGACCTGGTAGTAGAAGCACTACAAGAGCCCACACTACGGACTCACGTGCCACCTCGATGTACTGGACGTGGCTATACTGCAGAACATGCCCATGCAACATGCACTCGACAACCTAAACGAACTGGACTTGGACACTAGCCGATTCCTCTCACACTAAGGACTCCGAATGGAAGTGAAGATGTCTCCTTTAAAATGTCGGTTTCCTAGCCAGCCTATACCACCCACCCGCGCCAGACGATGGGACTGGTTTCCACCATCCGCTCGAAAGAAGACCTGGAGGAGGCTATCCAAAGCCTCGAAACCTCCATCCAGGAATCGATCCCTTTTGCAACGAACAAAACGCCCACCTAAGACGGAACAGATTTTCTGCCTTAAAACCTCAAGGAGCAGATTTACGAGAAGAAAACTAGAAGCCCTGGATGTCACCAATAACTCGCTCTGGAGGGGATGGTCAAGGTCCTCCTCGATACTACCCATACACGGAGAGAACGACATCTCTCACACCGTAATAGAAAAAGCAGAGGTGCAACAAATAGTCTAGATCGCCAATGCAATCTCTATTATCAAGATGTAGATCTGAACCACTTTGACCACGTCCGACGCTTGATAGAAGAACGCACAGAAAACAAAAAGATTTAATGAACTCTTTTAATAATTAATCACTGATTAGTGGATATTTAATCTGATATCATCGAGCCAACATCACCTGAAGGAATCCTCCAGGTGATAAGATCACTAAAACCACGGAAGGCACCAAAGCCAGATGGCATACCCAACCTAGTCATCAAAGCCCTACTGAGAAAAGCTGTCGTCTACGATTATCAATGCTGTCTTCAAACTACGACATTTCCTCTGCCAATGGAAACTGACATAGTTATATTTCTAAAGCTAGGAAAGACGGGCATCTAACTCCTACAGACAGACCTATCAGCCTGCTGCCATTCCTGGGAAAGGTAGTAAAACGAATTATCCACCACCAACTGAAGACAGCGGTCGAGGATCTTGAACTGATTTCTGAGGGTCAGTTCGGATTCTACCAAGGCCACTCCACCACCCTCCAGCTTCTACTAGTGGTGGAATGCATCATCGAGGGATTTAACAAGAAGGAGGTCACCAGTGTTATATTCCTTGACGTGGCTAATGCTTTTGATAAGTTGTGGCACAACGGGCTAGTGTTCAAGATGGCCTCAGTATCCATACTCTTGCCAATAATTCAATTATCTCGGTCTTTCTTGACCGGTCGACCATTCCGAGTAAAAATCGTCATCTGAGAGGCAACTCTGCTGTCCCCACCCTGTTCAACCTGTACCTCAGTGACATGCCCATGACACAAATCAATCCCGAGAAGAGCACAGCAGTACTTTATACGAGCCGAAAGTGACGAGAAAACCTGGGTCCAATCGCCATCTTCGGGCGCGATATCCCTTGGAGGAAGGAAGTCAAGTATTTCGGCGTAACCATGGACGCCAAGCTAACCTGGAACGCGCACCTCGAAGAAGTCGTCAAGAAAGCCAAAGCAGCCAGAGCGGCACTGGGCTGGCTGTACTACCCGGGGAGCAAGTTGACAGTACAAAACCATAATCAGACCTATGATGACATACGCGGCACCTGTCTGGGGATGTGATGCCAAAACTCACATCCAAAAGCTGCAAGTAATACAAAACCGGGTATTACAATCAATCTTTGGCACTCTGTTGTTCGTCTGGAACACAATCTTCTATAAAGATGGGAGGAACCCAGCAGTCGGAAACATAGGCAACTATGACCCGGAGATACGCTGTCGCCATAAGCGCCCAAAACAAGTGATTCTTCCGTAGGTGAAACGGAAGCGCCCACACTTTACCCCACGAGTATAAGTTGAATAAATCTTTTTTTTAATGTGATTTATAATTTTTATTTTAGAATTTCTTTCTTCCTACGTCATTCTATTTCATGGCACGTCTTTTTATAATTTTTTTCTTGTACATCAACGACTAGAGATTTTGAAATTTTGTTTTTCAGAAATCCCCAACATTGCAGCGATAGCAAAAATGTTGTGAGTGTATTTGGATTAGGTTTAAGAAGAACTAGTTGCGTTGATCTCAAATATGGAATCTACCCTTATTCCTATCTTTTAAAAAACAAAATGAATTTCTTTATTTTTTAAAGTTCTTTCTTTATATGCGTTGGTTATGTCGTTCTTTCTTTTGATTGTATTTTTTTCTGTTATTTTGTGCTGGTTTGCGTTTTTTATTGCTTTGCTACTAGAAGTCGATCAGTTTTTTGCTGAAAGATTATTAATACTTTAAAACTAAACGAAAGGATCGCTTTAAAGTTTGATTTTTATTGTGTGCGTGTGGTGTGAAGATAAATGATAATTAATTATTTTAGCAAATTGAATTGTAATCTAAAACGAGTTGCAAATAGTACGAAGTTTAAAAGTGATTTGAAAAAAGTTTTTCGCTTTAGCGTGGTATCTGATTAAGATAATGGGGATTATATGTTCCTTTGTTTCGAATTTGTTGACCCATGAGCCGATATTTCTGTAATTGCCCATAAGTTACGACGTAAAATATTTTTATTATATAGGACGGATCAAGAATTTTAAGTCCGCTGTTTAGGATTCTATTCGTATGCATAATACTTTCTTTACAGATCTATTACCTCATTAAAATATAAGCTAAGATAGTATAACGGTTATAATAATGAGAACAGTATAAACTTCTTTTTTATAGCTAAAATTACTTTATGGGCCCCAAGTTCCCCATCGAGTCGTAACCATTACTGACAGTTTTCAGAACTATGGCTGCTTTTTTTAGAACTGCAATTGGAGAGATGAAATGCTTGTCTCGGAGTTCTGACTTCGTACAAAAACAAGGTCACAAAGCACAGTTTTGATGGTAAGGCTAGCTCTCTTTACAACACAGTAGTGACGGAATTTCGCTAAACCTCACCATGTTATGCTACTAGACACTAAATCTCTCTACATTTCCCCTGCTAAACTCTAGTCTTGCATAGAGACGTCTCTTGATTGAGATGCTACCTGGAAATTTTTTTAACTCCACCACGGTATCTGGTGTTATTTGATCTTAAATAATAATAATTATAGCTAATAATAATATAAACAAAGGCTTTATTAAACTGCTTCAACACTCGCGACGGATTTCTGCTGGCGAGCGCAAAATTACTGCGTTATTGGCTCTCCGCTGTCGCCCTAGACGCTCATGAATTTTTGCCATTCGAGGGAGATTCGTTCTCTTTGTAAAAGTTGATCTCACTTTCGTAGATTCATTACGCAATAAGAATCCTTATATAAATTACTACTGAAGTAAATGGTGTTTTACAATATAATAATTTTTTGGCTATTAATCGGTCCTCACAGTTATCTGTAACATTATCGGTTGATAAATGAAACTAATCTAATTACGTTACAATTTATTCTTAAGAACAATAAAGCAAGCACCTAAAATATCAGTCGCGGGTCACGCATTCGTAACAATGCCGCGATTTCAGCCTTTCTTTGTTTTGAAAGCCTTCATTTCTTTAATCGGGTGTTCTGGTAATACTTTTACCTAAATTAGATTTGGCATTACACTTTCTATGCTTTGCAGTTGCCGTTGTGTATGTGCCCCCATCTAGGTCTATCGAAACCGTCCAGGATGACACGTACACATTTGGAATAGAAGATGACGGGGAGCTGGAGATAGCGAAGTGCACGGTCACCGCGGATACGGGTCAAAACCACAGTTTTCCCGTGCTCTTTCCAACCGGACAGTCGGATCACACGCAGAACTACCAAAGCAAACAAGATTTGCTTGCATTAGAAAACATAATCAAAGATAAAGGTCGCCAAGGGCTCTGCCAGGTGGAAGTTTCCAATGTCCAAGAAACCGGCCCGAGGGTTTGGACTCTAGAAGTGAAGGATTTCGAAAATGCTATCGTCTTGAAGACCACATTTTCAGTTAAATATTTTTGTAGGTGTATTTTTGGATCGTTTGGAAATTTGTTATAAATGTATTTCAGCTAAAGGTGTGTTGCTGGGTTACGACATCAGGATAGAGGAATTCGCCAGTTTTACTAATTATCTAGTATTTAATGAAGGCGTTACATTGAAGTCCTGCTACGCCAAGATCAATGACAGTGAAAAGATTGATCTGGATTTGCAGGCTACTAAGCGATCCCTTGTTAATTTATACCTTTCGGTAACTCAGTGGAGGCAGCGGCATCACTAATTTTTAAGTTTTTTTTACATCAACAGAATTCGGATGAGATTTTGACAAGAGTGTCCAGTTTGGGACATGGGTTGTGCGGTTTTAAATTCATAAATGCAACGAAAGCTATTAGGGCAGCTAGGTGGTCCATAACAGCCACCGATGACGGGGGAAAATCGTACAGGGGCGTTTTCACAACGAGAATCAATGGTAAGCAATATACATTCTTGCGGACGTAAAATTTTAAATTTGTCTCATAGATAGAATCAGCGATTACAATCGTTACTTTATAAAGGGCGTGGCTTTGGGAACGCCGTCGAATGTTTCTTGCGGCTTCCCCGTAACTGGTAAGTTTTGCTCAATCTTCAACCCCAAGGGCGTTCTGGTGGAGCCGTCAAAGTGTGGCTATGACATCTCTTCCTTTACAATGGATGATGTCGGGGTTTGGAGGTGTTACAGGGGAGAAGATACTAACATGGAAGGAATTGATTATACAGTAGAATTGATTCCTACAAGTACCGATTTGACATCAGCTTGCGTTCTCTGCCTACATTTTTAAATTGCAGGTATAGAAACGGTGGTTGCGTGGTCAAATGAAACTGACGATTACGTAAATATAGGGTGTTACCTAAATAATTATAAAGGAAGAACTATCGGCTACTGCAAAATGGTAGCTCCCAATGAAAGGATATTCAATATTAAAACCTACTCTGCAACCAATCGTTATCTTACCATTGGAACAAACTTTACGATAGGCATCTGTCAAATGCAGGTACACTCTTGTGTGTTAAAGAGGTTACTGTTTTAACATACTTCTAGTTTCCTTTCTTGGTAGGGTACTTTTAACATATTTCGCACCACCTATTAGTTTGGCCGGTCCAATTTTTGATATCGCCAATATTTTAATATTTCGTTAAATTATATACCGTTTTAGATAAGCTAGGCTTATGTGTAGGTATATTGAGGTCGCCAAGTAATATATGAAATGTTTAAAACTTATATGACCAAATTTTGTTCTAAAAATGAAAGATATTTCCTATTCCATGGGAAGAGGTTGTGATATGCAATAAGCCATAGACGGTACCTTAACCATAACTTTAAATCGAACTTTTGTCATTAGCATTTTTGTTTATAAAATCTTTGTAGTTTATATAGTATGCAGATAATAATTAAAATCACATTTCACTTCTTTCACTTCTTATGTAAAGCGCAAAGCGTTTGATATGCATCACTTTTGGTTTTTGAATACAATTCTGGAGTCGCATCAAGTCTTCCGATTCACATCTTTTCTTGGCGATCAGACTGGTTTTTAATTTGCTCGTTAACAATCTTGAACAGTTTTCTTCTTGGTTGGCTCACATAATCGTCTTAGAAATCTGATCTTTCAATGCTCTTTTGAATTAAAAGTCGCATAACATCTGTAGTCCTCTTTTTATCATAGCACAGGCTGGGGTTTGTCTAGCGATTTTCTTTTTTCTTTTTTTTATTAGCAATCAAAATTACAATAAATTCTATAGGTTAATGTGCTGTCTTACGAGCTAAAGTACTCTAAAAATTGCGTTTTTAGACCCCACTCCAGTAATGGGATCTTCGGTCACCTAGTAGGTCTACTGTTCTTCTTTAATCTTTTTCCCATAGATACTTCAAGTAATGGTTGGAGTAGAGGATTCGTGTGATTTGCGATTTTATTGTGGTGCTTTATACTGCTAGCTAGGAGAACGTCCTTGACATATGGTACTCTTAGATCTTAACGTATCGTTTGGTTCGTCACGTACTAAAGTGCATTGACCAACATTCGAAGTATTTTGGACTGACATCGTTGAATTATATCTACACTGGATTTATCCATATTGATGCAATGATAATCCTATACACAAGAAGTTTATTTTCCAGAGACAATTTGGAGTGTTTGCCTAGCAGGAAATATAATACTTTGGTTTTGAGGTCTATTTGCTTTCTCTTCTTAATTATGTGAATTCTCCAAGTAAGTCTAGAATCCAAGTGGAATCCTAGATATTTTTCACAGGAAGCTCTTGGTAGTTGTGTTGTTTATATATATTGGTAGACACTGCTTATGTCTCAATGTAAAGGTGACGTGCTGCAATTTGTTGTCTTGATTTTAATCTTCCACTGGCGGAGCCAGTTTTTAACTTATCTAAGTGGTTTTGTAATGTTTGAGAGGCTGTAATTGTATCTTTGTGTGTGGCAAGAATAACAGTATCGTCCGCAAAGATTCCAGTGACAGTATCTCTGCTAGTAGGGATGTTGGTAGTATAAAGTACGTACATGATCGGGCCTATCACGCTCCCTTGTGGGACCCCTGATTTTATTGGGAAGTTGTGAAACACCTTTCCATTTACTTTGGTTCTAAATTCCATATCATTGAGGTAGGATTTTAGTAGGCTGAAGTACTTGGATGGAAGAAATTCTTTAATTTTATAGAGCAACCCAACATGCCAGACTTTGTGGAAGGCCTGGCTAACATGTAGGAAGACTGTAGTGCAATATTCTTTTTGTTCAAATGCCTGATATACCTATTACTTAAGTTATACGGTGAGCTTGCTGCGTCGTTGAGTGGAGTGGTCTAAATCCAAGTTTATAGTGACGACTCCAATCTTTGGCATGTATGTCCGAGTGAATTCTAAAAGTAAAAGCCTTTCAAATACCTTTGATATAACAGGCAAGAGACTTATAGGGCAGTACGATGAGATTATTGTCAGATCTTTTCCCGGCATTGGAATCATTATCACTTTAGCAGTTTTCATCTGTTTAGACCAGTAACTAAGCCGTAGGATTGCGTTGTAAATGCAGATTAGTGCTAGTATTCCTTTTCTAGGTAGTTCACATAACATTTTTGCTTTGACCCCATCTATACCTGGAGCTTTCTTGGTGCCCAGGCGGCTAATTTCTTTACGAACTTCTTTTGGTGTAAAAATTTTGATTGGTGGTACATTATGGGGAATATTAGAAATTTGTATGTTTATCTCTTCATTCTTTTCTTAGTCGTTGGATATGAAGACTACAGCAAGATACACAGCAAAAAGACAGAGAGATCGGGGTTACATATCGGAGAAATCCGGGATTGGGGTTTGGTCCTGGATTTGATTGGCTTGCAAGTAGAGTTGTTATATACATGTAGTTTAACAACATAGTCATCTTTTTTTTTTTTTTTTTTAGTTTATTTATTTAACTACAATCTGTCTGATGTGACATTCAGTAGTTGGTTTGGCATACATAAATAATTAACAATTGAAAGGCATGAAGACGAAGCATCCATTAATGTTTCGTCTATATTATTCTAACCTAGTTTTAACATATATACAATTGCTCTATAGTTATACAACACAACTTACTAATAAATTACAAAAATCTGTCTGTTAGATCTAATGGTTTGAACCTTTTTAAACGTGGCTGTTCTACAGCGTCATCTAGCAAGCACTCCACTAGAGGATTAGGGTGAACATTAATGCGATCACGGTAGCGCGCACTAAACTTTTTTATTTCTTCATTAATAGTTGGAATTGCGAGATCACGACGTATAGTTTCATTGGTAACATACCATGGGGCGTTTACAATGGATCTGAGCACTTTTGACTGAAAACGTCGCAGTATTTCGTTTTTGCTGTACCCCATAGTTGTATACCATAAGTCCATATGGGTTTAATCATGGCTTTATATAGCAGTAACTTACTTTCCAAGGATAGCTGTGACTTTCGTCCTATCAGCCAGTACATTTTTTGTACTTTTAATCCCAATTGTTTACGCTTTGTCCATAAGTGCGTCTTCCATGGCAACTTCTTGTCTAAGTGCATTCCAAGGTATTTGGCACTGTCACCTTGTGGAATTTCTTGATTATTCAGGGTCACTGGTGGGCAGATGCCTCTTCTTAGTGTAAACGACACGTTCACTGACTTGCTTTAATTTATTTTTATACGCCACTTGGTACACCAGCTCTGTATTTTATTCAGGTGAGTTTGTAATTGTTGGGATGCCACATTTGGGTCGGTATGAGATGTAAGAACTGCCGTATCGTCGGCAAAAGTAGCGACCATGTTTCCTGTTGTTGTCGGAGGTCCGCCGTGAATAGTAGGTATAGAACTGGGCCCAGCACGCTACCCTGGGGAACACCTGAACCGATGGGGTATAAGGGTTATCTCACTGCCATATCTGACTTGGAAGTGCCGGTTGGTTAAGTACGACTTTAGGATTTCATAGAAGTCTGACGGTAGGATTTCCTTGATTTTACAGAGCAGCCCCTCATGCCATACCTTATCAAAGGCCTGAGTGACGTCCAAGAATACTGCAGCACAGTATTTCCTTTCTTCGAAATCTTTAGTGATTTTATCAACTACTCTGTGGACTTGTTCAATTGTTGCGTGGTTGTTTCGAAAACCAAACTGGTGGTCAGGTATGAGATGATTGTCCAGAAGTATTGGATATAATTTCTCTAGTATCATTTTTCGAACACCTTTGACAACACTGGCAGCAGACTAATAGGTCTGTATGATGCAGGTTGTTCTTTGGGTTTGCCTGGCTTAGGAATTAAGATTATCACAGCATTTTTCCACATATTGGGAAACTGTCGGAGCCTTAAAATTGCGTTGAATAAGTGCGTGATGAATTCATAGCCTTTCTGCGGTAGTTCTTTGAGGATATAGCCACTAATTAAATCCAGACCTGGGGCTTTGTGCGGGTTTACTTTACTGCGAATGGTGTTTTCAACTTGATTGGTTTTAAACTTTTTAATAGGCAGGCTCATTTGATACGGCATTTCTAGAATGTTTCGTATTTCTTCTGACGTATCTTGTTCCGCCGGGAACGGTTGGAATACATTAGCAAGATGTTGTGCAAAGGTAGACGCCTTCTCACTATCACTTTTGCCCAGCTATTATTAGTGGTACGAATTGGTGTATGGTGTTGTTTTGGTTGCTTTAGGTATCTTGTGGCTTTCCAAAGCGAGTAGTCGTCTGCTTCTAACGGTGACAGATGTTTTAAGTAAGCTTGTACATTCTGATTTTTATGTCCGAGATTAAATTTTAAGTTCGGCAGTAGCATGATTTAAAGCTCTTTTATCATTGGGGTGTCTAGCGGTTTGCCATATCCTACGTAGTCTACGCTTTTCTGCGATTTTTTGTTTGACTATAATAGGGCAGTTTAATGAGCTGATGTGTTGCTTGTTACGGGTTTGTTCAGGTGTAGCCTGTCGAGCTGCTTCTTGAATCACCTGATTAAAATGTGTCACTGTTGCATCTAGATCATTTGCGGATTTTAGTGGAATATCCATGAGCAAGGATTCTTCAATTAGGTCTCTAAAGAAATTCCAGTTTGTGTGTTTATTGGTGAGAGCTGGCATTCTCTCTTTGATTATTACTGGAGAGGTAGGCGTGTAAATAGCCGCTCTCGTGGTGCGGTGTGAAAACGTAGTACGACCCGTTTGGAACGGCAACCGAGAAGGCCCAAATCGTCCCTTAAACGGCCGTCGCGTAAGCGGATGGGGGCGGCTACCGATATCCACCAACGAATATTGCCAAATCGCTCACCTGAATCGGCTTCGGCTTCGTTGGCAATTCCAAAGTGGCCACCTCTGCGCTGCGGATCGGGTTTCTGCGGGGTGAAGACACGACCGAATTGGTCGCGCTGCGGATGGCGAGTTTCTTGCGGGTTGAGACACGACCAAGTTGGCCGAGCTGCGATGCGTGAATGTGCGGTGTTAAAACACGACCAAATTGGCCGCGTTGCGGATTGCGAATGTTGCCGGGCTTCGCGCCTGGCTTGGCGGTAGGTCTTTTTTCGGGCAATTTGCATTCGCCAGCACCTTTCATATCAAAAGGTGCCGCCGACGGCGTATGCAGACTTGTCGGCTGAGCAAAAGCCCATATGCCGTTTTGTGTGCGATGGCAAAACGTGCAGACATCACAGCCGCCATCATGCCGCCGCGATATAAGCGGTTCAAGGGCGAAAAGGCCGCCACACCAATTACATCTGTGCCCAAAGTCACTAGTAGTGGTGAACGATCAGTTGAGAGGTCAAGGCAAGATTTAATACTTAGTAAATTATAATCATCTTTCGGAAATTTCTGATTTTAGTTTTTAGGTGGTTATTTATGCGGTTTAAGGAATTTTTATCTATGGGAGATTGAGTCCTATGCCAGCGTGGAGCCGCGTTAGCTCGGCCGTCAAGACCATCGTTCCACCGTCTTCGAGCCGGCGCGGGTGAGTTCGAGTCTTGCTCAACCCACGGGTGTGTGTGTTGTCCTAGAATTAAGTGCATGTTAGTAGGCACAATATAAGCCCTTGAGGCTGCAGTGCCGGTAAGTGCGCTAAAAAAACTGCCAGCGTGCTCGGGCCCGTTTTTTCCCAATAAGTTTTTTAATTTGTAACTGTACCTTATCGAGTTTCTTTAAGCTTCTGTTTGTGGTGTGGTTTGGTAAGGTGCCTGTTTGAGTATGTCGATTAGTCTTACTAATGCTTCATATACTTCTTTGGGGGTTTTGAGACTAATATTTAGCTTAACTTTCTCTCCCACTTTTTCCCGATATTCTTCCCTGTTGGTGTACTTGTGTATTTTGGGGGCAATATTTCCATACACTATAGATGTATTAATCGTTGCAATTATTGGAGAGTGGTCTAAGGATAGATGAAAGCTGTATATAATATTTAAGTATGAAGACGAAATTCTCTTGGCGATGAAAAAGTCTAGGAGATCGGGTATTTTAGTGGGATCGAAGTAAATAAATTGGAGTGCCGGTCGATAAAAAGGAGTAATTTTGGTTTTAGATCAAATGTGCCAATTCTCTACCTTTGGTAGTTGTTAATCTAGAGCTTCAAAAGGTGTTTTTGCTATTATAGTCCCCTCCCGCTATGAACTTTGTTCCTGGAGTCTGAAAGAAGTCCTCAAATTGTTCTTTCTTTATGTTATGATGTGGGGGACGGTAAACGGCAGCTACTGTTAGCTCATAGGTCGTCATTTTTGCTTTGAGTAATGTGGCCTGTAGAAAGTCCTCGTCACATTTAATCATTTCATAGTGACCAATAGTGTTTCGTTTTAGAATTGCTGTTCCAGCTTGAGCAGCATTGTCAGGGTGATTGGTGTAATAGGTGAGGTATATGAAAATAGAATCTGTCTGTGAAGTGGGTTTCACTGTTGCAGTTGTGGTGAAGGAATACTTCCTGTTTGTGCCGCAGAAGGCCATTGAAAGTTAGCGAATTTTGGTGATTAGGTATTAGGTTTAAAGCCATGCTCTTTTGTTGTATTAACTGTTGAAACATCGCCTTAAATTCTTTCATAAATTTTTCTAGAATGTTTGCGATGTCTTTTCTATTTTGTTCTTGTTTGCTGGTTCCTCTTTGTTCTGCTGAATTTGGTTGTGTGGAGTTGCTTGTATCATGTCTGGGAGTAGAATTTGGAGAATTATTTTTGGCTGAAAATTGAGTCTGTTATTGGCGTTCTTTGGTTTATTTAGAAGAATTTGCAGCCTTTATAATTTGCAGGATGCAGACCTCCACATAGTGCACATTTTGCAGGTATGTCTTGTTTTGTACACTCGACATTTGTAATCCTCCACATTTGACACTGACTTGGTACAATATGCTTTGTATGATATTGTTGGCAGCGCATACATTGCGATATACCTCTATTGGATTTTGAAGTTTTTTTAATACCTTGTACACTATAAATATCTTTATTGTTGCTTGCGGGCTCTAAGTCAACGAAAAATAAATTTATAGGTTCCTTTGTTACTCGGTGTTTTGCATTGAGTATATTTCTGATTCTATGCGGTTTCTGAGCGAATTCTTCCGTAATTTCTTGTGTATCAGTTGCATGGAGTAGATATTTGATTACCACTCTAAATGCTAGCTCCTCTTTGGGTTGATACGTAATATTTATTTTCTCTCAGAAGTTTTACTAGTTTTCTGTATGCATCCGACCTACCACAAGTAATTTTTACTGTGTTATCAGTCATCGTTTTTGTACAGTACTGCTCATGTTCTGCGATTTTCCTAAATTTAATACCATTTTGTAAATTTAATTACCCCATAAACAAATATCGGAGGAGGTTTTGGGGGTCTTGGAGTTGTAGCTCAGGGGGCTGTGAAGTAGTAGTTTTTTCATTTTTACAGGTAGTTCAGCATATTTGTTGTATAATGGTATTGCATGGTTGGTCATGGAGTTTATTTTTCTTCTTTTAATAGTTCTAGTAGTTTTATTTTTTTGTCATGGGTTGGCATTCTCTTTTTGGTTATTTCTCCATCTAGGCTTTTCATAGCTTTTCCATCTTGTTCGTCGTCACTTGTTTGACCTCTGGTTGGAAGTACTAGGTATTTGATTTGCACATTATTGTTGATATATATGCTGTTGGTAACTGGTATTGCTCATAGGTTGACTCGTTTGAAAATTGTACAATTGGGGAAATTGTGTATTTACCACTGGTACACTCTATATATTATTATTATTGAATGGTACGCCTAGTAACATATTGTTGTTTGGAACGTTAGGTTGATTATAAAGAAATCCAGGACTGTTAAATTCTGCCAACATATTTGTTATAAATTTGTTTTTTCCTTTACTTTGCTGGTTTATCACTGTTATCGAACAATACACGTTAGCATGTTTATTTGTTATCATATATTTACATTGACCGAAGTCGGCTATCACGCAACTTGTTTATCGAAATTAAACAAGAATACTTACAGTTTTTGATTTACATATGAAATGAAACTCTCGTGTCCTATTTTGTTTGCACAATACTTGCACTTCTTTAAGCAATAGTTTAATCGCGTTTAATTTAACTTTTACTAAACTACAGTTTACCACAGTTTACCACGTGCTAACACAGGTAAAGGCGTATGGAGTGATTTTATGAACTACAGATCGGAAAGCTATTAAGAATAGGGGAACGGGTTGATCCTACCTTTATTGATGCTTGCATTCAACTCTTTTAGATATTAACTCATTATCTGGTTCATCTTTTCCACCATGCCGTCTAAGTGCAAATTAAAATCGGTTATTAGTCTTAATATTACCCAATAACCGAGAAAAGGTATTATTGATCCAAATAGATCTTCAAGAGTACCTCAAAGTTTTTTTTAATTTTTAATAACAGCAATCAGAAATTACATATTCTATAAAGCTATTTGGCTAACTTAGAATTTATTTATTATACTAAAATCACTAGTGTCCTGATGAGGTCTTCTTCAGTAATCAGACCCATGCTACCTTACTTCAGGTCTATTGGCCAGTGCCGTTTTAGTCGCCTGTTGCTCCGATCTAGCAATAGTGGTTGTATGAGGGGGTTTATGTGAGTTGCTAGTCTGCTGTGGTGTTTATTACTTCTCTCTTGAATGATGTCCGTGATGAATGGTATTCGTATGTCTTGATGGAGCGTTTGGTTACTCACATACCATTGCTCTGATGATTTTGGATTGCGATCTTTGGATTACAGCAGTGTTTGATTTTCTGGTACATCCCCATGGTTAGATTTCAAATGTCCATATACGCTTGATAACAACTTTATATAATAGAATTTTATTCTCTAGTGACAGCTTGGTTCTTCTTCCAAAAAGCCAATATAATTCTTTAAAACGTAAGTTCATTTGTTTTCTTTTCTTCTGCATGTGTTCCTTCCATGTGAGTTTCGATCTAGATGAATTCCAAGGTATTTTACACTTGATGATACCGGGAGCTGTATATTGTTGATGGTGACTCGTGGACATTGTTGTTTCCGTAAGTTGAAAGTTACTTGTAGAGACTTTGTTTCTTTAATTTTAACCTTCCATTTATCTAGCCATTGTTGAAATAGGTTAAGGTAGACTTGTAGGCGTGCCGATGCTATTAGGGGATTGTCATTTACAACCATAATAACTGTGTCGTCAGCATTCCTGTGATTGTGGGAAGATCGAATGTGTATATCAGAAAGGAAGGTCCAAGGACCTACCAACCCTGCTTTAATTGGGTGGAAATAATTTTCTCCATTTTTGTTCTAAATTTTCTGTTTTCAAGGTATGATTTTATCAATTATAGTAAGGCTCCAGGATGCGGATTTTGTATAACAGACCTGCATGCCAGACCGTGTCAAAGGCCTAACATCGAGGAACGCTGTTATACAGTATTTTTATTGCCAGAGATTCTTGAATGTGTTACTATCCGATGACACTGTTGTGTAGAGGTCTCTGCTGAAACCCAAATTGATGGTCTGGGATTACATCTTGCAGAGTGTAATATGATGTAGTAGTAGTTGCTCTAGTAGTTTTGATATCGTTGATAACAAACTTATCGGTTATACGAAGTTACATTGTTTGGGTTTTTCTGGGTTTTGGTATTAAAATTATCTCTGATAATTTCAGTCCTTGTGGCCAGTAGTATAAATATATATGTAAACATAACTAGTCCTTTCTTGGGAAGTTCTTTGAGCATCCTGGGAGTAACTTGGTCTATTCCTGGAGCTTTTTTATTGTTCAAGAAAGATATTTCTTT
Organism: Sinelater perroti; assembly: GCA_036346155.1. Lineage (NCBI taxonomy): Eukaryota > Metazoa > Arthropoda > Insecta > Coleoptera > Elateridae > Sinelater > Sinelater perroti. The sequence goes on from JARFIY010000344.1 coordinate 3,119,715, forward strand.
CTGTACTTCTTTAGGGGTGAAGAGGTGTATACCACGCGCAGATGCATCTAGGGTGCTGTCATTTAGGAAATTCAGAACGTCTCTGTCTGGTGTATCGTTATTTGGAGTAAATACTGTTGCCAAGTGTTCTGCAAAGAGGTTTGCTTTTTCTTGATTGGATTTGGCCCATGGCCCGACAAATGGGGATTCAAGACGTATTGGTGGTATTGCTGTAATTGGTTTTCTTGAGGTTTTAATTGGTTTCCAAATACTATTGTCATGTCTACTAAGGTTAGTGATATAATCTGAGAAACTGTTATCTCGAAGTTCTCTTAGTTTTAGTTTGAGTTTATTGCTTAAGTGATTATATTGCGTTTTATCTGCTGGGGGATGACTTCGTTGCCATACCTTTCTGGCTTTTCTTTTCAAGGTAATAAGTTTTTTAATTTCAAGCGGTATATTATCAACGGTTCTTTGTGAGTATAAATTTGGTGTAGCTTGTTTGGCAGTTTGTTGTATAGTTGAGATTAACTTGTTGACTTCTTCTTCTAGTTCAGTAGGTGTTTTTAATCTTGTTTTCAAATTAATTTTTGCTGTTGTCTCGTTCCTATATATGTCCCAGTTTGTTTTTGTTGTGCATAATTTTGGTGCACGTTTTATTTTTTTAACCGTTGAACTAACCGTCGCTATGATATGTGTGTGGTCAGAAGATAAGTCGTAATTGGGTACTGCTTGTGTGTAATGTGTCGAAATGCCGCTAGTCACAAAAAAGTCGAGGAAATCTGGAACTTTGTTCGGATCAGTAGGCCAATATGGGGGGTTCCGGTTGATAAAAATGAATAGTTCCTGTTATTCAGTACCTTTAATAGTTCTCTTCCTTTAGTTGTAGTATTTCTGGAACTCCATAAGGTCTTTTTACTATTAAAATTTCCTCCTGCTATGAATGTGTGACCTAGTGTACCAAAAAACTCTTAGAAGTCTTCTACTTTCAGGTTATGACGAAAGGGACAGTATACTGCGGTGAGTGTTAGATCGTATGGAAGTAAATGTACTTAAATGCTAGTTGTTTGTAGATAGGATTTTTCAAATTTTTGGAGTTCACAGTAGCTAATTGATGTTTTGATTAGTTCGAGCATGGGCAGAGTTATCAAGGTGTATCGTATGGTAGTATGGAGCAATATTTCTAATTCTTCTTTGCGTTGAGCTAGCCCATTTGCGTTCCACAAAGCAATTCTAAGAAATGTAGCCATTACTTAATCTTATTTTGTTGTATTAATTGGCTAAACATGGTTTTAAATTATCATAAGAATTTATTTAGGATGGTATTGGGACTTTTATTTTCTGATAATAAAGCGTCTTGACTTTTGTGACTTGTGCGTACTCGGTTCTGGCCAGAAAATGGGGTTGGACATGTAATTGTTTTTGGCCGATGATTGGGGAAAGCCTGCTTTTTTGGTAGTTGCTAGTTTTGTATAGGTTATAATAATATTCACAACCTCTATAATTTGCTGGATCTGACCCACCGCACAGGGCACATTTTGCTGGAGTTTCTTTGATTTTACTACAACTTGTAGTATTATGAGGACCTCCACATTTTACACATACATACGGTCTGTTGCAGTATGACTTGGTGCAACCGTACAACTGACATCTCGTACATTGAGGAATGTTCTTACCTTTTCTTGGTGGTTCAATTAGCACCATGTGGTTTTGTAGATTTTGTATTTCATAAACTTTCTTATTATTTCCAGCCGGTTCCAAATCTACGAAAAACATGATTAGAGGTTCCTTAGTTTGCTGTGTTTGACATTCATAATATTTCTTACTTTATGTCCTTTATTATTCAGTTCTTCCTTAATTTCTTCTGTATTTACGGTATGATGTATGTGTTTTAGGACTACTTTGTACGCTCTTTCTTCTTTTGGTTGATATGTGTGGTATACTATATTATGTGTTTTCAAAAATTGTACTAATGATTTATACATCTTTGGATTGATTGCATTGATTTTTACAGAATTGTTCGCCATGCATTTTGTGCCGTATTGTTCATCTTCTATTATATTTCTTAGTTTCTTTATCATGTCCGGAAAATTAATTACTCCATATATGAATATTGGTAGGGATTTAGGAGTTTTTTCATTAGTGTTATTTTCTTTATTAGTGTACATTGTCTCATCTTCGCCAGTGTTGTTGAGAGAACTATATGTGTTATCTAAATTAATTCCTCCTGTTGCGTTTTTATCGATATAAATTTTCCTTCTTTTTACACTTTTAACCACTTGCAATGGAGTCTCTTTATTACACGTAATATTCTCCGTTTCTACATTACTTGTTGAAACCATATGTAAGATTTGATGTCAGCTGTGTGGTTGCTGTATTGTTTGTTTATATTGTTCTTGATTTGGGGGAAATGCAAATGTGTAATGATTATTTGTTGACTGACCTGGGTATTGCTGCGACTGATACATTGATGGATGGATTTGCATTTGTGAGGGCGGGATAGGAGTCGTTTGCAACTGAGACATTTGTGGTTGATATACTAGCATTTGTGAAAATTGTTGCATATTTTGTGATAAATCGCCCTGTATAAAGTTTGATGGTTGCACATTGTTTACTTGTCCGATAACGTTCCGTTTTTAAAACAGATTGTTTATCACTGTTTGCACTATCATGCATTGAACGTAGGCCAACTACATCACGCGTTCCGTCTGCTTGCTCGGTGCACTAGTACGATTGTCTAAAGATTTAACTTTATTTTTAGTTCGAGCCTGAACTAGGAGCTGCTATCAGCGGCCTCGCCGCATGGCCGCGGCTGCGACTGCGGCCGCACTATGCGTTCGGTATTTTGAAAATAAACTTGTAAATTATTTACAGTTTTGGATTTGTATAGGAATTAAACCCCCGTGTCCTATTTTGTTTGCACAAAATTTGCACATATTTAAACAGTAGTTTAATCGCGTTTAATTAAACTTTTATTAGCACCGTGATTTACCATGTGTAGACACAGGTAAAGGCAGGACCATACTTACCTCAAAGTTGTGGAAAAACTTCATGATTAATGTTTCAGCGATCGTAGCTACGATATTTTCGTTACGGTTGTTAGTCTTTATACATAGATTAGGAATCTCATCTGCTACTCTCTGCATTGGGTTATTTACATTATATTGTTTTATAAGTGTTTTCACTTTTTAAATGGACAGTTTCCAACGCACATAAATTATATATTCGGTATATATTCCTTTATATCTTTACAGTTCATCCAAAAGAACTGCTCTCAAAACTTTAGCAACCTTTCTTGATTCCAAAGTGTCTTTCTAAAACCCCATGAAGCAGGTGATATAGAATGTTTGTTACCACCTACGACTTGTATTTGGTGTTATCGAAGTTCTCCAAATTACTTTTCAGAAGACCATGCTCTAATTTCGAAGCATTAAAGCAAAAATTTAATGAGCTGATTTTTCCTTGGTGATCTTGTCCTTTGGGGCTTTTATTTTAACGCAAATTTTAATCTTTTTGTTCACATCGTAGCTCTTACGTTAATCACCAGCTATCTATCACTGTAGTTTTGGGTAATTTGTAAGCCGACTGCTCTGCCTAAAGCAGTGGTCTTTTTTACATAGAGTGTTCGTTGCGGTAACTAATTCCAGCTTGATATATACCAAAACCATACATATATAGACGCTCAAGTCATCTGGCCTGTTGACCTTCCACTATTCGAAATTGCAGTAGCCATTTTAAGGCAGTATAGCCCGTCCTGAGAGAACCCACCTATGGAATTTTAATTAATTGGAAGCTCTCTGACAAACATCTGTTCAGATATATTCACGTTTCTTTTCGGCTAACTTAATATTGGAAAATCCCAAGAAAAACCGTTTAGTGAACTTCGCGTGCATTTCTTGGGACGGATTGATTTTGAACTGCTGTGTTTGGGTCGATTGGTATGCGATGTTTTGATACCATATGACTTAAGTACTTCAAGTCTTTTCGGAAGGTATAACACTCTTGGGGCTCAGTTTCAGGTTAGAATTTCGCACTTGCTGAAAGACTTTTTCATGATTATGTTTCTCAATAACTTTACCTTTTAACAAGGTTTCCACAAGGTTTTACAACACCCTGCGGCTCTATTTCGACTTGTCAATAAGCGCTTTTAAGGTTCAGTCTAGAAAGCCATTGCAGATAGGATATCCAACATGTCGATTCTGGGAAAAAGGTAGTTATTCTTTTCAATGAACGCAGAATTGTGTTTAACCGTCTTTTTTCTTGACGCATGGTGGTTTAATGACTGTTGTGTTTTTCCATGGCAGTAATATTTTTTCTGATTTCCCATTAGAAGAAGTCTTTGGGTTTGCCATATCGCTTAAGTATTTACGATATTAATTCTGCAGGTCAGAGCCTTTGGTACATATTTTTATCTTGGTCAACTGCAAAGATGCCTTAATATTCAGATAATCACTTTATTTATTATATATAATTTGGACTTGTTGGAATAGGATCTCTTCATTGTCAATTTTTAGGTCTATCGTAGCTTTAAGATTCTTCAAAGGTCTCTCTTTAAAATAAAGTTATTTAAATTTCCAGATTATATCAGATGATTTAGGCTGTATTTACCAAAGATGACGATTACCACAGCTTCCACATACATATATGGTTATAATGCCTCCTGTAATAGCATAATAACGTGCCGTTGTTGGGAATGTGTGGATGTCCTCCTATATGGCTTCGGGATGTACAATAATTTTCAATATATCCGTATCATCAAATAATAGAATGGTTAGCATAGTCAGTATGTGAAATTAATATGGATTACATGGGATTTGTTTTTAAGGGCAACAATTGTCCATTTCTTTTAACTTGGGTTGCGTAATAGCTCTCTCATCGTGCCTTTTATTTGCTCTTTATAGCTCTTCTTTGATGCGGTACTGTCTTCGCGATGTTTGTTTTCCGGTTGTTTAGGTATTTTTAGCGGACATGGAAACGGGGGGACCCCAAAACAAATTTAGAATCGCAATTTTATGTTTGGCTGCATTTTGTTTGGACAGGTGGAAGGCGCCGATCCGAATTCGCCTGTTGGTTCGAGGCCATTTATTCATTGTTCGCTACAAATGTTCGATGCCGACGGTTTCCTTTGGTGGATCTGGCGTTTGTGCGGCTCAGTTTTGTTTCATTTAATTTATTTATAGTTCTGGATCGATAGCTCAAGCCTGTTATGTTAAAAACCAAGTCTGTACTCCCAAATTTCAGGAAAATGGAGATTTGCATTGTCTTACCGTGTGTAATCTTTAAGAAGATTATCTGTTGATTATCTTGGCAACTTCAAACTGCTTGCGATACATAAACCAAAGTGTTGTTCTATTAAAAGTGAGAACTTTTATTTTTATTTGTCATATTATTTTATAATACCAATGACCCCTTATTAATATCAGATAATTGATTTTAAAGGTACCTAAAGGTTTATACAACTGTCTGCTGTTTTCACTTATATGATTTTGAAATCCTCCGTTATTTCTTCTTCTTCTTCTACTATTTTTATTATTTTTTCACCTATACTTTTAGAATTCCTTGTAGTCTTTGGCTTGGTTTTTTTAAATATTCGCTCAATACCTACCCCCTCCTTTGCCTATTAAGGTCTATCGAGTATTTTCTAAGGAACAATTTTCGTTCCTGTTGTTTCCAAATCTTGCTCTTCTAATTTATTTTTTAGATTTTCAACTTTTAGCTTAAGCACTTTATGCTTCTCAAAGCAATTTATTTAAACTTAGACTTTTTCGAGTTGTGATGACTCCCATATCTGACATAAATTGATTACTGAGTTCAAATTTTTGTTTCAAGTCACCTATTAGTTAACGGTACACGATAAATTTGAGAAATAAATTACACTTTCATTCCTTGTGACTTTGTGTTTAGATACATTTTGAAGAATCTAATTCAGGCCAACAATCGAAATTGAATATCTATTTTATTATGCATTTGGCCAAATTATAGCACTGACCTTTTTTGCTTCGGGTTTTCCATCCAACGTGGTAGTATGGGTTTCCTGGAGTAATTGTCAAACACCGTTTATAAGTCCTTCGGTATGTCTATTGATGTCTCTTGATAACCTTGCTTGTGATGGATAGCAGACTAATGGATTTTTAAGATGACGGTTTTTGAATCATTATGATTTCGGCGTACTTACAGTTTGTAGAGAACTATGATAACTTTAACTTCATATCCTTCTGTTCTTCAGCGTTGGGTTTAGGAGTCTGTATTCTCTTGCCCCCACTTTTTCCATTTTATCTATCTCTTGTTAAAATTTTTAATTCATTCATCGTCTTTCCTCTTTCTTCCCTATTTCGGTAATTTGTCCTATCTACGTTTTTTCTTGCTTCAAGTACTTTTCCAAACAATATTTCAGTATCCATGTTATTGGTTTTCGTTTTAGTACTTCTCTAATTTCATCATTTCGTATTCTATCCCATTTTGTTTTATTTGCTATGCCTCTTAAATGTTTCCACTCTATGGCTGCTATTCGGCCCTCATGTTTTGCTAGTAACGTCCAATTTTTGCTGGCATATAAGACTGTTGGTTTATCTCTCTTTTTCTTACTATTGATCTGTTTAATGCATAGTGTATTCTATTTTCTTTACTTATTGGATTTGTTTATTCTGCTTCTATCTTTCCATTTCCTCTAATTGTGGTTGTTAGATATTCATATGTGTAACTCTTTCCGAATTAGCTCCATTGCATTTTAATTCTCAGTTTTGGCATTTTCTTTCTTTTTAATTTCTTATCATTGTTTTAGTTTTACTAATTTTCTACTCCATTTTCATTATTTCAATTTCTTTTGCCCATAAATTTATCAAACTTTGCAATTTTCTACCTGTGTCTGAAAACAAACGCGTAAAATTGTTTGGGACGCGGAGAGAGATGATTCGGGTGTCTGATCCTGTACTCTTCTGCAGCTGCAGATGAATTATCGTTGCAATAGCCGTACAAGAAAACTATATTAGGAAGTTTGAAAACTGGTATGCCATTTTACAAAATTAATTAAAAAATCCTAATTAAATTGAACCTTTCTATCATGGACGACAGACAATAAAAATCAAACTAAACATCCTTAGTAACCATAGTATCAGGTAAAATAATGACCAGTCACAAGGAAGAAGAAGAGCTGAAATGACCAAGCATCTTGTCGATTCCTGCCGTTTTCCATTTTTTTTTAAATTTTGAATTCCTTGTCTGACTTCTAATCTTGAAGGTGTTCCTCTGGTACTTTTCCAGCTCTTACTCCGGGTTCCTGTTCTTGATCTTGTTCCTCTTTAACTGGTTCTTTTATTTGGGTTAGCATTTCTGTGAAGTATTCTTTCTATCGTTCAATTTATTCATATTTTTTGTTTAGGAGCTGTCCTTTGTTCCTTATCGGTCTATTACTTAGAGGGTCTCCTTCGTGATAGTATTTTAGTTATGTTGTATACTTTTGTATTGCCTTCTTTTACTGCCTTTTCGTCTTTCTTTGCTAATTATTTCTTCCATCTTCTTCGGTCTGTTTTACGTTTCGTTTGACTTCTTGATCTTTGAGTTTGTATTGGGTCTGGTATTTAAGTTTTGTCTCGATGTTTGTGGAGACATTTTTACTTTGATGTTTCTTTTTTCTATTTTCTTCCAGGTTGGTTCTGTCATTCAGTCTTTTCTTTTCGTGTTCCTGAATCCCAATACCCTTTTTGCTATTGTGTTATATGATCTTTAATTTCTTAGTGTTCTTCTATGCTTGCTTCTTCTAGGTCTTGTAATTCTTGAACTCTGTTTCTTAGTTGAATTCTGAGTCTTTTAGCTTGTTTAGGTCATATTTTTTATCTTGTTGTGCAAATTTCTGTTGCTTTGATTTTAATTCTTATGCTCGCTATGATTAGGTGGTGGTCGCTGCTTTTGTTAGCTCATCTCTTGTTTTTTTACGTCTAACAGCGAGCTTTTATATCTTTTTGTATGACAAAATTGTCGATCTGGTTCTGTGTTCTCTGATCTGGAGAGATTCATGACATTTTGCGGATTTCTTTGTCTGAAGTAACGCCCCTCCTATTACCATTTTATTTTCGGCGCACCGGTCTATGAGAAATTCTCCATTTTCGTTTTTATCGCTTAAACTCTGTTTGGCCATTGTTTGTTCTAGCTCTGAGTTATCATTACCCACTTGTGCATTTAGACCTCCTATTACCAGAATGATGTCTTTCTTTTTTATTTTATTTATTGTGTTTTGTAGTTAGGCATAGAATTGTTGTTTGGTTTCAAAGTCTGCCATGTTTGTAGGTGCATAACACTGTATTATGCTAATATTCCTTATTAGCCCTTGTAGTCGGGCTGTTATGATTCTCTTTGATATTGGGTTGCACCCTATCAAACATCTTGCTATTTCTCGGTTAATAATCATACTCCGTATAAGTGTTCTTTGTTTTCGTTTGATTTTTCAGAATAGAGGAATATCAAGCCATTGAGGGTTTCAGCCCTTCGAACTCGTTCCACCCGACTTCGCTAATACATAATATATCTAGTTTGTACCCATTTATCTCTGCAGTTGCCTGATGTAGTTTCTCTGTTTGTAGTAGTGTGCAAACATTCCAAAATCTGATTCAGTATTTCTTTTTTAGGCCAAAAGTCGTCAACTATTTGTCCGTCCGGCTGCTTCTTTTAGTTTCAAGTGACAATATAGGTATTTAAGGGGTTAGCAGTTTCTTGGCCCACGCCTCCGATTACCATGGTGGGGCTGCTACTTTAGGATATTTCTTTTCTTCCTCAGTGGTAGGTACCGTTATTCCACCGATGTTCGGTCGCCATTTTCTCGTCAGTGTTAATAGGGGGCACCGGGTAAAGGTTGAGATTGGCATTTAATTGTGAGAGGCTGATGTATTGCGCGCTACTAGCTCTTACCCTCCAATTAGAAGGAAGGGACAAAGCATAATTTATTAAATATTTGCTTGGTGATAAAAATTGTGTACGTTAATTTGGATTTGTACAATAATAGGCACTTTTTGGAATTCCCTAATTTTTTGGCTTAATTGTAGTTTAATTTGACGCACTTTATTAGTTATTTTTAAATTAAAAAGTATAAAATGTGGATTTTTCCAAATTAAAAAAACACGTTAAATTCGGAAGAATGATATAAGTGGTTTATTGAAAATATGCTCCATCTTTCGGGTAATTTGTGGCTACCACGCTAGTAAAAATCTTCTCCTTTTGCCGCGAACCATCCATCGATCTATTTTTCCACATCTTTGAACGAACCAAAGCGCTACTCAGCAAGTGCGTGGCCCATCGATGCAAACAAGTGGTAATTGGAAAGTGCAAAGTCTGGTGAGTAAGCCGCATGGAGTAGCACTTCCCAGTTGAATGCTTCCAACTCGTCAAGAACCGGTTTTGCTGTATGTGATGGAGCATTGTCATAGAGGAAAATGATTTTGTGTTTCTTTTTCAATATACTGGTCGTTTTGCAAGTAGCGAACGGTTCAAATCGATCAATTGTTGTTGGTAGCGTTTCGCCAGGCTTATAATAGACCACACCTTTCTGGTCCCACCAAATACAGAACATCGTTTTCCTGCCAAAGCGATTCAATCTTGCGGTTGATGGATGATGTCCCTCGGTTTATCCATGATTTTTTGCGCTTGGGTTTATCAAAATATATCCACTTTTCATCCCCAGTAACGATACGATGCAAAAACGACTTTCTTTTGTATCGTTTGAGCAAACTTTCAGATGTGTTTTTGCGCCTTTCCATCTGCCACTCGTTCAGCTCATGTGGTATCGATCTGCTGACCTTCTGAATCTTTCCTATCTCTCGTAGGTGATTGGAAACAGCTTGCAGTTCCACATCGTCGTACTTTTTGGCGGTTTCCGTGTTCCTTGTCTGTAACATTGAAATCACCACTTTTGAAACGCCGAAACCATCGTTCACATGTATCTAGCGACAGAAGAAGTTTAGCATAAGCTTTTCAAAGTATTCGTTATGATTCAGCAGCAGTTTTCTTCAAATGAAAACAAAAAATTAATTCTGTCCGCGAATGCTTTTTATTTGGCACAAATTTCGACAAATTGAACATGGCAAAACAATACTATGCAAACACTTCTCCAACTTATTACTTGTGTGCGTCGACTCTTGTTGGCGGCACAACAAAATGGCATATACATCAAATTTTTGTACTCCACACTGCATTGGCGCACCATCTGTTGCCTCAAATCCGCACTTCATACCTGTACACCTGATTCGTAATTTTAAATAGCCGTGACAGAAATGCAGTGCAGTATTGCACGTCATTTGCAATGTTCACTTGTATTCCATATAATCTACCATGTAGTGGTTCCTTTACTTTTCGTATTACGTCAAAATTACATGGAAGGAGATTCAGAGAGTATGGTGAATGCTCCACTACTTCCCATTTCCATTCTGCTGCATATAGCTTTGCGTTGTCGTGGAGAATGATTGCACTGTCCAAAAGATCAGGACGTTTCTCTCTTCTCAGCAAAAAGTTTCTATAGCAAGCTGCAAAATCCTGTAGATGCTGTGCTTCTTGATGCTACTTTCTCTTTCTAACTCAAGCAGCCTTCATCGTCTGTCGGTCTCCATTAGGTAATGGATTACTGCACACTCACAGGTTGTTTTGCTTGTTGCAGGTCGCTGATTGCTTCGCGTCCTTGCTGAAACCCTTCTACCCACCTCCCGACTGTTTGATATGAAAGAGTGTTCGCGCTAATCTCCAATTACTTTTATTTGAATTTTAAATGAGAACCGGCCGTATTTCGCTCCCTCTGTATACGCGTTTTAGTTTTGATTTGAGATAGCGACGGCAAATTTGCCCGACCACACGGAGCGCTGATATATAAAGCAGCGGCCTTTGCTGGCTGTTGGCTCTTTCGCTCGCCTCGTTTTGAATTTTTGAGTTGTGATGGTTTAGAAAGCGGGCGACCGGCTTTAAATTTTCCGTGTCCGAGCCCGTTTTGACCGAGAGTTCGCCGGCGTGTTTTGTTTGGCGACAAGAGTTTCCAAATCCCGGTGGCAGTTTTGTTGAAGGCTATTTTATTGCTGAATTCGATATTTTGCCGACCAGATTAACGTCTTCTCGAAGGTCGTTTCGTTTCCCGATTGAATTTCGGGAGTTGAAATTTTGCCGGTGAGAAAACTCGGTCCGATTTCCTTTGTATCTGACCCGGCGATGAATCAAGAAGGAACCTTGTTGCACCAGCAAAGACGCTACCGATCGACTCCGCTGTGAAGATCTTTTCACCCACATTCTTATTTCCTCTTACTAGATCCCCCAAGATTACAGCGCAGGGAACCGATTTATGCAGGACAGCACCGCTTCAAAAAGGTTAGCATTTCAGCTTTGGCTTTTCTTTGAAGTTCCTTTGTTTAAATTTAAAATTACTATACTTTTTGACCGTGACAAAGAGCATTATTTCTAATAGCTTCTACCAGCTCTCTGTGGCATTCTCTGGCATTTCTGTTATGGACAACGGCTCTTTTCATATACGAACGTTGTTGTACTTAGGTCACATCCATCTTGCACGGCAGTAGATCGACAACTGATTTAACATTGCTCTTTGTAGAATTACACAGCCATTTTCTGACTACCTTTAAAAAATAGTTGCAATGACACACCTTAACTCTCGTATATTATTAGTTGGAAGAAGAGCTTCACATAAAATGGTGTTAAAGTGGGAGGGACTTACAGACCAATGTTCATGTCATACAGTCAATTTGTGAGCACTGAGGAACAAAAACAAACAAAATGGTGCAGCATAAATATTTGAGTTGTTTATTTAACTTTTCGCTCTGGTCTATGAACTTTCTCAACAATCTTAAGAAGATTACAGTTTTATCTAGAGCACTTCTTGTCTAAAATACTTGCGTGATTTTGTATCGTTTTCTTTTTGTAGTGCCAATCAAAAAATCTGAAAATGCTAATAATCTCAGCTACAATCACATGCGAGAAGAATAAATTTTTATAATCTCAGCTAATGTGCGAACAAACAAGTTTAGTTTCAACTAAAACCAGTAACCGCAGATAATTATCTACAGTATAATGTATCAAAACAATAGTAGCACTTGGAACACTAGTGCTGTCGAACGATAATACATCAATGTGCTGATACTTAACCGTGAAGTGCTTTAAATGTTCTAGATAAAGAAGCCCCTGCAGGAATTCGAGAAGGGCCTATGGAGGTGCGAGATTCAAATGATGTACAGGAACGTGACGGGTAGTTTTATTCGCGTGGGACGCGAAAGTCCAAGTAAGTCCAATTCAATAGTTTAGATCCAGTTCCTTATTCTTTATCTTAATTAATTACAGTAGGTCTATATGTATGTCCAACCACCCGTTTGTATGTCTGTTTATGTCTATTAACACTTCAGTTTTGCAAGGCCTACTAAAACTTGGTGGTTTTATCAGAATATTTGATTAAGTTGCTGTTTTTCTGATAACTAAGCTACATTCTGCAGGTGTTATAAAAATTATTTAGAATTACATAATTAATAAAAGGAAGTAATCTTTTACATATATATGAACTGGCGAGTAAGGTGGCAAACAGATGTTTGAATAGTCGACAAGATCAGTACGGATGTAATCTGTGCTACCTTTTACTCCTTGACAGTACTCAATCTAGGATACAAAGTATAAGATGTGTAAACATTTACACGTTATACATTTGCAATTTATTAAAAGTAAGAGAATTTTGTTGTTGTTTTGTTATCATATATTAGTGTTATTTAGGTGATAACACTACAAAAGTCTGTTAAATATTTTTTTTAATAGTCAATGGGATTGCAATCGAAGCTGGGGAGTGACTACAAGTCGGAGGCCAGTGGTAATACATTGTTGTATAACCAAGCCTGGGTCTTCCTTGTCACATACTCCCACCCAGCAGCCACCTCCTCTATTTATGACTTGACAGCTGTTTCTAGTACGTTGATACAGCTATCGGTGATTACTTTCAGATCTTCCTCAAAGAACTAGGAAACTTTGTATGCATGACGCTAGACAATTCAGAGGCGTCTTGGCAGATCTAGCAGCCTTTTGGAAATTTATCTTCCTGTCGTAGATGAAGTTCTTTTCTCCCGAAAAAAATCTCAGATGTAGTTTAACTGTACTTGGGCCTTTAACTTCCTGTCTTCTTATTTTTCTCAGTTAACAGTTGGCGGTTCCTTAGGACAGAAGACAGTGCAGATCCTGATACACTGATATGCTGCCCGTCGACAATGCCACGCCCATTGTTTTCCATATCAGTCATGCTCCATCCAAAATACATATCGATATTTTCTTTTAATTTGCGTACGAATTCTGGTGGTCAGATTTCCTGTATTTCTTGACTACATCGTAGCTTAAATCTTGTAATCAAACCACGCAATAATATCTATCGACGATTTTCCAGTGCGAAGGAATTAGAATATAGCGGTCGTATTCTCAGTTCATTTTTTCTGCATTACAATCTAAAAAATAATAATTTATTTTGACAACCCTGTACTTAACTCAATAATATTGATTGTTTAGTATTAAAAGTATTAAAAAACACCACAATATAGTAATTGTAAACAAGATTATCAAGTCCATTGTGTATAGTTATTATTTTGATGATGAGCTCATTATTGAATGCGACTTATTTTGTGTAGTGGCAAAGTATAAAACTGAACATGGCTTATGCTAATTGCTTAGAAAAGTCTCAAATGCTAAACGTGCAAATTACTGTTCCAATTTTAAAATCTTACCCTTTTTGTGCATAAGGCACTAAGAAAATTTATGAATTATTCCGAGGAATAAAATATACGATTTTCATAGGCCCAATAATGATTACCAAGCAATCCTCATTCCTTCACTACGAGAAAGAGAAACACTTGACACCTAGAAAAAATAATAAGTCTTAAACAAAGTACGGTGGTGTAAGGGGTGATGACGCCTGAACATCTAGCCAACCTCACCTGCACGTGGTTCACCCTACTAGAAGTTGTCGAGGCTCTGGCGACCCAGTGCTGGTGGGCATAAAACGGCCCCTCGTCCTCAGAGGCAAAAAATAGGTAGACGAGACTGGCTACATGGAACATTAAGACAATAACAGGTAAAGAAGAAGAACTAACTGAAGAAATGCAAAAATACAGGCTGAATATTCTCAGACTAAGTGAAATCAGAGTAAAAGATGAGGAGGAAAAACTACTAGGCAGACATCATACATTAAAATGCTCAAGCATACCAGAAGGCAGAAAAAAAGAAGATGTCGGAGTAGTATTAAAAGAAGACCTTAACAATAAAGTAAGAAAGTGGGAAGCAGTCAACAGTAGAATAATAACCATTCGTCGAGAAACTTTAGTTCTACCAAACATTTCAAAATGAAGTAGATAAAGCAAGAGATGATAGGGCCATCTTAAATGTTATCGGAGACTGGAACGCAAGAACAGGCAATGACGTAAATAGAACGATAGAGAGATGCAAAGCGGCAGAGAATGATCAATTTTGCATTGACAACCAATTTTTTATAGAAAACTCGGTCTATGATCATAATCAAATTCACAAAATAACATTTAGGCCAGAAGAAAGAAATGAAGAAAGTGCAATCGATTACATAACTTATAATAAAGAAAACAGAAAAAATGTTACAGATGTACATATAGTAAGAGGGACGGAAATGAATATAGATCATATACTACCAATCGTCGACACAAACATCAATAAACCTAAGAAGCAAACATGCAAAGTGTACGAAAAGCTGAATATACACAAACTAAAAGAAGACGCACAAATAGCATACATAACAAACACACGGAAGAGATTGTCAAGGGCCGAGGAAGAAGATAAAAATGGCTGCATTGATTGGGATATCACAAGAACATGAAACTGATATATGTAGATGATATCCTCATAATAACAAACTCTCAACAAAAATTACAAGAAGCAATAAACGCGTAGACACAACAAATATAAGCGAAAGGGATGGAGATAAATATATCGAAAAGTAAGATAATGAGAATAACAAACAAAGAACAGTGAAAGAGGATATTAGAATTCACTGCAAGAAACAGTACTAGAAGTAGTAGAAGAGTATGAATCAAGTAACTGAACGAACGACACCGAAATCAGTAATCGAATTAAGAAAGCAACCAACGCCTATTACCAAATAAACAACACCATAGTAGAAAAAAGAGAAACTGAAAATAAAGTGAAAATCCAAATATATAGTGCAGTATATGTACCTATCCTAACAAATGGAGCAGAAAGCTGGAGTATGGTGGAGAAACACAAAAGCCGTATACAAGTGCAGAAATAAAAATTTTTAAGAAAAGTGGTCAACAAAACAAGAAGAAGTAGAGTAAAAACTAAAATCAGAGATAAAGTGGAGCAAATACCACTAAATAAAAGAATAGAAAACAGGCATTTGGGTTGATACGGACATGTGCTTAGAATGGATGCAGAAAGAATTTCCAAACAAGTACTCGAAGCAAGACCAAGGGGAAACAAGAGGACGAGGCTGGCCCATTATATAATGGATAGAAAAATAAAGAGAATGGCAAGAGAAAGAGGAATGGAAAAAGACGAATTAAATAGGCTGGCTCGAGATCGAAAAGACTGGAAGAAGTTGATCGAGGCACAAAGGAATATGATGAAGAAGATGAGAATCACGCCCACTGCAGCAATGGAGACTCTTCTAGACCTCCCACCTCTACACATAGTAATTTAGGGAGAGTCAAGATTAGGTCACTACAGGATGTATCATTCACTGTACAAGACACACACGGGTACAGGACATACAAGAATAATTAACAGTCTGCCCTTTGCTTGAAATGAGCACGGACCACATGACCTCAAAAATATGTGACGACTCTCTATTCGAGGGGGGTCGAAATAGGAGCGAGACTTTTAGACAGGCAATTGCACCTGGTAGCCTAATCTGGTATACAGATGGTTCTAAAACCAAGCTGGGTACCGGAGCTGGAATATATGCTGAGACTCTCAAGCTAAGCTTCTGTCTTTCAGACAGAAATATACGTCATACTACAGTGTGGGCGCGAAAACGGTAAGGGAGCTTACAGGAGCAAGCGGATCTATATTATATCAGACAGCCAGGCAGCTTTAAAGGCTTTATCAAGCACAAAAACATGATCTAGATTGGTATGGGAATGCATAAACAAACTCAATGCACTGGCAGAACACAACACAGTGAAACTGTTATGGGCACCTGGGCATTGCGGTATCTACGGCAATGAGAAAGCCGAAGAAACGGCCAGGCAGGTATTTAGTGAGGCTTATATCGGTCCAGAACTTGCTTTAGGGATTTCACGAAGTGCTGCCCGAAGCTTTATTAAGGAGAGGACACGCACTCATTATCGAATGTACTGGAAGAACCGACCAGGACATTATTTCAGCAAAACATTCAGTAAGGGACCTTGCCAAAAGAGAACTGCAGAACTCCTTAACCTAAGTAGGGCACAGCTAAAGATAACCATAGGATTACAGGACATGCGACTGTAAAAGGACATCTCTGGAAAATTGGTAAATTCAATGGTGACCTTGCATGCAAACTTTGTAGCAAGGAACCGGAAACAGCCTTACACATCCTATGCAAGTGCGATGCGCTGTGCAGGAAAAGGCAACACATATTCGGGAAACCAATTTTGGTACCGGAAGATTTCCAGACACACCCTGTAAAGGACCTGTATCTGCTGATTCAGGAGACATCAATTACAGATTCGTTGTGAATTTACTTTATTAGGGTAATCACAATAAGCCATAGGTTGCAGAGAACATGGAATCATTAAGGAAGACATACCCTAAGTGCAAAAAATCCTGTTTCTCAAATTTGGTCGATCTATTTTCTTCTTGACCTTCCTCTGGATTTGTTGGTTGGTTCTCCAACTTCCTTTACTTTTCTTGGGATTCTATTTGGTTTTATTCTCACTATGTGCGTACACCAATTTAATTGCTCGTCCTTATTTTTTCCATTATTAAGTGAAGCGAAGCGGAGTCACTTACCAACTTCATGTTGTCCGTCCGTCCGTCCGAGCAAAAACTCGAGAACGGCTGGGAATTTTCAAATTCTGTTTACACCAATCGACAGGTGATCAAAAAGGCTTGTTTGCTAGTGATTTTGAAACTGATTGGTCAAAGGTCAGCGCGGTCAGACTGCTTCGCCACTTCGCTATGCGTAGCAAGCTTTGCAGGTTTATTGGTTCTTGTTAACTATTTCTCTAATGTCTTTATTTTTTAGTTTGTTCCATTTCCTTGCGATTTTTCTGAGGTGTTTCATTTCGATAACATTTTTTTTAATTTCGGCTTCATTTGGTAATGTCCAGTTTTCACATGCGTGTGTTATAATTAGTATTGATCTCACATTGTGAATTTTATTCTTTACCTCTGTGTCTATGCCCTTATATCCTAGTATTGTTTTATTTATTTGTTATTTCTGCCTTTATTTTTCATCTTCCATTAATATACTTCCCAGTATATTAAAATGTCGTTACTCTTTCCAGTGTCTTGTTTTCGCATTAAATTTCTTTGTTGTTTTGGTCTTTTTGTGGTTCATATACGATAATAATTTTTTTTCTAGTATTCATCTCCATTTCTATGTTTTCTATTTCTTACTGTTGCATACGTGACTATTTATTTCCAATTCTCTTAAGGTCTTCCATATTTCGCATTCATCTACTTTATCAAAGGCCGCTTTTAATTCAATAAATATTAAATATAGTTTCTCTTTCTCTTTCATTATATTTAAAATAATATACGTATATATGTATAGGATGTTCGGGATAAATTTGAGAGTATCCTATAGAGGGGGAAAGGTAAAGTTTAAAGTCACAACAGAGTCATTCAAAGAACTTACCCTAAGCATCCATAATAGCCTTGATGTGGGTCCTGAACCTGGCAGCCTTTACGGTGCTCGTAGGTTAAGCCTTAAATGCTTCCTTTATTTTGCCTATCAGTTGGGTCTTTATGTTACAAGCAATACGGTTGGTGTCTTTCTTAACCACGCCCCACACATAATATTCTATCGGACTGCAATTAGGGGAGTTAGGGAGAAAATTTCGGGGCTGGTAATTTTGTAAAAACTTTCAGACAACCAACCACTTCTAAGCTTTCTTAGTAATAGAGGAAGTTTTTATTTAAAGTCAGTATTCATCCATAACTTTCTTCTACAATTACTGGATAAATTCTGGTGTACTAAGATAATCAGAACGTCTGCTGTGTCCTTTTCCATAAGGCAAGGTTTTGTCTCGTCATTTCATGTCTTATAGCTTTCACAGTATTCAAAGAGCATTGAGCAACTGTCATGACTGCAGAATCTCAATGCTTGGCACGAATCATTATGATGCAGGTTTACCCTTTTCCGATATTCAGGTGGTTTTCACTTATTCATATCAGCTGATTTTGATATCTCTAAATCGTGATTTTACAATGGCGTCCACTTCCACAAATATTGAATTACCTAATTTGAAAAAAATGCAATTATAATCTGTCAAATTTATTTCGAACACCCTGTATTTGTTATCATTTGTATTTGGACCAAATACCTCTTGCTCTTCTCCTAGTTCAGCTTTGATTTATTCATTAATATTTTTTTTTGTGTATAATTTTTAGCTGGATTTGATTAGCTTATTTGTCTGTAATTTTCACACTGTTTGTATTTCTTTCTTGTGTATTGGTATTCTCGTTTTGCCCATTGTTAACAAAAGAGTCCATAGTCCGCCTGTTCGTTTTTTATCCATCCATTTAATCGTCTCCGATACTATGCCGTCGTCTCTATTTGTCTTGCCGATTTTGATTGTTTGCATTGCCTCTCTAATTTCATTCTTTTTAATTACTTGTTGTGTTTTATTTTTTCTCAATTTAGGCTTTGTCGTGCAATATTTATTTGTGTAGTGTTCTTTACACGTTTCTAAAATTTTTTTTGGGTTTGTTTGGTTTTTATTGCTTTTAACCCTTTTCTTTTATCTCCTCTTAGTCTTATTATTCATTTCAAAAGTTTCCTGTTTTCTAATTTATGTAGTTTTGTTATCTCTTCTTCAGGATTTTTTTTGGTTTTTTATGACTTTTATTACTGTTTCTCTTTTAATGTATTTTCTTTAGTTTGTCTGCGTTCTTGTTTGAATATATTGATTCTATGCTTTCTTTTTATTTTACCAATCTTTTTATATAATTGTTACACCAGCTTGTCAGTTTCAGGTAATTATTATATTTATTATTCTCTCATATGTTTTCCGTTACCTTCAGAACTGTTTTCTTAAATACTCTCCATCTTTCTTCTAGATTCCATTCTGTTTTTATTTCTTTTAATCTTTGGAATTGTATATTTGTCTTTCTGATAATTATCTCTATTATCTGTATTTTTAAGGTTATGCATCGTTACGCTACAATGTTTTCTTGTCTCTTCATTGTCGTTTATTCTTGTATGGTATTTTGTTGTTACTAGTATGTGGTTTGTTCCTGTTCTTGCTTCTTTTTTAGTATAAATTGCCTCTGTTAGGTCTTAGTATCTTTCGCTGATTGTTCTTCTTCCTGTTTTATCTCTTGGCTATTTTTTGTTTCCTAGTTTTATTTTAGGTTTATTTTCTATTGCTTGTAATTGTTTTAGGTAGTATTCATCTTCGTTTGTTATTAGTTTAATGTATCTGATGGTGCTTAGGATCCCTGTAGCTCTATTGTATTCCTGTTTCTTACTAATTTTTTGCATCTCTTTTGTGTAGACTACTTCTATGTAAATTTTTGTACCTTTTCCTTTTTTAGTTGCTTTAGTTTATTTGGCCTTTTCCTTAGTGCCGCTAGAATTAGTTTATTTTTCCACTTTCTGTTTTATTCTGTTTTATTGACACCTCTGTTTCCCCAAGAATATTTCTTAGTTTTTCTTTTAACTGTAAATCACACTCCTCTCCTCTCTTGTTATATCTTTTGTTTTAATTGTCATTTTTCATTTATAAGCTGTTTGTTTTTTTAACTTAATTCAGTTTTTTTAAACAAATTTATTTTGCTTGCAATGGGTTCATTTCCTTCTACTGTACTACCCAATTTTTTTTAATAACTTCTAAGAATTTTTGCATTATGTCGAGTTTAATTCACGTTTCTTGTGAATGTAGGTTCCTTCAAACCGTCTCTATTTGTTGTTTAGATTTGAGCGACATTCGTTGATTATTTATCTTGCACGGCGCAAAGCAAGCCTCTTAACGGTGCCTTCAGATCCTCTTGCGGTAGGCTACAGTCTTTCATTTTTTCACTTGTTTTACAGTCACTTTCACAAATTTTGGTTTCTATTTCATCTGTTGTTTTCATTAATACGGAGCGAAAGTAACTTTGTTATTCCAGGACCCCTCAAATCTGTTATCAAAATTATAAATCAGGGTTTAACACTCTCAAAAAGCGAACATTAATACCATCACTTCTAAATGTCAATAGAATTAGGATTAGTTAGATATAAAAAAATAAACAATAAGCTAACTTTTCTAAAAAAACAAGAGACATTAGGTTCGTTTTTCTAGAAAAGTAGTTTTTTAGCTTCGGATTGACCACCATTAATTTTACTGGTATAAGAACTTTTCACTAAAGACACCTTACACATTGCCGTAGATCTTGGTTTTCTTACATAACTACCCCATTATTTTGTGATTCTTAATTAATTGTGGGTTTGTTTGGATAAAACGATACTAAAGAACAAAAAAATTTAAGAAAAATTTTATTACTTAAATTTGAGACAATTATTTAACAGTCTAAAAGTGAAAAAAGTGATTTAGATAAAATAGCAAGAAACAAAGAGATTAAGGCAAAGAACTAACAAAAAATGTAAAAGGGAACTATTCTACAAGTGACATCACAGAAAGGGAAGTACAAGAAAAGTAATAAAAATTCAAAATTAATGAGTGATAAGAAAGATACTGAAAATTAAAATTTGCGAAAGAATTTAAAACTCGTAAAAAAAGTATTAATAAAAAATAGAAGGAACTGATATGGAGGAATTGAAACAGATATGCAAGATATGAAAACAGTTCTACTAAAGAAATACTACGTTTAAAAGGAGTACTTAAAAATTGGAAAAAAACAACTTGAATCAAAAATAAACACACTAGAAACCAAATTAGAAAAGAAGACAGGAATAAATGCAGAATTTATATATCAGTAAAAGGATGAAACCAAAAGGGGCAAATTAGTAGAAGAATTAAAACAATTCAATAGTAACAAACTGAGAATTCGATGAAAGTATGAAATAGCTACACGATGGAAATAGAAAAATAGTGATTAAGTAGAAAGAATTAAAAGAGGTAATGTTTACATTGAAAACAACAACAGAAGAAAGAAAATTCAAGCGAAGTTAAGAGGTATTGGAAGAGAGAACAGAAAAGGACATAAAACGAGGGCGTAATAAAAGATGTACATGGAAGAAAAAGGGTATGAGATATTAATAGAAAAGTAAGACAGACAGTAACTATTATGACAATGAAAGTAAGGGACTATATAATGCTTAAGAGTAAATTAACAAATAGTAAATGAAAAACACTCAATAAAAATTAAAATAGCAACAATAAACATAAAGGCACTAAATGGCAAAGAACATGAATTAGAAGAAATGATAAAGTATGATATAAAAATGCTAGGAATAAGGTACAGGTAAAAACTTTTATATAAAGGTAGAAGAATATTAATAAAAAAAAATAGAAAAAACTGTTATAGAATATGAAACAATCAACACGAGGATAATAATAATGGATTTGGCCCTATCGGCAATAATATGTGTAATACTAATAGTAATAATGCTAATAACAGACATCTCTAAAGATAAAATGGAAACATTTTATAAAATAGTCTAGAAACCAACAATAGACAGGAAAATACAAAACGGAATGAGTAAAGCAAAAATATTAAATGAGTAATAACACCGTACTCGGAAAAAGAGAAATAAGCAATGAAATAAAATTGAGAATATACAAAACGGTGTAACTTGCACCTCTAATGGATGGTGAAAAGAGCTGCACAATGATAGACAAGCACAAATAGATAATAAAAACAACAGAAATAAAATACCTGAGAAGGGTAACTAGTAATACACAAAGGGATTGGGTGAAAGTACAACAAGGGTTAGACCAACACAACAAACAATAGTAACAAAGATAGAAAAACATCAATTAAAACGGATGACATATATAGAGGATGGAAGAAAACAATCTTTCTAACATTGTAAAAAATGAGGATAAAAACAGAAATTAAGAGGTTAAGAAGAAAGTGAGAAAAAATACTAGAGCAGAAGTGAAAGTATGAATAGACGGATAAAATAGGAATGGAGGAAAGTAAGTAGTCTTTATAAATGTTAATTTTTAATTAGAACCAAATAGGTTTTATTAACAAAGATGGTAAACGTTCAGCTGGAATTGTTAATATCCCCGGGGAGTGTTTGGGTTTCTTTACAAAATGTAATGCTTTTTAGTGGACAGCTACAACACAGAACGATCATTTGAAATAGACAAAATACAAGTCATGATAACTTTAAAGTAAAGTATTGAAGATAGAATTACTACTGATGACAATTTGGTATTTTGCAGAAAGTTTCAGTAGTACTCGCTATTGGGTTTTCTTTTTACTTACTAATACATAGACTCGTAATCTAGTCGTACTAACCCTAGGTCATAGATTGACTGAAAAGCGATTACCAGCACTTCTCGGTTGATATACAAGGTTTGTGTAAAAAGTATCGGGAACATTTTTTTCCTGACGTGACTGTCGCATGCTCGGTGGTGGAAGATGTGACCTTCAAGACGCGCCAAGCACCAGTCGCCTGAGAACGTTCGTTCAGGTTAGATCGTGTTTTTTTGTGGATCCTGTCGAGTAACTCCGTGTAAGCGCAAAATGCAGCGAACGATTAAACAGCGACACGCCATCAAATTTTGTGTTGGACTGGGGAAATCGGCTACGGAGACGTTGGGCATGATTCGCCAAGTGTTCAATGATGAAAGCATGTTACAAACTGCAGTTTTTAAGTAGCACAAGCTCTTCAAAGATGACAGAGAGAACAAGTCCCGCGCTAGATGGCCGTCGACCTCAAGAACCGATAACAACGTGCAATGTGTGCGTGAAGTGCTGAATTTATGATGAAAATTGATGAAATTGGCATTCATAAGATGATAGTGCACAGCATTATCACTGAAAATTTGGCGATGCGAAAGATCTGCGCTAAACTCGTCCCGTCTTGACGGACGACCAAAAGCAGAGGCGTGTTTGCTTGCGAAGACCTGCAACGCGTTGAAGAAGACCCCGGCTTTTTGGACGGTTTCCCAACCCCCTTACATATGTCCCGACTTGACACCAGCAGACTATTTCCTATTCCCAAAAGTGAAATTCTCTCCCAAAGGACACCACCATGGGACCCAAAATGCCGTCAAACAAAAGCTTGCACGCATACTCTTAAGGGAGTTCCGGAATCCGCCTACCAGAGAACCTTCGAGACGTGGAAAAGCCGCTGGCAAAGGGGATGTCATTTGAAAACTTTTGAGGTATTGTAGCAATATCTCAAATAAATCTATTTTTCCGATACTTTTTATACAAACCCTGTATTTTTTCTGTGAATTTTGTGATTTATAATATATACGTATAATGCTTCATGATTTGGCTGAAACGCTTTCATTCCAGATTAAATTATTCTAGAAAAAGGGCAGCCTTTTTGTTTTGTCATCAGTTCCTACAGCACTTCGTTTAATTTGCCTCTTAATCGAATTTATCGGAGAATTACGGCTGCCTCAGTGGAACTTCCCCTTAGTTAGCTTACCATTTCTTTACCTTGAACCAATAAACTAATTCTAATACTTTCTTCATTATGATAATTATATTTCAAGAAATTTTTGTCTTTTCTTAAAAATCAATTAAAGTCAAGAGACAAAAGTAACAAAGTGTAATGGTTGAGTGGTTCAAATCTTACCCTTTATTACAATTTAAGCTGAAGTTACGCTTGAAGATTTGTTGACTGGATAAAATGGACATAAGAACTAATGTTGCAACTGCCTACTGAGTTAGGTTTTATTAAAATGAAGGAAGTTGGCGACTTAACTGTAGACAGATAAAGTTGAAGAAGAAACCATTAACTGTAAGGGACGAAAAAAAATCTTAACCGGACAGAGTGGAAAAATAGAGTGGTATTTAATAGAATAGAAGAATGTCTTAGAGTAATCAGTTAAAATATTTTAATAGCGCCTACAAAAATAGTTCATTGCTAACATAACATTGTCACAAAGCCAGCTAACTGCTGGAGATTTACATGAGTAAAAAAAAAGCACAGCCAACAAAAAAAGTTTGGGAGAATTTATTATACTGAGATCTGACGTATGAGAAGTACTTAAAAGATTGACACATGTTTGCGATATTTACATATTTAGATAGTTTAATTATGTATGAGATAAGAACGTTGTTTGTAATAATGAGTCTTGCATATATAAATCTAAGAACTTAGAGAATTTTCATTTTCCTTGTTATGAGATTCCTACAATTTTATTATATTTTTTTTAATAATTTGAGGCTTCTTTTTAAATATTTTTTACTGTTTACTGCTAAGCAATTATTTTTATATATAACGAGTGCTTTATTACCCGCTCTCAAACGAAAATTTTCTATCGCTTGCGGTTCCGGAAATGTAATACCTCGGCCGCGCCTGCCGCCAAGCCAGAATTTGTCATTCGGAGGCGTTCGGGTCGGCACGGAAAGGCACGAACAATTGACAGCAATAGTTGAACTTTGACCTGTGACAGCAGCAGCAGCAGCACTCATAATTTTTTTTATATATATAATTTGTGTAGGCCAGCGTGGTCCCGTGTTTGAGGGGCGGGCTGCGATG
This sequence comes from Sinelater perroti, assembly GCA_036346155.1. NCBI lineage: Eukaryota > Metazoa > Arthropoda > Insecta > Coleoptera > Elateridae > Sinelater > Sinelater perroti. The sequence continues at coordinate 3,144,502 of JARFIY010000344.1, forward strand.
CTGACGGACCCGGGTTCAATTCCCGGTGCTCTCTGATGCTTGGCGGGTGGCTTACTCAGTCACTAAAAATAATTGAGTACCTGCGTTCATTCGAACAAGGGGTAATAATGGCGGTCGTCTAAGGTGCGGTGCTTGCCACATCGGCCCGCATCAGAGATGGTGCGCGACGACCGGGCAGAGAGAGCGAACGTATGAGAGCCTTAACCTGTCAGTTCGCAGGCCGTGCTCCCACGCGGGGCGTAGGGCCCTACCATTATTATTATTATTATTATTTGTGTAGAAGTTGACTACCCAAAACACCTGGTAATCACCACCCGCATGGATGAACCGTTTACGATCTACTGCAAGGTCCCTTACGATTCTCCATACTGCCGAATACAAGCGCCAAATGGCACCAGGTATCCTCCCAAGAGTGACGCGGAGAGCCACTTGGGTCGTTGCACGACTACTATACAGCACAGCCAATCGTCGGACAACGGGACGTGGGTCTGCCTGTTTGCGCGAGACAGTGGGCAGCCTGACGACGAAATCATTGTCGAGGTAAATTTTGAACTTTTTATGGTGTAAAAAATACCTAATAATTTTAATTTAGTTTTGCGAAAACTTTAGGTCGAACAAACGTAGAGGTTCTTATATGAACTTTCTGGTTCTTGCATGCTTCGGAACATCGTCTTTACAAGCTGTGGTCAGGGAACCTAAGAGTATATAAAGATCCTATTTGAAACGCAATGTTGTAAATTTATACCGTGTTACAGGGGCATCCTTCCTGAACCTTTAGACAATATATTTTACGAAAATGAAAGTTGACTTGATGCAAATTTATGTGTTTAGTCTAAAATTGCTTTAAAGGACAGAACGAATTAAGAATATCATCCTTGCGGATGATTAGAGAAAATTATTTTCATTTAGATTGGTCAAAAGACTTGTTAGTTGGAGGAAACTATGGTTGAATTTTTCTGGTCAAACAAATAAAAAGGCCTGTCGCAAGGACGGGCCACCCAAGCTAAATATTTGGTTCAGAGTTTCATCGACAACTGAAAAAGAAATGAGTCAATAATCGTTTGTTCAGCTGTATTTAGTTTTACATAAATTAAAGATGTGCAGCATACGCTTACTAACGGCAATAATCGACAGTTGACGCTAGCTGTCAGATTACTTCATGTTTTGACCTGTAACAGGTCAACTGTGACCTAAATCTAAAAATTAAAATCTTTATGCGAGGTTTGTTCAAATAGGTATTGACCTTTGAAATCGGTTGATAATTTTTGCAGTTTTATAGAGTAGTTGATAGAAATTAATGGTATTTTTTAAATGACGTGATTTGCTGCCTTTTGCTTTTTCGATAATTTTTATGAATTGTTAGTTTTTGAAAGATAACATGTATATGACATATGTTGACATATAGTATTTTTACCCATATCCGTTGTTGATGTTGGCCTAACGGCGATTCATTACTTTGAATTATGTGTAGAAACATTATCTTGGAGCACTTGTGATGGTAAAAGTTACCTTTTTTTTTATTAAATTGCAAATTTGCAACCTGCTATAGAGCTATAAGTAAATGTGCTGCACATTAGAAGAGAAACTATCTAGTAGAAGAGTTAATAAGTTAATTGTTCACTAATTTAAAACATCTGTAGGCTACGGTTTTTAAACCTCCTTCTGATTTTAGGCTTAATGTAAAATTGTCTTGCGTCCTTATTAAGATGTTCAGAGAGCTCTTCGAAGTAGTTCCTTGTTAGTCTGCTAATTTCTTTTTTAACAAACGGTATACCAGGATCAAAGTGCAGAGTCTTGTTACTAATGTACCATGATCCATTGAAAATCATTCCAAGTATCTTCAATTGGATTTTTTGTATTATTTTTGTGTTTGGCACAACTCCAAGAGTTGGAGACCATAAGTTTAGATAGGCTTTATTATTATATATTATCTAGTAGTAATTTATTTTTGTGTATAGCTTTGATTTATGTCCTATTAGCCAACTGTGTCGAATTTTTAGGTTTAATTGAGTTTTCCTTGCGGTGGTGTGTGCTTTTCATGTGAATTTTTGATCGAGCGTTAATCCCAGGCATTTCACTTGCCTGTTCACAGGTAAATGGGTGTTGTTTAACGTTATGGTAGGACACATGCTATTTCCGTTGGTGAATAGACTTTGTGTAGATAATTGTGGCTCTTCATCTATGCAGATAAACTTGTATTTGGCTAAGATGTGTTTGCAAGTTCTCAGAAACTATTAGAGGGTTTACACTTATAGATATTAAGGCGGTGTTGTCGGCGAATACAGCAACTGTGCTAAAATTTATAGTTGAGATGTCAGCCGTAAAAATTAAGTAAAGAAGAGGACCTAGGATACTTTCGTGGGCAGCACCAGATTTTATGGGAAGTAGTTGGAGATTTCAGTATTGAAATCTTACTTAAAAGTATTGATCTACGAGATATGATTATAGAATCAGATAGTTGAGTGTGGGAATGGATGATTTAATTTTATACAGAAGACCTTCATGCCATGCTCAGTAAAGGCTTGTTGATCGTCTAAGAAGGTAGCTGTACATAATTTGCATCTTCAAAACTTATGAGTATTTTTTTGAATATCCTGTCGCATTCCTGCACAGTTAAATGACTTATCCTAAAGTCAAATTGGTTGGTTGGTATTATTATATTTACTTCGGTGTCTTCACTGATTATTTTGAATAAGAGCCTCTCTAAGGTTTTAGACGTGATCGGTAGCAAGCTTATTGGTCGTCACGAGGAAACTATATATTTATTGATTATTATTATTTGTACTAGACTAGTGCTTTTCTGTGTAGTTACTTTATTGTTTGACTGGTGATCAAATCAAAACCGAGAGCTTTATGGTTATTACATCTTGATGTTTCTTGTATTACCTTAGTTGGAGAGAAGGGTTTAATCGATAGCATCATTGGAAAGAAGATATCTAAGAAGTTTTTAATGGGTCTTCGTTGTTATTATTGTTAGGTTCAGGTGGACTAAAAACTTGTAAAAGATGTTTGGAAAAGACTTTGCTTTTTCCTGTTTAGCTTTTGCTCGACTTCCATCTGCTTTTCGTGGAGGTCGAATATGCTGCATCGGCTGCTCGAATGATGCGGTAGCCTTCCAGATAGTATGATCTTCGACAGACTGCTGATATAATATTTAATGTGGCGTTTCAGATTTGTTTTTAATTTTAGATTTAATCTATTATATTCATTTTTTATGTGGGATTATGACTTCTTTGCTATATACGTCTTGCTCTTCTTTCTTGAACAACAAGAAGTTTTATATGTTAATCTCTCTTTTGTGTTGGTTGGGAAAAGAGTGACCATTTGCTACCTATATAGTTTGGGTGAGTGTTAAGCGTGGTAATAATGGGAGTATGGTCAGTGGAAAAATGCCAGGATGCATCTATGGTATTTGTCAGTGAAGTGTGTTGATACAAGTAATATATCAATTTTTTGTGTTGGATAAAATGAATTATTTTTGCTATATGGTTGGTTAGACTATTTGCATTCCACTGGGCATTGCGGACTGATTTAATTTCTAGTACTGAATTTGCTTAAGTAATGCTTAAAATCATGCTTCTCTGGTTTATAAATTCGCTAAAGCTTTATTCAGTTTATTGTAGTAAAACTAGTTATTGTGCATCATGTGGTTAGTTCTCGGGTTATAAGGCTGTGGTCGGAGTTCGGAAACTCTTGACGATTCGGCCACAACTGCGGCAGATATCTTCAGAAGAAAACCTTTTCAAAATTAAGTGACTGTCCCGTGCGTTACGCTTTTGTACTCGTGCGAGTATGGTAGGTAAGGATGGTATTGGGGGGCCGTTGTTGACGTCATCGGGATGGTAGATGATGTGATCGGGCTAGTTGCCGACGTCAATCGGGTCGTTCACCGTATCGTGGTCTGTTTTTAACCCCTTGAGAGCGATAAACCAAGATTTAGATATATTGAATTCGTCGTCTCTGTTAAAATTATTTTTATATATATAAATCTCCACCGGTTCTCTATATAATCTCGGGTAATAATTTCTACTATCAGATAAAACTTGTGTTTGACCGAATTCTATCTCATGGTCAGGAACTGTTGATTTATCGGGTTGATTAAGACGTAGATGACGTTTGTGTTCCTTTATCCTAGCGGTAGTCGTTCGGCCCGTAATCCCAATGTAGACTTGCTCACATGAACAAAATATGCTGTATATCCCTGGTGTATCATGTGGGTTTCTTGAATCTTTGGCTGGTTTTAAGAAATCCCGTGTCTTGGTGGTAGTAGTATAGATGGTTTCTACCTTGTGTTTATCGAGAATCTTTCCTGTCCGGTCCATAGCCCCGCTGATATAAGGTAAAAAAGTTTTGCCTACCGTAGCCGATTGCGGTTGTGTTTTTTGTGCGCATTTGTTAGGTTTAGTTGCTCTATTTATTTCCGTCCTCGAGTAGCCATTCCTTTGTAAGGCTTGTTCAAAACGTTTTAATTCCTTATCCAAAAACTGTGGTTGACATATACGTCGTACTTTGTCTATCAATGTTTTCTGTTTTTTGACTTTTCGACTGCTTATGAAGGTACCTGTCCGTAGGGGTTTTCTGTACACAGTGTGTTGTAAATGTACATTTTCTGATCTCAACATCTGTAGATCTGAGAAAGCAATCCTATCGTTCGATTCCAGTTCTATGGTAAACTGTATGCTTGAAGAAATTGTGGTAGGGTCTCATTTCCGTGTCTCTATATGACAAAAGTGTCATCGACGTATCTTACCTATATCGCTGGTTTTAATGGTTCTGTATTGATGGCTATCTCTTCAAATTTCTCCATGTAGTAATTGGAAATTACAGGGCTATGTGGGCTACCCATTGGTACTTCGTCTTTTTGTTCGTAATATACGCCCTGCCAAACAAAGTAACTGAACGTAAGGCACTGCTGTAATAGCTGTAATATATCGTTAGGAAAATTTTTCTTCAGGTAATCCAGGGCTTTTTGAATCGGCATTTTGGTAAACAGGGATGTAATATCAAGAAGATTTTCTTCTGAAGATGCCCACCGCAGTTGTGGACGAAACGTCAAGAGTTTCCAAACTCCGACCACGGCTTTATAACCAGAGAACCAACCACATGATGCACCATAACACCGGTCGTAAACGCCTTTGGATCAACTTGCTATTGTCTTTTCTCAGAATTTCCTAATATAGGGTTGTTGTGCAAGGTTTAGGTTTTTCTAAATTTAGAACTTCAAAGATCTTTATCATAATCTTGTTTTCCAATTTTATGTATGTAGCATCACAACTTTATTATTTTTGTACCTTTTCTGAAATATAAATTGTTTTAGCACTACATTATAGAAAAAATTAAAATCTATAAACAACTATGATAATTATATGAAAATAGTAGCTGCAGATTAATGACTCGTGCGTTTTTGAACAAAGTTGTATACTTACAAAGTGATCTGGATGTTCAGTAAGTTAGTATCCAAATGGAAGATTGTCAACAAATTGTGAAAAAAGCTTTTAAAGCTTAAGGTTGATGCACAACCCGCATTAAAATAACTTCTTAGAACGATGAATTTGGTAGGCATAATCAGTTTGCCATGTGAAACATAATGCTTGGCTGTTTTCAGGCGCTACTTAGAAGTCAACTATTTTATTTCAAGTCATTTTTCAACTGGAGAATTTTATCCGACCTTTTATTTATTTTAGTTCTATTTATAACCGTCCTACCTGTATGAACACTGTAGCAGACTTGACAGCAAATTAGAGTAGTATTATAACGTTTTTGCTCTCTATAATGATGAATACCACATGTAAATTTACTTTATTTTACTTATAGATTACCATATTATTTTATAACATAGAATTACAGAGTATTTATCTATAATACTATTTAGGTTGCCCTCACGCTTGAACTTATATTTAAGCAGCTCCAAACCAGTTTCAGATGTACGCGGAGTTTCTCGTAAACATCTGGCAATTTTTAGGTTTTAAGGTAGTTGGTCTCCTGGAAGGCATTATGTGCGTTGTTGAAAAGCGTGACGTCTAGAGATTACCCGCGACGGAAGAGGGGGGATCGGTAATTTGTTACCCTACCCTCTCCTTAAGGATGCTTTTTCCTCGACGTTTTGATGTATTATAAACGTATTTTCAGTCTTGACCTTTCTTGCATCGCGACTCCAAACAGAAGTAACCGTTCACGGTCTTCTACGGGACTACCGACTTCTGCGAATGATGGTTGCAAACTAGGAGATCGATGCTTCTATCATGTTTATAACTATTCTACAGTTGAGGTCATCCAATGCGCGCGTAAGTTTCAGTATTTACAGGTTTTAAATGTACGTAACTTTGTCAGTGTTTCCGCAATGCGCGATAAGTCGGTTTGTCCTGTGAGAAATCTTTTGGTCACAAGATAGTGGATATTTTTGTCGACCTCTAGTTGCTATTTCTTTAATCCTTATAAAACCAAATTTCACCTGAAATACACTAACGATTCCTCCGAACATCTTCAGATCACACTCTACACAATGTGCTAGTGCATATTTCACCGGTGTATACGTCTTGTACTTATCTCATGACATCACAACGCATCCGTCGGGTTCCACTCACTGAACCTATAAAGTCTTTAAACCCTGGCTTACCTTTTAACGACATCAGATCCCCTGACCGCGGAGTTCCATTCGACAACAGGGCACAGTCGACTGTGGACAATCCTAGGCTTGCCATGTGGTAGTTTTCCGATTTAGTATACGACATCGTTTATTTTCTTCAGCACCTTGTATATACCTTTGTAGGAGCGTTGGAATTTTGGAGACAACCTGCGTTGCCGTTTTGAATTATATAACGATACTTGGTTGCCTTCTTTATTACCAGCTCTTGATCCGCTAATGTCGTAGCGATCCTTCTTCTCTTCAGGTATTCTTTCCCGAAAAAGTAGGTTACATGGGAGCTTCAATTTACGACCGAAGAGAACATTGGCCGCTGTTTGATTCTTGGGTAGACGAAGGGTACACCAACAAGAACAAATGAAGGTTGATGGTCAGACATAATTTTCTTGGCTGCCCCATAAGACCTGCCAGGTATGTTAACAGAAGTAATCTTCAATTTTTTTATTTTTTCATTATTTATCACTATCAATATTTCTACTTTATTAATTTTGCCTTTGATTTCTTCTCAAACCTCACTGACTTCTGCTCTAACTTGATTTACTTTATCGTCCAGTGTTCTCGAATACACATTTTATTATTTAGTGTGTCCATGTTAAAGCCTACATTATTTCTATTCGAGTTCAAATCTGCTTTTAACCCATTTAACATAAAACTCACATCAGATAGGCCGCCCTCAATTTCAAAATAAAAACTTTCTGGATCCTCACGAGCGTTCGGTAAGGCTTGCTTAAGTCGGAGCTGTAATACTGCCTTATTTTCAATAATTTCTAAATTCCTTTCTTCCAATTCATGTTTGAGGTCCGCAACTTTAAGATAAAATAAAAAAATGTGGCTTCTTTCACGGCCGTGTTATATTTTTGTTTATTTGTTTTAATCTATTTACTATTTACGTTATCAATCCAAAAACACCCCACAAACTGACATCGATTGTAACGTTTTTTCTCTTCACATAGCTGAATAACACATGCAAATTTACTTAAACTGCGTATTTGTTTTACTTACAGGTTATCAAAATTATTTAACACATTAATTAATAACGTAGAATTTCATTATATTTATCTCTAACATCGCCCGCGTTTGAACTCGATTTGCTTTTGTTACTTCAATTTCTCGGATACCACGTTGCGTGATATTTAAATAAGTCAAAATCGATTCCAGGATGTACGCGAAGTTTCTCGTGAATATCTGTCAATTTACTATTATTTGAGGTCTGTACGTGCACCCGCAGCGAGGCTGGATTCTTGGAAGGCATTATGTTCGTTGATGCATGATGTTTAGCGGCTACCCGTTACAGGGATTCGTTACATTATTTTAAAGAGAGCCGCTGGCAAGTTCCACATATAGGTAGTAAATTAAGACGTAGTTTTAGCAAATGCCTCTATAATGATTATATTTCACCACTCTAACTGGACAAGAAGACTAGATTAGTTTTGCAACCGTTGCACCACACGTTATTAAAGGTCAAGACAGAAAAATTGCCACAATAATTTGTTTCTTAATTTCAACAATTAGTAATTGGTAATATGACTAAAGTCCAAATTGATTTTACAAAATTAGCGCAACCTTTTCTAAATTATTCGTTCTACAAGAACCTTTGCAGCCAAAATAGAGTTGCTCCTTAACAATTTTGGGGAAGTGTGCTAGATCGGAGAGCTTAATGATATCCTCTACATTTGTAGGTCTTACAGAATGAGCGATGTAAAAAATTATGACGGTAAAATTATTTTATCTATAAAATATCAGTCGCACTCCTTTTAGTGTTTTTCCATTCCCCACTTCCTTTATAATTTCTTCTTTTACATCTTCTCAGTGTCTATTTGTGTCCACAAATATGGTAGGAGAGAAGTAATGTTTCTAGGGTTTCTGCCTCTGCAGATTATTATAGTGTAGTACATACATAATTAATCTAACATTCAATTACTAAACAAAGAATAGTTTGATGTCTTTGATTCTCTAGATACGGTACCTTACGCATCCAACTCTTGCAAGGTATTTTGCTTATGTGTGTCTAAAAATAGGCTTGTCTTGCTTGGGGAATTGTCTTTGCGGAAATTACTTAGATTTTTTGCTTCCACTTGAAAGCACAGATTACCGATGCGTTTATAACATTTTGGACATATGCATAACAAAAAAGATAAAGCAGTCTAAGAAACACTAGTTGAAAAAAACTAAAAATTAATACTAAAAGCAACTTCACACGACATATGAAAAGCTTGACAGCTTGGCCAATACATAGAAATACTTTTGCACGTCCACCCAAGAAAAATGCCACAAACACGCTAACACTCAAAAAAATTACAAGAGTTATTGATCCTCAATGCCTCGTTATGCCGCACTGCGGGATACTGTCGTCCATTTGGCCCAGAGCGAATACTCAACATATTTTAACAGTCGATTACAAAAATTCAGGAGCATGCACTGCGAAACTTTTGAAACTTAACATCAACTTGAAATAAAATAGAAAAACAAAGTCAAAACTTATTTCAAATCAATTAAATTTTTGTTGGCCATGATTGTTATCTTGTTGGACGGTTTTGTGAAAATATCGGTCAACTGTTTCTTGCTCGCGACGTGTCGATGTAGCCGCCACAAAGCAGTTCCTGGTAAAATGATATCTATTATAGATGTGCTTTGTGCGCTTGTGATGCACGAGGTTGATGATCAGTATTTTGGCGGCTAAGTTGTCGATGTGCAATGGCGATGACTTGCGCTGTTCCCATCCAACATCGAACTTTCTTACTGGTCATACACGCGACTACGTATTTCGTGTTACATGACGATTTGGCCACGATCGCCTCTCGTTAATGGTTAAAACCAGTTCGCTGAATGAGAGCCGATCAGGCTTTTCGCTCAGTGGGTAACCGAGTAGGCGGCTAATTGACCAATCGGTTGTAGGTGATACCAGTGTCCAAACTTCCTTTCAAATATTGGAAGACGCCTTCACAATATTTTAATGTACTGGCAATAGCCGGTATAAAAATTGCATAATTGGCTAGCGCAATAAGCCAAATTAAGTCGTGCTTCGACGGCCAACTACATCAGCTAGCTAACGGCTTGATGATAAGCCATATTGGCCGCTTTTTTGAGCTGGCCATTCTCGTCAATAATAGTTGGGTTGGCCGGTACTGTGATGTTGTTGTAATCTCTCATGCCTGATTTTTTCAAGACATTTCGGCTGATTATAACTTTTTGTGCCAGATTTCCATAGCCGGTACCCCTTTTATGGGTATTCGCAACCCATCATCACCATTTGCACGTTTTTTGAATAAAATTTCACACGTTTGACATTACTGGCTTTTGGTCAGTCTAAACTTCATATGATGTGCAGCTAACAAATCGCTTGTGGGGTGTACGGAATAATTTCTGTCCATATGCCACATATTTGGCACCGGGAACAGCATACTATTGTTGTCATTGGTGAATACTGCCGTACTGGTCGCAGCACCAAATGATTGGCTATCTTTCCAGTCGGTATGACGTCGAAGTGAATTCATTCGCTTAGCTCTTTCACCTTTTACTCTTATTCTTAAAATTACGCGGGCGTATGTTGCCCAAAGTAACATTTTTTTCAAAAATCTCTTGGTTTTCAGTTTGCGCGTACATTTACAACACAATTACCTTCGACCGTCACTTCCACAACGCTATACAGTGTGTGGCTAAGGAGATCGTACCAATTAAGTAAATTAACGACTTTCCCTCATGCGAAAATGTAGTTCAAAAATATCACTCTTATTGTTGTGGCCAGTACTACCTAAAAAATTATTTGTCGTTTTTAATGCACATTGACCGTCCTTAAAATTTGTAGCCACTTCTTGATCTATTGTCACACTGACTAAAAATAAATTTTTGCCTTTTTGCAGACAGTATCAGACATTGTCCATGTCAGTAGAAAGTACTTGGCCATTTACATACAAACCGATGTATACGAGTGTTTGCTCAAAAACTTCCAGTTTGGCCTTATTCCAACTAATATTTCGCGCGTTGGCTGAAACTCTTCAAAATTATTTAACTACTCTCCGAAAAGCCAGTGGTAGGACACGCCTAAGTCTTCTGACAGAAGTAGATTTTGCTGTAAAAATTCTATTTTTGCGCTATTGGCCATTTTGACTTCCGCTTTGGCGCAATTTTGACTTACCATTATATTGGCTCTTGCTAGTAAGATTATGTTGTTGCCGTTGTTCTTATCGATGGTCAACTCTTTCATTTTCGGCATCTTTTCTTTTATTGGCAGGAACACGTCCACTGTCTCCTAGTCGTTATAATGTAGAAAGTTGATTTGGAGTTTTTATAGATAGCCGATGGCAACATGTAGAGTACCTTTTGGATGACTTGATCTTCGGTGGGGGTTGGCTGAAGTTGGTCAACTGCTTGTCGAGTTTTGCCAAAACGAGATAGTGGACAGCCGTTTCCACATCTCGGCTTATCACTCGGTGCACGATGGCTATTTTAAGCGCGTACTTGATGATAATACATTGTTGTCCTTCTTGTCCCAGGCCGACTTCTTGGCAGGGACGGTATTCTCAATCGCGTAATCACCTGGCTGTTTTACTTATCTTTAAATCCCTTCAAATCATGATAGTAAAGTAGTGCCCGTATCTGGAACTTTTAGACCCCGAAAGTCCATAACGTTAAACTCAGAAAAAGAGTAAGAGTTATCGGTCGTTAATGTCATCTTGCGCACCCTGCGGGACACTGTCGCCAAGATGAGCAAAGCAAATACTGACATATTTTCAACTATTTTTCTCCTAATAAGTTTCCATAATATTTCTTTTAAGTGAAACCATATTATTGACAATTATTTTAGGTGACTGTAGCTGAAGTGTTGAGCTATTTCAAATATGTTGAGGTGGACGAAGGGGACGCCACCAATATACTGTGCAGCACAGGCGGTGCGCCGATCGAGTACTGCCGCTTTACTTCCCCAGAAGGAAAAGGTTACCATATGTACAATCATGACGTAAATTCAACTAGGTAAAGTTAGTGAAATTGCAGACTGCGCGTTCTACAGTTAACTTCTATATTGCAGGATAAGTTATTACGGAAAAGGTTTCGAGCACGGAGAATGTGGAATAAGCATACCATACACGCGCAGTAGGGACAGCGGATGGTGGACTTGCACAACCAAAGTGATAGAGGACAGGCACTTGTACGGTGAAGTGTCTGCCAAGATAATGTTGGATGTTGCTGCGCAAACTTCAGAAGGTAAGAAGCGAGATTGGCAAATGATTGCACTAATTAAAGCGCCCCGGCAGGTCTAAACGTTGCAGCCATAGGAATCGGATCGTTTGCGGGTATTGCATTGATCGGGTCCATCTTCGGATTATTTGTGTACCGGAAGTGGAGGCGCCGCGCACATGCCGAAGTAACTGGATCTGTTGGGAACCAAAGTGCCTCAAATGACGGAGCTTGTAATCAAAATGCGGATAACGTTAGTGAAAACAGCGAAACCAATCTATTCGAAATGGCAAATCTTCGTATTGCTGAGTCCGAACGATAGTTAGCGATAACTAACGTTTTGTTATTTAGTTTTGTTAATTTGTTATAACTGGTCTGTTATAATAAATGTGAATGAAGCAGACACAATGTTCTTCTTTACTACAAGATAAATTATTATCCTATCAAAAAAATAAATCACATCCTAGACAATATATAAAACACCGAGAAAATGTCGTAATACACCTTTTATTTTATCTTTTAAAATGCTTTTTATCGTACTCTATGCACTTCTGCGGCCTACTAAACTAGTTATCCAACCAACTATTTTACATTTTCTCAGAAATCTGTGGCTTGAACTAGACTAGCAAAATTTTTAGTTCTTATTTTTAATTGCTCACTTATTCTTAAACAGACAATTAGATTAATACTCTTTTAAAGGTCAGTCTTAAAACACTGATAATAAGCAGTTTTACTGACTAATATTAGTAAGATAAGAAGTAGCAGTAATATAAGTTATAATTTATGAGAATTGATAGTTCCCTTACAGATTTGATTAACAGTTGCTTACAGGCTAATCACTTTCCGGTTCGGTTACGTATAAGTCTTGTGGTAGCTTACGTTTTAGTCTTTTGAGTATTTTGTCTGCCTATGTTATAGTAAACAGCACCGTGGAATTTATAAATGGTCGTAAAGGACTTTTCCGCACTCGCACTGATGTAACTTAGAACTATAGATGTGTCTAATTTGTAGTGTAGCTGTTCAGTGCGATTGAACCATGGGGCGTAAGATTTATTTTGAAGTCTTTGCATTGTTTCCAAGTTAGTCTTCGCTGTGTTGCTCCATATTGGCGATGCGTAGAGTGGTCGAATTAACGATTTATACATCATGATGGTGCATTTTGGCTTGAGCGATGATTTTCTATTAATGAGGAGGTAGAGCTGTATCAACCTCGCATATCCTTGATTTAATTTGTGGTTTACATGGAGTTTCCAGGTGAGCCGTGTATCGAGTAGCACCCCCAGGTACTTTATGGCAGCGTCAGATTGTTTCCAAGGAACAATGTTGTTGTTTATTACTATGCTGGGAGGATTTGTGATTCTTCTTAAGGAGAATATTTTGGTTGACATTTGGCAGATATTCCATCTAGCGTACCATGAGTATATTCGATGTATTGCTATTTGCAGTTTCTCTATGGCCTGGTTGAGATCAGTGTGTTGAGCCAGAATTGCAGTATCGTCCGTTAAGGTCGCTAAATTTGCCTCTGTAGTGGGGATGTCTGATGTAAATATATTAAATAGCACCGGTCTCAGCACATTCCTTGCGGTTTCCCTGCGCGAATGGTCTTTGTTTCTGATATTGTGGTGTTGATACGTACTGCAAAAGTTCGGTTGTCAAAGAAGGAGAAGATCATCGCTTTGAGGTAGTTGGCTACTCTGATCTTGATTATTTTGCTTTTTAAGCCTTCGACCCAGACCTTGTCAAAGGCCTGGGGGACAACAAGGAAGACAGTAATGATGTAACTTTTGTTTTCGAATCCCTATTCTATTTTTTTTGGAAATTCGTTGTAGCTGATGTAGCGTTGAATATGATTTCCTGAAGCCAAACTGGAATGGTGGTAGTGCATTGAGTGGTGTTAGTTCATTCATTAACTGACAGTGGATGATCTTCTCTAGGACTTTTGAGAGTGTAGTTAACAGGCTTATTGACCTGTAACTGTTTATCAGTTTTTTATCTTTACCCGGCCTGGGAAAGACCAGTATGTGGGCGTGCTTCCATGCTTTTGGGAAGTATCCTTGTCGGAGACATGCATTATATACAGAGGCGAGGTAGGCTAGGGATTTATTGGTAAGGTGAGTTAATACTAAATTAGTTTTCTTTGGGAATTTGTTTATTATGTCTTAGATTTCTTGGGGGGTTGTATGGATTATTGGTTCAGATATTATTGGTTGGTTGGTTTCAATGTGGTTGATTATGTATATTGCTTCATGTGGAGCACAGGTATATTTTGGAGTAAAAACTTTCTCATTGAGAGCTGCAAAGGTTGCTACTGTGGGGTGCATTATCTACGCTTAGTGTTGGGATTTCCTCGCGTTGTTTTAGTATACGCCTGGTGGCTCTCCACATACCGATGTCACCTGGTTAAAGGTCTTCGATGTATTTATGGTATGAGTTGATTCTCAACTCATCCAGTTCGCGTTTTAGGCTGTGTGTTAACTTGTTTAGTAGACGTTTTGTTACCAGATTTCTGGTTTTTTGCCATTCTCGCCTGGTTTGGCTTTTTCTTTTAAGTAGTTCTGTGATTTCGTATGGTAGATAATGGTGGTTAGGTTTTCTTGTGGTTTTGGAAGCAAGGGTTGCTTTTGTTTAAGTTGGTTGGGCACTTCAGGCGGTTATCCAAGTTGGTTTGAAAGTTGTCCCAGTTTATTACCCCGTTTATAAGTCTAGGAGTTGGCTGTGCCATTTGCGGAGTGCTGGTAAATTATATAATTACAGGTAAGTGGTCTGAGTCAAGCTCCTCTACTACCTTTTGAAATATCGGTTTTGTGAGTTCTTTTGTAATATAATGTCCAGTATGTCTGGCAGGTGATCGCTACGATATGGATAGTAGGTATATTTTTCGGGAGCTATTACTTGGAAGGAATATTTGGTCTCGTAACCTTCCATCTTAATTCCCTCGGGATTATTAGCTCTGCATCCCCATAATTGATTCTTGAAATTGAAATCTCCAATTACCGAGAGTGGGTTGGTAGTACTGAATGTAGCTTTGAGATCTTCCTGTACTAGTTTCTTGTTTGGTTGTCTATAAGTGCGTATTAATGTGAGGTTTTGGTCATTTAATTTAATTCTAGTTCCGACTGTTTCTAGGGTTAGGTTACCGATGCTAGGGATAGGGTCATGGTTAATTTTCTTTTTAATAAGTATAGCTACTCCGCCGTCTGGTGTTCGGCCGCTTCTATCTTTCCTGTACACTAGGTAGCCTGAATTGAATTGAATGTGTCTATTTCAGATAGGTGGGTTTCAGTGATACATGCTACGTCTATATTGTGTCTGGCAAGAAAGGGTATAAGAAGGGACCGTTGGGTTGGGATACCGTTGACATTCTAGTTAAGGATTGATAGCTTTTCTATGGGTTTCTGGAGGTTAGGGTCCATCGAAGAGTAAGGGAAGGATTGTACTGGTGATAAAGTTTTTAATTAGGGGAAGGTAAGGAGTTAACAGGTCAATGAGGATTTTGACTATATTGCTGGTGTCAGGTGGGGCAGTCTAACCGGCTGGTTGGTTTGCGTTGTTTGGGTTGGAGTTGGTTGCTGATAGATTTCCTGCTTGTTTTGCGTATGAGCGGTTAGGGTTGATAAGATAATTCCTGTTGTTGTTGCTATTATTTTTCAGTCTTTTTGGGAGAATCTCGATGTGATGGCTGCATCCGCGATAGCTTGCAGGATATGGGCGTCCGCAGTTGGCACACTTAGGTGCTTCTGGTTTTTTTGCATAGTCGGTGTTGATGGTCTCCTCCGCATTTCACGTATCGTGGATCTAGTATACCGTAGTTTTTGGTGTGGTTGTAGCCTTGGCAGCGATGGCACTGGCGAATGTTTGTTGGCTTTCTTCTCAATTCTATGGTGACTATTGATTGATAAATGCTTTTAGGAGAGGAATTTTTTTGGCGTTTCCATTATCATTTAGTTCTACTGCGCATACTGGCAGCAGCTTTTGTTTTTAGTAAGTCGCCGTGTGACTTTAATAACTAGAACTGAGTTGCTGAGTTCGGTAAATATTTCTTGTTCTGTTAACGATAAAGGTACGTTTTTAATCACGACGTTGAGAGGTTTTCTGTTTGAGTTTTGAAAAGTGTGATATTTAATACCGTTATCATTAAAATATTTTGTTAGTATTCTGTAATCATCCTCTTTAGTTATATTAATTCTTAATGCATTTGTGTTGTAAAAAGTTGTGAATTTGCCAGTTGCTAATTTCCTGATGTCTGCGGTTAATTCAATGTGGTTTACTGCATTATGAAGATAAATAGGTGGTATTTTTGGTTTTATTATCGGAGTACCAGTTTTGTTGCCTGCATTTGTATATTGATTGTGTTTATTATCTGGTTTATCGTTTGGGCTGGCCTCTAGGTTAGCAAGTAAGCTGTATTTATTTTGTGTTGGAATTGTTGGTGTCCAGGAGTATCGTTTTTGCACCTCATTTAAAGGAGGTGTTAATGAGTCTAATTTGCGCTTAACTTGCGTTTGAACTTTCATTGAGCTTCCATTGTTTGTTTGTTCAATTATTTTGTTAAGATTTAAAAATAACTTACGGTTTATGGTTTATACCCCTTAAGGTAGCTATTTTAAAGATAAGACTGCGAGGAAGCACGTCTTAACGCTTTGAAAGTCAAAGTAACACTCGACTCGTAATTCTAATATTAAAAGAAAATGCAGGCCTGACCTTAATAGCAGGTGGAGCGTTTTGGGGCACTTATATATCGAAGCGCGGCACTCGACCGTCCGCTCTGAAACACAAGCGCGGAATCCTGAATTACGTATATTATATTTAGTTATTTAAGTGTATGATTTTTAAGACTCCATTTTACCCGAACAATGAAGATGACCAGTTGAGTGCTGCGCGGTTTAATATTGGGACTTACCTACATTTTGGAACGTTTTGTACGACAGTGTGTTACACGCGGTTGAAATTATTATAAAGTAACCACCTAAATAAGTTTTATGAAAGGCTTGCCATTTGTAACTTTAGTTAAAAACGAAGACCTTTTTGACGATTTTCTAACCACGAAGATACTACCACATAAAAGATAAAAGATAAGGACGGTGCTTTTAATGAGCAGAAGCAAAAGCAGATATGTAGCGTTTAATATAAAAGAGATAAAAATTTAACTCAGAGTTAGTGTTAAGTATCTGTAGGTGATTCTAGATAAGTATTAGCGTTCTTAAGGCATATAGATATGATAGTAAAGCAGCTAGAACCACCAATATCTTTTATGACATGCTTAAAATCTACGAGATAATATCTATTTTGGCAAGTACGTTGAGGTTTGCGAAATATAAGCAAAAGGTTAGAGTTGTCTAAGATCACTCAAAATATATATTATAAAAACTCACAGAACGGTGTCATCTAAAGCTGCATTAGTGATTGTATGAATCCAATCGAATTAAAGGCGCAAATAATTGTATGTAAACAAGTGGCAAAGGCAATAGTATTTGAGGAAGATGGACACATATCATAATGGTAACAATTTTGCTCAATTCCTAACAGATCAGGGCTGTTTTGAAATATACGACATAAAGAATATTAAGATGACGTTTGTGATTAACGCCACAAAGTAGAAGATACTGCTAAACTCATATACTTGAGTGCAGTAGATGGAAGATTCGTAAGATTAATTAAAATAGAAGATTGGGCCAGCAGATTACTTCAGAAATTTAGTGCAATTAAAATTGGAGACATAAAAGTATACTTGGAGTGATAGATGTGGTTAGAGACATAATAAAATGAAAGAAAAATGACGAAAAACGTAGAGTGGGGGGGGGAGATACGTTATTTGATAGTTATCTTATGATTGGTGCTTATACTGCTTGTAATAAAAGTGTGTTCATAGTTTATGAGAGTGTGTTCCGGGCAGACGATGATTTCATGCGAACTATTTGCTCTAATAGCAAGAATACCGACTGCGTACGCTAAAAAAAACTATCAGAAAGATGATGAAGGATAGCTATGATGCTAAAGAGAGGATGAAGCTGTCGTTTACATTTTTTTGAGTATTTTAAAGATAAACATAATCAGCTTGTAAATAATACAGATCCAGCTAACGCGCTTGATAAAAATGTCTTAAAGAAGGTAATATTGAGAATGTCTAGAGAAGCGAGAAGATCGCAATGTGTTTGAGTAAAGACTGTAATTATGCATACCTCTTCCACAAAGTGCTTAGCTATGAGAACTTTCTCAAAACTCTTTGGAAATAAGTCTAGCTTAACGATTAAACTTTAACCGTAAAGGTTAATTGGAAGTCATTTTGTAGCTCTAGAGCAGTCTTTGAACCTGAGGTTGAGCTAAAGTTTGCGAACGACATATCGAAAATCTGAATTAAGAAGCATAGTAGTTCTCGCTTTACTTTCGAACCTTCCGAAAGTGTGAGTGCAGTTTATCAACGCCTAGTGCCTGTGATAACACCAAATTTAAAAAAAAAATTGTTACCAAATATTTGTAAACTAATTTAGGGTAATTCAGGTCTGCTGAATTAAAAAATAAAAGTGGTTTTTCCAAATTGGCTCTAGTTTTTGAGATAGTAGATACAATCAATTTTTAAGAAATTTAACCATAAGGGGTGCTTCTTATAAGAGAGTATATGCGAAAACTCTACTTTATATGTAATTTATATATAATTAACTGACTTTTGCCGCACGCGGTATGTACATATTTAATAAAAAAACTACGCTCGTTGTTCACAGAAATAAGTTCTTCACGAAGAAGCCGTTTGAACAATCCTAATGTCTTCTGCTACATTTGTGGTGAATATACTGTACAGAAACAAAGAAAAAATATCACAGATTTTGTAAGGCAAGCCTATCGAGCTTATTTTGGCGAACACACCGGCGTACAACAGATCGAACGGTATAGGATCTACAGCGGATTATATAAGAAAAAGAAGCACAGAAAAAACAAGAGAAAGCAGAGCACGAAGAACTCCACCAGCAATAACTTAAAATGCAGAACAACAAAATAAAGATTTAGCAGTAAATATAGACAGCCTTGAAAAATAATAAAGGAAATGGCTACACAATTGAAAGAAATTAAGGAAGACATTGGTAACACAAAGGAAGAGGTAAGGAGTATCAATCTGCAAATGAAAACTATGGGGAAGAAATGAGATCACTCAAGGAACAACTAATAAAGAAAGAAGTGGAATAGGATAAAGAAAAAAATGAACTACACAAAGAAATTGTTCAATAAAAAATAAATTAAAAAACACAAAAGAGTTATCAAGCAAGCAAATTTCTATGGCAAAAACCAAAAATTCAAAAAATCTCCGAATTCTCCCGGAAAGAGACGAACGTGGTGACCGACATAAACGAAGTTTTAGTGTGGGAAAACAAGAACCGAGGATTACGGTAGTAAGATTTAAAACATTTGAGCAAAAAATTAAAGTATTGAAACAGAAACATAAGTTGGGGCGGAAGAAAATATACACTGGTAACGATCTAACTACAGAAGAGTAAAAGGTCCAAGCCGCGATAAGGAAAGTTGCAAGAGAGGAGTAACGGCAACGAAATAGGCTACCTAAAAATAGACATAGATCGATTTAAGTATGAATGGTCGAATGAAAATGTGGGGAGATTAAAGCAAATACCAAAAAACCAAAAATAAAAAGTACAAATAGACGTAGGATAATAAAAGCAAGTGCGAAAACGGTTTTGATTCTGGATAATAGAAAGAAAAGAAAGCAAAAACGAAACGAAAAATCAATTTTTGCCAACTAGAATGTAAGAGGTCTAAATAGTGAAAGAGCTTTGAAGCAAATATTAATAAAACTAAGAAAATATAAAATAGATCTTATTGCAGTTCAAGAAAAAACCTAAAAGGAACTGATCTAGCAGAAATACAGTGGTGGAGCACAAAACAGATTAGGGAATGGTTTCCTAATAAAAAAATCTTTAAGGAAGCACTTAATAGAGTTTAAAGGTATTATTGATATACTATGATATCTAAGGCTCAGAGGTAAATATAGAAAGATTAGCGTAATCAATGTACACGCACCAAAAGAGGACGTGAAGGATGAGGAAAAGAGAAATACTATAAAGCATTAGGTGAAGAGTGCGATAAGATAAGTTAGGGCGTGAGCAGAGGAACCAGCCAATGGTCGGTAAATACAGCAAACACAAAACAACAAATAAAACGGACAAGAATTAATTAATTTTACGGCTGAGAAAAGTATGGTGGTGAGAGCTACATATCTAAAGCACAAAGATATCCAAAAGGAACGTGGAGAAGTCCCGATGGCAAAACAATTTACAAAGTTGACCACGTGCTCATTACCTAAACAACACGCTGACCGTGTGGATGACGTGAAGAGCTGAAGATGAGCCCTCGTCCATGTTAAATGCGCACTACAATTACCAAAAGCAGACGGAAAGAAAACAGTAAAATCAAAACGGAAAAGATGGGACAGAGAAGCACTAAAAAATGAAGAACAAAGAGTGCAATATAATCATAAAACAGACAAATAGGTGGAAACTAATAAATAAGCTACAGAAATAGAAGCTGACTGGCAAATAATAAAGAAGACAGTAACACAAGCTGCCAATAAAAATTTGAAACAAAACACGAAAAAATGGTTTGATAAAGAATGCAAGGAAATTCTGGAGAAAAGCTAAAACGCTAGAGCAAAGGTGCTGAAAACAAGACACCGAACACCAAGGAAAATACAACGAAGTAAGAAGAGTAAAACAAATCTATAGAAATAAAAAAAGAAAGCTCTAAAAAAATGCTGGAAAAGATTGAAGAAGCTAACAACAGACAACACAAAAATCTTTTTTAAAAACATTGAATGAATGAAGAAGGGGTACCAACTAAAGATAACGATGTATCGAGATCATGAAGGAAACATAATAGGAGACCAAGGTAAGGTAGTACAAAGATGGCGTCAATACTATGAACAATTGCTTACAAACAGAACAGAAACAAGCTAAAAACGATAAAGCGGAAGTTGTTACACAATAAATAAATGTGCCAACTACCAACGGAAGAGGAAATCAAAGAGGTGATAAAAAACTTGAAGCAAAACAAGAGCAGTGGTAGCGATGATATATGTGCAGAACTATTAAAATATTGAGGAAGCAAATTAAGCCAAAAAAACCCTAAAATTGATAAAGAAAATATGGACAAACAAAAAGATGTCGACCGAAAGGTATGAAGCAATAATAAGTCCAATGTACAAGAAAAGGGACCGTTTAGAGTGTGGGAATTACAGACCTATTGCAGTTATAAATGTAAGGTATAAAATATTAGCAACGCTAATTTATTTTATAATTCGAAAGAAAGATATTAAGACGTATCTATGGAAGTATAAAAAAAATCGAACTCTGGAGAAGCAGAACAAACAAAGAGCTATACAAAAGGCAACGTGAATCTGACATCGTAAAAAAATCGCTTGAATTGGTTATAACACATTGTAAGAATGGAAGAAACATAAATTCCTTGTCAACTGCTTTACCAAGAGGCGGAAGGAGGAAATAGAAAAGAAAGACTTAGAAGGCAGTGATTAAAGTGCATAGAAGAAGACCTGAAAGAGCTAAAAGTGAATAACTGGGAGACCAAAGCTGAGGACAGGAAAAAATTTTACAGCACTCTTGACCATCTGTTGCATTCCAAACACCATTCATCTTTATTTTGCCACTGGTCTTCATTTAACTTTTGTCTTTCCATTGCTCTTTTTACACCATTTGCCCGAGATGTTCTTGGTCGACCTCTTCTTCTTCTTCTGCATGAGACCCAATTGTCAACTGTCTGTGTAACTTGGCTTTGTTCATTCTTGTCAAAGGTCTATACCAGGGGTCGGCAACCTGCGGCTCTTTTGATATAAAGTTGCGGCTCTCCATTTCCATACGCAAAAAATAAATAATTTATTATCAAAACCCTTAAAAAATAAGAAAATATATTTTTAAGACAGGCTGGCGTCGTGTTGGTACTGGATTGTTCATTCATTCATTTCTTCTATTCATCAGGGTGGGTCTGGTCTGTTTTTTGTTCGTTTGGCTGATCAGTCATACATTTTGACACATTTATTGCCCCCCATTTATAACTTAAATTCTTTGAATGGGGTTAATAAAATTTCTCTGGTAGCTCTATTATAATGTATTTCCTGGAATTGGCCACTTTGTGTTAATATTCAGGTACGTCGCCGATAGAATCAGTATTAGTACAAAGTGTAAACTGTATCATAGTGTTCTATCGTTTGTGTATGTCGTTTAAGTGCTTTAATTTTATTTATTTCTCACTGTAAAATTTTGAAGGAAACATAAGGTAATTATTTTTAGTATTTGTTTTTAAGTTACAATGTAGGCCCAATACACACATCGTTCTTTTCTGGTAGTTTTACGTCGGGTAAAACTGTACGAGTAAACACGCGGAATGACATGACAACCTCCACACATTACACGTTCTATACTGTAAATATTATCCCATTTTTACGTTTTAAAGTTTTAAGACCTTGAGTTTTTATAAGGAATAGAAATATATTGGAAAAGAGAATTTTTGAACGCTGGCACAGAGCGGGCGCAGCGGGCGCGCTCCCGGGGCCCCGACCTCCACGGAGCTCCGCAAAAACCTGACTTCACACTTTAATAGTACTTAATATTTTTTATTTATTTAATAATATGGTTAACACGTATTTTTATTTTCCTTGTCTCTCTCGTTTTATTGGGGGCCCAATATTTTTTCTGCTTCCGGGGCCTCAACTGACCTAAATCCGCCACTGCGTTGCATGTGTGTTAATTTAATCGCTTGCGGTTTTTGCAGGTTTATTCGCTTGTTGTTTCAAGAATTCGATTTAGAAGCATATTATCTTCTCAAAGGTATGTAAGTCAGTAACAGAATTGAATTATATATCTGAGGATTGTGTTAACGTAGTAATAATGGTTAATAAATTAGCCATTTTAGATAGTTAAGTAAAATTTAAAAAAAAACCATTTTTTCAGCTCCGCTGCCAGCAAAGCATCTGATAAAAAAAAGAAAAGAACTGAGGAAGAAAACCGAGAATTCAATCAGGTTTGGATGGAGTCTGCGTTCATATGCAACACAGATGGCCTTCCGATTTGTCTCATTTGCCACGAAAAACTCGCACACAATAAGAAGTCAAATTTGGAGAGACACTTCACTACAAAACATGCCCAGTTTGCTGGTAAATATCCAGCCGGTGACGCACGAAAAAAAGCTATTGAAGAGTTCCAAAAAAATCAAACACAGTCAAGTTCCATGTTAAGGAAGTGGTCATAATCTTCCAATAATGTAAATATGGCAAGCTTTGCAGTATCATTAGAAATTGCGAAAAGAGGAAAACCATTTACAGATGGTGAGTACGTGAAAGATTGTTTTATACGTGCATCTGAAGAACTGTTTCGTAATTGTAAAAACAACGCAGAAATCATGAAAAAAATCACTGATTTGCCATTATCTGCTAAAACAGTACAAGATAGAACTTCTAAAATGTCTTCAAATGTAACACATATGCAAGTGGAAGACATTCAACTGGCTTCTGCGTTATCACTTGCTATAGATGGGTCTTGCGACATAAAAGACACGGCACAAGTTACCCTTTTTGTCAGGTATATGTCGTCCCAAGGTCCAAAAGAAGAACTGCTAGGATTGCTACCGCTCTCAGGGCAGACTCGTGGAGAAGATATAGCAAATGCTATGCAAAAACGATTGGAAGACAATGGAATCAATATAAATAAAATCGTTTCTATAGCAACTGATGAAGCCAGAAGTATGACAGGAATACATAGAGGGGTAACATCAATTCTTCAGAAAAAAATAAACAACGAAATTCTAACATTTCACTGCATAATTCATCAAGAAGCGCTTTGTGCCCAAACATTTCCGGCCGAAATAGTTGAGGTCATGAACTTGGTAATTAAGATTATTAACAGCATCTTGGCAAAAGCACTCTACCATCACCAGTTTAAAGATTTCCTTGCAGAAATAGATAGCCAGTATTCTGACCTACTTCTGCACAATAAAGTTCGATGGCTGTCCAGAGGTAACGTATTACAACGTTTTGCTTTGTGCTTGAGTGATATAAAAACATTCCTCAACGAAAAAAGTATTTACCACCCCGAATTGGAAGAATACAAATGGCTGCAAAAATTCTACTTCATGGTAGATACCACAATTGAACTAAATGAACTAAATCTAAAACTGCAAGGAAAGGGCAACCCAGCCTACGCCTTGCTTGAAGAAGTAGTTTGTTTCGAAAAGAAATTACTTCTTTTTGTTGAAGACATCGAGAGCGGTAAATTACTTCATTTTAAACATTTGAAGCAATATCGCGATGAGACCAATGCATCTAATGACACGAATTACTTCAGCATAGCTATAAAAAAATGAAGGATGGATTCGCTGAAAGATTCGAGCAATTCAAAACAAACAAAAGTACTCGTTCATAGTAAATCCTCTCAACACAAATACAAATGAAATCAACATTGAGCCATTTCAAGTTGATGCTGTATCACTTCAAATGCAATTTCTGGATTTGAAAACCAAAGACTTGTGGAGTGGGAAGTTCACAGAACTCAAGAGTAAGTTGGAAGAGTTGGAGGTCCAGAAATGCATGCACATCGCGAAGCACAAGTGGGCAGCTTTAAAAGAAATGCAGCGAGTTGAGGCCCTCATATTCGGCGCATGGAATAGTCTTCCAAAATGCTACAGTGAGGTGAAGAAGTTGGCATATTGAGTGCTCACGATCTTCGGGTCGACATATTCGTGCGAAAAGCGTTCTCTTGCATGAATATAATAAAAGTAAAGTTAGAATGCTCCCATTGATGTGTACATTTGTGTTATTATATTGTTTTATATATTATATTATTTATATTATATTATTATATTATTTCGTATTTAAAGCCGTTTATTTTAAATCAAAAATCAAATATATATAAGCAAATACTATAATATTAAAACGAAAATTTTTACTGGCTCTTTAAAAACTAAGATATTTCGAAAATTGTAACTTTTGGCTCTTCCGTTTCAAAAGGTTGCCGACCCCTGGTCTATACCAAGAGAATTGTTTCTCCCCAATTGTACCTGATAATGTTACTTCGATATTTATTCCCCATTATATACTTCGAAACATATGGGTTTTTAGTTTTTCTTGTGAGTTGTTTACTCCACAACAAATAATTTAATTTCTAGCTTGATAATTAACGGAATTTTCTTCTGTGAGAAAGGACAGTACCAGCACTAGCGTGTTTCGGATACCATTAATAGATTGAAGTACTTTATCCTTTTTGAAAATTTGAACAGGATAAATCGATTAATTGATGCACTATCTCAAACCAAAGTTTAGGAGGAGGAAAGTGTTGAGATTACGATATTGGTGGCGGTGGTCAATTGACGCCTATTAACCCTCCCCTGGGTGTAACGATGCCTAGGTGGGTGGAGCGTAAAATGAGCTAGACAATCTTGATGGTTAGTTTCCTGAAGATAGTCAGACAACATTTTTTATTTAAAACTAACTAAACTATTTCTGTAATAGCGATATTACCTTTCGTTTTTCTTATGCATTGTGTTAGCTTTTTAAGGGCAAAACCGTTTATTTATTGATAAATTTTGTGTTTTTTGTTTCTATTTTGTTACATTTTCTAATTTTTTCTGCATTTGTATTATTAACTATGTTTTTTTCTATATAGCTGTTAGTAACAGAACAAAATCAAAGTTAATAAATTGAGGAGATAAGGAGAACAGTACAATTCTGCATTTATATCTATCAAACTGAACTAATTTACATTTGAAATTCAGCGAGCTTGCAGCGCTAGATTAGAATGCACTAACATAGACGCACAACCAATAAAAATAAACAGAAGCTTCTGAAGTATGCTTTTATACCTTATCATTTGAAGTGCAGAAATTATATAACGATATTTTCTCAGCAATTGACTGGTTAAGGACTTTTCTTAATTGATAATCACACCTAATGGGTCCTCTATAATTGTTTTTATTGGTTCATTGTTTGTCTCTGAACTGTAATTGGTTTTAATTACCGGATATATAGCGACTTCGTTTTCAGTTTAATTTTTCTTTAATATTTTCGACTGTATTTTCTAGCCAATTAGTGATGATAAACATTGTATTTGTTTTATCAGTTAAATAAATATTTATTTATTTACACTTACATCACTTGATCGCTTATCATGTTGTAATGCTACAACGTGCGATTTCCAGATTCATCAGTTTGCATGTGCTTTTTAACATGGAAATTATTGGTTACGTTCTGGTGTTGCTAATTACACTGAGGAGCTGTTCAGGTAAATGTTCTCTAGCTACGTAATGTCCCAAAGAGACTTTATATCTTTGGCAACTATCCTTTAGGATGATTTTATATTTTTGCGGTTGAAATTTAAGGGGCGGAGAAAATAAGAAAATGGCATGTGCACATAGCTACTCCGGAACTCGTTTTTATGAAAACGTAAGATATATTTAAACTTTGTGTTGACATTTCATCGACAAAGTATTGCACCTGGTTTAATACATCAACAGTTATTTGATAATTTTTAAAATGCCTATTTTATTTGAAGGTTCATAAAATAATTAGTTTGTGGTTTTGATCTAGTCCTTCCAACCTTATTTAGATAACGTATCAATCAAAGAACTAATTCAGTTGCCTTTTTAGTCAGTTGGGCAGTTTTTGTCCTGTTCCCTGTTCTGATTATACTTGCGCACCTACTACTGATCTATGGTTTCTTTGCGCTCAGGGTATGTCATCCTTAATGGATCCATGTTCACTGCAGCCTATGGCTTATTGTGATTACCCTAATTAAATAAATTCACAAGCAATCTGTAATTGATGTCCCCTGAATCAGCAGATACAGGCCCTTTACAGGGTGTGTCTGGAAATCTTCCGGTTCCAGAATTGGTTTCCCAAATGTATGTTGCATTTTGCTACACATGCACTTGCATAGGATATGTAAGGCTGTTTCTGGTTCCTTGCTACAAAGTCTGCATGCAAGGTCACCATTGAATTTACCAATTTTCCAAAGGTGTTCTTTTACAGTCGCATGTCCTGTAAGAAACCCTATGGTTATCTTTAGCTGTGGCCTACTTAGGTTAAGGAGTTCTGCAGTTCTCTTTTGGAAAGGTCCCTTATGATGATGAGTGCGTGTCCTCTCCTTAATAAAGCTTCGGGCAGCACTTCGTAAAATTGCTAATGCAGGTTTTGGGCCTATATAAGCCTCATTAGATCCCTCCCTGGCCAATTCATCGGATTTCTTGTTGCCGTAGATACCGCAATGCCCAGATGCCCTTAACAGTTTTACTGTGTTATGTTCTGCCAGTGCATTGAGTTTTTTGATGCACTCCCATACCGGTCTAGATGGTGCTTTTGTGCTTGATAAAGCCTTTAAAGTTGCCTGGCTGTCTGATATAATACAGATCCGCTTGTTCCGATAAGCCCTCTTACCATTTTCACGCACACACTGTAGTATGGCGTATATTTCTGTCTGAAAGACAGAAGCGTGTTGACCCAAGAAAAAGCTTAGCTTTACCCTGGAAGCCTCAGCGTATATTTCAGCTCCGGTACCCAGCTCGACTTTAGAACCATCTTTGTACCTGAGTAGGCTACCAGGTGCAAATGCCTTTCTAAAAGTCTCGCTCCTATTTCGATCCTGCATTATTACCTCGAATAGAGAGTCGTCATATATTTTTGAGGTCATGTGGTACGTCTTCATTTCAAGCAAAGGGCCCCCCAGACTGTTAATTATTCTTGTATGACCTCTACCCGTGTGTGTCTTGTGCAGTAAATGATACAGCCTGTAGTGACCTAATCTTGCCTCCCCTGAATTACCATGTGCAAAGGTGAGAGGTCTAGAAAAGTCTCCATTGCTGCAGTGGGCGTGGTTCTCATGACCCCTGTAATAGCCAAACAGGCAAGTCTTTGCACCGTGCCATGTTTTAGTTTGGTAGTTTCTTGTGTCACTTTGGGCCACCAGACCAAAGCTGAGTATGTAAGAGAGATCCAACCACTCTGGTGTACAACCAGTACACCATACCTGGTTTTAACCCCCATGATTTGTCGTACATGCGTCTGACAACTGCCAGAGTTGTCACCGATTTGTCGACCACTTTTTCAATATGACGGTTCCAAGTAAGTTTAGAGTCTAAAATGATTCCTAGATACTTTACTTCTCCCGATATAGTGATTTCTATTTCGTCAAGGAAAAGAGGTGTAAGCCCCTCTAATTTTTTCCTTCTCGTGAAGGGTATAATTTTGGTTTTTAGAGGACTGAGCTTGAGGCCTTTCTGTTTGGTCCACTCAGTTACCACGTTCAGGGCCCTCTGCATCCGTTCCCTGATCGTGCCTACAAATTTCCCTTCCACCAAGACAACTAGGTCATCGGCGTAGCCTACAAAAGAGAATCCTTCGTCTTTTAAGTTCTTTAAAAGTCCATCCATTACCAGATTCCATAGCAGGGGGGAGAGAACTCCTCCCTGAGGACCCCCGCTACCTGGACCATAATAGTTTTGTCATACATTGACGAATAAACCATCCTTCCTTTGAGCATGCAGTCTATCCACCTGCAACAGGTCTTCTCCAGGCCACGCCCTCCCAAGCCCGAGGTTATGGAGTTGAAAGATATATTATCGAAAGCTCCTTCTATGTCCAAGAAGGCACATAGAAGAATCTCTTTGTTGTCCAACGTTTTCTCTACTCTCCAAGTGAGGTAGTGAAGTGCTGTTTCAGTTGAAAGACCAGCTTGATAGGCAAATTGGTTCTCATATAGTGGATGGTGTACCAGTATACCTCCCCTAACGTGCTTATCAAGCAGTTTTTCTAACGTCTTAAGCAAAAAAGACATAGTCTAATTGGTCTGTAACTCTTTGCCTGCAAATAATAGACCCGACCAGGCTTTGGTATAAATACCATTCTGGTAAGTCTCCAACATTTTGGCAAGTAGTGTTGGGCCAAACTGGCTCTGAGTACCATGCAGATCTTTCTGTAGCATGGCAGGAATAATTCCGGCCAGTTCCGGAGATTTATCGGTTTCAAATGAGTTTATAGCCTATTTTTGTTTATTCAAAGTTACCACTCTTCTTGCAGTCTCCCAGATGCTGTCCCAGATGCTGTGTTGCTAAGATCAAGGGATACCTGGTTTCTCCAGTCTGAGGGCAACTGTTGTATAATTACAGATCCAGGAAAAGTAAGTTCGGACAGTGTTTCTTTTCCTGTTTTGGTGTACTCTCCGGATTTAGATTCAAGAGTACCAATCAAATTGCAGTGAGAGTCTTTTGAGAATACTTTACGGAGTCTGGCACATGCTGGAGTATTTTCAGTCTGCTCACAGTACCTCCTCCATGATTCTCTCTTGGCATCTCTCAATGCTTTATTATATTCAGTTAGGGATGCCCTATAGGTATCCCAGTCGCCTGATGTTTTGGTCCTATTAAACAGTTTTCTTACTTGCCTTCTCATGGTTGCAAGGTCTTTATTCCACCAGGGGACGTTCCTGCTGGAAGCCTTTACAACCAGGGGACAGTTTTCATTGTATGCTGAAATGACTGCCTCAGTTAACTGATCCACACCCATTTCAAGCTCAAGGTTATTGTAAACTTTCCTTATCGTACTCACCAAGTTTTGGTCTAGGTCTACCTTATAGGCTTCCAAGTCCGTTTTACGAGGATTGCGATAGTTTTCTATCACTCGCTGAATCCCAGCGATTTCGAACTTATGTATCTGTGGTCTGAACAACTCTCCTCATCAGATACTTGCCAATTTCTAACAAAGTTACTTACAAAAGAAATACCAAATGTTATGTCAATTACTTCCCTTCTTCGTCTGATAACGAAGTTTGGTTTGTTACCCTTATTTAATATGTCTAAATTATTTGCCACAGTGAATTGTAAAATTAACTCACCTCTGATGTTGGTGTCGGTGCTGTCCCATGAGAGATGGCGTGCATTGGCGTCGCAGCCAATGAGCATCTGCAGGCCAATGTTTCTGCAGTGTCTCACAAGCTCATCCACTGCCCTAGGCGGTGGAGGATCCGGTTCATCAACAGGGAGGTACACCAATCCTAGTATGATCTCCCTCGGTCCTCCTCCACTTGTTGTTAGCATCACTGCTGCCATATCCTAAGAACAGCATTGCAGTAGTGGCAGAATTTTATGTATTTTTTAACTAAAATGCAAGTTCTGGGTCTATTTGAGGATCTGCTATATATTAGTTCTCCTCCAATTCCCCCCACATCTTTTACCTTGCCTTGATGGGTCTAAGGTTCCTGGATGAGGGCAACATCGCAACCCTCCATCATCTTACATAGGGCCGCCGAAGCAGCCCTACTGTGTTGGAGGTTTATCTGAAGTACCCTTAGCATCTTGAACACTTTGAATGTTCCTGAAAGTAACAGCTCTCAGTCCATAATAGGCCTTAAACTGTTTACTCTCTAGGACCTTGAAAGAGGCACCATCGATGGAGTAGGCCAGGATAGCTCCTTCCTTATCTACATTCTGGCTAAGGAGTCGCCAGTCTTCCGTTTTTATCCCTGGGTTTTGAAGCCCAAGTCGGTTTCCGGTAATTTTCTCGTCGACTGGCCCGGGAAGCCAAACGAGAACTTTGGGGCTCTTGGGCAGGTCCTTAGCCTCTACCACTAAAAGTTTAACCCCTTCTATTAGCGTCCCCAATCTGAGATGGTTCTGCGCAGCCAGTTTATAGTTAGCTCGTTGGCACACGTGATCCATGACACCTCCCGTGTACCTCGAGCTTTCAAACTGCGATACTTCCCGAAGGAGTCTGGTCCAGAGCAGTAACAAGTTTTTCCTTACAACTAATTTATGTAGACTAATGAGTAATTCTACTTAGTCAGTGTCTTACGAGTTCATGACTATGGCATCACTCAAATTTTTGTTACACGAGAATTACAATTACGTTCTGCTCTGCACCTCACTCAATCCACTAATTCGAAGGCTTGCCCCTCTTGATCCGTCTTACTATCCCAATCTGATCTAATAACTGAATTGTTCCAGTGTTGGTGTGGTTATGCAGCTGGTCTTCGTACTTCCTAGCAAATAATTTAATTTTATCCGCTACCATTTCCATTCCTAGGTTCCAATATAGATTACTATTTTTGACGTACTAAGGAGTGTCTCCGGTGCTCTCCGATGCCTGGTGGGTGGCCTATTCAGTCACTGAAAATAATATAATAATAACAAGGTGTAATCACGGCGGTCCTCTAAGGCGCGGTGCTTGCCACATCGCCCCGCATCAGAGATGGTGCACGACGACTGGGCAAAGAGAGCGAACATATAAGAGCTTTAATCTCTCAGTTCGCAAGCCGTGCTCCCACCTGGTGCGTTAGAGCCTTAGAGTGTCTATTGTGCTCTTTAGTACATTATTTTGAAAACGTTCTATACCTTGTCGTTAGTACAGCCGCATAGTTGGTAACTATATATTGGAACAGCATATGTATTAACACAAAAAATCTTCTGCCCTCTAGCCATTACATATTATTAAAAATATCTTTAGTTTTTCTCACTTCTTTTTGATGTTTCTTTCACCTGAGCCTAGCATTTATACCTAGATATTTCTTAGTATTAGGATATTTAACTATATGTCCGTCGATCGTTAACAGTAACTCTTTAGTCTCACGAAACGTAATGTTGACATGGACAAAGCTTTCCACCCATTTGTAAGTAATTATTAACTTTGAGTTCTTCAGTTCCAATAGCAAAAATACTTTTTTTGTTGTATTGTCTTAAGGTGCCTTACAAGTGTACACTAAGCGCAGTATGGGGCCCAGTACTCTGCTTGATACCATACCAGCTTTGATGGGTCTGAACTCAGAGTAATGTAAGACTTCAGGTAGACATTTGTCTATTTTCTGTTCCAATCCAGAGTGCCACACTGAATCAAATGTCCAAGAATATAGACAAGTAAACCTTCTCGATGATGTTGGTGATTCAATGAACCTAATTTAAAGTTCATGTTTATTTCTAAATTCGAATTGTTATCTTGAAATG
This sequence comes from Sinelater perroti, assembly GCA_036346155.1. Taxonomy (NCBI): domain Eukaryota; kingdom Metazoa; phylum Arthropoda; class Insecta; order Coleoptera; family Elateridae; genus Sinelater; species Sinelater perroti. The sequence continues at coordinate 3,176,309 of JARFIY010000344.1, forward strand.
ATTTTTTTGTATCAATAATAAGCTTCAATTTCTTCAGAAGCAACCTTGGATATAATTTAGAGATAACTATCAGAAATATAGGTTTGTACTTTATTGGTTTTCCAGGTTTAGGGGCCATTATAACCTCCAGCTAGCGACACAGCCGGAATAAACCGTTAATAAAGTTGGTCAGTTTTACAATTCCTTTCTAAAAATTTTTTGGGGTTTAGATTTTGTCTAATCTTTGTCGCTGCCTTATTTAGGAAAGTCGAAGATGGTACAATCTCACTATATACTTTATTTTGTTGAAAAATTTGTTCGGAATGGGCTGAAGAAAGATTTGCATTTTCTTGGTTGGTCCTCTAATTTTTTTTGTACTTCTTCATAATGAATAATTATTGTCTCTTTCATATGTAAGGTCACTCAGGTACTTCTTAAAGGTCTCGTTTTTATCTTCTTGATTTCAAGATTCAATTGCCGCTTTAGTTGGTTTAGCATGGCCTTATGTTGGTGTCCTTGTTTTTCTTGGAAAATGAGTTTTTTAATCTCTCCCTTGTAGTTTACTACTCTAATTATTTGTTTGATCATTTTAGTATTAGCCCATGTCATCAACAAATTTTTCAGCTTTCAAATCCAATTCTTCGGGAGTTGGAAGCCTGTAGTTCAACTGGATTTATTCTCTAAATAGAATATAGAAGCTGTTCCAGTCAGTTGTCTTATTTGTAGAAATGACAGCTCTTCTTTAGTTATGACCTGGTTGCCCAATATCATAACTAACGACCAACGATTTGTCGCTAGTTTAACCTTAACGTGGTTTTGAGAAATCATTTTGGTGATGGAGAAATCGAACAGGTCCAGCATCCAGTTAGTACTGTGTTAGAGTAGAAGTTACACCTGCTAAACTTTATAACTTCTACAAATCACAATAGACTTTGTTTATGTAGGTAGCAGAGTACAAAGACATACAAAAAATAAAAATCTTAATAAACATGGAAAAAGACTAGACCCAAATCAGTGTTTTACCTTATTTTACAGTTAGTTAAATAAGTGAACAAATAAATTTTATTAAAACCACTAGAACTGGGTGGAATTAAAGTACAGTAAAAAGGTGCTTAGAACTTCATCTAAGAAATTAACAAATTTTATATTGAGATTAAATAGACACCAAGTTAGGCTAGTGACTAAATTTTTTCTCGATGAAAATATTCATTTATGGGAAGCTTTTGTAAAAAAAGTGGTGAATAGACTATTCAACTGCAGATAAAGATTTTTTTTAATTAGTAAACAGTTAATTAGCATAATAAGCCTTAGGGTTTTAGAATTACTGTAATAGTGTTTCTTACTCTCTCATAATTCATCCCTCCTTCCCTAAAAAAGCAACCAATACGGTTACAATAATTTTTTAAATTTTTTAGGCAGTTTCGAATACATACCCCCATCTTTAGAAATCAACGTAACTGAAAATGGCGAGTACAGCGTTGGAATTAAAGAAATCGAAAATGCGACCATCACTCGTTGCGATTACGAGTCAGATACTGGGATTAAGGGGTCGTTCGAAGTTGAGAAGTACAAAAAGTTCGATTATCCAAAGAATATTCAAAGTTACAATGTGAGTTGACTGTCATTTTGTTGCCTATTAATTAAATTTAAGGCTTTTGTAGAGCTGGAAAAATAACTTCACTTATAACGGAAACGCGGGCCATTGCGAAATAAAGGTGAAAAATGCGGACGGTTCCGGGCCCACCAAATGGAGTTTAACTGCATTTGGAGGTTCGAGTAACCAGGCACTTACTGCTGTGGCGTTTAAAGTAAATTTTTTTTGTAAGTATACTGTTGTGTTGTACAAGCCTTAGAAGAATAACAAATATGAAAAGATACAGGTTATCTTATCTGTAAGAGTCTGTATAAATTCGTATATGTGTTTTTGACGTCTTACTTAGGTCAATATTTTTGATAAAGGCAATAGCTGCTCTACTAAATAAACCACTTATATAATTTAGCGTAAATTAATTACGTTATAGATAGAATTGATGAACATAGGTTAGACAATTATGAGCCCAGTACTAATTGCTTTACCATGTTGTCAGTTGTAGGATTATGACATTTTCAGTATTTTAAAAATTTACTGTGCATTTTATAAATGAAAATCTAAAATAAGGAAGTCAGAAGGTTATAGAATTTTAAAAAAAGAAGATTTTAATGCAGGCATTATGGAAAAGCGGTTAAGTCTATTATCTCATATTCTAAAATATTATTATATATTTGCATTATTTGATTTTGGCTTGCGTGTGGTTTTTAAACAAAGCGACATTTACTACTACAGTAATATCCTTTAATTAGCATTGATTGTTCGATGCTTATGTTTAGCATTGTTTAGCGTCATACATTTATCGTTGTGAATGTTAAATCAGTAGCTTCGGCATAAGTGACGCAAAAGTATCTATCGCATTAAATAGTTATTACATTTTTGCCAACTAAGATTATTTATCCTATTGATAGTTGGTGATGCTTCTTCTAGAAATGTTTAAATGGTCCAAATTGTTTTGTGGGGAGTCTGTTGAAGTGCACAATCTAACCCACTCTTGTCGTCCACGCACTAGTTAAACTCAGAAGAATATGTAGTGCATCCATGATGTTTCTGGGGGAATTGGTAGTATAGAAACAATTGTATAGACAGACCTAAAAATTTTTTAGCTTTTTTAACTGCTATAAAATGGAGTGGACTGTGAACTGAATTTTAACGTGTAATAAGTTTTGGGTGCATCTCTACATCTCTACTATAAAATGGTGTTTAAAAAATAAAGTAAAGCGTGTCCAAAGGAAAACTTTTTGTAACCGCTCTTTTGGCATTACGCTTACTGATTTTTTTACCTAAAAATTGGTCAAAACTATAGGGAGTTCCAATTCATAATACGATATTGTTGCAAGACAACTGTTAAATACAATCCCAATTTGTCATCTTGTGACTATAATGTGTTTGGACTATCAAAGAGGACACTAAGAGGATAAAAGTTTGCGAGAAATAAACAGGTTAAAAAATTTGTACTAGCCGTGTTGCTTTCTTTGACACTGGCATTAAAAGAACTTTCATTTTACCGAAGAAAATTTTTATAACGCAGTGGAAAATATAAATAAAAATGATTGTTCAAGTATTTACCAGATATATTTTTTTTTAATTTGTTAAACATTATTTCGCGTAGCACAAAGATAACACAATAGACTGCTTATGTATTAAATATTATGCTAATCAGATAAATTATGGGGCAATGGTAAGAGTTGCAACGCATATCTCCCATACCTGGGGTATCATAAATAAATACCCCCGCGCCAAATTTACTAAAGCAAGATCTACAAAGTCAGAAGTTTTAGTAAGGATTATAATGTTTTCAGTCATACTTTTTTACTGGTTTAGTATATTCGTTTGAGTTTTGAATGATAAAGACGTGCTCAGAGCTGTGAAAGCAAGTGATAAACGGATATCATCACGCGTAAGTCACGGCGTAAGTAATCGCGTACCAATTAATTAAATGTTCCAGTAAATGCCGCTAGTGTTTGAAGCTAATTGGGTAATGTTAATACAACTGAATAATGCACTATTTCAAGAGAATTGTGTAAAAGCACGTAAATAATATAGAAAAACTTGGAACACGAAATAAACTGTGCAATTAATGAATTTAATGAAACGCAACGGAAATTTGAAATTTCCAGAAGATACATATAGATTTACAAAATTAATATAAAGAGATAGAAAGTAAATTGGCACACATTTTCTATCTTGAAAGGAAGAACAGATGCCAGATCAACACTTCACTCTTAAGATAAATTAGCCAAGCAAATTGAGTAGATAAGGAAGAGAAATCTAAAAAATGCATAATTCACTCACCCCTCCACAAGAAAGTACAGAATCTCAGAACAAAGTAGTTCAAAGGCATCAGAAATAAATCTAGAACTAAAAAGTCCCAAAGACACCTCCAATAGTTAAGAATGGCATAGATAACTTCAACCAACTACCCTCAAAAATTGATAAATTGATAGTCAACTATTAGGTTACAATTACGAATTGAACAAATATCGAAATTAATGAACAAGATAAAGAATGCTACAAAAAAAATGTTAAATAAGCAAAACTATAAGCAGCAAAATAGACCCGTTAGGGTAATATCTAATAAATTACACTACTTGTGTAATTTTGTGTTAATAAAATATTTAAAATAAAAAAACATCGTAGGAAGCAGAGTGAAAGTTCTTCCAATTAGAAAATCAAAATTAGTACCACGGTGTCAAGCAAGGCCTACGGACGTACACAAAGGCATTGTGTTAAAGAATTAAGTTATCTTAAATGCCCAGGAAAATATTTAACACCGAAATTTACGAAATTCGAAAAAGTTAAGTTACATGCGTACAGGGTGTCCCAGATTCAATGGTATTTGATTAGAGATATCAGAATAGAGTTTGCACCAAACCCAAAAATACGTAACTAATTTTTTTCTAATTTCTACGGAAATGATTGTAACCCCCGAATTTCATCGAATCTGGGACACCCTGCACACTGCGGAGAAAGTAGATTAATTATAGAGGATGCATGGTAGCGAAAAAATGCAGAAAATAAAAAATATGCAACTGAAGAAGTCCACTTTGTTTCACCAAGCTTAGAGGACATCTCAACCCAATACACAAAAAGCAAAGCAAAACAGTAATGCCCTTAATCCTAAAACGTAAGTCAAGGTAATGGCAAGTAAGTCTGAAGGAAATAATTAGAAAATAAATCAACAAGATTCGGCAATTAGTTCTACTCTTCAACAAATATTAGAAAAATTGAATAAAATGGATAAACGTCCGTAATCCAAATATGAATATTGTGGTTAAGAAGCGCTTCCCAAGAATATAAATGACCAATTAACTTAGATTAATGAAATGCGGCTAAACCAACGAGAATCTAAGGAATCCTTGATTTAGTGAAAATGGATGTATATCTCGGCGCTGAAACTCATTTTACCAAAGAGTCATATATTAGATTTAAAAGATATATAGTTTACCACATCATTAACCCAGATAATGCAGCAAAAGTGAAACTTACAGTGATCGTAAAAGAATGAATCAAAAAAATGGGGCATTAAAAAATACAGGTCACATCTATAAATGTCAAATGATGCTGAACGCTCTGAGTGCCCAAATTCGGCAGTCCACAAAATAGTTTTGGCCGATTGCAAATTGAAGTTGTATGAGCTAGGTGATACCTTAAAGTTATCAGAAGGCAGTGTATTCACCATTTTAGATAAACAGTTGTCTATGAGAAAGCTCTGTTTGAAGTGGGTACCGCGTTTGCTCACAGTCGATCAAAAACAACAGCGCGTTATCGATTTAGAGCGCTGTTTGATGATATTTTTATGCGGTATGTAACAATGGATGAAACATGGATCCATCATTACAGCAGTCAGCTGATTGGACAGCAAAGTGCGAAAGCTGCCCAAAGCGACCAAAAATCACCTGGTAAGGTATTGCTCTCCGTTTTTTGGGATGCGCACGGTATTTTATTCATTGATTACCTTAAGAAGGAAAAAAATCAATAACGAATATTATATGGTGTTACTGGTGCCTTTAAAAAAATTGTGAAAAAAACGACCCCAAATGAAGAAGAAAGATGATCTCTTTCACCAAGCCAACGCACCGTGTCACAAGTCGATCGCAACAATGGCAAAATTGCACGAATCGCACTTTGAATTGCTTCCTCATCCACCGTATTCTCCGGATCTGGCTCCCGGCAACTACTACTCGTTTGCAAACCTAAAAATAATGCTCCCGGGAAAGAGATTTTTCTTCAATGAAGAAGTGATTGCCGAAACTGAAGCCTATTTTAAGGCCAAAGATAAATCGTCCTACAAAAAAGGTATCGAAATGTGAGAGAAGAGTTGGAATAAATGTATCACTTTTGAAGGAGACCATCTTAATGAATAAGTCGAATTTTTCCTAACAGTTGTTGTTTTATTAGTCATCCTACGAACATATTATTGAGTGATGTTAGAAGAAAATGGCATCAAACTAGGGCACCTGCCCAGCTTTAAATAAAGTTATTCAGCAATTAAAACATGAAATACAATGTATTATAAATGAGTTGATTTGTGAATACTTAAGTAAACTTACAAATGACAACAAAACTAATTGCTGTATATGGAAAATCACCAAGAAATTTAAAAAGCCCATACTTCAGAACCTAACAATAAAAAACGCTGGTGAAAGTTGGGCCCATAACAACTTATAAAAAGATTTTCAACCAAATGGTGGATGGATTTTTCAGACAAAATGGCATTATTATTAGACCATCTCATCAAAATAAGTTTATAAAGAAATTAAAATGAAGTCCAATCCAAAAAAGCTTATGGTTTTGACTTGATTGCTAAAGATATTCTGAAACAACTACCAAGGAAAGCTGATGTAAAGTTAACCAAATCTATTAACACATTCTTCAGACTGACGGTCTGAGCATGTGCCTAAAATGGGGAAAGTTACAGAGCTCATAATTTCTAAATTAGTAAAACTTTATGATGTTTTATAATATGGGCCTAACTTTCTACTGCTTGTCATCTTAAAACTATAAAAAACCATTACTGAAAATCCAATAATAGCAGAAAAACACTTAATCCGTTTCCACCAGTTTAGTTTTAGAGAAAGTCACTTGAGAAGTCATTAAAAGAAAATAAAGTCTGCTTTACTGTCTTCCTTGATGTAGAGCAGGCCTTTAACAACGCATAGTATGAGAATTATTCTGCAAAATAAATATACTACTGCCATGCGAGTAATTGGAATTTTTAAATTCTATTTATAAAAAAGATATATTAGAATAAAAGATGAGGTTTATTCAACTTTGGGAATGTGTCAATAAAAGCAATGTACAAGTTATACAACGATTCCTAAACAAAGTGCTAAGGAACACTGTGGGTGCACCGTGGTTCTATTAAAATAGCGACAGCCATAGGAACATCAAAATAGATACTTTTGAAAAGACCATTTTCAGATTTGCCACAAGTCATAAACAGAGTCGTCTCTGTCGTCTGTCATCTCTGTCGTCTGTCGTCTGTCGTCTGTCGTCTGTCGTCTGTCGTCTGTCGTCTGTCGTCTGTCGTCTGTCGTCTGTCGTTTCTATCGTTTGTCGTCTCTGTCGTTTGTCGTCTGTCGTCTCTATCGCCTGTCGTCTGTTGTCTCTGTCGTCTGTCGTCTCTGTCGTCTGTCGTCTCTGTCGTCTGTCGTCTCTGTCGTCTATCGTCTCTGTCGTCTGCCGTCTCTGTCGTCTCTGTCGTCTGTCGTCTCTGTCGTCTGTCGTCTCTGTCGTCTGTCGTCTCTGTCGTCTGTCGTCTCTGTCGTCTGTCGTCTCTGTCGTCTGTCGTCTCTGTCGTCTGTCGTCTCTGTCGTCTGTCGTCTCTGTCGTCTGTCGTCTCTGTCGTCTGTCGTCTCTGTCGTCTCTGTCGTCTCTGTCGTCTGTCGTCTCTGTCGTCTGTCGTCTCTGTCGTCTGTCGTCTTTTGCCTTTCGTCTTTGCTCTCTGCTATTTTCTTTTATTGTTTTTTGTTTCGTCTTTTAGCTTTTGCCTTTATTTATAATAAAATTATACGTAAAATGTGGTTATTTTTTGTTATACTTCACTGACTATGAAATGCAAGTTAATAAAAGCAAGAGAATCACGAAGACAAGAAGGAAAAAAGATCAACTAAAATAAAAATATGGAGATAATGGTTATTAGGTTTCTTCATCGGGTTGGAGGTATGCTATGCTACATAGTTTTTAGAATTAATGCCTTTAAACTTGGTGATGCATATATTAAATGTAGTGTGAAGGATTACACAGGACTTAATAACTCAATGAACGCATAATACATCAAAGACATGCTACTCAAACTTGAATTTCGAAGAATATCAACTTGATAACCTTATTAAGTTATCAATAACACCCCATAGCCCTATAATCCCATAATTCTACTAGTCTAAAATACAACACTGACAAAACTTACGCGAGAGACTTTAAGTTCGAATGGTAGAGAGTCAAAACTCCATAAATCCATATCTTCATAACTCCATAAACTTTAAACCTAGTACCTTAAAACTCAAAAATCTTACAATTCTCAAATGCAATACATTAATCGACGCCCTGAACAAAATTATCATCAAAAATAACATTAAAAAATCTGAATCGTGCTAGCTTTTGTCAAAATCTCGAAATGTATTTGCATGTGAGACTTAAGCTCCGAATCTCAGATTTTGTTTGTGTGTCAACATCCAGAGCACCTCCACGTGATGACGATGTTGCTCCGTGATCCGGCAAAGTCCTGGATCACGGTGCTCATGCCGTCATGGGAGGAGAAAGTGCGTTACGATGCAGGGAGTCGGAACACCAGTATTGACGGTTGGTTCGGTGAGAAAGCAGGCCCACAGGCGTCGTCATCAAACGACTGCAGCTCTACATGGGTGGGTAACTTGGCATTTGAAGAGTATAGTGTTACAAAAGGTCGTAATGCAATAACAGCGTAGATTATTTCTGCGTTGCTTGTGGAGAATATGTTGTCAGTAAACTCAGAAAGACATTTGCAGATGTACTTAAAACTAGGTATAGAGAATTTTTTGGTATAGAAATAGTGATCAATCATTGGACTCCAAAATCGAGTTGCTTAAGATACTCCTTGCAACTCAATAAACAGAAAATATGGATGTTTGCTTCTCCGATGATCTGGCGGAAATCAGAAAATCAAGAAAGGGATTGTTATTTTTGTTTAACAAAAGTTTTCGGGCACAACCGAAAAACAAACTATTCGATCTCTTATGCGACTGTCGGAATCTGTGATTCTTCCTACACTTCTTAACGCTGAACAAAATAATGAAAGTAGTATTATTACTGACGGAAATAAAAATGCAATAGAATCATCAACTGACGAAGATCCAGCTGATGGTGACGTTGAGGATGTAGAGTTGAACAGTGAAACATCGAAAGAATAATAAGATAAGACTGATAAAAATTCTAATGGTTTTACTCAAGAAGAGCTTAATGACTTGCTGAACTGCTAGTGTCAAGACTAAGAGAAAAAAATTGCCTAGCTCTAGGAACTCGTATAACTTTTTATCGCAATAGAGATATCCAATTTAGAAAATATTTTACAAATGTAAAAATTTTGTAACGATACTGAAGAACTAATTAAGGAATATAATATTCCTTATGAAGCTAACAACTGGCGTCTATTCATAGATTCTTCAACACGAAGTTTAAAAGCAGTTTTGTTACATAATGGCAACCAATATGCTCTGCTACCCGTTGGTAATTCAGTTACGTTGAATGAAGAATACCACAACCTCCGCTGAGAGGCAAGGGGGCTCACATAAATCAAGCACCCCAAAGGGAATAGAAGTCTACTACGTCCACGTCGTTGTTTCTCGGTATGGCTGAATGTAGGTTATTGCAATGCAGGAAATTTCGACCTTGTATGCACCTTGTATGCACATGTTTGTATGGGAGCTTAGAAATTATTGGTTTTGAGGTTATAATTTTTTAGGTTATGATTTTTGGGATTACAGGTCATTGGTATTAAGGTTAAAGGGTCAGAAAGGTATAGAGTTATAGAGTTTAGATAAGCTTTAGGATTGATATGGTTGGGTTTCATAATTATTGGTCATTTTTTGAGGTTAGGAAAAAACGCTGACGTGATGGAGCAAAAGGGGTTGCGCATTCGGTTTCAGCGACCCAAAAAACATATAAACACTTAGTCTGGTTGAAGGAACCTTTCATCGATTTTTTTTGTGGTCCTGTGATTATTGTTGATGTCAAGTAACAGCTTTTTAGCGCATCTTGATGGCAGACAGTGTTAGGTTTTCACTTTCTGCAAAGAACAAACCGAACTTGAATTTTGGTTAAATTTGAAAGTTCTCTTGTACAATTCTGGATATTATAAGATTAAATATAATAAGATATTATAAGTTTAAATTTATTTGAAATATTTATTTCCTTTAATTAAAAGAAATTGAGTTACTTAATAATATTTATGTACAATAACACCGGTATTTACTAATATAAAATTGCATTATAACTCTATTTATAACGAAATTTATTTCGCTTAGAACGGTTTACTTTGCTTCCGGTAAATTAACTTGACCTGCTGCTCGCCTGACTGCTATCTTATACCTTCAGCATCTGTTCTGGAGCCTTCTCGTAGCGCTGATGCTTTTTAGTACAATCTGGGGATCTCAACGGCAGTTGTCCTCACATTGAAGACATTACGTTTCTAAACGTAGATATATTAAGACAAGTTACTGTATTTTTAGCTTTTCTCGTAGTTTTAATACAAATCTGTTGATAATTATTTTCAAAAAATTCTTTTTCAAAAAAAGCTATTTTTCAGATAAACCCCCATTATTGTGGGAAAACATTTACCTGTTGGAATCAGAAGGCTTCTTTCAGTATTTGAACATAAGCAGCGACGTTACATTAAAGTCATGCAAGCTAAATTGGACTGAAAATTTCAAGAATATTGAGGTAGACTTGCTCGTCCAAGTAATTATTTTTTTATATATTTCTACTTCTCATACTCATTCTCACATTCATCTTGCAGAAAAATGATGAATCAAAGCGGCTGTCTACTTTTGGCAGAGGACTGTGCGGCTTTAAGGTGATGGAGGCGATAAAGGAGGATAACCACAAGTGGACGCTAACCGCCACAGACAATCAAAATAAGTTTTATAGGGCTACTTTTACTTCGGTCATTCTAGGTAAGAATTGAAAATGCAAAAACCGCTTAAATTAGAGTTATTTTAGAAAAACCCAATCGAGATGCGCTCAACATAAAGGAGCACGTATATATAGGGAGTTGGAAGATGCTGCGGTGCGGCGAAAAAACCATGCAGGAGTTTTGCATTCTATACAATCCTATGGGGGAGTTTGTTTACACCAAGGAAAATGATTGCAGCTACACAATAGACACGGTTTCGCTTAAGGATATCGGAGTTTGGAAATGCGTCACCGGAAGCAAAAGAACTTTGATTCCTGTAAACTACACAGTAGAGCTTGTTAACCAAGGTGAGAATTTAGAACTGAATCTTCAAAATTGTAATGTTTTTATTGTTATAGAACATAAATCAATTGAAACGTGGGTTGATGAAAAGGAAAGCTATCTAAGTTTAGGCTGCCGTATGCGCAACTCTGACTGGAGAGGTATAACGCTTTGCAAGATAGTCGCACCTAACCAGCAGATATTTACTCCGTACAGCGGCTTCGCCAGTAAACGTTATCTTGCTTATGGAACTGACTTTGCAAATGAAATTTGCGTTTTAGAGGTATGATGCTGCACAGTCATTTTATAAGAAAGAATAAAATCAAAAAAAGTAGTGACAAAACCTATCCTCCCATGATCCTCGGAACAAACAAAACGATCAGTGGTAAAAATCCCTGTTAAGGAACCCTGAAAAACGGTAGCCGAATTGGTGGAGTAGAAGTACTAATCGACGCTAATGCGGGGTTGTACATCGTATCACTAAGAGGAACATTTACTGACACTCTTCCAAAAGAAGCGTCGGCATAATTGGGCAATAGAGACGCATTTTCGACCGGATGATATTTTGTAAAGCCAATAATGTTGATTTAGGTCAAAGTTGGACTCGGAAGCGTTTAGTCAATCAATTGGGTGCTAAATTCCTTCATTAGACTATAAAATATGTATAACTATCACATCATGGTCAGATTAGTCTTAATATAAAGGTGATTAAAAATTTATAGTACATTATCTAACACAAAGAAGTTTAGCGGAATACACCCAGAAACTATGTCCCAAAGGTTTTCTTTTAAACTGATCTTCTGAAAATAGTTAATGATTGTCTATATAGCCTTCCGTCATCTTTCTCTGAATTTTATCCATTAATCTTGTTTTGCTTTTCTGGCGCTAATTTTATCTCATTTTTCTTTCGGGGTCTTCTATTATTTTTGAATGGAAGGATTTTTCTATGTATATTTTTTCTTTAATTTTTCTATTTTATTGCAACCATTCTGTCCTCCACTTTTTTTACTATTTTCCTCTTTCTGCAACTCTCCTTATAATTTTAAATTTTCCCATTTTTCATTCCATTTGTATTTTCTATTTCTTTAACTTTTTCACTTAATATATCCATGTATCGTCTTTGGTATTCAAGTCTTTTTAGTTTATGCTTTTTATTTTTTACCAGTTAGTGGACACTTCCTATATCTGATTATCTGGCTGCTTTAATATATTGCACATTTTTCCATTTACATATACTTCTTAAGCAGTTACAACCGACTTCTTTTTTCTGCATCCATTTCAGTATTCCACGAATCCTTCTTTTCCTACGATTCTCAGTTGTCATGTTACTATTTTCATCTTTCTTTTCTTCATTTTCCTTAGTGTTTTCTTGCCTTATTCTTTTTTACCTTTGAATTGGTTTTGTGTTTTTTCTGACATCTTAAAATGTTTATTGTCGGTTTTTTATCTTCATCCCAGCCATATTTTATTCCACGATGATTTTCTTATAAAGAATTTTTGTTCTGCGCTTCTTAATTTTCTTTTTTTTCACATTTTTTATTTCTGCCTAAATACTTTTTCTTTTGGTGTCATGTTGATGTAAATATTTGATCCTTTTAATTTGTATTTATTTTTTATAACCGTCTGTTTATTACTCTAGTCCTTTATGTCTATTGATTTATTGTTATGTTTTTATTCTATTTCCACTCCTAGTTTATCGATGAGATATTGATTTGTTGTTTTTCCTTATTAGTCCATTTAGAGTTTAACTCTTTTGATTACCAACTTACACTTCTGTTTCTCTTTGTCTATCATTTCAAATTTATTGTAAAGTTGGTGAACTATTTTTTAACGTTGTTTTTTGCATTTATTCACGTATTTTTTTTATTAAATCTATGATCGCTTTAATCATATACTTAATATTGTGAAATGCCACCATTTTTGTTTCTCTAATGTTTCTTGTTTTAATTTTTACATTGGAACCTTGATTACTTTTTGGTTTTCTTAAAAGTACAGGGTCAGGCATGGAGCTTTGGTGTTTTTGAAAAGACTGTTACACTTATATTTTCAAAATTTATTACCGGTACATTGAGATTTGAGAATACATAACAAAACTCAAGAAAAAACAACCAGCTGTGAAAAATGACATCAGTTAAGTACCGTCCATTTTTGCCGAAGCAATCTTGTAGACGGGTGGCGAAATTTTTTACACTCCTTTGAAGCATGTCACGTGGAATTCTTTGAGTTTCTCGCTTTATAGTTTCAAAAGGCCTGGTGATTTAGCAGGCCACTCAACATCCCGTAATAAAACCAGGCGCCCAAGAAAATACTGTCTTAAAAAAGCTTTTGATGTATGGTAGGTCGCCTCATCTTGCTGAAACCCAAATGTATTGAGGTTAAAATGTCGACTTCTTAATTTTGGTAGGAAATAATTACACAACATGGCAAGGTAACTATTAGTGTTAACAAACATAAGGCTCAATAATGCAGGTTTGAAGTATGCTGCACCAAACAGTACTCTCTCGCGGTGCAGAGGTTGTTGATGCAATTTTTGCGCGTCTTTGAGTGCCCAGTACTGAAAATTCTGTTTGTTTACTCTCTGATAAATGAAAGTGGATTTCGTCACTCATGACAATACGATAACGTCTGTGAGCAAGTTCAACATTGTTTCTGCGAACCTTTGTCGTCTGACGAAGTCGTTTGCCTCAGTTCTTAAACAACCATAATCTTGTAGATCTGTAAATAGAAGTACAAGTGTAAGATTCTGCAAATTGAGGTGTCTGACATCCTAAGAGCGCTGACGAGGGCTGACTTCCATCGCTTAGTCGCATCCATTTTAATGTTTTTCGGAATTTATGCAGTTTGATTACCTCCCCGTATAGTCCCCGGTCTTAAAGATTCTGTTGTTTGAAAGCTATTCACCCACTTCATAATGGTATCCCGTTTTGGAACGCGACTGTGATGACCAACATTAAAATTGTTTCGAAATCGTCGCTGCGTGAGCATTGCAGACAAAGGCTACATTGGTATTAAAATGGTATCTGTCACTGAGTAGATACCAACCATTCCAAAACTATTCGGTTTACTTCAGCGCGTGTGACACTTTTTCAAAAACACTCCACCTTGTATGTCTCTTTTTCTTCGCTACTACTTAGATCTCAATGTTTCTCATTTGAGTATTTATTTATATTAATCATTTTTAGAATATCTTTTGGTTAAATACATTGAATTTTGTGTCTACAAGGCGTTCACCGCCAACAAAACCAGCAGTTTAACCTTGCTAACACACTCTCGTTATGGCTCGTTGAAAACCGCCTTGCTAAGTGTTTCCTTCTGCTCAATTGCAATGTTTTACAAAACTCTTCTGATAGGCAACACGAGAACAGTAATTTCTATAAAAATATAAAGTAATAAAACACAGAAAAAGAAAAACCTATACATACCACAGATTGCTGATATAAATTGAGACCCTTTGTATTTTAATATAATTCTGAAATAATATAGTAGTTGTTATATTTTCTTCTTTTTCTTGTATATCTAAATTTTTAAATTATTAATCAATCTAATTTTAGAGTAATTCTAATAAAATTTTAACTAAATGATTTAAATAATCTTTTACTTTGATTAAATTAATAGATTAAGTTAGATGCTAATGGACAGGACCCACAGGCGGAAAATAACAGATGTAATCGTTATACAAAGTTTGTATAAAAAGTATCGGGAGCATTTTTTTCTGATGTGACTACGTCGGAGCGCGCTCGCACTGCGCATGCTCGGTGGTGGGATATGTGACCTTCAAGACGCGCCAAGCGCTAGTGGCCTGTGGGCGTTCGTTCAGGCTAGACCGTGTTTTTAGTGGACCCCTGTGGAGTGACTTGGTGCAAGCGCAAAATGCAGCGAACGATTAAACGGCGTAACGTCATCAAATTTTGAATTGGACTGGGGAAATCGATACGGAAACATTGTGTTCAACGATGAAAGCATGTCACAAACTGCAGTTTTTGAGTGGCACAAGCTCTTCAAAGATGGCCGAAAAATTGTAGAGGACGAGTCCTGCGCTAGACGGCCGTCGATCTCACGAACCGACGACAACGTGCAACGTGTGCGTGAAGTGTTGAATTCAGACCATCGGTTAAGTGTATGCATTGTTGCAGACAAAATTGGCATTGATAAGATGACAGTGCACAGCATTATCTGCGCTAAACTCGTCCCAAAGGTCAAAGCAAAGGCGCGTGTCTGCTTGCGAAGACCGGAAACGCGTTGAAGAAGACCCCAACTCCATTGCCGAATTGGCACCAGCAGGCTATTTCCTATTCCGAAAAGTGAAATCCTCCCTCAAAAGACACCACCATGGGACCCTAAGAGCCGCCGAAGAAGCTTGCACGCGTACCCTTAAGGACGTTCCGGAATCCGCCTACCAGGGAGCCTTCGAATCGTAGAAAAGCCGCTGGCAAAAATGTGTCGACGCTCAAAGGATGTACTTTGAAGACTTTTGAGGTATTGTAGCAATATCTCAGATAAATCTATTTTTTCGAAACTTTTCCTGATACTTTTTATACAAACCCTGTAAGAGGATCAGAGAGTTTAAAAACGAAGACGACAATAATAACGAATAAGCAAAACTATAAAAAAAACATTAGCAAAAAACAGACTAATAAAAAATCAGATATAGCGAGAAAGTCGAAGAAATGGTAGAGAAAACAAGAAATAATATGCATTGTAATGTATACCTAAGAAGTATAGGAAACTTTCAGGAAAATGCTAATGAGTGCAGCAAAACAAATATATGGCCCAACGAAGATAAATAGAAAGAAGAAGCATATAGTCTGGTGAAACAATATGTCAAGAAAGAAGTTAAACTGAAAAAATAAAAATGGAAAATTTAATGTGACATACCAAGACTCCAAAAGACAGAGAAAAAGTATCAAACACATAGTATTAAAGTAGAAACAAAAAAGAAAACTAAAAACAGTTTGAAGAAAATGGAATCGAATTTCCATACAAATCAAAAATTGTTCTTTAAAAAGAGAACTTAAGAAAAATAAAATAATTAAACTTGTTAAGAATGAGTATGGCCACAACTACAGAAAAGATAAATTGGAAAAATAATGGTGAAACAATATGTCAAAGAAGAGGTTAATAATACCATAAAAATAAAAGGAAAATTTAATGTGACATACCAAGACTCCAAAAGACAGAGAAAAAGTATCAAACACATAGTATTAAAGTAGAAACAAACAAGAAAACTAAAAAGAGTTTGAAGAAAATAGAATTGAATGTACATACAAATCAAAAATTGTTCTTTAAAATAGCAAATAGCTTAAGAAAAATGAAATAATTAAACTTGTTAAGAATGAGTATGGTGCAGTACTAACTACAGAAAAAGATATAATTGGAACTACAAAGGGAATGCATACAACTAGAAGAGGTTAATAATACCATAAAAAAGCACACATAAGGAAAGCTAATTTTAATTAGTTTTAATTTTTCGTACCACTAGCAAAGAACAGCTATATGCAAGACAAAACTTTAAATTTGTTAATTGAGATCGTATGGACATCTTATTGAAACCAAATCAGTTAAAGTGTTTGGGAAGTGAAAAGTCAAAGCAAGAAGAATAGGGAAAACCGAAGACAACGTCAAATCAAAACACAGAAAATATAGTAGAAGACAGAGGTTTTAGGGAAAAGAAAGAACTATAAAATGTTTATTTATAACAAGTGTAGAACGTATAACTACGAATGTGATTGAAATGTAACGCCTTACATCTAAGAGTGAATAAGGCTACTAATTAATGATCATAATGAGAAAGAACAGTTTGGTCAAAAGAAACCTACAACGGTGTTCCTTTTTGATTGATGCTATGGCTTTAAAAAAATAACTAACGGAAATGCAGTAAAAGCTTTTCCAACATATTTATGGCAGCAATCATGATGTTGTGTAGATAACGACTTCTTACTGGTGTAGGATAACATCAGCAATCATTGCTCAACTGTTTTTGGTTTTACGATTCAAAGTTTCGTCCATCGTTTCACTGGTAACCTCTATAACATTTAATTTTTTCTAAATAAGCAAAACAATTAAACTCTAGTCTTTGATTAGTTTTACTCTTTATACCATACTTTAATTTTTTCCCAATCGTTCGTCATACTTACAAGATTTTCGATAAAGCGTTTTGTTCCAGATACAAAAGCCTTTGCTTCCTTTCGAAATAGGAACATGGCGCTGCGAACTTTCTACGTCTATTCGCCAGGCCGGAGCTTTTATCAACGTCGGACAGGCAAAAAGTAAATTCACTTTTTAAAACATCCAATTAAACTAATAATTTCCATTTTCAGCCCTTACGTACCCAAAAACTTTACACATCAACACGCAGTTGGATAAGCCATTCACAATTATTTGCCAAGTGCCGTACTCCTCTCCCTACTGCCACATCACCTCCCCAAATGGTACAATATACACCCAAGAAGGAGACGAAGCCACTTTCGGAAAATGCACCCTGCGCGTGGAGAAAACCGAAGCCGCCCACGACGGCACGTGGGTGTGCTCGTTTCCACGAGAAATTGGTGTACCCGACGAGACGATACTTATCGAAGTAAATTCAAAATGTTTTATATATACCGAGCTTGTTTAAAACTGATTTAGGTTACCATTCCTGAAGTCTTAATAATTTATAACGACGTAAGGACGGACTCGGGCAAAGAAGTCGAGCTGATGTGCACTTCTAGGGGGTTGCCGCTCCAGTACTGCCGGTTCGTTTCTCCAAGCGGGGAGGCCTACCATATTCCCAACCACCACAAATCCAGCACGTAAGCACGCCAAGAAGCAAGAGGTGCCTAAAGGGTAGTGCTGTTTTTTTAGAATTAGCTACAGTGGATTAGGGCTCGAATATGGGGACTGCGGTATCACCATAGCCAACCCCCAGAGATCGCATGCCGGCAACTGGACCTGCGTTACGCGGATTGGTGCTCGGTTTGCTCAGAAGGAGATATCTGCCAGAATATTTCTTGAGATCCCTGAAGAGTTTTTCAGTGGTGAGTTGAATTGGTAGATTTGGTAGAAAAATTTGATGTGGTTGCAAAAGCCGATATATATATATATATAGTATACAATGATATACGGAACAAATTTAGTTTTATATTTAATTTTATTAGAGTGTAAAATGCCGTTCTGCATTATTTTCCACGAAAATGTCTTTCAAGGCCTAAAATTAACATACAATTCTGCAGTTGCATATGGATGGAAAGAAGCTTTGAAAAATTTTATGGCTGCTGAAGAACCAACATAGGCATTGGAATGACAGACTAAGACATAAGAGAAGATCAAAAGCACTCAAAGCACCGTAACGGAGAATTCCTTGAAGTTCGTGTTGTATTCATAAGAATTTGATCACCCTAGATAAAGGTGTTTTAAGGTATCGTTCAAAAGATACTTAAGGAGTGTCTTAAATAAAAGGCTTAAAAATATGGTGCATGCTGCTTTCTGTGTGCTAAAGAATATTTTGTTTTTCACAATAAAATCTTAAGGTAGAAGAAAAATTTAAGCATCAGAATGATAGTGTGTGCACGATCTCATAAAACAGTATTTAAAATATTTGGAAAGTTAGTTTGGGTAGAAACCCTGGTACGTTATGGTCTGGTGTGGTGTGAGCTAGGTGAGTGGTCAAGCTTGTTCTCGTTCATCAAATATTTAAAGTACTACATCAGCGACATCTTTCAAGGCCCTTTTCTTCTTCTGCCCAATAACAAAATGCAAAAATCGTATTGTCTGATTTTAACTGAAGAATGGTCGTCTCTGCCGATAGACTCTTGAAATTAAGGTATGCGCAGCTCCTCATATAAATGGAAATGCCTTGTTGAAGAGACTATCTTGAGAAAGAATGGCGTAATTTCCTAGTGGAGACCATTCGTGGCGCGGTAGAATAGTGGGTTAATAGACTGGGGCTTGTGTACGAGCAAAAAGAAAAATTATATAAGTACAAAGAAATCTATGTGGACATTTTATTAACTTTCTGTTCAATAAAATAAATATCACTATTTATTTTGCTTGTGCGAGAATTTATTAGCTCATTAGGTAGATTTAAAACCATTTAATTTAAAACGTTGAGGGTTAAGAATAATTCTCAATAGACTATATTTAGAGAAAAAAATTTATTAGTGACAATGTGCAAGAGAAATTCGGAACGAAACCTCCGTTTCGCCCATGCGTGAGAAATAGCGACGCCCGCTTGTGGCGCTGTTCGCAGTAGTTTAGTGGGAAATACGGAGTAGAAGAAAAAGACCGTGTTGTAGTTTACTCGTCCGCTAAATCAATTGAAAATAAACGCCATCATAGAAAATCTTGTCAAATGTGAAGTGCGTGCAGTAATACTGTGCGCGAAAAGACTTATGGCGGCTGCAATTCATTGCGAACTGTGTTATGTTTACAGGACCAAACGTAAAGTGAAGGTGTTGCATGTTTAAAAATGGGTGCACGATATAGTTAGCGGTGAATTTGTACAGAACACTGATAATTTCTGAACAAAATTGTGACTAGTGATGAGACCCGGGTATCGCATAAAATGTTGTTACAGGACAATTTCAGTTCTCGACGATGGAGTTTTTTTGTAGAAAAAATGTCAAACCTTGTAAGACGTTATTACAAGTGTCTTATAATATACCGTTGTAGCTAATGTCTATAATAAAGGTTCTATATCTACGCATACATCATTGGTAACCAAATGAAAGTTTTCCAAATTGTCCTCATAGAAACATTCCACTAAATAGTTGATTTGGGAGTTGTTGTTCATTGCTGACATTCCCAAACGCAACAAATTGCAGCTTTGTATATTTTTATTTATTCTTAAAAATGGAATTTTTTTAACAAAATCATTGTATATTCATTCAAATGTCATTGCTCTCTTTTTGGTCTTAGGAACATTAATTATTCTATATCCATTGCCAACATATTGTTGAAACAAATTTTACTAGGTGCTGGCTGTTTAAACCTTTGAGAAAGGGAATGTTGAAGCAAAATTTGTAACCGTACGCGACGATTCGGTCGTTGAACTGAAATGAAATGTTTAAAATCAACTTTTTTTTTATAATATATATTAGCTGGCTCTACAAACAAGATGCAATACACGGCTATGTTACATGAATAAACTTATGACTAGGAGTACATTCATTTTTGAGAGAGGATTAAGTGAGTGCATTCACACCTCTGACTTACAACATTTGAGTTCTACTATTACTTAAAGCTAGTTAATCTAGAGTAGGTCCTGTGGTAGCTTACGCTTGATCCTAGAGTGTATGTTCTTTTGACCGAGGTTTAATTTAGTTGCACTTGTACACATCACTAATTTTTTAAAGAAGTTACTAGTTAGCTTGTGAATGTAGTTTGAGATTAGTGGAACACTTAACTCTTGATGTATTTGGCTGTTGCGTATGAACCAAGGGCAGTTAATTGCAAGACGTAGCACTTTGTTCTGCATAGTTTGAAGTTTCTTCAATGATGTTTTGGGTGCGTTACTCCAAACTGGGCATGTATAAGTTAATATAGGGCGGAGGATCGCCTTATAAATTAATAATGAGCATTCAGATCTAAATGGGATTTTCGGTTGATCAGCGGGTACAATAGAATGAGTCTTGTGTGGCACTCATTAATTTTTTTATTTATGTGATACCCCCAGTTGAGTTTTGAATATAAGTGGACTCCTAGGTACTTTACTGCAGCATCCTTTGGGTTCCATGGTATATCATCATTGTTTAGTCTGACTGTTGGGAGATGGGTGTAACGTTTGAGTGCAAACATCTTTGCTTGCGATTTGGTAGGATTGATTTTTATTTTCCACTTTTTAAACCAGTCACACGTTATGTTTACTGCATTTTGTAGTCGTTCTATTGTTTACCGTGGGCAAGTCATGTACATAAAGGTTGAATAAGGTTGGACCCAATAGGCTCCCCTAAGGTACTCTGCCTTTGTTGTTTTGATGCTAGAAAGCGTTTCGTTGATTCTTACTCTGAAAGTTCTGTTGTTGAGAAAGGAATTTACAATTTTTATTATATAAGCTGGGATGTTTATCTTGATCATTTTATACAGGATTCCTTCAAGCCAAACCTTATCAAAGACTCTTTCCAAATCTAGAAATATTGCTGCGGTATATTTTTTTTTTCTTCAAACCCTTTCTCAATGAGTTCTGTTAATCTAATAAGTTGGTGAGCTGTTGAGTGCGACCGTCTGAACCCAAACTGGTGAGGCGGAATGACTTCGTTTTCGAGTATAAAGTCTTGCAGACGAGTGAGTATCACCTTTTCCAGAAGTTTGGCTAGGGTAGATAGTAAACTAATAGGTCGGTAGCTATCAGGATTGTGCTTGTCTTTACCAGTTTTGTAAATTGGTAGTATGTTCGCAGTTCGCCAAGGTAGTGGAAAGTAACCTAGCCTCATACAGCCATTACAAATTGACGTTAGGTAGGCTACTGCTTTTTTGGATAGGTGTTTTATTATTTCGTTGTTTATCAAGTCTGGTCCAGGGACTTGCGCCTAGGAAGACGCTGTATGTATAGCCTCAGTTCTTGGGCAGTCACAGGGGTTATTTCAGTAGTCTCCGTATATGAAAGTCAGCTAAAGTGTTTGCTATTTGGGTCGCAAGTATGGGGTCGTGTTCATCTGCATTTGGAGTAAAGACTTTCTAGGTGCGCGGCCAATATTTCTGATTTTTCTTCTTCAGATGAGTGGGTCGTGTTGTTATCTACTAATGGATAAATAACATTTGGTTGTCTTAGCAATCTTTTAGTTGCCTTCCACATAGTGGAGTCACCGGGATGAATATCTTCAAGGTAACTATTGTATCTTATTATTCGAAGGTTATCTAGCTCTTGTTTTACTAAATGATTTAATTTGTTATACAACGTTTTATAGTATGGTAGTCGTGACCTTTGCCATTCTCTTCTGTATCTGTTTTTGATCTTATGTTTTATTATATAATCAGGTGTTATGTTGTGCGAAGCAATATTTCTTCGTTTCCGTGGTGTTGTAGCTTCTTGTGCGCTTTCTTGTATTGCAACCGTATATTGTGTTATTGCTTCATCGATACACATAGGAGATTGTAGCGGTCCCGTCCAGGTTAGTTTTTGGTCTAGCTTTTTTTGAAAAGTTGTCCAGTCGGTTATTCCATCAACAAGTTTAGAGTAGGTGGCTTTATTTGAGGTATGTCATAGAAGGACAAGATTACGGGTAGATGGTCCGAGTCTAGTTCGTTTGTTACCGTTTGTTGGATTGGTTTTTGAAGATTCTTGTGTAGCACAACATCTAAAATATCAGGCTGATAGTCAGCCCTATACGGATAGTAGGTAAATTCATTAGGTGCTGATATAAGTATGCAATGGTTCGCCGTAATGTTGTGTAGCCTTATACCCTCAGGGTTGCTAGTTCGGCATCCCCAGGTGGTGTCTTTTGCATTTAGATCACCTAGTAGCATCGTAGGCTCCGTACTGTTGAATAATTTACCTATACCGAGGTCTAATAGTCTTCTATTGGGTTGTTTGTACGCAGAGATTAATTTTAGGGGGCGGTTACTACCCGTGTGTACTTGTATGGCTACAGCTTCTAAGTTTTCTATATCAACAAGATGAAGTAGGTGATGTTTTAATTTTTTCTTTTCTATGATCGCTACTCCCCCGGAGGCCTTATCAGCTACTCTATCTTTTCGGTGCACTAAATATCCTGGGATGCGGAATGCTTCAGTGTTAATAAAGTGCGTTTCTGTTACACAAGCGATATCTATGTCATAACGAGTCATAAAATCAATAAAAATGGAGCGTTGCATTTTTAGACCATTGGCATTCCAATTAGTCAAGGTTAATTTAGTATTTATTTGATGTTTATTTGGGTCCATTAGTTAGCAAGGTAGGAAGTATAGATGCTAATAATGGCGTTAGTTTTTCTAGGTGTGGAATGAGTAATTCAACAAGTTTTGTTAATATAGTTGTGATAAAGTCAGTTGCGTTTTGAGATTCGCCCGCCTGGTTGGCATTAGCTTGGGGTGCACGTCCTTGGCGTTGACTAGGTGAGGGCGGCTGGTTTACATGGCTCTCCTGCTTATTTAAGGTTGCTTGTGCAAATGTCTTATTCGGTGTTCTGTAGTTGCTATTTGTTGACTGCTTTATCTTAAGGAAGTAGCTGCATCCTCTATAGTTTGCGGGGTGTTTTTCCAAACAGTTAACACACTGTGGTTCCTCATTTGGTTTTTTGGGGCAGTTATCATATAGATGGTTACCTGTGCATTTCACACATCGTGGCAGAGATTGGCAGTAGTTGCGTGTGGCCATATAGTTGGCATTTTTACACTGCGGATTTCTGAAGATTTTCTTCGTAGTTCAACGTCAATTACGCAATAATTAAGTCTTGTTAAGCTAAAGATTTTCCTACCTTCCTGTGTATTTTCAAGATCCACCGCACAAAGAGGGATTGGATATCTATTCTTGTTATACAAGCGCAATCTTTTAATGGGGTATTTTAAGGCTGTTAATTCGGTTTCTATTTCTTTTTCCGTCAGTGATACAGGAATATTCCGGGTAATTACAGAGAGATTATTTGTTTCTGGGTCCTTAAAAGTGTGATAACTTAATTTCATTTCACTGTAGTGTTTTGTATACATCGATAATCTTCTATGCTTGTTAGATTTAATCTTAGTTGATTGTTTTTGTGGACTGTTGTAAATCCAGTTGTGGTTTTATCTTTTAGTTCCTGTAGTATTTCCTGGTAATTGAGTTTATCAGCATTATGCAAATATAAAGGTGGAATTTCATTTTCTTTTCAACGGGTACTGGTGTGACTTGCGTCTGCAGATTAGCTGTATCCATCGAGTTGATTGCCGCAGCGTGCTTGCCTTGATAGATAATTTTGCCAGCATTTTCGATTTGTTTTTCATTTAAATAGAATTTGTTTTTTGTAATTAAGTTTTTTGGCTCGAACAAATATTTTTTATTCGGTTCATATTCTGATGGCGATAAATCGCCACTGTTTCTTTTGTTATCGTTAGCGCTCATAATGGACAGGAACCCCTCCGCAGGGGTTCTATTATAGTGAATTTAGTACTTACTAATATTAATTGTTGTAAGAAATGCACTATCACTAGTAATAGCCGCAGGCGGCGATAACACGCGAAAGCCGTTGACACTTGTACTTTCGAGAGAGCGGAACGGGACACCGATCTTAACGCTAGGAAAGTCAAATCGCAACTCTCTAAAATCAACTAACATTAAGTAGGCATAAAATTTAAAAAAACAAAACTAAAAAGTTGCCAGCAGCCTACTTTTGCTCTGATCAATTTTGATTCCTTTGAAAATTCTACCTGATATTTTTTAGGAACATAAATTTGATAGTAGAAGAGCGTGGTTAGACAAGAATAAATTGTTGAGGATTTTTTCAAAAAGAGAAACGTGCATGATGTAGGAGCATTACATGTAGATTATTTGCGTGCGTTGAGGCTGTTGATTTTTTTTAGGAACGTGACCAGACGAAGCCATGAAACTTTTATGTGTTTAAATACCAACCATGTCCAACATGGTTTGGATTTCAGTGCAAATAAAACTTATTTAGTTTAAGTATAACACGAGAGTTTTTCAAACGTTTACATTACCAGAACAGACACTTCAAAAAAAAATTTAATTCAAATTTTCAGTACACTGCTTTGTTCCATAAATTAGTATGCACGTACGCCAGTTTTGCACACTTTATTCTTCTTTGTATAAATAAAATTCTTATATTTATAAACAATTTGCAAATATTTGCTTGCTTTTTTGATGAATATTAAACATACGTTAGTTTTTATTTAGTTAACCCATCGACCATAGAGTTAATCGCCCAATACAGATAAGACACAGTGCAAGTTTGGAATTTACTTTAAAAATTTTACAACGAACTACGAAATAAGAACAGACAAAAGGCTTGGTAGAAAAATTTCATGTTGCCCATATACTTCTTATATTCTTTGGCCTGCAAAGATAAATCACATAAGGCTAAGAATTATCTTTGTATTGTGCAATATATTTATGGCATAAAAAGAACTGGACTCGTAGGATTAGTAAAAAAAAAAACTGTAAAAGCATTACACTAAAGAGCATAAGTGGCCCATACTCGGATGAAAAAAATAGAGTTGGTTTATGATAAAAATTTGAAATATTGCGTCTGCCTGCAAAAATTCGGTCGTAAGACAAAATGTTCTGGCCCGAGTGAAGAACATATTGAATATTTTCCATGGTAGTACATTCTTTGTTGCACATAGTTCATTTGCATATAAAACATGTTTATCCATGGTCGATGCCAAAGTCGTGAGAATTTTCGCCACTTAAGGACGATGCTAAAACCTCTTCATTACTGATGGCTTCACCATTACGATCCATAATATTTTTCTTCAGCTACCGTAGAATAGTTCTCTTGTACAATACCAACCAAAATTATATTATATTTTGGTTTTTCTTTAATAGCTTTTGTCATTTTCATTTTTCAAAATTTGACATATTTGCTGAAGATAAAGGGCATCGGATTCTTAAACCGAATTGACCACAAATGCAATTGATTTGTTTAAAGAAATATTTTATAAAAATCGATAAAATCATCATAATCATTTCGAGTGACTTCTCAGCAAGAATATTTTACATAATACTTAGTAGGGTAGCCTAGAGATTGAGTCGAAGAGAGTGTCGATGGTAGACTGGGGGATTTTCTCCCACTCCTCTTCCAGCTGAGTGAACATCTCCCTGCATTCTTTGCCTGGCAGCTTGCCACACGTCTCGTCACTTCTCCCCACAGCGGCTCGATGATGTTGAGGTCAAGAGATTTGCTTAGCCAGTCGAGGAGGTTCACGCGACGGCGAGCGAACCAGTCCATGAGGTGACGACTGCGATGTTTCGGGTCGTTGTTTTGTTGGAAGATAAAGACCCGGCCGATAGAACGGAGAGCGTGGGGTTGCATCGTGTTCTCCAGGATGTTCTCGTATCCGAATAAGTTCACAATTCCGAAAATAAGACGAAAGGGTCGACTCCATTCGCATCGAAGTATCCCCACACCATGCACGGTTCTCTACCATGCTTCATCGTAGGCAGTTGGTACTTGGGATCGACGCGAGTGCCGACAGAAAGTCGAATCTATGCTATTGTTACCGTCGAGATTAAACTTAGATTCGTCACTTCAGAAGACTTGAATTCACTCTCTTCGCCCATTGAAGTCGCAGCTTTCGATTTTTCTCGCTGATCATTGGTTTATTTACAAATCGTTGTCCATGCAATTCTATTTGCTGTAGACGACGTATTGACTGTAGATGAAGTATTGATGGGTGTAGAAGTCTCACTTGCAGCGATGTTTCGATCAATTGTGCACACGGGGTCTTCCGGACATATTCTTTTTTTCCACTCCTCCCTGCACTCTCTACCACTTCTGGAAGATACCTGGGCCACTCTGAATTACCGTGTAAGTTCAACATGTGTTCGCCCTTGCTGCTGGCCGATCAAGATTGCGCCCAGCACAGGGATTGATAAGTTGCCAAAACCCCGAAATTTTTCCATCAACTACAACAACGTAGATTATATAGGAGAAACAACCATGGAAAAACCACAAAAATTCGAAAAAATATGAACCAAAAAGCAAAATAAAAAACATTTCTGTAATTTCCAAATCACATTATACGTAACTCGCACTCTTGAGCACACCATGTACTTCACCAATTTTCAAGTTATTTTGCCGTTCCTGAAAAAAGTTACAACAGAAAAACCAAAATATAATTTTGGTTGGTACTGTATATTACGGTTATAGCACAACTTTGCGTGTTATTTTTGAAAACTCTACCTGTTCAGGTTTAAACGGACTGTATCGTACTTTTAATTTCAAACAAAGGAATTTCAATTAAAAGGCCAAAAAGCTGGAAGACACTCACCTTGGAAGCAAATGCTCTGCTACAGGAATCGGCTTCCCGGGGCTGTAATTAGAGGGAATCGAGGAAAAGGAGAGAAGGGTCTGGGTAAAAAAAGGACAAGTTACCCCAATCTTCTTTGCAGGGCCGATCGGAAGGGTATTTTCTGATGCGGGTCCTTCAGCTGGTTGTGTTCGAGGTTTGCAACAGGATTTTCCTATTTTTCCTTGCCGGGTCAAATACAAAAAAAGGACAGAGTTCCTCCATCGGCAAATATCGACTCCCATACACGCAATCGACACACAAACGACCTCCGGGAACATTGGTTCGAATGACTTTTTTGTTCCTTCGTTTAAAATAAAAACTGCAAAGCGAAGATGTTTTCCAAGAGAGGCATGCAACTAGATTTTTTTATTCGGTCGCTCTTGTACTTCAATTTTATCATAAAGCAAAAAACGGAGGAAATTGGATTTGAATACATTATGAGCTGTATTTTATAGACATGTTAGGCTGTAATTACAGGAAGAGTCACCTGATTACCAAAAAATAATTCAAGACCAGCCTGACGTATGCAGTATAACAGTATATAACACATAAGCTACAAGTGGCGGGCACGAATGAAAATTCGAAGTTCATTTTCTATTTCTAGCAAACCTAGATTAGCTTTATGGAACAATTTTTTTATGTAGACGTTAGGAAATAATAGTCGTGTGGAAAGGCAAATAAAACAATAGTAGTAAAAACTACCAAGAAAATTGTATGAAAATAGTAAACAAACCTAACTAAAGAATAAAATGGTATTTAAATTTTCCTTAAAGCTAAAAATCAACAAAAAATTGATCTATAAACGTACTGCCATTTTATAGACTTTTATGTAAATTAGATTTATACTTACCAAACTGAAATAATCATTTTTTATCTGTCAGTCTATATATGGGATACCCTTTGTTTATTATAGTCGCCAAGGTCCTTGTACGTACTTTGATCTTGTTACTCATTGGATGTATCTTATGCGAAAAACAGATAGATATCAATCTTAAGTACTATTACACCTCTCATCGTTCTGAAGTACCCATATTTTTAGATAAGATTAGAACTTCACTTTCCTTATTCTTTCTAGAGTTGTATTAAGTTCCCCGAAAACATTTTATGTTCTTTAGATAGTAACTGTATAAAACACTAGTCAGACCGATAGTATGGTATGGCTGCAAAACTTGGACGCTGACAAAGGATAACAAAGAGCTGAACGAAAAGTACTAAGAATGATTTTCGCAGCCATCTATCATAATAAATCAAATGGCTAGAGACCACTAATGAACCACGAAATACGAAGAAAATATGGTGAACAAGACATAGCAGGGTGGATAAAAAGACAAAGCATTAGATGGGTGGGAACAGGTTTGGAAAATGTCAGAAACGAGAATAGCGAGAAGAGTTTTGGTAAATGAACCAAAGTACGTGGAAGCACTTTCTCGTCAAGGACTTAAAACAGCTAAAAGCACAAAATTGGACTATCAAAATAAAAAGCAGAGAAGGACGGAATGCTGTTGTAGAAGAAGCGCAGGTTCTGTAAGGACTGTAGTGCTGTATATATGTGTATGTAGATAGTTGTTGCGCAATCAATTAAAATATATTTGTGTGGCAAAATCTACACAGCTCGTTTCCCTTTATCTAAACTCTTTTGAGCTAACTATTCCATACTTTTTTCTCTCTATCTATCTATATCTTTCTCCTGCCAAATTTGCTAAACAAAACATTATATTTCCTCAAACACAGATAGTTTTTTGGGTGTATTCAATATTTTCTGTTACTTTCTGTTCTATTCACGTTACAACCCAGTAACCAGATACTGCTAAAGTTAAAGGTTGCTAATTAAAAGATACTGTAAGGGTGATATTTAGTTAATGATTGAGTGAGGGCAGGTCCAATCAATAAAAACACAAAGGATTACGCGAAGTTACTACTTACCTCTCGCGATTTGAGAGGAAAGCCGGGCAAGAGTAGGATTTATTGGTAGTCGTAAACTTAAACTAAATACAAAACTTATATAAAAGGAACAATAGTAAATGACAATACAAACCAAAGGTGTCGCAACGCCGCAGAGGCGCGAACGCAATTACGCTAATCCGCGAGGTACCTTTTCGCACGTAACGAGAGCTCTCTTACCTGGACGTGTGTGTGTGTGTTGCACCGTCTATCACGCACGGTCACCGCACAACCTGAGCAAATGACCAGCGAGACGGTCATAGCGGCTAAGGGCGCGGAAGCGCTAGGCGCTACACCGCGGAAGGGTCACGATCGCTCCGTGGACTCCTTCCCTCTCTTACCTGGACGTGTGTGCGTCGCACCGTCTATCACGCACGGTCACCGCACCGCCTGGGCGGATGACCAGCGAGACGGTCATGGCCGCTAAGGGCGCGGGAGCGCTAGGCGCTACGCCGCGGAAGGGTCACGATCGCTCCGTGGACTCCTTCCCTCTCTTACCTGGACGTGTGTGTCGCACCGTCTATCACGCACGGTCACCGCACCGCCTGGGCGGATGACCAGCGAGACGGCCACGGCCGCTAAGGGCGCGGGAGCGCTAGGCGCTACGCCGCGGAAGGGTCACGATCGCTCCATGGACTCCTTCCTCTCTTACCTGGACGAGTGTGCGCACCGTCTATCACGCACGGTCACCGCACCGCCTGGGCGGATGACCAGCGAGACGGTCATGGCCGCTAAGGGCGCGGGAGCGCTAAGCGCCACGCCGCGGAAGGGACACGATCGCTCCGTGGACTCCTTGCCTCTTACCTGGACGTGTGTGGTACGCACCGTCTATCCGCACGTCACCGCACCGCCTGGGCGGATGACCAGCGAGAGCCACGCCGCTAAGGGGCGCGGAGCTTGAGGCGCTACGCCGCGGAAGGGTCACGCTCGCTCCATGGACTCCTTCCCCAAGGCACACGCACTACCTCTACAACACAAGAGGACGCATACACAACAATCGTCACGATTCCGCACTGAACGGTGTCCTTGTCATGCAGTCCCCTTTTCCTTGAAAGCAGCGTACTTGCGAAACGTCTTGAAGGCTCGACGAACTCGAGTCAAGTCTGGCGCCGACCAGTCGCGCGGCACTACCCCCGCGCGCGCTCCCAATTCTCACCAAGGCCCAGCAGCGGCGCATCCGAGAGAGGAGACCGGCGCCTCTAATTCAGTGGTGGCGCTAAGTATCTTTTGTAAAGGCGCACGAGCGCCCGGTAGTAAAGCGCCCGAACACTTTCCTGTTTAAGGACCTTCTCGATTGCGTGTAAACAATTTTGCAAAAATTTAACCCTACCATTAAAAAGGTTGCTCGTTTCCTGGTAAATAAATTTGCTTCTTTATACCCCTCTATTTCTGTGTGGTCTAGGACCTAATAGATGGTAATTATATTCTGCCTTCCTAATACGTTTAACAAATGATTGTAATTTTATATAATCTTGGAACTGATTATGCATAAACATTGGCTGCTGCTTAATTATCTAGTATAGTAGTAATACCCGCCCCAATATTAAATCTATCGGAGAAGAGATATAAGAAACAAAGAATAAAGCTATTAAATGTCGGTAGTGTTATATTGGCGATATAACACACACTATAATCTAAAGTAAAAAATGACTTCAGGAAAACGGTCATTTAACAACAACTGCAGACTATAACGCCGAAGAAAATGGGAACGCCACGTTAAAGCAATAATTAATAAGAGATCATTATCACAAGAAAAGCAAAGGTATTGTTACTCATGAAAAATGGTTTCAAAAATTAAAAAATTCGAAAATAAAACAGTTCCCCATTCCAATTTTTGGGAGGAGACTACTATTAAAGGCAAAAATAGGAATACATTAAAACTAAAAAATGGGTCGGAAATAAAAGTTAATGGATTTAATATATTAGCTCTTTGCAAAATGAGCTAGCTACTACATGAAATAGAATATAGAATAATTAACAAGCAGTAGATAACGGATATTTTGGAGTGGAAATCATAATGAGGAAAGATGTGCATGAAATATAGAAGAGTATATCCTGCACAGCGAAAGAATTTTCTTACTCGTTGTATGGGTACATGTTCCTCCGCAAAACATAAAGAGCAAGAAATAAAAATAAAAGGAGTACAAACAAGTCTCCGCCGTTTGATAAAAGATGGCCCCACTAGTAAGTTACGGGTGAAATTGTATTTGTATCAGCATTACATTTTTTTTGTGCGAAAATGTCGAGTTTTGATCCGAATAACGGTCATTTGCGAGAACTTTTGATTTACTTATTTAATTTGAAGAACTCTGCAGCTAAGGAGCATCGATTGCTTATAGAAGCATATGGGTGAGGCTGCTTTAATTGAGAGAAGTTGCGTGAGTGGATTCATAAGTTTAAGAACTGCGAGTTTGACGTCGAAGACAAAGAACGTAGCGGAAGGCGGAAAGTGTACGAAGACGCGGAACTGGAAGCATTATTGGAGGCATATTCCTGCCAAACGCAAGAAGAACTTGCACTTACATTAGGAGTTACTCGACAAGCAATTTCACATCGTTTAAAATCGTTGGGAATTATTCAAAAGCAAGAAAGTTGGGTTCATATGAACTAAAGCCGAGAAACGTTGAACGCCGATTTTGCACATGTGAAATGCTGCTTGCCAAACATAAGCGAAAGGGTTTTTTGCATCGTGTAGTCACTGGTGATAAAAAGTGGATTTATTACGATAACCCAAAAAAGAGGAATTCATGGAGACCACGTGGCCATGCTTCATTATCGACAGCTAAGTCGAATATTCATGGAAAAAAACTTATGTTGTGTATTTGATGGGACCAGCTTGGTGTCTTGTATTATGAGTTATTCAAACCGAACGAAACCATTACTGGGGCTTTCTACCGAACACAATTGACGAGATTGAGCCGAGCACTCAAGGAAAAACGCGGCCACTACTACTCCAGACATGACAAAATTATTCTCCTGCATGATAATGCTCGTCGTTGCAGCGCCGGTCAAAACCTGCTTGGAAACACTCAATTGGGAAGTTCTACCCTAACCGCCGTATTTACCAGACATTTCTCCTTCCTATTATCACTTGTTCCGATCGATGACAAATGGCCTGTCTGAGCAGCACTTCACATCATATGAAGATACCAAAAATTGGGTCGATTCGTGGATAGCCTCAAAGATGAAGCGTTCTTCTGACACGGTATCCGTATGCTGCCAGAAAGATGTGAAAAAGTAGTGGCTAGCAATGGACAATACTTTGACAATAAATGCCCAATTTTTGATAAATAACGGCGGAGACTTATTTGTACTCCTTTTAGTACATAAACAAATTAAAAATGTGATAAAATATGTCTAATAAGATAATAACTTGAAGGTTTTAGGAAACTAAAATTCAGTAATAATAAAGTGAGATAAAAAGGTGAGTTTGACAGAAGAAATGACAATAGAAAACGTTTAGCAAAGAGTATGTGACACGGTCAAGTAAGTTATTTCAACACCACGTACGAAGAAGGTACACGTGGAAGGTCTCAAGGAACAAAGAAGTCAGCAAACAGATTACAACTTAATAAACGAAACCATTAAACATAAATTAGAAACAAAAATTACAGTGAAATTATCCCAACATATAATATCAGAATAAGTAGAAAAATAAAGGCAAATACTAAATAGTGCAGTAAAGCAACCAGTCAAACAAAAGTTGAAAAAAAAACTGAGTAACGATAACACTAAATCATGATAACTGTAAGAATCTTATCTAAAGTAAGGAAAGTACACAGAAACATATAAGAGACTAAACAAGAAATGTATAAGAGTAAAAGAGAGGCACATATAAAATAAATGGAAAGATATGGAATTTTACAGGGAATCTATTAAAAGACAACGTTTGATAGAGTATGAGAAGAATCAAATTTTATGGAACTGGAAAAATGATCAACAGCTTGAAAAATTATATAGAGGAATTATATAATGCCAAAAATGAAAAGGTTGACGTTATGACAATGGCGAAACCAGAGATAACGAAAAGATATGAATATTACAAGATCAAAAGATGACAAAGCAGTTACAAATCTAAGAAATTAAGAAGCCACCGGTGTTGACTGTACACCAGAAGAAAAAGAAATATCTTATAGAATATCATCGAATTTAGAAAAAAACTCAAACACTAGGAAATCAATACTAACATTACACTTATTAATAGAAAAAATACTGATAAAAGAAAAATAGACTTAACGGGTCCGCCATCTAACGTTTTTTGTTTTTGAACTAGCGGTTATTCAGTGAACGGCAACACTTAGTTCATGACATTTTTGACAGAAAATTAGTTTTATCCTTCTGATGAACGAAAATGGTTGTGTATACGCTTGAAGAACGCTGGGAAATATTGCGACATTACTTTGAAAATCATGGTAATGTTGCAGAATGTTTGCGAAAATGGGAAGAAAAGAGGCACCGTCAGCTCCGTATGTGCGTTATCTTGTTAAAAAAGTGAGAGAAACTGGCATGCTTATTGACAAACCAACGTGTGAAAAACCAAAAACAGTGCGTACACCCGAGAATATAGCTGCTGTTGCCGAGAGTGTGCGTGAATCGCCAGGAACATCAGTTCATCGTCGTTCTCAACAATTGGACATTTCGGAGACATCATTGAGACGAATTTTGCGTAAAGACCTTGGTATGAGGCCGTACAAAGTCCAATTGGTTCAGTAATTGAAGCCAACTGACCATCCAATGCGTTTTCGCTTCGCTTCATGCGCTTGAGATCGACTTGAAAAAAATGCCGATTTTGGGCGAAAAATCATCTTTTCAGATGAAGCTCATTTCCATCTCGGCGGGTATGTCAACAAGCAAAATTGTCGCATTTGGGACACAGAAAACCCGCACGCAATTGAAGAAAAGCCGATGCACCCACAACGAGTCACTGTTTGGTGCGGATTTTGGTCCAGAGGCATCATTGGGCGATTATCGAGCTATGTTGAACGAATTTTTGTTCACAGAAATTGAAGAGGAAGATATTGGCGACATTTGGTTTGAACAGGACGGCGCTCCGTGCCACACAGCCAACGTTCTTCAACTATCTTCGAAAATCGCATTATCAGTCGAAATTCTGATGTCGTTTGGCCGCCTCGGAGCTGCGATTTGACACCGTTGGACTATTATTTGTGGAAATACGTCAAAAATAAGTGTTACGCCGACAAACCAGAGACAATTGAGGTTTTGAAGGACAACATTCGTGCAGCCATAGCTGAAATAGAGCTGCGTACAATCGAAAATGTACTCAAAAATTGGACCGGTCGTATAGGCTACTGCATGGCTAGCCAAGGCAGCCATATGAATGAAGTTACATTCCATTATTAACCGGAAGGATTGTACTTTGAAATAAAAAAAATTGGAAAAATATTCAATAGAGTTTTATTTATAGCATTTTTAAAAAAAAGATATATGGCGGACCCTATATATAGCATTTATAGTTATAAAAAAATGGTTAAATTATTTGAAATACTAGCAATAATACAATAAGAAAAACCTTCTGGACGAATATAATGAAAAAAATAATCTCGCACTGGCAGAAGCATATACTAAAACATGACGCACATTGAAAATAATTTTTCAAGATATAATAGAAGAGAAAATACACTAAGAAGTCCAAGATTACAACATAGCATTAGATAACGAGAGATATAATTGTCGAATATATAAAAGTCTAAAAAAGATTAACACAGCACAGACAAAACTGGAAGACAGGCATGAAACAGACTATTTGAGGAGATTAAAAAGTGTTATAAAAACTATATTATAACAATTAGTACATCTCACTTAATTTTTCATTTAGAGAAAGTAACAGACTAGTTATTTCAAAATAATTATTAAATACGTGATAATGGATAGCAGTTACTGAAAAAGAGTGTATTCGTATAAACGTAATTATTCTTCTTATTATCTTCTAAATGTCATTACCAAACTTTTACAAACCAGCCAAAAATCCAGATTTGATAAAAAAAGTCAATTTGGGCCCAACAATGTACTCTGACAGACTTTTCCAGACCAAAATTCAGAACCTTTTACAATCTGGGATCATTTTTTTGTAAGTCTTATGCAAAGTAGATTTAGGCAAAGATTTAAGATTTAACGTTTTACAAAAAGGGCGCTGTTGG
Source organism: Sinelater perroti (assembly GCA_036346155.1). Lineage (NCBI taxonomy): Eukaryota > Metazoa > Arthropoda > Insecta > Coleoptera > Elateridae > Sinelater > Sinelater perroti. Next base: position 3,211,323 of record JARFIY010000344.1, read on the forward strand.
CCTGCCGTTACCATGAATACTTCAATGATAAGGCAAACATTAGAATATTTTAGTGATGGAGAATTAGAAGAATGTTTTCGGGAATAGCAGTGACATTTTCTGCAATATTGGATGCCGGATGACTATAGACTGGGTGAAAACCAAAGAACAAACGCCATGTGAAAGCAATTTCAGTAGATTAGTACCTATTGTGGTATTCTCATAATTATGAGCCTTATAGTTCCGCAATTTTGAATAAATCTTGACTCATTGAACCTATAACTTTTCAGTGCTCTTTAGACAAATGTTTCAGGTATAATACAAGAGCCTGCCTTATGCCCAAGATTAAAAATTTCAAATTACATTTAGAGAGATATAGTAAATAAATGAGATCTTTTTTTGTATGTAAGGTACTAAATATAATGACAGTAATTTCCTCAATCGCTTATCTCATTTGTGATTCTTTTAGAAAAAGGCACGTGTCATTTTTAAGCAAAGCAAATGGTGAGCAAACATCAGAGTACGGTTTAAAGAACTAATATAACATTTTGTTTTATTTTCTGTTTCAAAATAAACTGTTTTTGTACGCGAAGAAGGCAGTTTATTATAAATGTTTTCATTTTCCTAATCTGATATCAACTATTTTAGTTTAAAATGTAATTAAAAAGTGACGGTAACCTAATATTTTTGATTCCAATGAACTGCAACAGGTGATGGAATCAATCAAACAATTGAGAAAATAGGGCTCTGAATGAATCTTAGCAAAACCAAAATAATGAGTAAAAACAACGTCCAGATAAGTATAGAGGGAAAAACACATAGATAACGTAGATGAATATATATGCCTGGAGCACAATATAACCATTGGCAAAGAAAATCAAACTTTGGAAAGCCTCGAAGAATCGGTTTATCATGGACCTCTTTTGGAAACCTCAGATATATGTATATTACAGAATAAAAACATACATACATATCTAAAGTGAAAAGTATTTGACATATGTATTATACCAGTAGCTACATATGGACTGGAAACCATGGTTCTGACAAATAAAAGTGCAAATCGACCACGAATGATGCAAAAACCCATGGAAAGAAGAATGCTGGATATCTCTATAAGAAGTACAATTACAAATGTGGCAATAAGACAAAGAACAGAAACAACAGAAATCATGGAACGAAGCGCAAAACTGAAGTGGAGCTGGGCAGACCACAATGCCCGGGACATCAAGTATTACCTACTGGAGACCTAGAGAAACAAAGAAAGGTAACGGACGACCGCGACGAGGTCGACGGTGGGTCAACGATATAAGGAAAATAGGTAAGTCCGAAAATAATGGAATAATTTTGGAGAAGCCTACATACAGGAATGAATAGGGAACGGCTAATAAAGAAGAAGAAGAAAAAGGAGAACCTCAGAAATCTGACCTCCTAGTTGGTGCTGCGGACAACCATAGCAGCCGGAATTGCATTAAACACCCGGAAAGTTTAAGGCGCACTGCGAAGATTCTGAAGCCTTGAGGATCATACCTGACGATATATTTAAGCAAATGAGGAACGAACAAGAAACAATTGCGATTAGACGTGTTAACTTTACAATATCTTAATTATGAATAGAATAAATATTTCGCTTAATGCAAAAGTTAATAAACCGCTAAAGCTAATGGCAATGCTAGAATTCTGCTGTTCATCACAAAGGATCATTCTAACATTGGTTCGATAGAGTAAGAAGTATTGCTGCCTTGAAGTGTAACCATATCCAAATACAAGAGAAATCAACTTTTCATTAAATGCTTTCTGGTTGTGACAATAGGTTTAAAAAGACATGCAACTTCAAGAGTATTATGCATACCTTAAAAGAGCAATGCTTAAGATTTTGAGAAAATATTTTTTTATTAAAGCTAGCGTAACGCTGTCTCTATGCATGTCATAATTGTTGAAACAGTGAATAACTATATGTTGCTGATTATTTAAGCCTTTTACCCGCTTTGTGAAAGGATTTAAGACGCATTTCAAGGGATCAGATATTTTCAATAATATACTACTGTTGTTTTGTTTGCTTATCTATGAAAATAATGCTGACCAATTTGACAAGCTTTATGAAATATAAGTATTACCGTTTGACGTTTTGATAAAGTTTAAATCATTAAACTTTGCCCTTCTATTTTCCCCTTTTGTCTTCTACAGGTACAGTAACAGAATTTGGGCATTTTTCATGTGGAAACATTTGTCCCAAAACTTCTTGAGATATTCTCGCTAAATGGGCGATAGCGCCATCTTGTTGAAACCATGCATTTCCATGTTTGTTGTGTTTGAGCTCCAGGAAAATTGCATAACATTGCAGTATAGCGGGTCAGATGTGAGTCAGCGCGCGTCTTGCTTCCTAAAAACACGGCCTTACGACACTAAATTTCCTAACAGCACGCCAAACAGTTACACGCTGTCTGTAGACAAGTCACTCATGAAGTTGTTAAGAATTTTGTCGAGTTCAATACCGAAAATTCTGTGTTTACCACTCCATGTCATGATGGGCACTAAAATGGCTTACCTTGTGCTGCTCAAGGATGTATAACTCGAGCACCGTCTACTAATACGAGGGTGGTCCCAGAAGTACCCGACCCAACAAAGAAAACAAAAATTTTGGAAAAATATATTTATTTTTCAACATAATCTCCTTTCAGCTCTATACATTTTTCCCAGCGATGTTCAATTAGTTCGATACCCTTTTTATAATAAGAACTGTCTTGCTCCTCAAAATAGCCATTAACTGCCGACATCACTTCTTCATAGTCGGAAAATCGTTGACCACTGAGCCATTTTTTCAAGTTTTGGAACAGAAAATAATCCGAGAGGGCTAAATCTGGCGAATAGGGTGCATGAGGTAGCAATTCAAACTTTAATTCATTAACTTTTGCCATTGCAATAACGGATTTGTGAGCTGGTGGATTCTCTTGATGAAAAAACACTTTCTTCGTAGCCAAATGCGGCCGTTTTTGCTTGATTTCTTCGCTCAAACGTTGCAATAAGTTCGCATAACACTCGCCGTTGATAGTTTTTCTTTTTCAAGATAGTCAATGAAAATTATCCCACGGGCATCCGAAAAAACCGACACCATGACCTTGCCTGCAGATGAAACAATCTTCGCCTTCTTTGAAGCCGGTTCTCCTTTTTGAGTCCATTGTTTTGATTGTTCTTTTGTCTCGGGTGTGAAGTGATGGACCTGTGTTATAAAACTCTGTTTTGTTCCTATGAAACTTCGCTAAACACTCAATTGAAACATTTTCACTACGCTGTTTTTGCTCGAGTGTGAGCAAACGCTGCACCCATCTTGCACACAGCTTTCCAAATTTTCAGATAATATGCGATGTACTGCACTTTTTGAAATGCCTTCTATGTCTGCTGGCTCGCGCACTTTCAGTCGACGATCATCCAGTACCGCTTTGTGGATTTTCTTCACCATTTCTGGAGTCGCCACCTCATTTGGTCGACCACTGCGATGCTCGTCTTGGCAGCTCGTACGGCCTCGTTTAAACTCTGCTATCCAATATTTTACTGTTGTAAACAAAGGAGCAGACTCACCCAGAGTAGAATCCAGTTCAGCTTTTATATTGGTTGGGCTGAGGCCTTTCAAATAAAAGTATTGTATCGCATAACGATGACCAATTTTCTACATTTTCACAAATTCACTGACAACGTTTACTATTGATGGCTGCCAAACAAATACTAAACAACGTGGCGTCTTCAAACTTAAAACATATGCTTTATAGATTGTGTACTTTCTAATACAGTGATACTTTCAAACAACTACCGCCATCTCTAGGTCAGGCCGGGTACTTATGGGACCACCCTCGTACATTGCGTGTCGCGGTTAATTGAAAAAAATTCATATAAAACAATTCAGGATACACGCTAGAAAATAATAAATAATATCAACTACTCCTATATTAATAGACAAAAGCATTAAACGCACAAATATTTAAATAAATTAAAAGAAAAATGGCAAAGAGCTATTCGAATCAACAGCTGCTCTAAAAAGAGAGAATAACATGCCAAAATAGATTCTTCACAAAAACAGCTACGTACTATTGGCTATCTTTTCTTGCATGCTGTTTTACCACGCACGTTTTACCCCCTCTGCCATATAACTGTGATTTTCAACAACTTCGCTCACGTATTATATAAATATTATTACTTCAACTAGCCACGTTCACCCCGCTTCGCAGGGGTTAGACTTTTGGGAGAAAACTCTTTTTTGAAACAAATAATTTCACCTGATTGCCTGATGGTTGTTTTTCAATATATGGATACTTAACAATGGATAGCTTAGTTAGCGCAAACTCGCAACAAAGTAGATGGTCGCTTACATTGCAATTAAATGGACACCTTGATGGCCAATTATCTCATAACACAGATATTTGACCATCAAGGTGAAATGAACAAAACCTTGAGAGAACCAAGGCCAGTAATCATAAAAAATGTTTGATTTGGTTTGGCCGTTTTGGCGTAATGTGTGGGCATGCATCGTTACACTTTGTTTTATAGATAGATAAGTTTCTAAAAGCGCATCAAATTTATTTTAAAAATGAGCATTAGGTACCTCACTAGGTCACATTGCTACAAGCGAGGTCCATTCAAGTTATAACACCTCCATATTTTTTTCTGGGGACTGGGAAGTGATAGAAACATGCGGTTTGTTGCAACATACGTGCACTCTTTGAGAATACGTGACAGAGATGGCAGTACTGCACGGCATACAAGACTCTAGCAGCAGCGGTGAAAATGAGGACTGTTTTTGATACTTAAAATGGCGACATTTTTATTAGAAAAACAGCGTTTTCTCCATTTGTGTGGTATGACCCGATTGAAATTCATCGCCAATTGAGTGAGACATGTGGTGATGATGGTGGAGAAACTTGTTTTGGAAGATCGCCGAATGAGCGTGAAACGCATTGCCGCCAAAGTTGGCATTTTTGTGAGATCTGTGCACACAATCCTGCATGAAGACCTGAAAGTGTAAAAGTGTCCCCCAGGTGGGTGCTACGAATGCTAACAACTGTGAAGTAATTTTTCATGCTCCCTACTCGCCTGACCTGACTCCTATCGACTTTTGGCTGTTTCCAACAGATACTGTCTGTGGTTGCAAATTCACTAGTCTGTCGCTATTGCATCAGCGATTTTCCAGTGGTCAAAGAAGACTCCCAAAGAAGTGTTTGCAGCGGCCCTGGAATCATGGCGTCGACGTTGTGAAAATATGTACGGCTGCAGAAAAATTACGTCGAGATGTGACACAAGTTTCACAGTTTTTGTGTGATTAGTTTGTGAGAAAAAAAATCGGATGTGTTATAACTTGAATGCACCTCGTACAAAGAGGTAAGTTGTCGTTATTGAGTAAGAGATATTTTAATTCTTCCTTTCTAGGAGAAAAGAAACTATTGGTAAATACTACAAAAATCAATGTGCCGTTTAGCTATTAAAAAACTACAATTTACGGTATAATAAACAAATTTAGAGAATTTGGCCTTTTGCTGAGAAAAACACGCAGAAAGTGAACTATGATAGTGCGGGACCTTGTGAGTAGTAAAGATCTTCCTGGAGGTAACCATCATTTGTTACATTAACCTATTAGATGCAGTAGTGAAGCTCCGATAAAAGAAATAACAGGGAGAAAGTAGGACTCTGCTTGGACTTATCAGACACGGAAGACTCAGGTCTGGCTTTACATTAGCCTGTACTATCGCTGGTCCTTGATTGTAATTTCTATTTACCTCCAACTATAATCCACTTGACTTTTATATATAAACATGACTGTTAATGAGAAACATTGTAACACCAAGAATATTTTGAACGCCTTCAATGTGGAGGTGAAAATCAAGTTATTTTGGAGCAATAAATCCAATATTTTTTTTGTACATTGCACCAAGTTACATGTGAAGAAATTGATTTATCTACTGATTGTGGTCTACTTCAAATTTTTATTTTTTAAAAATATATTTTGATTATTCAATAGTTTTATGCTTCTAGCTTCGACGATTGGAATGGGGATAGGAATCGCAGCTGCTGTTGTGGTAGCGACTACCATAATCGCATATGTAGCGGTGCGCAAGTGGAAGCAAAGACATCCTTCGGAGATTACTGGATCCTCCTTCCAACGCCAGAGACGGAGAGATGAGGAAGAAGATGAAAACATCGACATTTTTAGTCTAGGCCCAATACCACGCTCTTACACAAATCCAGCGCATGAAGACGATCGTCACGTTCACCAGCTGTAGTTGCTCTTACTTACGTTACCTTAAGTGCATATATACCAACCTTAAGACAACGGTTATGTACGGTAAAAAGCTTCGCATATGTTAAATTATAATTGAACTTAAAAATGATACTTAAAGGTGGCCTCTGTTTGTAATACATTTTTCTAATTGATTCTTGATTTTCTCTTATTCACCAAATTACTTTCAACAACATTGTGTAGCTTTTAGAGTATTGTGTATTTGTGTTTTTATTTTATTAGTCAATCATATAGGGGGCAATCACGGATTAGGTAACAGAAATGACTGTGGGGAGAGGTTAATCCAATTGCGCCAGGTGAGTCTCTATCTAAATATAGCCCAAGGTATTTCACTTCTTCATGCTGTGGTAGTTGTGTGTAATTTAGATAAACAGGAGGGCAAGTTTCTTGTGGTGTGGTGAACGTTATGTGTGCTGATTTGGTTTCATTGACTTTTATTCTCCATTTTTAACCATGAGTGTATTGAATTTAGAGTGGTTTGCAGAGTTTGCGTGACGGCATCAGGATTATTATCGGAAGCTAAGACAGCGGTGTCATCTGCAAACTTTGCTGTTAGGACTTCTGGTGCAGTTGAGTTCGGTGCCAACTTTTACTAGGAAATGACGGTTTTGCAGGTAGGATTTAAGTACGAGGAAATAATTCAAGGAAAGTATCGTTAATTAACGGTCCAACGTGCCACACCTTGTCGGACGCTTGTGTGATATCAATAAATTCTGCAGAGCAGCATTGTTTGTTTTCAAACGTTTCGTCGATTTTTTCAACCACTCAGTAGACTTGCTTTAGTGTGGAATGCATTGGTCTAAAACTGAACTGGTGGTTGGGTACGGTTTCATTTTACTCGAGGATCGTGGATAATCATATATGTAAGATTTTTCCAAGAACTTTAGCCGTTATGGGTAGTAAGCTTATTGGTCTGTGGGATTGTACTTCATGAGGAGGTTTTCCTGATTGTGGAATTAAAACAATCTGCGCTACCGTCCACTGGTTTGGAAAGCACCCAATGCGTATGACAGCATTAAATAATTGCGTGAGACATTTTATTCCCTTGTGAGGCATTTGTTTAAGGATTTGGCCAGTAATCAGATCATACCCAGGTGCTTTCTTTGAGGGTAGAGCTTTGATGACACTTTGGACTTCCGCAATTTTGATGCATGGGACTGGAGGCTCAAGTTGATATGGTGTCTCAAGTAGCTGTATGAGTTCTTCTTCTTCAAGTTCGTTTTTTGGTGAATGTGGTTGAAACACGTCTGAAAGATGCTGTGCAAAGACTCTTGCTTTTTCTTCATTGCTTCTAGCCCACGTTACTTGGCGTATCCTAATTGGTGGTGAAGCATTTATAATATGTTTGATCTTTTTAGTCGTTCTCCACAGAGAATAGTGAAGATGTAAGTTCACTCAGAAAGGTCTAAATACATTTGTTTTGTTGTTGAGAAGGTTTTTTAATTGCTGGGTTGTTGCATTAAATAATCTTTTACTTTCAGGCGTTTGCAGTTTTTGCCACTGTTTTCTAAGCATTCTCTTTTCCAGAATTTTTTGTTGAATTAATGCAGGACAATTGAAAACTAGATTGGGTTTAGCTAATTTAGCCGTAGGGCTCTAGCCCGCTTGTTGCACTGTATCACTGAAAAGTTTAACAGCTGTTTCAATGTCTTCTTCCGTTTTTAAAGGAACGCTCAATGTTAAGTTTTCGTCAATGATTTGTCTAAATTCGTTCCAGTTTGTTCGTTTATTACTTATGCTCGGTTGTTTAATTGAACTTGGTACTTTTGTAGATGAAGTGATTAAAATTGGAGAGTGGTCAGAAGATAGATCAAAACATGATTTTATTGTAGCGAATCCGTGAAGGATGCCTTTTGTAATACAGAAATCCACCAAATCGAGTATTTTCTTTCTGTCTGTTGGCCAGTACGTGGGTTCTCCAGTGGACAGATATTACAAGCGGTTTTTCTCCAAAGTTTTAAGTAGTTCACGGCCTTTAGGCGTAATAAGTCTAGAGCCCCAATCGGTGTGTTTGGCGTTGCATGTTAATCTCCGCCGGCAATGAATCGTCGCCCTAAGGTGCTAAAGAAAATTTCATAATGTTCCTGTATTACTTTGTGCTTAGGGGTCCTCTATAGCTACATTTGTGGCTTGAAGAAAATCTTTGCTGTAATTATTAGTTTGGTGATGTTAAATCGAATATTTTATTATTACAACTGGTCCGCCTCTTACGGTGCATTTAGATGATTAGTGGAGTAAATTGAATAGTTGGGAATTTTAAGGTGACTTCGCTCGGTAAAATGAGTTTCAGAAATAAGCATAATATCAATGTTGTGGTTGTGAATGAATACTTTTAGTTCTTCTGCATGTTGTGAGAGCCCATTAGCATTCCATAAAGCGAGTTGTAAATAGTCCATTAGTTGAGTTTAGTCAGCACAGTAGTTAGAAGGTTTAACATGGTGCCTATTTGTCCTTTAATAATTTTATTATCACCACATTTTTTTATTATCACTACGTTTTATTATATTCAGGTAGCTTTTTCAACTGTTGCTTTATTTAATCGAAAACTACAATTAACCCTATGTCAAAAGTTTGAACGTGTTATTTTCCCATTGTTGCCCATTGTTCCCTATGCGATATTTACCGATTAATTTCTTTTTGATGTGTAAACATCTATGCGCGATTTCAACGTTGGTAGTCAAAAGTTCTAAATTTCAAAAGACTTTCAACGATCACATAATAATTTCATTTCTTTTTCATAATAAAACAATCGAAAATTAGTAATAATGAGAAGATTGGTGATTTTTAATTTGTAAATAGATTACAAAATATCAAAAATGAGATCCTCAACTAATCATTTAGTTCATGAAAGAGCCACCTTCAGCAATTTTTTAGGAAATAATGTTATTTCTTTTAATGCAAAGTTTTGCTACAACCAATTTGAATTTACTTAATAAAGGTCGGTATAATTATATTTGGTGAGTATTAATCAACTGTTCGTATTTACCATTTTAGTAAAAATCTACTGCACCAATCATGTCCTTCATCTGAAATGAAAACAAACAAAGAAAAAACGTCCATTGTTGCTTTATTTTTATCTCGTTAATAATAATTCATTTGATTACAAAAAAATTCGTACGTTTTTTTGTTTTCAGTTTTGACATTTTTTAATATTCTAAAAATAAGTGATCACATTGCATAGCAAGATATATTATTAGTAGATCAATTTTTATAATTTTACAAAATCAAATAGTTTCTCCAAATTTGTTAAACTTTCTTTCGGAGAAGTTTTATAAAATTTTGCGTAATTTACAAAATAGCCTGTCGGATCTAAAGAGGGTGGCGAAGCCCCCTCCACACTTATTCTTTTTAAACTTTATGTTGTGTGTGTTTTCTAAATGTTTATGCTGTGTTCATAAGAATTCAAATGTTTTACGAAGAGAAATATATGAGGGTCTGTCTCACACCGACAAGTCCATTTAACGCTTAATATGTGGTCCAACTCAACCGAACACTTAGGGTGAAACAGATCAAACCTCACATAACTGAGCAGGGTTGTAACATATTTTATAGTTTTACGTATACTCTCATGCACAAACTTGTTAAAAAAACGCGTTTTTATATTTATTATACCGTTTTTTTAAAAAAGTGATCTCCATATCTGCTCTAAGTAACCCGTGGCATCATTTTCCCTTTGCCAGATGAAGTGCGTTAAAGAAAGAGGAGTGTCGTACCGAAAGAAGAGGAAGGAAAGAGAAGAAGAGAAGCCGAAAGAGCGAAGGGTCACTGCTAAAGTAGGAGCGGAAGCTGAAAATAAAACTGTGAATCGTGAGGGAGACGGACGTTCCAGTTTTAGTGTTTGTGACGAAGGAAAAAATAGAGTTGTGATTTTGAATATAGGGATTTGAAATAGGATTTAAGTGTCCTAACCAAGTTGAAGATATCGAAGGTCAAAATGAGAGTGAAGTGTCGTCGAACTCGATAGACTTTAAGGGGACATTCCAATGTGAACGTCAAAAAAGGGTGTATTTCAACATTTTTTTCTCGGGAACTATTGAAAATAATTGGACAAACGTTTTTCCCCCCTAAATGTATGATCAAGCAGAGTGGAAAAAATGTTTTTCTTTTGGTCATGAAAAATATTTTTTTGTTTATTTATAATATAACGTAGCTATGTTAAAAAAAGTTTTGTGCTGGTGTAGGTGATTCTGGCCCACCTGGTGATCTGAAACAGAAAATCTAAGAAGTTTCTTAATCTATGTCATCGCTCCTATGCCGCGAACCTCCACTTTTTATTTTATCGAAAATTAACAAAATGGTGGCGTTTTTAAAAAGTGTAAACAAAATCACGTATTTTGCATCATAAATCAGGTGAAATTATGTTAAAATCAAAATATCAAAAGTTGGAGGTTCCGGCCATAGCCATGATAGTACTGAATATCGTGTTAAAATTTGAAGTCGATACGCCCGCTGGTTTTGAGAAATCACCTGCACCAGGTGCAAAATGTCGTTTCGAGAAAACGCGTTTAAAGTTTTTCAAGATGAAAATCATATGGCACGAGTCTATGAATCTATCTGGCACTGGCAAACTAATTTGATTTTAAAACCAAGTCCTCGTTGACCATATTTCGAAAAGTAATGTTTGAATCACATTCTCGACATTTCACGATAGCTTGGAGTGGAAAACAAGAGCGAACTGGAGAAACGGTAAGTGGCAGAGTCGCTTTCACCACAGCGAAACTGTCATCTTGAATCCCTCTCAATTTATTTGCTGATGTACTAGCAAAGTCAGTTCTAGTATCACCTGAATGTTGATTTCCATTGAATTTTCTCCTTTTAGCAGGATAACTAGAACGTCTTGAAGATGATCTACGCTGCTTCTTATCCCTTTTTACTTATCCAAGTTCTGAAAAAAACAACGCTCTTTCCACGATGAAATCTCAAATAATGCTGGTCGTTTCACAAAACCGTTACTTAAAATCATGAAAAAGGACGTCTCTACTGTATGTCTGTAAGAATAGATGCAGGTATAAACACGGAATAGCTGCTCGAATGTTTCATCTGTATACCTGTTCCGAAACTCGAGTGCGCGCACTTTTGAGCCTCTCTTTTGGAGTGTTATAACTGGTCAACAAGGTAGGAATTATCTAAACCAATTGTAGGATATCAATTTTATGGGTAAAAACTACCGAAAAATGTCAAAAAAAATTTTGAATTTTTCAACCCGTCACATTGGAATGCCCTCTTAAGGATGTTGGACAGTGGCCTACAGTAATCTCAGATCACCTCCGCATGTTCCTCGTTCGTCAAGGTTCCCCACTTGTTCAAAACATTGACTGCAATTTCGCTACAACTCTTAGACCAGGTGTTTCGACAAAAGGTACTGAAAGAAATCTGGCACGTGCCTGGTTTTTTCGGAAGTTGCCAAACGGCGAGAAGGTTCTACGTTACTGGATGGCGTATTCGCCTTCCAAATCATCGTTATTTTGCTTTTGCTGCAGATTTTTTGAAACTGAATGACCACGAATCCAGTTGGCTGGAGATTGAGATTTTACACGGGTTAACCATTGACAATATAGCACAAGAAACCATTAGAATTGAGGAAAAGAAGTGGTGAGAACTGTTGTCCCGAATATTGGGCATCATCAGCTTTTTGGCGAAGCAAAACTTGGCTCTAAGGGGACATCAAGAATACGGCAACATCAGTGGGGGTAACAGAGGAAATTTCCTTGAATTAAACATTGAATTGAACATTTGACGAAGGTTAACCTCTGAACGAAAATAATTTTTACTTTCACCACTGATCCAGAATGAATTTATAAGTCTTCTTGGAGATCAAGTTAGAAAGAAAATTTTGCAACAGGTACAAGAAGCGAAATAATTTTGCGTCACCTTTGACAGTACGCCGGACTTATCACACACGGATCAAACCGCCCCTCTAAATTCCATCACATTCTTTGGAACGTTGGAGAATTGTTTCTGTTTTTTTCTCCTCCTCAACCCACCGATGGAATGTCCTCAAAGCTGCAACTGGCCAAGGCGTGAAGCGATTGGTGGAGACGCGTTGGAGGCATGAAGCGGTTAAGTCGATGAAAAGCAACTATTCCAAAATTTTTGACGTTTTGGACCAACTCACTGCTGATTTTGAAAACATGGCTACACGAACAGATGCGAGTCTATTGATAAATGCGACCCAGTCCTTCTCGTTCCTCTGCTACCTTGGTTTTTGGAGCACTGTGTTGCCGGAAATCAATGATGTCCAAAACTACCTCCAAATGAAAGGAACCGATCTCCGCATGTGCGCTACGGAAATTCGAAACCTGAAAACATTCTTGCGCGAGAGCCGTCTCCAACGCAATCACATTTGCAAAGAATCTTTGCAAAGGAAATGGCTTCGACATCACGGCCCGCCGCAGAAAGAAGTCCAAGCATCGCTTTGGTGACAGCAATAATTCTAATTCCGGATTATTTTCTGAAGAAGAGTTGAGGAGGGAAATTTTCAAGTCGCTGGATAGAATATTACAAGTGAGTGCCAAAAGTTTGTTACACTCATATTAATCTCTAACATAAAAACTTTATTACAGAAAATTAGTACATGGTTCCAACAACTACAGGACCTGGATGACAAGTATGGTTTTTTGAAACCATCAAATATTTTGGATCCAGAGTTTAGGTGCGAGGTGGGCATTACGTTTCCAGACAACATCAACAAAAGCGAGTTCGAGGTAGAACGAAAGCGACTTCAGAGTTTCTTTAAGGCTTCTAATGACGATACAACACTTGTTGAAGGAGGCCCACTGGAACTACTAAAATTTATTATGAAATTCAATCTGGGGATATTTGTCCCTAACATAGTTATTATGTTAAGATTATTTTTAACTGTAGGCGTGAGTACTGCTTCTTGTGAGAAGAGCTTTTCAAAGCTAAAATTAATAAAAAGCTACCTCAAATCCACCATGAGCCAGCTCCGTTACACTAATCTGTTTCTCCTTTCAATCGAACAAGACTTAATCAATAAAATAGATTTTAACAGTGTAATTAATGAATTTGCAACTCGAACAGCTCGGAAAGTTCCATTGTTTTAGAGTAAGTAAATAAAATATATTGTAGATCTAAACCTACCTATTCAGCTTAGTACCTACTTTTCATTTTCACCTGTTCCCTATTTAGTTTTTTTTTAACACGGGAGTAGGGCGGCACTTTCAGAATTAGTTACGCCACTGGGTGTGGACATCCTCTTGCGCTTTTTCCTTTTATTTTTCTTCTATAATTGTTTTCATGTCTTTCCTGGCGGAAAATATGTCGACTAGTTTTCATCATTCTTCTATAACGCCATTGTTCAATTGTTTTTTTTTAGACAAATGGTCTACGATTCACAGTCTTATAAAGCGACACTCCACACAAAACTGTGTATAAAATCCTTTTTTACGTTTAGTGAGATATTATTGCAGATTAGGAGACTTATCTTTCTCTCCCTTCCTCTCTCCTTCTCTTTCTTCCTCTATTGACTTCTTTTTTTTTGTAATGATGCTGCATATTCATTTAGCTCGACTAATTCCTCTTCAGAAATTCTTGCTGCAGTTTTGGTTTTGTATAGTGATTTTTTACATATCCTAATTTTGATATTCTTTCTATATATATATATATATATATATATATATATATATATATATATATATATATATATATATATATGACACACATACACACAGGGTAAGTAGTAGGACTGATTTTTTAAAAAATTTATTGAATATTTTGGTACATCGACTTAATACTCTTCCAGGTCTCAAAGGCTTTCTGGAAGTCGTCCTCCGGGATGCTGTTCAGCGCCCTCGTCGTTGCCGCTTGGACTACTTTCACCGAGTCGAAACAATGCCCCTTGAGCGGCCTCTTGATCCGGGGGAACAGAAAGAAGCCCGGCGGTGCCACATTAGGGCTGTTTAGGGGGGGTGGTGTGAGGCAACGTGGAAACCCCAAATTTGACCAGGAGATCCCTCACAATCCACGCGCTGTGGTACGGCGCGTTGCCATGGTGAGCTTCCACTTCCCCACCAGGTCTGGTCGCACGCGTGTGATCCGATTTCGCAGCCGTGTGAGCACTTCCACGTAAAATCTTGCATTTACAGTCTGTCCAGGAGGTACAAACTCCTTATAGACAATGCCACGATGATCAAAAAAATGCAATCAACGTCGATTTCACTTTCTGGCTTTCTTTTTATGGGGTGATTGTGCGGTGTGCCACTCTTCGCGCTGACGTTTTGTTTCCGGGTCGTATTTGTAGCAAAACTTGATGGCGTACCGATGCTCCAAATTTCGCTCCATCGCAACTGACGACGAGGCGTCACAACAGAAGGTCACTAAAACAGTAGTCCACACTCAACTAACGCACGCAGGCGACTGCCGCAGGTCGAAACCTGTTCCCAAGGCTCCCCTCCATAACATCCGGCCTTGCAAACCCCCCTCCACCGCTCTACGCGCGCGTAAAAAATAACAGTCCTACTATATTATATATATATATAATATGTCAACACAACGTTAACGCCCATTATGGCAATAAACCAGAGTGAGACGAAAGTCGTGACAGGCACGATCGAAATTCGCCGGCCAATAGCTGCCGCAGAGAGCAGATTCCCGGCGGAGGTTAAATTTTTAACTTTTAACTCACGAAATCTCACTGAAGGAATGGTCGTAGAAATGTTCGGACTCCCTTGCCATTATGGATCAAATGAAATATTTTTATCGCCTCCGCTTTCGAAAATGTACTTTTTTCCGGCCACGCTGTACGAGGGAAAGGTGAAAAGTTCTCGGCCTGACAATGAAAGACTGCGACTTTCAGTTAAAAAATTATTTTATTTTTCTACATAATCTCTCTTGACTTCAACACACTTGATCCAGCGCCTCTCCAACATCAGTATTCTTTCTCAAAAGTGAGAATCTGGAAGATTGTGAAAATATTCATCAACTTCTTCATTGGATGCAAAGCGCTTCCCAGAAACAAATTTTTTTAAGTTTGGAAACAGATGGAAGTCTGAGGGTGTCAAATCAGGGGAATAGGGGGGATGACCGAGCAAATCATACCCCAAATCCCGTAGTTTTCCCGTCGCCAATGCATGTGCGTTGTCCTGGTAAAAGATGATTTTTTTCTTCTTCAAGCCAGGCCTCTTCTCGCGAATTTTGGCATCCAGCTGGTCAAGAAAGTTGGAGTAATATTCGCCTGTAATTGTTCTGCCTTTTGCAAGATAATCAATTAACAGGATCCCTTTAACATCCCAAAACACGCTGGCCATGGCCTTTCCGGCAGATGTGATCGACTTCGCTTTCTTTGGCGCTGAACCACCGGCTTCTACCCACTGCTTGGACTGCTGTTTCGTTTCTGGCATGTAGTGGTGGATCCATGTCTCATCCATGGTGACAAATCGCCTCACAAAATGGGTCGGATCTCTATTGAATCGGTCCAAAGGTTGCTGCGAAAATCGTTTGCGCATTTGCTTTTCATCAGGATTCAGCAAATGCGGCACCCATCTTGCGCAGAGCTTTCGCATCCCTAATTCTTGGTGCAAGATGTTTCGCACCCTTTCTTCCCACAGCCTCAGCTATCTCACTCACCTTCACTCGCCTATCGTCCAACACGATATCATGCACTTTTTCGATGGTTTCCGGTGTGGTTGCGCTTTATGGCCGTCCTTCACGTGGGTCATTTTCGAGGGATGTGCGACTACGTTTAAATTCAGCTGCCCACTTTTTAACAGTTGACATGGAAGGAGCAGAGTTCCCGTAAACTTTTGTTAACTTCGGATGAATTTCCTTAGGGGTTAATCCATCCAAAACGAAGAATTTTATAACCGCACGATATTCAAGTTTATCCATTTTAACAAAAAACATGCAACATGTCTACTGCAAAAATTCGTGTAAACAAACTACTTGAGCGAACAAGTTGAAACTAGTCATACGAACTAATGACACATGCACCCAAGCAGGAAGCATAATTGTTTGTCAATTGCAGCACCATCTCTGTGTCAGGCCTTACCCTCGTATAACACGCACAAAAAACTCGTATATAAAAATAGTGCCCCTTTTTAGGCCCTATAACTTGGCAAAAGAGCCGCTTTCCTATCTTTTGTCATTTCGAAAATATAAGCAAAAACATATTTTTTCTAATTCGAATCGTTTTTGAGAAGAAAGGCGGGGGTAAGGGCATGGGTTATTGAACGTGTTTTTAACTGATTTTATAGTTCTACAGTTTGGTCTTTACTATAAGTCGCTATCGGGGACGCGGTGGCTCAGCAGGTTCAAACAGTTGCCTTTGTCCTCTAGCCTGCGCGCGCGAGTTCAAGTCTCGCTCAATCCATAGGTGTGTGTGAACGTCCTAGAATAAGTGTATGTTAGTGGGCACAATAAGCCCTTGAGGCTGCAGTGCCTGAAAGTGCGCCAAAAAAAAGAACTTGCTATTTGCTAAAATAGGTTTTGCCTTAAAACACCGATCGAGCCGTTAAATTAACATCCGCTTTAATTAAACTTTGCAGAAAGAAATTCTACTGGACAGTTTAAAAAATCACGAACACTGCCAGAAGGTTCATATGTGAGCGGCTAGCCGAGCAAACGAATTTTAGGGTGTTTTCGGAACACATTTTTGGCCCACCCTAAATTTTTTTGTCGCCGAACCGATAACAACGTTATTGCATCGATCTAAATAATACTCAAAAGCGCACATCGTTATTTGTCGCTGTTTCTGAGATCTTGAAAAAAAATTCTAATTGGGTTAGAAAGAACAACAGAGGCATATCAACTAAAGAAACTGGCAGGTTTTAGAAAAATTAAACAGCTAATTTAAAACCAATTGAGTAAATAAGGCTTAAGAACTTGAGGTTTGCTGACGAGATGATATTTGTATAGGAGAGAGAAGCAGAAAGAATGTTTAAGAAACTACAAGGAAAAGCAAGAAAGGTGATTTCAAAGTGAACTTTACAAAAATTATCTCGTCATTAATAAATCAACAATATCTGCCAAAATAGGTTTTATCTCAGAACCCTGACTGAGTCGTTAAATTGACATCCGCTTTAATTAAACTTTACAAGAAATTTTACTAAGGAGTCTACAAAATCACGAAAACTCCCAGAGGGTTCCTCATCTGTGAGCGGCTAGCCGAGCAAACAAATTTTAGAGTGCTTTTAAAACACGTTTCTGGTGCACTCTGTATTTTCCTACGATAACCCGTTTTGGTATACTTAAATCGATCTAAATAGTACTGAAAACCGAATCTCCCTATCTGTTGCCGTTTCTGAGATCACGAAATTTTTTTTAACCTGGACCACTCTTTTGACTATGAAGTAAGTTAGAAAGAACCACAGACGTATATCAACTAAAGAAGCTCACAGATTTCAGTAAAAAGTATGTTACGACAGAACACCTTCATACAATTAAACTGATTGAAAACCAATTGAGCTTAAGAACTTGAGAGGTTTGCTGATGAGATTATGATGTTTGTATAAAAAAAAAGCAGAAAGAATGCTTAACTACAAGCAAGAAGTGAGTTGAAGGTGAAGTTTATATATATATACTGTTTCTATTGCCCACGAGCTAAACATTCCACAAAAAACCATTTGGAGCAACTTGAAAAAGGCTGGATACAAAAAGAAGCTGGATGTATGGGTGCCACACGAGTTAACGCAAAATCTCCATATGTGAATCGCTGCTGAATCGCAACAAAGTTGACCCATTTCTGAAGCAGATGGTGACTGGTGATGAAAAGGGGATCACTTACGACAACGTCAAGCAAAAACGGTCGTGGTCGAAGCGCGGTGGCCAAGTCAGGATTGACGGCCAGGAAGGTTTTGCTGTGCGTTTGGTGGGATTGGCAAGGAATCATATACTATGAGTTGCTCCCCTACGGCCAAACTCTTAATTCAAACCTGTACTGTGAACAATTGGACCGTCTGAAGGAAGCAATCGCCCAGAAGCGGCCAACTTTGGCCACTAGGACAGGAATTGTGTTTCATCAAGACAACGCCAGGCCACACACTTCGATAGCGACTCGCCAGAAGCTCCGGTAGCTTGGTCGGGAGGTTCTTGTGCATCCACTTTATAGTCCGGACCTGGCACCAAGTGATTACCACCTGTTCCTGTCCATGACGAACTATTTTGCTAGTGAAAAATACGCCTCAAGAGAGGCTTGTGAAAATCGATTGTCCCAGTTTTTTGCCAATAGGGACAAGGGCTTCTATGAGAGAGGCATAATGGAATTACCTTCAAAATGGCAACAAGTTATCGAATAAAACCTTCAATTTCGTGCAAAAATAATGGATTTTATATAAGAGAGAGAGAGAGAGAGAGAGAATTGACGGGAGATGGTGTAACAAAGTGTTACATGAAAGTCGCTAGAGGGCAGCAGTAGCAACGATTGCTACAGAAAATTCGTAACATTTTCATTCTCTATAGTAACCAAGCGTTGCTGGCTGGATTTTCTAGTTTTAAGTTTTTTATTAAATGTTCCATGATATTTAGTGTCTGTTCTATTTTCTCTTTATCGTTGACGAGTAGAGCTATATCGTCGAGAAAACGTAATATCTAATTTTTGTACGTATATGGTGATTGTATATATGCATGAATCGTTAACTTCAAATTCCTTCTGAGTGTATCAATTGAAAAGGAGAGAGATAAAGCACGTTTCTGTCTGAGATCCGTGTTTATCCGTATTTCTCTTTCATCATTAACCGATGTTATCCCCTTTTGAGCTGTATAGAAAATGTAATTAAAACGTATATCCTTATAATTGATATTAGTCTCTTAGAAATTTAAAAGGTATGTTCCATTTCACGTTGTTAAACGCATTTTCTGCATCACCTTTTATTTAATTTAATCAGGTCAGCATACATCTGCTACATATGATTCTGTTAAACAAAACACTTAATTAATACATAGTGAGGTCATAATTTGACTGCTCTGTACCGCGTTTACTGCAATTCTTGTGATTTTGTTTTGTACAACTTGGAGTTTTTCTAAGTGAGTCTTAACTGTAGTACTCCAAACTGGACACGCATACGTCATGATTTGGCGTAGAATGGTCTTGTATATTAACATGGTGCACTCTATGCGCAAGTGAGATTTTCTATTAATTAACGGGTATAGTAGTGAGAGTCTCGTATAACATTCATTTATCTTCTTATTAACATGGATTGCCCATTTAAGTCGGGTGTCCAAGTAAACCCGTAAGTATTTGACTGCCATATCTCTTGCGTTCCATTCTGTTATACGTTGATTGATTGGTACGTTTGGAAGGTCTGGGATTCTTTTCAAAGTGAAGACTTTCACCTGGCTTTTCGTTGGATTGATTTTAATTTTCCATTTGTCATGCCATGTGCAAATTGGGTGTAGAGCGTTTTGTAGTTGGTTAACCGCTGTCTGGAGATTTTCATTTTGTGTAATTACTGCTGAGTTGTCATCAGCAAACATTGCTTCGGTGGCACTATTTGTGGTTTGTAGATCATGTGCGTAAATGTTAAACAGAGTTGGTCCTAATATACTCCCCTGTGGTACTCCCGCGTTAATAGTTCTTTTAGTAGATAGGGTTGCCTGTACCCGAACAGCGAATACTATATCTGTAACGAATGAGGTGGTGATCTCAATAAGATAGTGTGAGAGTTCTAGTTTTATCATTTTATATTGAAGTCCATCATGCCACACCCTATCAAATGCGTTTTGAAGATCAATGAAACAAATAACTGTGTATTTCTTGTCCTCAAAGCCTTGTTCTACTATTTCCGTAATTCTTAAAAGCTGGTGTGTTGTCGAATGTTTTTTTTTAAAGCTAAATTGATATTCTGGTATGATATTCTTCTCTTCCAAAATTTCTTTTAGTCGTATATGAATAATTTTCTCCAAAAGCTTTGACAGCGTTGACAAAAGGCTGATTGGGCGATAACTGTCTGATTTATGTTTATCCTTTTCACTTTCACGAAAATGGTAAAATGATGGTTTGTTTCCATTTCTTTGGAAAATACCCAAGTCGAAGGCAAGCATTAAATATTGTTGGCAGGAACACTAGTGATTTTATTGTGAGTTGTTTCAATATTGAGTTTGTGATCATGTTCGGTCCCGGTGATTTTTTTATTGGAAGTTTTATCATAATTTGTTTAATTTCTGATGAAGACGTTGGTAAGAACTCTCTTTGAGTCTGTCTATTATGCTTATTAATAGTTTCGTTCACTTTTTGTTGATGTTCTTGGGTTATATCTGTGTCATTTGGTGTAAAGACTTGTTCAAAATTCAATGCTAATAGGTTGGCTTTATCGTCGTTGGTTATATATGGGATATTGTTGCCTGTTAGTGGATAAATTATGTTTGGTTGCCGTATTAGTCTTTTGGTGGCCTGCCACATTGTTGCATCTCGGGGTTGTAGTTCCTCTATATATTTGTGATACATATTGAGTTTGTAATCGTCTAGTTTCATTCTAACTTGGTGGGTCTGTTGATTGGTAAGCTTTTTTAAATGTGGCCTGCGTGTTCTTTGTCACTCACGTCTTGTTTTGTTTTTAAGTTTGATTAAGTTTAGAATTTCTGCTGGTGTTTGAGGATATCGTCGTGGTTTGTTATTATTTGGTGTTACTGCTGATTGTATGCTAGTTCTTACTGTTTCCCTATATTGTTGTACGACTTCATCTATGTCGTTTGTTGTTTGGTATGAGAATGGGTTTCTCATGTTTTTGTCTAATTCAGTATGGAAAATATCCCGATCAACTTTGCCTTCAATTAATTTAGGTATCATCGGTATTGATTATGGTACATTGAAGAATGAGACGATCACTGGTAGGTGATCAGAATCAAGCTCATTTAGTACGGTTTGATAAATTGGTTGGTTACAGTTTTTGAACAGGACTACATCTAATATGTCTGGTTTATGATCCGGTCTTCTGGGATAATATGTATAATCTGTGGGAGTTGCTATTTGTTTTCCGTGGTTTATAATAATATTTTTAACCTAACACCATTTGGGTTTGTAGCTCTGCATCCCCAGTCCGTAAGTTTGGAATTCAAATCACCTATGAGTAGTGTTTGATGATTTCCATTAAATAATTTAGTGATATCGCTTTCCTTTTTTTATTTGGTTGCTTATATACAGCATGAAGCATTTGCATCACTGAAAACGATATAAAGTTTTTTGTTCTTTTACATTTTTCAATAATTAGTCTTAATACTAATATTACTTCCCGTGTCCCTGCGTTTTTACGAAATCCGAACTGATCTGTTAGTATATTGTGAATGTTGCCTCAATAATTTGATACGTTATCTTCGACAGCATTCTTCAAACTTGTGATATAAGGCTTAATGTTCGATGCTATTCGCATTTATGACATTCAGATCTTTTTGGCAGAGTAACTGTTATACTCTTGGATGTGTCCAGTTTCATAAATCATGTTAATAACTCAAATATTAAGAATAAAGTTCCTTGATTTAGGCATTTGATGACTTCTCCAGGTATTTTGTCAATACCGGGAGTTTTATCATTAGCTAATTCCTTTAATTTCTTTTATTATTGGCGACCCTTTGCTTTTCTTCGAGCAATTCATCTCTATGCAAACTGCAATGGCAGCATAGTTGACGTAATCGCTATTTTATATAAATAAAACCATTTAGAAAATGTTTAAAATAAGAGTCTTGCGGGCAAAAATTTTCTTATCTGGAACTTCCAAATTTTTTTCACGATGTTTTCCAAGCGACTGTTTTGAGATGGATCTTCTTCCAATCGTCTTCGAGAACATGTGATACTAATCATAACTTTTGGTGAGTTGCAGGAAAAACATTTAAAATTCACAAAGTATCCCACGAACTTTACGATTACTGACTTCTGAGGAATTATATTCAACTAAGACTATAAAATAAGTCCCTCCAAAGTGATATAGAAAGTGCCATTCATTTATAACCTAATTAAGGATGGCCTTGTTAACCCAAGAATTGTACAAAGTATATGACAGAGCTGATAAATACGTATTATAACTATTCGGGGTGCACTTGAGAAATGCCAGCGTCGTTAAATATGTATGTACACCCATTGCTTCACTACTGTTTAAGTGAAACAGTGAACAATGTTGTGTTGTCATTTTTATGTTAAGGAAACTTATGGTTTAATTTTCAGCGTCGTCATCTGGGCTGTTAACACGCAGTTGACAGACGCCGAGTTTTTAGTCGTCACTTTGTCTGGGACAGAGTTCAGTCGGTTCGGTTTGTAGATTTTAGTCTTTTCTTGTTTTTCTGTGTGATATTTTTGTTCGGGTTATGGTTAAAGTGTAACGCTCCGTGTCCCGCGTTCTTATCCATCCTTTTCCTTCAAGCACTAATATTAGTTTAAAACAGTACCTATTACATATTGTGCAGATGCACATTACTGAGTAACAGCCTCACAATCTCATGGAAAGTATAAGAATCAGTTGTCATCACGTATTTCAGGAAAGTCATAGATCCCATTCCTACTGCTACTTTTGTCAAAGACGTGCTAAAGGCGTCGTTTTTCTTTGTAAAGCAAAAAACCTGTTCGAAGTTAAAAGGTCGGATCCAAGAAAAGCAAAGGGCGACGTAGTTATTTTTGAACGATAATAACACGGCCCAATAAAAAAGAAAATTGTGTAATGTTTCTTTCACTTCACTAGTCAATTCTTATTAATTTTGGGTTGAGAAAAACAAATATGACAAAGAAAAATTTTTATTGGCTCTAGTTTCTGTGATATACAATAGGTGAGAGTTTTTCATTTTAAAGGATTAAGAGAAAACGGTTCTTTTTTTTAATGACAGTTACATCCTAAAATGATAAAAGAACAACTGTACAGAGAATCAATTGGTGGCTTAATGTTGTCTGGACTTGGAGACCCTGACATCAGGTTGAAGAAGATTCCATTACTGTAACCTTGACCCTAAAGTTCCGCCTTTTCCTGTGACAACTCATATGAATGAGATTACTCAACTCCGATTAGCTCAATCTGTGAGATTGATCATCTTTTTCTTCAAAATCAGAGTTATGGAATGTTGAAGGCTTGTTGGGTTCTTCTTCTTCACACTTGTCTTCATTTTCTACTTGGAGTGGAGTAGGAACTAGTAAACTTTCTGAATGTGGAATAGGTCGAATAGCAGATGGAAGATTCGGCTATTGAACTATTCCACTTTTCTTTATTAACAATCCTGAGTTTATAGGCGGAGTCAAGCAAAAATAGCAGTCATCTGTATGGTATGTAGGTTCCCGCCAAACCATAGGCACAGCAAAAACCATTGGTCGTTTTAAGCTTCTACACATTAAAATGAGAAGCCTTATGTTGAGAGTAATGTCGTCTGTCTGTCCGTCTGGTCGTCCTTTTATTTTTCAACTTTTGATCAAGGCAGCTTCCAAGCTGGAGAAAAATTTCTATTTATATCATTTCTGACATCTGTTCAAGCCTTATAATTTTTGATCTGCGATAGATAAATAACGTTTTCACTATTCAGGTAAGGACCATAAGTCAAGTCCAGACGCCAAAAATCAACCTGATCGGAAAATCTCGAGACCGGTTGGACCGGAAGTGGTCGCAAATTTTTGTTTATCTATAGAAGCCTCGGACATCTGTGGAACCGGAGTCCCATGTCCGTACTTTTTATTTTTTTTTATGTTCAGGTTTTGTTTTATTTTTCAGCCATTCTCGTAATAAAACTGAACATGAGTTGCAACATATATGTGGAGCCCATGACTTATCCTGGTCCCCTACCTTTATACCAAAATAATGCTGCTAGGCAGTCTTTGCAAGGAATTCTGCACTAATTACAACAGAAATAATATGAAATTTACCTACTGTTGTATTTTGATAGTTGGCAGGTGTGCCAACATCCAAAAACAAATTTTCCCCAGACTAAAAATGTAGACTATAGAAAATATAAAATATCACTGTATCTCCAAAACAAGAGCTAATCGGTAATGTTTATGCTAATTTTTGAATTCAGCAGGTGGAAATACATTCGAGCCCAAAGCATTTCTATTATTGGATGTAATTGGCAAGCTGGAAGTTTTTGGAACAAGACTAGATTTCATCCGAAAAATCACCGAGGTATCAACAAAGATTTTCATAAGCCTACCCTTCTATAGAACAAACAAAATCAAGCAATAAGATGGCCGTTTCAAAGTTTCACATTTCCGAATGTCATAAGCCTTGATATATAAATGTAAATTTGGTGAACGGTGGTAACTAGAGATAAAGATGGGGATAAAACCTAATATTTGCATAACTATAAACATTTTCAAACACCCACTCAGCTGAGAAGAACATGAAAACTTTACCAATCACTACAGTTGGTTACCGGATATATAAGATACACATTCCTCCAAGACATCTCATTTCATCTGATTATATAATCTTCTACTAAGAATCACTTACTTTAGCGACTTCTAAGAAATACAAAGAGAAATTAAAAGACAAACAATGCCAAACTGTGATGAAATGAGCTTGAGCTGCTTTAAACTGATTGTCTCACCAGAAAGTAAAAATGAGTACCTTATTTGTGGCTGCCTGAAAGAAATTGTGAGGTTAGCCCACAAATACCAAAAAAAAAAACATTAAATAAAAACACTTCTATATGACTAAATGTGCTGTAAGAATTTTTATCAGAAAGACTATGATAAATTAAAAAGAAGACCACACAATGCAATTTAAAATTTTACTGTCTACGCGTATTGCCTATACAGCTCTCAATCATTTTCTCTATTTTTCTTAAAAATGACTAAAACACATTGCTATATGTCTAAGAAAACTAAACAATGCCTTTGTTGTCGAAAAAAGCGCCATATTTCAAATTACTTCAAATTCTAATTCTTTTTTTTAAAGTCCCATTATACCCTTATACGTCATAGGGTTTTGATGTAATTATTCCACTTTTTCCTATCCATAGCCATTTGTGCCAACTCTGGAAATGACTTTTTTGTTTCCGCCTCTATCGTATTTTTTGGATGCCCTCTTTTTCTTTTCCCTTCTGGATTCCATTTTAATATCCTCTTACTAATTTCACCACCACTTCTTCTCAAGATATGGCCCAACCATCCATATTTCTTCTTTTTTATCTACGTATTTATGTCCACCTGATTTGTCCTTCTCCACAGCTCATCATTACTAATGGTCTCTGGCCACCACACTTTCAGTATACCCCTCAAGAATCTGTTTACGAACACCCGCAGCTTTTGTTTTATCACTCCCGTAACCGCCCCTCACGATTCTAACCCGCACAACAAAACCGGCTTCACCATTGCATTAAACACTTGTATTTTAGTTTTGGTATTTAAATTGCTTGCGTTCCACACGGCACTCAAATTTATATATGCCCCCCTTGCTTTATTTATTCTACTTTTTACGACCTTGAGCCCTCCATCTAGTGCTGCCACTACACTCCCTAGATAGACGAATTGATCAACTCTTTCTAGTTCTTCACCATTTATTAATAGATTTTTCGATCGATCTGCATTTAGACACATACACTTTGTCTTTTTGATATTTACTTTTGGTCCAACTTTTGTTGACTCTTTCACTAGACTGTTTAACTTTTCTTGCATATGTTTGCCGTTATTAGCAATGAGGCAGATGTCATCCGCAAAATGTAGGTCATTCAGTGTTTCTCTCAAATTCCATCTTATTCCTCCCTGCTGTCTTCTCACAGCCTTTCTCAACACCTCATCTAAAACCAGTACAAAAAGCAGAAGGGAAAGGGTACACCCCTGTCTTACACCGTACTTTGTTTGGAAGGCTGTCGACAGCGTTCCATTTTGTTCAACTCTGCACTCGTATTCCTTAAATTTATTATATTGGATGGTATTCCCTTAGTTCGCAGGGTGTTCCATATGCACTCTCTATTTAGTGAATCGAAAGCACACTGGTAATCAATAAAAACTATGTGTACGGTGCATTATATTCCACAGCCTGATCTACTACAATTCGTAAGGTTATTATGTGATCAATACATGATCAGTTTGCCCTAAATCCGCACTGCTTCTTTCTTAGCTCACCATCCAGTACTGCTACATCTTTCTTGTATGATCTTATAGAATATCTTGTTAACAATACTGAGCAGGGTAATATCCCTCCAATTTTCACATTTTTTGAGATCTCCTTTCTTTGGTATTTTTATGATCACTCCTTCTCTCCAATCTTTTGGAAATTTTCCTTCTTTCCATATTTTTATCATCAGTGGTTTTAATATTTTTACCGTTATTTCTACATCTATCTTTAATATCTCTGCTGTAATCTGATCAATCCCCGGAACTTTATGACTTCTCATCTGGCTAACTGCTCTTCGAATTTCCTCTTCTATAGGTGGATCATTTCTAACTCCCAGTTCCGTCCTTTGTTCTATCTCCTCGGTAATTTCTAGATTTTCTTCCTGCTCTGCATTCAACACTTCGTTGAAATATTTCACCCATCTTGCCATTTGTTGCTCTTCTATGCATAACAGCTCCCCATTCTTGCTTTTTACGATCGAAATTTGTTTGCCTTTATTAGTTAGCTTCCTTATGTTTTTATGTATCTCTCATGTCCCTTCTACCAGCAGCATACTGATTCTAATTGTACTTATTCTTTTTCATTTGTGTTTTTTGTGCGGTAAATTTAAAATAATTTTAATAGTTACAAAAATTAACCTATTAAATATTAATTAATTTGTTGAGTAATATTGTAGGCCGGGCTATATTTAGCTATGTGCGCAATTGCCAACCATTACCTCCTCATTTGGCAACGTCGCAATTTAATAAGTCAATCACCACGAATGTGGGTTTTGACGGGGTTCCGCAACCTCGAATTTATGAATACAGCCGGTTGAACGTTTCGAGTTCCACACAAGCTTGTTCTGCCATGGCTACCAGTAATTTTGAAAGCGCGTTAGGCTCCCTGATGAAGGAGCAGGAGCGGAGCCGCCTGCTCAAAATACTCGCTGAAGTTCGAAAGGGGGTCGAGGGCTCGCATAGGAAGGAGAACATTAGAAAAATCTACGAGCGTGGCTCCCTTAGCCAGCTCATCAAGCTGCTGCAGGACAAAGACCCGGACGTGCTGAAGCTATGCCTGAGCATTCTCGGCTATTGTTGCATGGATAGGGTGTGCGCACGGGAGTCGGTGTGTACAGCACTGCATCGTCCCTTTCCATATGGTAATTGTCGCAAACTTGCAGGTTCAAAAATATGGCATTCTTTTGCATCTCAGCAACTTGTTGAAGAATTACGATGAGGACAGCATACAAGGGAGGATTTTTCGAATAATTGGCAATACGTGCCAGCATTGGGACCGTCTGGCCAACACCGTTGTTGATAAAGAGACACAGCTGTGCATAGTCGCCAAGATAGTAGACTGCGTAAAAAGCTTTGCATTATATGAAGAAGATTCGAGTAAGCCAAAGAATTCTGAGGCCACCATCGGTATGGCTGTACGTGCTCTGAAAGAGCTAGCAAATGCTCACACTGTGATTCCTCTGGTGAAAAACAGCGAAGTTATTAAGGCGGTAGGTGTGCTTCTGATTAAATTGTCCCCAAGGTGGCAGAGCAGTAAGCTGCATCAAGAAGTCCTGCAGATTGTCCTCAAGTTGCTTTACAAATATTCCAAACGTTACCCTAGCTTTGAAGTTATATCACAGGTAATGAAATCAATTAAGTTAGAGCTATTAAACATCGATTGTTGTAGCTGCAAAACACCGGGCAGGGAACGCCATGTCACACTTAGGTAAGCTGGTGTTGCTTATGCCCTCGGTTGTGATGCAAATTATGCTGACATTGCTAGAAGTGCAGTTTTCGAGCAGCGATTTGCCCTTTACCGAAATATTCCAAAGCCTGATAGGGGCGCTGAAAGACTTGACCAATTTCCACAGTGGGAGAGAAGGTCAGAATTTATTTTACATTACAGTGTTTTTGTGATGATGTGTTTGGCTTGTAGATCCTATGCATAGGGAGTTTCTGAAGTGCCTGTGCTTTTTGGCACAGAAGCCATTGGTGTGTAGCTTTAAAGATGAGACCTTAATAACAACCTTACCATGGTTTTGCTGTCCGTATTAAAGGATATAGATGCATTGACTGAGATATCTGTAAGTAAACTTTGAATTCACCGAAATTAAACCATATGTTGTAATTAAAAGCATTTATCACTTTGATACCTAATAGTTAGTTTCGAAACTATTAACATTATCAAACTAATTATATTACCTAATCTAATTATTTAAACCTGTGTTTGTAACATGTTCATTATTTAGAATTTTATTTTAATTTTAAATTGGATACCTACTAACCCCCTATAGTGAACAAAATAAATAATCACTGCAGAAAGGTCATATTTTTTACTAGCATTTATTTAAATAGTATTGGATTTAAGTAACGAGAGGAAAAATAATGGTAGATTAGTGCGAAATATGGAATTGTTAAATCATATTTTCTGGCTTCATTTAAAAATAAGTTTGTTGCTATAGTTACTCTGCATAGGGCGTTACGCAATTATTGCTATCCATTCCTATTTCTTGTTTGCTTTTTCTCTTGTATTTCAATATGAAATTGGTTTTTCCTTAATGGCACCTCATTACTGGTTTAATTTAATCTTGTAATTACTGTTTATACCAGTGATTAAAATTCCACACCAAAATGTGTTTTGAAAAAAAATTTCTTTTCTTCATTCCTCAAAAGTGATTTTGAAAGTGGAAAATGTAAATATTTTATTTTTAGCTTGATTTCCGGAATGAATAAAGCTAAACTTAGGTTTTTATTATTGTGGGCTCTTTTGTAAAGTACATTCACTAGTGTTTTATACTGGATGGCCACAAGAAGCACTTATCTGAGACTAGTGCAGATAAAGTTAGTGTTTGTGTCATATTGAGGGCTGCGTTTGATGCAAAAAATTTTCTAGTGCCAAACTTTCACTTGTTTCTGTGATTTAAAGTAAGAAATTTTGTTTTGGAAGCTTTTGATGATAATGGATGTTTTTTACACCACCTTGTGGTGACAGAATTTATGTTCAATATATTGTTTTTTAATATATATAATTTTTTATAAATCAACCATAACATTAAAATTTTATGACTGATGTATATTAATTAAAAAAAATAAATGTTGCATTGCAATTTTCTGCAGAATAATGGACCTTGGCTTTAATTAAATTTGTATATGTAAAGGTTGCACAGCTCTTGCTTTCTTTATTTCCTTATCCCATATTAAGTGGGGTCGGATGTCCTCAAACGTCTGCACCAGGACGCTCTATCATGGGTTGTCTCCTTTTCCACTTGGGCTTTCTCTAGGTCTTTAGTGATTTTTGACCACCAAGTCATAGGTGGGTGACCTATTTTCTTATTCTTCTCGGTATGTTTAGGGCAACTCGAACTACATGGTCATTTTCGTGTCTCATCACATGTCCATACCAGGGAAGATTTTTCGACAATGGGGCTATTTTGAAAGTGCCTCTAATATGGTCGTTACAATTTTATCCATTCTCGTCATGCCTCCCGCCCATCTTAGCATCCTCATTTCATTAGCATGTAACTGCTGTTCATGAGATTTCTTAACCCAGCACTCGCTACCATTTCCCTTTATTTCCCTTTAGTTTTATAGGCATCCGTGGGTCACACCAGACACCAGTGAGAGATCTCCATTTCAACCAGGCGATATTTATTTTATGGGCCACATTTTCATCTCCATTAGCATCTTGAGTCAACATGGAGCCTAGGTATTTGAAGTTAAGGGCTTTTGGTACAAGTATTTGGTCTATAGATAATATATTGATTATAGCGGACGTGATCCCGCTATAGCAGCACTCTAGATATTCGGATTAATTTTTGCTTACCCGTAAGCCAAATTTTCAATTGCAGTCATCCAGGTATTTAGTGTACTTTGCAGATCTTCGGCACTTCTGGCAGATAGTACCATGTCATCAGCATATAATATGCACTAAGATAGTCTATCGACAAGTTGAAGAGGAGTGGGCTCAGGGCCGAGCCTTGGTGAACTCCTACCTTCACTTCAAATGTATTACTCATACCTGCCAAGCTCTTGATTCTAGTACATGTGTCTCTGTACATATCTTGTATTTGGAATAAATTTAGCACACAATGCTTGCCACACTAGTTCCCGAGGGACGCGATCAAATGCTTTTTCCAGATCTATAAAAGCCATGTGAAGATCCATTAGGATTCTAATAGCTTGAATGGCATCGGTGGTAGAGCGCGATGTCATAAATCTGAACTGATTTGGGGATATAACCAAAAGAGCCGTCAGCCGATTGTTAATAATTCGCTCCCAAAGTTTGATTATATGGGAGGTCAATTTTATGCCTCTGTAGTTCCCGCATTGAGCAACATCTCCATTGTTTTTGTAAAACGGCACTAAAATGCTTTTCTCCACGAATTTGGAATTCTTTTTGTTTCAAGAACAGTGTTAAAAAGTTGCGTAAGCCATTCCACTGCCACTACAGGGCCTAAAGCTTTCAATAGCTTGATTGGGATCTCATCAGGACTCATTGCTTTATGGTTCTTCATCTTTAATAACGCAACTTTCAGTTCTTCGTGACTTACTTTAGGAATAGGGCCAGTGACAGGTGCTAATGATGTAAATGCCTGGTGTGGGAATTCTTCGTTCAAAAGCTCCTTATAGTACTCCAGCATCTGTATATTTATTGGTCAGATGTTAATAAGGTGTTATTTTTATGCTTGATATATTTATTGACTTTTATGTTAGTTGTGGACCAATTATTTGTTTTGCAATCTTGAAAATGTCAGCATTGTGGCTTTTTCAAGTTTATCATGAAAACATTCATTAGATTTAGCTTGCTCTTTGTCTACTGCCTTTTTTGCCGCGTTTTTGGCCTCTTTGTATAACGTAGTCTTCTTTGTTTTGAGTTTGCTGCCATAGTTTAAAGAGTTTTCTTAATGTCGATGATGTCCTTAACTTCACCACCCCACCATGAAGGATCTTTGCATTTTCAGTGTCTACCTTTAGTTACACCAAAAATGTTCTTTGCTGCCTCTTTGGCATGCTTCTCAAACTAACACCACATATCATTTGCGTTATCAGATGTTTTATCTAGGTTATTTTCTATGTAGCTTCTTAAGGTGCTTATCAAAATCTCCCCTTTTGGGCCACCCAATTTATTTCATTTAATAGCGTTACCCTTTTCACAACAATTTTGATAGTTTTGAGCAATTTGTAAACAGCAACGAGAAGTATATGCTGTGACGTGAGAGCTTTTCCAGGTATGACTTTGCAGTCCTTAAATTTGCCTTTAATTGCTTGATCTGAGAGCACAAAATCTATTTGGGATTTATTGCTTGCACAACTATAGGTAACAAGATGATCATGTTTCTTTTTGAAATTTGTATTTATGACAGACAAAGTATGACAGTTTGCAAATTCAAGGATTATCCACTGTGGGAATTTGTTTGTGGTGTATTTGTTCTACCTACATGTCTGTTAAGGTCTTCCTGCAATTATTGTAGTCTTACCAGGTGGAACTGTGAGAAGAATACTATTCAGATCATCCCAAAACTCTTCCTTTTCCTTACTTGAGCATTCAGTTTGAGGAGCATAAGCAGTTATTACATTAGGATATTTTGCTAGTCCATTGGGAGCTTAACAGCTATGAGGCCATCACTGGTTCTAGTAACATTTATCTCTGATTTTGTAGTTGCTGTCTAAGATTATGCCCACCCCATTGCACTTAGTGATTGTTCCGTGGTATATTAGCTGGTATCCGTTGCCCAAGTCTTTGGATTTAGAGCCTCGCTAGTTTGTTTCTTGGATACAGCATATTTGGATGTTACGTAGCTTAAGGATGTTACTAAGCTCCTGACCTCTGCCTGTCTAGGATCGCAAGTTCCAAGTAGCTAGTCTTAGCTTATCCTGCAAACATGTATTCTTGTCCAGGTGTTCATGGCTTTCGGGGGGACGCCCTAACCTCTTTTGCACATCCTTCGTATTTGCGACGCTTCCGGGTACGTGCTAGCATTTATGCCAATTCTTTTACTTTGCTTATTCATGTTTTGAGGAGAAGAATTGTTGGCTATATAGTTTTGTGGCCGGTTACTACCTGACGTCAAAGTTGTCATCCTCTTGGAGGAACATGAGTTCTTCCGCTGTCATCCTTTCTGCACGCTCTAACCTAAACGCGCAGCTCTGTCTGCAGCCTCTATAGCCATATTATGATGAGCCCACAGCAGGGGTTTTATAACGGAGTGACCTTTTTTGGCTTTTTGGTCCACGGGAGCTATTTTATTTCGCTGATATCCTCCAATGCTACTTGCGCAGCGATTGGCGAGCTTTCTCCTATCCGCCACCTGGGGATTCGTTCTCCAGGGTTAAGGCTCCCCGGAGAATAAAGGTTGCACAGCCTGGATTTTAATAATAATCTTTTTAAGATGTTGCAGTTTAATTTCAAATATATCTCCCTGTACCAAGATTACTTCAAATTCCTCCTCTCAATGGCTTAGAAGGGTAAAAAGTTTGATCAAGTCTTTTAATTATATCTCTAGAATGAGTTAAATAAATCCCAAATACTTATTGTTGCAAAGTCTATGGAAAAAAGGAAATTACTAAGGTTAATGTGATTAGAGAATTTACCGTTTCCCCCATATTAAAGATTGCATTCACTGCAGCAATATTGAATAACTTTCTCTATGCAAACTCACCACTCGTTTTGATTAAAAGAAAAAATTTGCTGGGAGTGGTAGCTGCCACTACGTATTTATGCTTCAGTTGCTCTTTTTGATTACGTGTGCGTGCGTGCGTCCGTGTGTGTGTGTGTGTGTGTTTTATATATATATATATATATATATATATATATATACACACACACACACATACATACATACATACATATAATAATTTATTACTAAATAATTCCGTTGCATTGCACAAAAAAATATAATTTTACTATTGAGTTTCAAAGAGTAATATAAATTGTATGTTGTTTTAGTGCTACGAAATTCAACTCAATTTTTGGAGCATTTCTAGTACTTCAACTACTACTAAGTGCACAGAGTACAGCTGTAGTTCGGCAAGGAGTAGTAAAACAGAAGAAATACTAAGCAAGACTATCAGGTTTAATCAGTATTCATATTTTCTCCTTATAACTTAAAATATTGGAGAACTGATTAGTGAAGAATATTCCACCTGAGTAGCAGAGGATAGGCAACACACAATACTGCTGAGAGTGAGGTCGCAGGATGGCAAGGAATGCAAATGAGATGATAAGATATAACTATAGTACGGAGGGATCCTCAACTGAAGAAGGAAAAAGAAAAAGGCAAGAAGAGGCAGGAGGCTTTCAGAGGAGTAAGAAAACAGCAAGATCCCCAGATATGAATAAAGAAATTGAGAGTAGTGTGGAGGAGCAAGAATACGATAGTAAGGAGGATTCATCTGAGAATGAAAGAAAACAAAGGAGTATAAAGACAACTAAATCACCAGGAAGTACCAAAACACCAGGAAAGATTAGAACACCAGGAAAGGAGGCAGAAGACCAGGATCAAAGACAAAACAAGGAGTTGTTAGAAATGATGAGCGATATATAAAAGAGCTACGTAAGGATCAACAAGTGCAAAAACAGGAGTTGAGAAAGGAGATAAGAGAGTTAAGAAGCGAACAGAAGACATATCTTAGTCAAATAACTGCGTACAGAATGAAAATAAACAACTTAAAAGCGAAGTGGCAGTTTTGGTGAACAAAATGGAAAGAATGGAAAGAAATGAGAGGAAGAAGAATATTATAATAAAAGGTAAAGAATTCAACCAAGGAGAGGCAAAAGAAGAAGTTGAACATTTCTTAGCGGAAGAAATTGGAGTGAAAGTGAAACCATGCACTGCATTCAGAGTAAATCAAAGAAAAGATAAAGATATGACCATAGTCAAATTCGAAAAATGGGAAGATAAACAATTAGTAATGAAAATAAAAATAAATTGAAAGGAAAAAAATCTACATCAGCAATGATCTAACAGAGGAGGAAAGGAAGGTACAGAAAGCTTTAAACGAGCATGCTAAGAAAGAAAAGAGATGGGTAAGAGAGTTACAGTACAATACAGAAAACTAATTATAGATGGGGAAGAATGGTTTTGGGACTCCACGGTGATAAATTGACTAAGAAGAAAGGAGTCAATAACCCAAAAACTAAGGAAAAGAAAGCAGGATGGATCCATGGAGACGACCGCGAGGAAAAGGAAAAATGAAACTGTTTTTTGATTATAGCTACTGCTAATGTCAGGGATTGAATAGTGAGGGGCCGTTAAGCAACTAGTCAAGGTAGCCAAAGAATACAAGTTGGATATCTTGGCGATACAGGAAAGCAACATCAAAGGAGAATGTAATATAATAGTAGATGGATACGTATGGATAAATGGTGGAGGAGAATACAATAGGTTTGGAACAGGATTTCTAATAAGGGAACAGTTGAAACATGTAATTGCTGACTATAAAATAATCAATGCAAGGATAAGCTATCTGCGGATTAAGGGGAAATATAGGAAAATCAGCCTGCTGAATATACATGCTCCAACAGAGGATGCCGAGGAAGCAAAGAAAATAGAATTTTATGAGCAGATAGAAGAAAAATATAACTCTATTCCAAATTTTGATGTTAAAATACTATTGGGTGATATGAACGCCAAGATAGGAAGAGAGGAAAGAAATGAATACATAGCTGGCAAAGAGAGTCTGCATGAAATTACAAATAACAATGGGCAGAAGCTAATTGATTTTGCAGCAAGAAATAATCTGATTATTAAAACCACCCAGTTAAAACATAAGAACATACACAAAATCACATGGGTAAGCCCAGATGGGCGGACAAGCAATCAAATTGATCACATGCTCATAGAGAAAAAACATAGGAATTGTATGGAAGAAGCCAGATCATACAGAGGAGCGGATATCAACTCCGATCACTACATGGTTAGAGCTAGAATAAGGCAAGAAATACCCAATCTAACATTTAAAAAAGGGCCCCAGCGAAAGAAACTGAACATGGAGGCGCTAAAGTCGGAGAAAGGACAACAAGAGTATGAAAAAGTAGTAGAGGAAAGCCTAACCTATAACGATCAAGATACAACGATAATGGATATGTGGGAGCAATTAAATCAGCAATCAGGGAAGGAGCTCAGAAGTTAGCAAATGTCAAAAAGGTAAAGGGCATGAATGGTTTGATGAGAACTGTAAAGAGGCTGTAAATGAGCGAAAAAGCTAGGCTTGCTATGCTAAAAGATAATACAGTTGAGGCCCAAGAAAAATACAAAGAAGCCATAAGAAAAGCAAAAACGGTATGTCGAGATAAGAAAAGAGAGGCCATACTGCAGAAAATTGAAAACTAGAAGAGAATCACCAGAGGAAAAATATAAGAGAGTTCTACAGAGGTCTGAAAGCAGAAAAAGAAGGCTACAAAATGAACCAATGTTTTTCAGGAATGAGGAGGGAATTTAATTACAGGAGGAGAAGAGATACAAGATATGTGGGTGAACCATTTTGAAAGAATTTTAGGAAATAAGAATGGTGAGAGGGAGAAAGAAGGAGCTGCCTATGCAGGAGTAATAATAACACTTGCTTAAGAGTGCCTACTTTTGAAGAGGTGAAAGACATATTGACCAAAATGAAGAACAACAGGAGCCCAGGAGCGGACGATTTACCAATAGAACTTTTAAATATGGTGGTAATGGGATACACCAGAAGGTTTTGAACTTATAGTGAAAATATGGCGAGAAAAGCAGATGCCAGAGGAATGGACAACGGCAGTGATATACCCAATCCATAAAAAGGAAATAAACAGTTACCCGAAAATTACAGACCCATATCCCTGCTAAGTGTAATTTACAAAGTGCTAGCAAGTTTAATTAAAGTTAGGATGGAAGAAGAAGCAGAGGAAAAAATAGGGCAATATCAAGCTGGTTTCAGAAAAGGGAAATCGATTATAGATCAGGTGTTTATAATGAAACAGATACAAGAGAAGATAGAAAAGAAAGGAAAAATTGTCTATGCTCTTTTTATAGACTTCAGAAAAGCCTACGATACAATCTACAGATCAGAAATTTATAAGGCACTGGCTTACCTAGAATTCTCAAATGATTTAATTTCCTTAGTCCAAATGACACTAATGAGGACAACAAATAAGGTAAAGTTCAACGGTCAAATGTCCAAGGAGTTTGGAAGTAATAGAGGATTAAAACAGGGGGATCCTCTATCAACTATCCTATTCAATGCAGTCTTGGAAACTATTATAAGAAAGAGCAAAATTAAAACGGAATATATCGTGTTAAGAAACTCATACCAATGTTTAGCATATGCGGATGATCTCGTACTGGTAGCAAAAACAAAGGAAGAGCTGAAAGAACTATTTAAACGGTTAGAAAATAAGGCAAGTGATTTTGGCCTAGAGATCAGTTAGTCAAAATCTGAGTATGTAATTTTGGGCAAGAAGAGATATCAAGATGAGGATGAATTAAAAGTTAAAAGTGTTAAATCGGGCAAGCGCTTCGTTTTAAAGAGGTTAAAAGTGTAGTGTATCTGGGGTGGATATTACTGGAGACGGTAGCTATAACACTGTGATTGAAAGACGTATCGGGCAGGGTCCAGATGTGCGGAGGTTATAAAAGATACTCCAGTCAAAGAACGTGTCGCGAGCGGTCAAGCTAAAGATATATAAATCAGTGATTAGGCCAGTTGTTCTTTTTGGTAGTGAGCTGTGGGTGATGACCCAAGAAAATCAGCAAAAGCTAGAAGTCTGGGAAAGGAAAGTTTTGAGGAGCATATACGGGGGTGTTAAGGAGCAAAATGGTTGGAGAAGACGAACTAACGCAGAGTTACAAGAGCTGTTTAATGAACCTGGGATAGCAAGTGTAATCAAACAGAACAGGCTAAGATGGTTGGGACACATTATAAGGTTGGAAGAAACTCACGTAACAAGACGTCTATTCCACCAACAGTTGGAAGGGGAGAACAGAAGGGGAAGATCCAGAAGAACATGATGGGAAGACGTGGAAAAAGATATAAAAGAACTCAATATTAGGGACTGGGAAATGTGTGCAAGGAACAGGAAAAGATGGAATATATAGGGGTAGAATTCTACTGAAATGTTCAAAACAAAATGTTCATGAGCCTAAGGTAATAAAACAGTTTCCAAAATATTATTACAGTACACATTTTAATTTATTTTGAACCTTTTGTATATAAAAATAAGAGGATTTTTACTTATGGAACAACAGGTTCCACTTTATATCATGACAGAGAATGCACTCTAACAATGTATAACTACGTTAGATGGTCTTGAATGTTCATAAGACCACAACCTTCTGTATTGATTGTTGTGGGTGTGCTCCGTTTTAAAGACTTTCTCGTTTACGAAATAGGTATCCACCAATTCACCAACTTTTAGTTGTCAGCTGCACGTTTGTTTGCATTTACAAGATATTGTCTTTACAATCTATGTGGGGTTTTGAGAGCAGTTTTTCAATTAAGAATTCTCTTTTGGATAATATTGTGGATTATACAGGTTTTGATAATTTGTTTCTCCACTGCAGGCCTTATGGACCCATGGCTTGTGATGTAATTTCTTTCCATTGCTTCCTGTTCTTTATCATGACTTCCCAGTTTATTATTTTCTTCTAAGTTTTCTTTCACACATTCCCAACAACCCTTCTTAGGCTTTCCTCTGCAATTTTGTCCTTTTACTTCTTCCTTGAAAATTCTTTTTGGTACTCTAGTCCTGTTCATTCTTGCCCTAACCACCTTAACCGGTTCAGCCTTATTGCACTTATAATTTCCTTTCCTTATAATTCTATATTTGTTTTCCTCCATATATTTTACGTAATATTTTTCTTTCCCATATCTCCAAGTGCTTAATATCTGCTTCCTTCAAAATCCACGTTTTGCTCTCTTAACACAGTGCTGTTCTCACTACTGTTTTGTACAATCGTATTTTTACTGCCCATAATACTGACTTTGCACTGAATACTTTTGAACGCATCTGCACTCTTATTTGCCGCTGTTATTTGTTTATCCAAATCATTTGACTGACTTCCTTGGCTGTTAAATTCGCATCCTAAATATGTCACTGTTTATTTCTTTTTCCCCTCTAGCTCCTTATGGCTAAGGTTTCTGCATATTTGTAGGTTCTTCCTGTGATCATATATTTCGTCTTTGCGTCATTAATTACTAATGTAATTTCATATATTCCCTTGCCTCTTTTTTCATTTATTTTGTTATGCTTATTAACTTTTTGTATTCTGGTCAGTAAAACAACATCGTCGGCATAAACCAAGCACTGGTATGTTCCCTGTAAAATTGGTTTTTCTCTAATTATATCACTTCTCTGCATAAATATAAGTTAATTTATCACCTATATTTTCTTTTATTCTAACTTGATTTATTTTTATTTTAATGCCATTACAACCAGCTTTATCTATTTTGATGGGGTTTGTATTTCTTGCATTGCTTGTATAACCTTTGTTCTAATTAATCATTTGCCTGCTTAAAATTTCTATGGAAACCATGTATGTCTATTTTTTTGAACATTTTCCTTGTATCAATCTCTTAGTAAATAAATATGTGGTCTACTGTTGAATGAGTCTTTCTGAAACCGCACTGGTGTTTTCTTTTTCCATGCATTCTGTTAATCTTTAATTTATCAATTGCGTTAAAACCTTATATGCTATGTTCAAAAGTGATATCGGTCTGCAGTTCTTGCAGCTCGCTTGGTCTTCTTTTTGATGTTGGGACAGATTATTTGCTTCTCGCCATTCTACTGGTAATCTTTCTTCTTTCCAGATTGTTTTTATCAATGCATCTTTCCTTTATCATCTTCCCTCTATATTTTAGTCCTATGGGAATTCCGTCTGATCCGGGGCTCTTATGATTTTTCATATTTTATATAACTTCTACTACTTGTTCTAGAGTGGGTGGCTATATTTATTATTCTGGGTTTCCTTCATTTCTGAAGTGCATCATGATTTCTTTGGCGTTAGTTAAACTTTCTTTATAGTGCTCTGTCCATCTTTTTAATAGTGCCTGCATTGCTTATTAGCCTGCCCTCCTTATCCTTATAGACTGGGCTTCTTGGTTACCTCTTTTGATTCTGCTTGCCAATTTATAAAATTTGCTTACTTCTTGTATGTTATAATGCGTTTCTAATGCTTCAATTTGTTTCATCTGATGCCGCCTTTCCTTTAACCTGCATAACTTAGAGAGTTCTTTATTTTTTCTATATTCTTTATAATCCTCTTTTGTTCTGCTTATTAGCGTTTTTAAATTCGCTTTTCTTCTTTTTTCTAGTGCATCATGGCATTGTTAATCAAACCATTCTTTGCTTTCCTCTGCTGAGCTTTTGTTTATGTTACTATTTATTTCCAGTTTCATTGTTTTCTAAATTATTTTCCATTCTAACTATTTCATTGTCTATTGGAATTTCCTCTAAGTGTTCTTGAATGCTTTTTTTATATAATTTTTGCCCTTCCCCTTCTTGTAACTCTGCATGTCATATTTTTGATTGCATATTCATACCTTTTTCTCTTGTTATTGGGAAATTTTACTTGAATTTTACCCTCACTAAAAAGTGAACACTTCTAATTTCTCCATCTCTTTCATATTTTATCATTAATGTATGTTTTCCTTCAATTAGAATATGATTAATTTCATTTATTGTTTTCCCATCCGGGGAGATCCACGAACTTTTATATATTTCTATATGGCTCAAATACGTCGCTTTTACTTTTAATCTTCTTTTGGCAGCAAATTGTATGAGCTGTCTCCC
The DNA here is from genome assembly GCA_036346155.1 of Sinelater perroti. Lineage (NCBI taxonomy): Eukaryota > Metazoa > Arthropoda > Insecta > Coleoptera > Elateridae > Sinelater > Sinelater perroti. The sequence continues at coordinate 3,251,298 of JARFIY010000344.1, forward strand.
ATTGTCATTTGTTTCAGTATGTTTGCTATTTACTCCTATAACGTCTCTGTAACGCTCTTCTTTTCCTAACTTGGTATTCGTGTCTTCTATCACAATTTTCACGTCATATCCTGGTATTATGTCATATGTTTCTTCTAATTCTTCATAGAAATGTTACTTTTCCTCTTCTTCGATTATTTCTGTTGGCACACGTATATTAACTATATTGGTTTTTCTGTATCTATCTCTTAGTCTTATGTAACTTACTCTTTCATTTGTTTCAAATTCTTCTATGGTGTCTTTTATACCTTTTCCATTTATGAAGCTTATTTATAATTTGTTATTGTTTCCTTCTCTGTTTAACATTATATATCCTCTTATATCTGCCATCCATTGCTCTTTTAAATGTTTCCCGAATCGTTACTTGTTATAGCTTGTATCTTCTTACTTCGCTAATTAACTATTTTATCTGCCCTTCTTTAAATAACCCTTGTACATTATATGTTTCCATATAGATGTTTTCTTTCAACTCTTTAGCTTATGTATTTTTTGCTTGGTATTCTCCATTATCCTTTTCCTCGCAGTTCACCTTCATATTGGTTAACTGTTTCACCTTGTGCTGTCTTTTATTTGCTATTTTTTTTGCCTGCTGCTTAGGGTTCTCCTCTTCTACTAGTTTGGCTTTATCTTTCCTGATCTTACATTCTAGTTCCATATATTCCCATTTACGTTTACTGTGTTGCACTGAATTAGAACTTCTTTTCACCTATAGCAAATTATCTTAGTCTTCTGTATTATTTTCTCCTTCCCTGTTAAATCGTTATTGATATATTTATTCTTCCTTTCCTTTTAGTTTATTCTCTTATTCCTTGAATTATCATATTATATTTTCTTTCATTTCTTTCTATTCTAAAAACTAGTTTTCCCATTTTATCTTGTAATTGATTATCTTCTTTTTGCAGCTCTGACACTTGATTGACATACATCTCTTGTTCTTGCTTTAACCCTTGTACTTTGTCTCTCAGTTTTTTATTTTTTCCTATGGGTTTTTCTGGCCGTTCCATATGCCCTTAATATCTCTCAGCAGCGAGTTTACTTCTGCATTATTTTCTTGACTTTGATTATCTGTCTGTTTTCCGGTTTTTGCTGTTTTCCCTCTTGTCTGTCCTCTTCTGCTTTTGTTTCTTCATCCGTTGAGTATTCCTTGATTCCGATGTCCATTTCTCTTCTTTTCCTTGAAAACTTAGCTGTTTTTTTGCTCCTCCGGATAATTTGGATTTCTTCTTACTTCTTTATTTTTTGAAACCTTCTGCTGAAGCAGCCTCAATTTTGTAGTTATATCTGAGCGTTTTCGCAATTGATTTTATTTTGTTTCAACCCACTTTGCTGCATGTGTAGTGTATTCTGAATTTGACCAGCTGGGTATATTCAGGTCTTGTTTATCTCTTTTACCTATTTATGAAATTTTAGGTTACAATGGAGAGTTGCTTTAGCTTAATTATATTTCTAACTCCCTTTATTGTACCTCATCTGTTTCGTACTCCACTCTGTGGTTTTCTCTTTGATGTAATTTTAACATTAGGTATTATACACTTTTAAATTTAATTTCATGTCAAATCACAGCTCGAAGGTTGCTCTGATGATTTCTCTGTAACCCCTTTACGATTTTCAAAATTGTCCATCAAGGAACATTAAGAATGAAAACAATGTCATATTGGCGTTTTTCCACTTTTAAAATGTTTGATAATAGCGTTGCAACTATATAACGACTTTCCCATTGTGAATAAGTGATTAAAATGAAGAAATAGCAATTGCAGATTCGAACAACAGAAATAAAACAAAAAGATTATCATATTAAGCTACCTACTTCAACTAATACTACAGCAACTCTTATAAATTTGTCTCCATAATTTATTGTCATCCCGTATATAGCACTTACTTAATTTTTTTGATAAAATTTATCACTGTGTTTATTATAAATTTTGAAACTAAGCATCACAACATAATATTCTTATTTTTGCTTCAATTCTGGTTATTTCATGAATTTGATATTAACATTCGAAATGGGCAATGGTGATTGGATTAAGTTTAACCCTTAACTGGATACGTGGCATCTGAGATATAATATTAATATTTCTGTAATGGTACAGGACACAAATATCTCACACGCTTACTCTATTGGTGAATTAATTGTCTCCCCTTCCATGACCGTTTATTGTTTTTTATGAGTTTTTTATGGTCCTCCAAACATGTTTATTTGTGTTATTTAAATGATGATATATGCAAAATGGATAGTTTGCCGAAGATATAAGAATATGGATTTTAAAGAAACTGTCAAGCAGGGGCGCCAAAAAACAAATGTGAATTTCTATTATTGGTACTATTTTGAATATTAAGGATGCAAATATATTGCCTACCATACTAAATATCCCTCTGAAGAATTGGATGTGGCTGTTGCATATATTGAAATGTCACAGAACGAGGTAAAAGTGCAAGTAATAGCATATGTAAGTCATACATGTGTGTTAGAGAGACAATGAGTATTTCGTAAGAGATGAGTGGTTTTGAACATGGCATAATCATTGGTATCCGTCATTGCAATAAATTGGTTCATGTAAATAATGTCACTAAAAAATGGAAATTTCTGTAACGTCAAACAGCTGTGAACCAAAATATTAGACTGCATAAACTTAATGATTGTAGCCATTGGATTCTGAAGAGGGTAGTGATGAACAATTAGATGTCTTTGTTGTCAACAATTACGCGTGGTTTTTAAAGTACTTCTGACATTGTCCGACATCAGTTTTTATGATCTTGTACCTGCCCACTCACAAACCCAGTGTAAGCATGGTCGATACCAAATCTCCTTTGCAATGGTGTAAAGCTCATCACAACAAATTCTGTGGAGTGATGAATCTCTACACAATTTGCTAATTTGATGGATGCGGCCAAAAGAACACTTCTCATCTGAGCACATTGTGCCAACAGTCAAGTTTGTTGGCAGAGGCATTAAGTTTCCTATAGCAGGAAGGATGAACGGTGAGATGTACCTTGATATTCTTGACAACTTTGTGCTTCCAACTCTCTGGCAATGGTTTGAAGAAGGACTTTTCCTGTATCAACGGCATAACTGTTCTGTCCATACAACAGAGATTATTCTGCTGTGATTTGAAAATATGGGTGTTGAAAACTGAACTGGCTTCCACAGAGCCCTGATCTCAATCCTATTGAACATCTCTGAGAAGAATTGGAATATAGATTATATGCTGGATGAAATCAACCATCTTCAGTGCATGGAGGAATGAAAGGTGGAAAGTCTTCCTAGATGAGTGCAGGCTGTGATTAATATTAAAGGTGAACTGACATTCTATTAACACATGCCACACGAGTTTCTTATTCTATAATGGGTATCTGGATACTTTTGGTCATATAGTATAGTATCATAAACAAGCACATCTTTAGAACTTAGAATCTTTTACTTTTATATTTTAAATTATTAAATACATTAAAATTTTATGCTTTTGAACCATTTTTTTAAATTCTCTATAATGTTTGCCTTAATTCTAATTTTGATATTAAGCATGAGGTTTTTGTTTTGTGTAATAGCAATATATTTATTTGTTTCTACATGACTATAAATAAATTTTGAAAATAATATTTTGTTTTTTTATTCATTAAAGAAGTGATTATATTATTTATGCATAATTTAACCTGTCTGGTTAAGGGTTGCACATGTTGAATTTGCAGTCTTTGACTGTGCGCGACTAATCTTCCCGAAAATAATTGATCATGGCATCCGTGTGTGTTTATGTGATCTTGTGAATTTGCTCATAACTTAAATTAGCATGAAATTAAAAAAATATATCAAATCATATATCTTTAAAGCACAATGCGGAGGTCCCTAGTTTCCGGCAGTGTGAGAAGCATTGGTTCCCAGAGAAACCCGTTCAGGGCCCCGCGGAAATACACGAATGATCATTGCTAAATATTTCGTAATGTTAACAACGTCAACGCCCATTACGGCGATGCACCAGAGTGAGACGGAATTTGTGAGTGGCACAATCGTTGGAGGGCAGCAATAGCAACGATTGCTACAAAAAGTTTGTAACACTTGCATTTTTTATAGTAGCCAAGCGTAGCTGGCTGGATTTTCTAGTGAATACACATGAGGTTTAATTGATAATTATATAATTATAACATTGATACTTTTCAATATATTTATGCTCTGAGAATGTTCTGGGTTGTTTATTCTTGATAAATTGAGGAGGTACTACATGAAACATGAGCAAACATAAGTTTCTGTGTGTAAAAAGGCTTTAGTTTGACAATAAGAATATTTATATGATAGTTAAGTTTTTATTTTAGTAATATTCTAGTAAGTCTTGTTATTTCACAATTTTTCTATTGATGATTTGATGGGAAATTACATTTTCTGCCAGCTTATAATGCTGGAACATTATCAGTGGCGTTTTTTCCGAAAATTATATTTAAATATACTTGACACATGTTTAGTTGGAGAAAAATTAAAAAAAAAAACTAGAGAAGAATTTAATGCTACAGACTTATCGAATTTTAACTATTACAATTTTAGATTGAATGAATAATTTGGAACTAATACAGTTTATTTTGGAATGGTTATATTCCTTATTTTTTATTTAAATTAAAACTTGCATAGATTTTTTAATATTTATCTTGTGTCACTTTTCCTTCTGCAAGTTTCATTGTCTTTAGCCATCGTGGAGTTCCTTCCCATTTGATTGACTCTTTCTTTATATATATATATATATATATATATATATATATATATATATATATATATATATTACTTATATTTACTTATAGACCTAAGTTAACTAAATGTATTTTCTAATAACTCGTACATACTTAACTTAATTCGAGAGTGTCTTATTATTGTATTATCTTTCCCTCACTTGTTTGGTACACAAACTTACTCCACTCCTTTTTATTTTGAGCTAATAAGCTTGCTTCTTGCCACGATTTCCCTCTCTCTGCTAATATCTTTCCCACGACGCTATCCCATGTTTGTTGCGGTCTTCCTCTTCCCCTATTTATTGCCACCTTTGCTTTCCATACTTGTTTAACCTGTCTGATCTCATTCATGCGTTGTAGGTGTCCCCACCAACTCAGTTGTCTGTTCTCTATAAATTTGAGTATCGTCTGGATTCTTAGTTCTTGTCTCACTTCGCTGTTCCTTATCCGATCTCTTAAGGTTATCCCTTTTACTCTCCTTAGATATCTCATCTCCGCCGCTTGTATTTTACTTTTCATTCTTGCTGATAACACCCATGTCTCACACCCGAAGGTTAGTATAGGTCTGTATATTGTCTTAAATACATTCATTTTTGTTTGTCATGTCACTTCTCTTTTGTTAATAAATTTGTCCTTCATGGCGTAGTAAACTTTATTAGCCTTTTCTATTCTCTTTGCGATGTCTAGTTCTTGTTTTCCTTTTTCTTATGTTGTGACTCCTAGGTATTCAAAGTGGTCTATTTGTTCTATATCCTTTCCCTCAATTTGTATTTTTATTTTACACTGTTCCTTCGATATTACCATCACCTTTGTCTTGTCTGTATTTAATTTCATATATGTTGTTAATACTTCGTTCCATATTTCTAGATTTTTTTGTAGATCTCTCTCATTTGCAGCCATTATTACTACGTCGTCAGCAAACGCGCATTCTGCTATTTCTACCACTTGCAGATTTCTATATCCCACTTTTATCTTCTTCGTTCTTTTATTGCACTCTTTTATAACGTCGTCCATTAGTACGGTAAATAACACCGGGCTTAAGACTCCTCCTTGTTTCAGTCCTTCTTCTGTCCTGAAGCTCTCTGATGTCCTGTTTCTGGTCATCACGTAGTTGACATTGTTGTTATATATGCTCTTGATGGCCGCTATCAATCTTTTGTTGACCTGTCTTTTAATCAAGCTTTCCCATACCATGTTTCTATTGACTCGGTCGAATGCTTTATTTAAGTCTAAAAATGCACAGAACACTTTTTTATTATACCGCACTGTTTTATTTATAACTTCTTTTATTGAAAATATATGGTCTTGTACACTATAGCCTTTTCTAAACCCACTTTGTGCTTCAGATAACGATTTCTCAATTTTCCCCCTTAGTTTTTTGTCTAGTATGCGCTCATAGATCTTCAGTACTACACTCAATAACGTGATCCCTCTATAGTTGTTACAATTCGTACTATCTCCCTTTTTGTAAATCGGCAGTATTTTTCCTATTTCCCAGTCTTTCGGGATTATCCTCTCCTTCCACACATCATTGTAAATTGATAGTAGTATTTTTTCTCCATCTTCTCCCATGTGTTTTATCATCTCTATCTTTATTTTGTCGTGTGTAGGTGCTTTGCCATTTTTTGTATCTTTAATTGCTTGCCTCATCTCGTGTAGCTCTATTTCCTCTATATCTTCCTCTTCCACGTCTTCTGCATTCCTTTCTTCTAGTTTTTCTTCGTTTCTTTGTTCTTCTCCTTGGTTCTCTTCTACATTTTCCTCTGCTTGTTTTGGGTTCAGTAATTCCTCAAAGTATTCTCGCCATCTTTCCATAATCTCTTTGTCTTCTACTAATATTTTCCCTTGTTTATTCCTTATCCGATCATTGTTCAGTGGATTCTTACTTCTTAGTGTTTTTAATATTCTATAGAATAGTTTCTGGTTATCTTTACTATTTTTCTCTAATCTTTCTCCGAATTCTTCCCACTTCTCCTGTTTAGCTTTAATTACCATGTTTTTTACTCTTATTCTTTGCTCTTTGTATCTTTTATATGTCTCTTCTTTCCTGTTCCTTAAATAGTCATTCCATATTTTCTTTTTGTTCTTAACTTCATTTTTAATGTTTTCGTTCCACCATGCTGTTTGTTTCTTATTATTTGATGTTTTGAGGGTTCCACAAACTTCTACTGCTGCTTCAATCATAAGATTTTTGAAAATGCTCGATAATTGTTCTAGTTTTGCTTCTTTCATATTTTCTTGTCGTGCTCTTATTTTACAGCTTATGACTTCTTTATATCTACTGCTCACTTCCCTGTTGTTTAGTTTATAGGTTTTGATTGTCTGAAATTCTACCTTCTTGTGTGTAGTATCTTTTCCTATGCTGGTTATCTTGTTTTCTTCTACCTTAATTTTTGCCACTACTAAGTAGTGGTCGCTATATATTTCAGCTTCTCTGCTAACCTTAACATCCTTCACTGCTCTTCTGTTGGCTCTTTCAACTAGTATATAATCAATTAAGGATTTTTCGTTCCTGCTCGTTACTTCTCTGTAAATTTGTGTATATCTTTATGTTGGAAGAATGTATTAGATATTATTAAGTTGTTTAGCATACAGAAATCTATTAGCCGTTCTCCATTGTTATTCTTTGTTATTTCTCCAAACTTTCCTAATGCTTTTCTAGTTTTATTTTCTTGTCTACCCACTCTGTTATTTAGATCTCCTGCTATGTATATTTTTCCTCTGCTGTTTTCTGTTATCTCCGTTAGCTCTTCCCAGAATTTGTCTTTGTTTTCTTTGGTGTCGTTTTCATCGGGTCCATATACTACTATTATTGTTACTTCATTTCCTTTATCTTCTTTTAATTCTACCGTTAATATTCTCCCTTCCATTTTATTATTTTTGCAGCATGGTTTTCTTTAATTATGCACCCAACCCCTGCTGCCGCTCTTTTGTTCTCTGCTACTCCACTATACACGAGTATATGTCCATGTGCCATTTCTGTTATTCCTTCCCCTTTCCTTTTGGTCTCTGTTATAGTTAATATATCTAATTTTGTGCTTTCGAATTCATCTATTAATTCGTTTTCTTTCCCTGCTAAGCTTCTGATATTCCACGTTGCTAGTTTCCATATTTTTGTTTTCTTGGTTATTTTGTTTCCGTGTCCATTGCATTTTTCGTTGTCTTTTTTCCCATCCGTTTCTTTCCTGATTAGTTTTTTGTCCATGTAGTCTTGGTTATTTTCCTTAGCTTTTCTTCTATGGTGTCTCCGTTCGGTGATCTATCATTTACTGTTCTTTTATCGTTACTACCTGCCTCTTTTTCCTTCTCATTTTGCCACTGTTGTTGAGTTTCCGCTTTTATTTCTTCGGCACTGTATATTTTATTATTTATTATTAGTTTGTTATATTTCAGTATCGCTTTTTGTCCTCTTTGCCTCGCTTCCTTCATGATTGGTATTAGTTTTCGTCGTTCTTCTTGTGTTTCTTTAGTGCAGTCCTCGCTTAGCCATATATCTGTTCCCCTTAGTCCCTTCGCCTTCTTTAATATTTCCATTTTCTTGCTAAATTTACTCAGTTTAATTAGTATCGGTCTCGTTCCCCCTGCCTTGTATTTCCCTAGCCTGGTATAATCTTCTATGTCTTTCTCTTCCAAATCTACTTCTATCTTATTCGTCATTATTTGTATTTTCTCCATTATTTCTTTCTCAGTTTCTCCCTCTTCATCTTTTATTCCTGTTGCTATAAGGTTCTTCTTTGTGACTTCCCTTTCTAGATATTCTATTCTTATTTCCTGTTTCACAATTTTATCCTCTAATTGTTTATTTACTTGCTTTATTGCGTTTGCATCTTTAACTATCTGGTCTAGTTTAGTGTCCATTCCATCTAGTCTACTGCTTATTTGCCGCAATAACTTCTCTATATTTGCCATTTCTTGTGCTTTGTCCACTTAGCTGCACACTTTGGTGTTCGGTGTGTTGCCTACTTTCGGGATTTTGGCGTAGCCTTGGTTTGTTTGTTATTCTTTACTTATCAGTTGTTGGTTTCATGCAATTCTCCACCTTATTGCTTATCAGTTAACCTCCACCGGTCTTATTTACGTCTAATTACTCAGTGGATTCGTATTTTCCCTTGTGTTTTTATCTTCCCAGTTTTGAATTTACTTATGTCTGCCTACTTGTACCGTTTTTTCTTGTGTTGAGTTGCTCAGTATGGCCCTAATTGGACTTTAATCCTGGAGCTTCAAAACACATGTGCACACTTCAAACCTATTGCGGTATGCTACCCTTTAGTAACATAATTACTATATATTTTTTGTTTTTAACATTTAAACGGTATATTTTATTGTGTCTTAGATCACGGTACATTTATTCAGGTGTTGCCACATTAAATCTGTTTCAAAAGTTTTTTTTTTATTAACAGTTAATTGACTCGACACCTTACAGTGTTATACATGATTTGTATGTATTTGGTTGTAACTACATATACGTCAATTCACACGCTATGGAGGTTATAAGTTTGACTCTCATTCGCTATTATTGTCCTCTGAGTCTGGTGTTAGGTCTTGAGGTATTTTCCTTTTTAAGCAAGTGTGTATGTTCTTAGACATTGTTATTCAGGTTACTTCAGTCAACAAAGAACTTTTTTGTGAAAGGTTGTTACATGACTACTTACTAGTTAATTTATTTTAAGTTAACTTGAATCCATCTAACAGTAATCATTGAATGTTATGTAACCAAATCTTTTCAGCTCAAAAACTCCATACTAGTCATATCCTCGCTGAAATCTCGATGCATGTATGAAGATTCTCGAAAGCAAGCGCTGCTAAAGCACGGAATCTTCGAGATGATCTCGAAGATATTAGGTTTAATAGTGGGCTGCGACGGCAACATGGACCTAAGACACCAATACCGATCATACCGCATGTCCCTCAAGCGCGCCAAATACACTCCAAAATCAGAACGCGTATTATGTTCACCCATTTCTGAGGTTAGTAGTTAATTCCAGCCGCGTTCTAAATTTCTCAACGGTCATCTGAAGCAGAGCAGCAGTACCTCCTGGACCCCTAAGTCTCTAGAATATTCCACTCAGTTTGCCTACGACTTCTACACGTTTTCGCGGTGCCTCAGCCCCACCAGCGACACTTCCAGCCTCAGCCCGCCAGGAAGCCCTGCTATGAGCTTGAGTGACACAGAGAGTTCGTTTATATTTACCATAAATAGTACTAAGATTGAGTGGTTGTGCTATTTTAGTTCACCCTGAGGGTGATTCCGATTCGGATTATTCTCCAATCTGCAGTGAGGACGAAGATAATCCAGTGGAATACACTGATCGGCTGCATTCTAATGAAGATGAACTTCTTCAGCCTATTCCAGAAGGTACTGTAACTTCAGAAACTTGAGGTAATGCTATAACAGAGAGTTTTAGACCCCAATGTATCTCTGAAAAAGCATCTCTCACATGAAATAGTGGAACTTTTACGCTTATTCGTTATAATACATTCGCCATTGCCGGAATGGAACGCTTCCAATCTATTAACTAAATTGCTGAAGTTTCTCCTGCCCTCGAACAGGCTAGTATGCCCGCCAGACACGTTGAACGTCATACTTTTGATAGCCCAGTAAGTGCCATAGCACGTAGCTTGAAGAGAGTTACACGATTTTTTTTAGGACGCCCCAATACCTCTTAGACATCTTGAAGACGGATTTTGTTTTCAAAGTGTATAAATTCTTTATCATACCTCACAGGTTGAGCTGCCAGATATGCAACAAGTTCCTGTTGCGTATGCGCTACATTTTGGAGGCGTTGAGATTGATTGTCGATGGTGGCTGCGGGAAGGGGGATATAGCTCATCAGCTGTACAGAGCCAGTCTTTCGGAAAAGCAGAAGCTGGTACCTTCGATTCCATTTGTCTCATGGTAAGTTCTTATTCAGCTTCTATAATAATTTTGTTTGTGTAATGTTAAATGGCATCATTTTTAGGATACTAGATCGTCAATTTATAAATTTTTGGTTTATATAAGTAACTCAGAACTTGGGGATTAAAAGATTAAAATTTATTTTTAAAAACGTTAAAATCAAAGCTATAATTTTGAGTGATGGCGACTTCTGGTTTTTGTTTCTTCTAAAGAAAACATTGAAATACATCAGTTGTTGACCTTCATGGTTTATGGATTTTATTGAAGTTTCCAACTTTTTCGAGTTTATTAATATGAAAATCTTACAATTTGATGCACCCATTTGTAAATGACGAAAAACTCTAACTGTGGCTGTAGTTTTAATATTACCTGGAACTTCATCTGAACTTAGTTATTTACAATTGCAAGATCCTCACTCTAAGCAGGTAGTAATTTTTCCTCTGCATCTTTACAGTAAATTGAAAATCATTGATTTGAAAGAGCACTCAAATTAATTATTTTTTTAGGAAAAATAATGAGAAGAAATAAAATTAAAAAATGTATTCTTTTAATTTCGCTTCACTTTAATACACCATTTTTAAATATATTTCATCCATGGCGAGGGAGTTTGGGAAAGTTCCTAGAACGTTGACAGCATTTCCATGTTGAGTTGCAAGTGAAATCCTTTGGTACAGGTAATGTTTAACTTTTGGATCACCAGAGTCCGTTATAAGGAGAGAACCAGTCTAATCCATGAATTCCGTTGTTTCATTACACCAAGGTCCCATTGTTTCAAAGGCAAGTCCTTTGAACTACCCGCCTCCTTTGAAGTAATTGGTAGATAAATACTAGCTGTTGACCTTTACTCCAAGGTATAATAGTCATTCCGTCGAAGCGTGTGCTATCGCCACGGAATAGTCCAGTTAACTCGAGTGTAGCAGCTACATGTGCAGATGTACGGCGCGATGGATTATTTGCTTTAATTCTGAGTGACGTGAGAACTGGCCCTTACCCATAGGGCAACAAAGACCGTGAATACCATCTTTATTGACTGTAGAACCACAATGACATGTGAGTTTTAACGAAGCTGCAGTCTAGTCAAAGTACTGTGCAAATCTGGAAGTCTTGGTTATTCAGAGTCGCCCCAATGTTGTTTGAAGGAAGTGCCTGAAGCCAAGACCCGGACTTTTTCCATTGGAGGGCAGTGAAACGAGCAACATCCTTGTCAGAAAATTTTAGTTTTTCCATAATGATCCTTTCTACGTTAATTTCATTCCATAGTTTTTGATAGATTTTTCATTCAGGTGAATATGACTTAAAGGTGTTCCATGCTTCTTCCGCAGTTTTTTGGAGGTGCGACTCACCATTTTCATCCGTATTGGGTATAAGGCGACCTACAATGTTGTGAGCATTGTAGATAGAGCTTAAGAAAGCAGATAAACCGATGTCAGATAACTTCCTGATCTAAACCTCTTTTTTAATTTGAAAGAGTAGCCTGTATCCACTGTTGTTTATTGAGTTCTATAGGATGGATTGGAGGCAGGTTTTAAGCCACTCATTGATATCCTGTAATAAATTAGAAAATTTCCAAAGTTGACAAGTTTGTAGTAAATAAGTCATTTTCGGTATGAATAGGCAGTTCTTAAGCAGAAAGTATGCAGTTTGAGTATTCAGACTATCAAGCTGAGATAGTAAAGTATTCATTCGTTCGAATTGTATGCATCTTCCGGTTTAATGCCATAATCTTTCTACACAAGGGTTTCTGCAGTGGGAGTTTGGGAGATTTTTGTTTGTGACTGAAACACATGGATTTTATGTTTCTTTTTCAGATGAATCTGGAAGCGATTGCCATCTTTAAACGTTCTACTGGGTGAAAATAGACAAGATACTCAAGAGAGAATTGCTTGCAATATCAACTGGGAGGTTTGAGATTGTGGCTGTGAAGGATGTGTTGTGGTTAGGCTTTTAGATTTGCAAGAAACACACAGCCAAGGGTGCTTTTTGGATTGTCCTAGTGTTTTGATTTGCAAATGAGAAAGATTGATACAGTTAGTGTGGTACAATTGCAAGCAGTGAGCACATAGGGTCTCTATTATCAGGTGTTCTGCAGGTGTAATAGACTTGGGTATTGTTCATCATTTGGTTCATGCATGGGCATCAATGGTCTATTGAATCCACAGAGTGAAGGGCTGAAATTTTCCAAATTAATGAACTTGGTCTCACGAATCTTGCCAATTTATTCACTAAAGAACTGTAATGGATCTATCTTTGCGGAAGTGATATTCGATCAATGTTAAAGGGGCTTGTTTTACGCTGATGCAGTTGGAGATCCGGAAAAGTGTCATCTTCAGCGCCGTTTCCTCAAATAATCTGTTCTTCTTTTCTCCTTTCCAAAGCGTATAAGTTGTAATCAAGAAGTGTTAGGAACAGAGTGGTGATGTAATCTTGGAACACCTATACTGATCTAGTTAAATTTATCTTGTGAAGGCTGCGCGTCAAGTTGTATTCCTTCAAGTTGTAATTTTTTAAATTAACGCTCTTGTCCCGTTTGCACCTAAAATAGATCAAACAATAACCGCGAATTATCTCAAAATAATTGTAAATAGCCGTTTTTTTGTAGAATTAGCTGTTCTGTTTGGAACACAAATCTAATGACAAACAGAACTATACAGCTAGCTTAAAAGGCCTACCAATAGTCACTTTTCTTGTGTCACACAGTGTTACAAATAGTCTCTTAGTTTGAGTGCTTGAGTGGATGTAAACATGGAAATTTTTTGTGAGAATTTGCTGCAAGACGTTACTCATAATATTGAATTGCTATGAATGTTGGTGAATTGATGTTCCTGAACTTTCAGCAACACTTTCTTTCAATATGGCAATATTGTCAAGAGAAAAGCCACTACAATGATGTACTGGTTTACTGTCTATAATAAAACCTGTAGCATTGAATTTCTTTATTGCTCTTCAAACTGTAGACTTACTTGGTGCATTTTGCCTCTGACTTTTTGGATAACACTTTCTTATTCCCCATTTTTTCCCACGCCGCTGCTTATTATTAGACATTTATATATAATTGTAGTACCATAAATTCCTGTCGCATTATTTTTTTGGATTATTTTCTTTTTCTATTACCTAACCACCTTAACCTACTTTGCATTATCCTTACACGGATGATATAACTCCCCAATTCTTTATTCATTCTTCTACTTTAGCTTTGCCTTCTCCCCTAGAAGTTGTAACATTTTTGTAATTAATTTATTTTCTATTTATTTAGTTTATTTATTTAGTGCGCGTTTTGCTTTCGAAGATTACGGACGTATATCTTAGCCAAGATTGTCTGTGCTATAAAAATTTAATAATAAATAGAAAAATTTTAAATAGATATATCATTTGAGCCGATAATAAATAATAGTGCGTTACAAACAATTTATATACAGGGGTCGGCCAAATGGTTAACCCCCAGTATTATGTTCCAGTACCGGTAGTGCAAACAAATATACAATATAATGACCAAATCAAGCTTTACAGCTTTATTATCAACAATTACAAGGGCCTCTTCTGATGATGCAATCAGTGGCACCCCAATATCTTATGTACCAACAGCAGCAACCATTAGTACAGCCTTTTCAGCCACAAAATCAAGAACCACAAGTGTTCTATCAACAAACACAGTCAGAATGGAATCATATGATGAACAAAAAACTTCTAAGAAGTCCTGAAGTACTGAATAATAGAAAACAAACAAAACTAAGTGAATATTGGCTACACAAACCTATAGAAACAAAAAACAGATGTGGTAGTTTATCAGAAGAAAACGATGAAAACAAAAAAAGACCATCAAGGCAATATAAAGGATGTGCTCAAACCATCTTCTATAACTATCTATAAGATAGGAATAATTCAACACATACACGACTTATTAAAACAAATCACAAATAACAAATATACTGTTAAAGCTACCAATTACGAAACAATCAAAGTACAAGTCTTTGAGGACGAACACTCTAAAACATTAATTAAAGAGCTTGATAACAAAAATACACAATACCACACATTTAGACCAAAAATTATGATCTCTGAAACACACTATACGGACAAGCACTATATGCGGATTCCTAAATACAAAATATATCATACAAAACACCGAGTGACAAAGCACATGGAGGAATTGCCATCATCATTCGAGATAATATAAAACACTATGAAAGAGAAAAATTCACTATAGATTGTCTACAAGCCACCAATGTAATCATTGAAGAAGAGCATGGACCAATAACTATGTCTGCAATCTACTGTCCACCTAAACACCTCAATAAGAAGCAGCACTTTGAAGGATTCTTCAAAACATTAGCAACAAATTCTTTGCAGGGGGAAACTACAATGCAAAACATCCAACTTGGGGCTCTAGGCTGACAACTCCAAAAGGCAGAGAACTCGTTAAAGCAATGAAAGAGAATAATCTGCAACAACTATCTACTGGCGAACCAACCTATTGTCCAACTGATAGAAACAAAATTTCAGATGCTATAGATTTCTGCATTACTAAAGGAATTGATATCAAAAAATGTAAAGCAAAGACCTGCTTTGATTTGTCATCAGATCACTCTATCGTAATGCTAACCGTACACTCGCAGATTTTGAATAAAGAAAAACAACCCTCCTTGCACAATAGTAAGACAGACTGGAATGCATTTAGGGAAAAATTGGACTACTTAATCTCGACAGATCAACCGTTAAAGACTGAACTGGACATTGAAATTGCGGTGGAATATTTAACAAAGAAAATACAGGAGGCTGCATGGTTTGCCACATCCACCCTTGTAACCCCTCTTAGGAAAAGTGATACATCTCCAGCTATTAAAGAACCAGAACTGGAGAAAACAAAAGAAAATTGAATAAAGCCACTAAAGAACTGAAGACTTGATTAAAGAAGAACAGAACAATGGCATTCAGAAATACTTAGAAAGTCTTATGCCGACTGAAGCCACGCGGTACTCAATCTGAAAAGCCACAAGAAGGCTAAAAAGATCTCAAAAACACAATCCTCCAATCAAAAATGACGACAACACCTAGGCCAGAAACGATAAAGGAAAAGCCGAAGCCTTCTCTAAACATCTGGTAAAAGTACTCAAGCTTTTCCCTTCGAGCTATCCACCGAAGAGGAAAACGAGATAACAGAATTCCTAGATGCCCCATTTTAAATAGAATTGCCACATGGAAAGTTCAAAACTAAAGAAATAAAACAGGTCATAACGAAAGAAATAAACAGCAAAAAGGCTCCAGGATTTGCCCTTATCTCTGAAAAAATATTGCAACAACTGTCTGTAAAATGCTACAAACTAATAACCTACATATTTAATGCAATTCTGAGATTAAACTACATTCCCAGCATCTGGAAAGTCGCTAAAATCATAATGATCCTCAAACCAGGTAAAAACCTCGAAGATGTTGCTTCCTGCAGGCCTATAAGCCTACTAACAATGCTATCCAAAGTTCTTGAGATGTTATACGTTAAAAAACTTATAATAGCAGAAACGGAAATAATCCCGAAACATCAATTTGACTTCCGCAATAAACACGGAACAATAGAGCAAGTACATAGACTAATCAACCAAATTAATAGAGAACTAAATGCCAAAAGATACTGCTCTGCTGCATTCCTCGATATATCTTAAGCCTTTGATAAGGTATGGCACAGAGGTTTACTAGTCAAATTAAAGAAGCTTCTTCCTTATCCTCACTACCTCCTGCTTAAATCATACTTAACTGATAGACACTTCCTAGTAAAGAAAGGCAGTGAATATACTGACTTATATCCCATTCACTCAGGCGTCCCTCGAGGCAGCGTACTGGGCCCTGTATTATATCTTTTGTATACAGCGGATCTACCGACAACAAGGACTACTATGGTCGCAACATACGCAGATGGCACTGCTATTCTGGCATCCCATGCATCAGCTTCATGGATCCTTCAAGTAAACCTAAATAAAATTCTACATTGGTTTAAAACATGGCGCATTAAGGCTAACGAAACCAAGTCCTTTGATGTGACATTTACTTTACGCAATTGCCAACTTCCGCAAGTCGAAGAAGCTTAATATCTCGGCATCCACTTGGACCGATGTCTTACTTGGAAGAAACATCTATTTACCAAAAGAAAGCAGCTAGGACTAAAACTAAGTCAAATGTATTGGATCATTGGCCAAAATCGAAATTATCCTTGGATAATAAACTATTGCTATATCAATCCATTCTTAAACGGCTTGGACTTACGGTATCAATTATGGAACTGCTAGTAATTCCAACATCGCTATCCTGCAGAGGTTTTAAAACGATCTTTATCGTGGATGTTAATAGGTCTCTAACTAAGTTATTCTACGACATCTCTGAAGAATCCGTTAATAACCTGTTCATCGATTCAGTGCGAAATACAGTGAAGAGTGTCAATGCTCCAATTGTTGGCTAATCAGTTAAACGTGCGAAGTCAATAGTGAAGGCTAAAACGTCTGCTGCCATCAGACCTTACCTTATGACCCAAATAAGTTTTATAGTTAGACTACACAGACAATATATCTAGACTTATGATTTAGATAATTGTATGGAGATCACTCGCTGGGTGAGATTCTCATTACCTATTCTCAACTAAAACAAGTTTGACGGTTGATTTGTACAACCTGTGATTTCATATTATATGAAAATTTATTTAGTTGCTTAGGTTTCATTCGCGTAAATTAGGACTGGTCTGATAATTGCCAAGCACAAACTTCCTTTTATAGTTCTTAAAACATTTTTATTTATTAATAGGTGATTTAATAAACCTGCACATTTTGAAGCACCTTAATAACCTTTTGTTTCTTCTTTTATGATCATTATATATCTCCACTCCTGAATATGTCACTTTCTTTATTATGTTGAAGGTTAGCTCTTATTTTATTGTGTTGGTTATATTCCCCATAATCATATATTGTGACTTTTTGGTGTTATTTTTTAACCTATTTATGGCATTTCATCTTCAAAGTTTTTTACCGTATTTCTCAACTGCTCTTTTGTTATGGACCGGTTGATTTGTACTTTTCAAACCTGTTGCCTGTTTTCATTTTTAATATTGGACAAACCACTGCCATTTCCCATTCCTTCAGCGTTTGTTTTGCTATCGAAATTAGTTTTATTCATTCGAAGATTCTTCTTTCTTTATCGTCTTTATATATATTGTTCCTCTTAAGCATCATACTTTTTATTACAAGATTATTAATTTTCGCAAAATTGAACAGTTGCTTCCCATTAGTTTTTCTTTTCCTGCTATTTCTTCGATTTATTACTCTTTTCTTATTTCGTATTTTAGCCGCCTAAAATTATTTTTATGTTGTACTTTGGAATTTTACTGATTGTATTCTCTAAATCTTCATAAAATTTGTCTTTTTGTTTGTCTGCTGTATTTGTTAGGGCATATGTATGGATGATATTCGTTTTTCTGTATTGACCTCTTACTCTCAATATGCTTGTTCTATTATTTACTTTTTCCAGTCTACTATTTTTTCGTTTATCCTCTCCACTATTTTTATATTTACTTCTCTGATGGGTCTTTATATTCCTAAAAAATTGATTTTTATATCCTCTTGCATCATCTCCTACTAATTGCTTTATTTTTCCTTCCCTATTTAGGCTTTGAGTGTTCCAATATTCGATTGTTAATTCTGATTTTTTTATTTGTTCTTATTTTAATTGCTTGTATTTCCGCGTCCTTTGCTTCTATCATTGTAAACTTTCTTGGTCATTTTCGTATATCCATGTTCTCACGAAGTTGTAATCAAACTATTCTCTTTTTTAGGGGAATGGCGGGTAGTATGGACCCCTTAAGGAAAAAGGAAAATAAAAATTTGTCAAAATCGATTATGAACGATAACAATCAACTTTTCAACTACTTTTTCAGAAGTACTAAGAATATATTTAGCAATATATGAAGTGAACATAACATAAAGTGCAATTAGTAGTAACCTTACATTTTGAACATTTTAAAAATTGTTGGGTAGTATGGGCAACATCAAAATGATTAGGTTTATAAACGTAAAAAAATTGTGCAAATTAATTTATAATATATTACAACTCATTTTCTTACCTTACAAAGAACACAAAAGTAAAAATGCTGGTCATCAATATCTGCACAGAGCTTGTGTACCCAGCCATTACAGGCTTTCACTGGATTCTGTTTTTTCATGACTTTCTCCGGATACAATGCATTCCACATCCACGTTATCTTGAGAAGTGACTGGTGTAGGACTGTTAAAACCAAACATTTTGCTTCGTTCCTTTTTTTTTGTTAGTCACCTGTTGTTTTTGTTTTGAAAATTTTATTTCCTTCTTATCTGTTCAACTTTTTTTTTCAGTCAACATATTGTTCACTGGCGTTGATGTCAATATTTCGTTCTTCTCTGCCTTTCTTTTCCAGCTCGTCAACCTCTTTTCACTACAAGAGGGCAGAGGTGACACTTTTTTAAATATTTTCAAAATCAGAAAGTTGTGGTGAGGTTGCTGTTTTGTAGGAAGTTATGGTCTCTTTAGAAGAGATTCTAGAATTTGCCTTGGGAGCAAGTTGAGTAGAGGCTGGCAGTTCCTTTAGAAGTCGTCTCAGGAAGCGGTGCCTGTGGAATGTTTCAGATCTCACTGCCCATAAAGACAGGATCTTCTGCAAAGGGCTTTGTGAAGGAAACAAAGTGCTCAAGCCACTTGAGGAGCTGAAAAACTAATCATGAGACGGTCTCTCTCTCTCTCTTTCTCTCCCTCCCTCCCCCTCTCTCAAGTCATTTTCCAACTTGACGTTTTCCTTGCAGTGTAATGACCTTGTCATTTTCGTACACATACGAAATGCCCTACTCGTCTGCATTAAAGATTCTGGACGATCGAAAGGAATGTTTTTCTAAAAGAATTTCCAACTGGCTGAAGAATCTTTCGATCTATGGCTTATTAAACCCTACACACCACATAAAACTAGCATAAAAATCTTTACCAGCCATTTTTTTTTTTATTAAATCTGTTATTTACATTTAATTTTCGGTCGGGATCAAAGGCCAGTTTCAACAACTCTGATTTGGATAAGGGCATTAGTTTCGCATCTAAATCCTTCATATGAGCTACTAACTGAGCTTCATATCTTTCCTCAAAGGTTGCCTTAAAACACCCCATCTGTGATTTTATTTCAGTCGACTTCTTATTTGAAATAGCTTTTAACTTCCTTTGCAAAGCGCTTCTTGGTACATGATAGCGGTAGGACCCAGCCGTTTCAGAAAGTTTATTTTTCAGAACACTTGCTACTGCTTTTTTCATATCATCCTCTGACCACTCCCCTTGACACCTCACCTTTCGATTTCTTCTTAAAATTCGGCAGTGTCTTAAAAACATAAAAAAGACAAATTCATTACGTGGCCCATACCACCCTAAACTGACATGGCCTGACCTACCCAGTTTTTCACATTTCTGGACGAATTATAGCCTCAAGATACCAAAAAAGTTGGTTTGGGCCATTGGTTCGTGTGTGTGTATGTCTGTCTGTCTGTTTGTCGGTCTGTCAGTAAACAGGATATCTCGAGAACCGTAAGAGCTAGAGACTTGAAATTTGGTATGCAAGTTAGTAGGTATGGGACGCAGTGCGAAACTTTTGGTAAAAATTGGTCGCAAGGTCGCAAAAGCGGTCGCGAATCTAAACGGTTGAAGATATAAAAAATTCACGAGGATAAAAATGATTTGTTATCACGAGATAAACATGAATTTAAAGTAAAAGTTGGTAAAATAGGAACTCGAAAAAAATTGAAGCCCAGGATTTTTGCCAGAATTACCCAAATAATAGGATAAGGAAAGTCGTGTGATGTTGACACCAGATTTTTATTGTTGTTTTTACTTTCTTTAGCTATGTTTTTTATGTACCTTAAATTCTTTTTCCTTTCTGTGTTACATCATTTTTGTTACATATTCCAGAATCCTGAAGTTTACTTTTTTTTTGTTTATTACTTTCTTTTTCTCTTAACATTTTTCTACTTCTGGTAATCTAGTTGTTTTTTTTAGTTGCTCCCTATTTTATCTCTGATTATACTTTTAGATCTGTGATTACTACATTGTTTCTCAGTTGTTTTCTAGTATTTCCACTTTATTTACTAGTTTTTATATTATCTTCTTTGCCGCCTGTTTCTCTATTACCATTTCCCATTTATTTTTGCGTATTTTTTCCAATATTACTTCTTTGTGTAGCGTTTCTTCATATCTAATTACAACAATAGATGATAGATGTTGGTGTATAATTGTAGTGTTGTCAACTTAACCATATGAAAATGGCGCATAATTTCATCCAGCGCTTTTTGGGTAAGCTATAATATTCATCCGACTTATTAAGTTAGAAAAATTATAACTCTTACCCGTTGTTCTTTTTAGAGTTGCTAAAAAGAGATGGGCGTAAAAAAACTAAAAAGTTCTAACTGAAATACAAGATGAGACTAAATGTTCTATCTAGGTCATGTTCTAAGGCCAGTAGCTCAGGCCAGAATCAATTTTAAGTTCTGATTGCAATAAATTTTATTAGAGCTGACTGTCTTCTAACATTAGACAGCAAGATCATTTTTGTACGTCTTTTCTAGCCTATGGCCTTTTTTTCTAAAAAACCTAAAGCCTATATCTCAGATCGCTTTCTTGATACCCTCTGAAATGCACCGAATTTGATGTCGCGAGGTTTTAGGCTCTTGTTTAAATCCTCATTTGTCATCGTGCGGCACTTCATAGTCCCACTATGTCAGGTCAACTTCTAAGGCCAGATTCAGTCTTAGGTTGTGATCGTGATAAATCCTATTAGAGCAGATTGTCCCCTATCATTAGACACTGAGATCATTTTTGCACGACTCTTTGTACCGGCGTTATGGCCTATTTTTCTAAGTTCTAAAGCCTATATCTTTGTTTCTGAGAGGTCGTAGCGGGTTGGTTCTTAGATAATATTGCTCAGGACACTTAGGGCTTTGATTGACGTAGATTTCGTCTGAATATCCGAATTTTCGATTTGGGGACCAATCTGGCCATCCTCCTTTCTTAAATGGATCGAGCTTAATCGAAATTTTTCTGATTTCGACCACATGAAATCTACGAAGTGGTTTTACAAACTCACAAAATTATTGGATGCATGCATTATCCTAAGAAATTTTCCAGATGAGTCGCAATTGTTTTCTTATGGTTAATTATGGCTAATTAATACAGATTTATTGAGATAATTCACATTTCTTGAATCAGTGTAGCTATTAATTGAGCTGAGACTAGACCTCCAGTGAATTGGTAAACAAGTAGGGGGGGATTTTAAAGTCATAGTAATATAAACTATATTACCTGTGATTATCTCTTTCTATTTTATTCTGCAGCATTATGAAATGACTGAAGTTTTTAAGCTAAACTTTTTTTCGAATTTTTTTTCAATTCTACTCACTATTGAGAAATCTCTCTAGTGATCTTCCAACTATTCAACTGCATATGAATTATTAGTTTATTCAAAACATTAATTTCAAACTGATAAAATATTAATCTTCCATTTGTGAATTTTCATCTCGTTATTATTACATTCATAGGGAGAGGACTTGTAATACCAAGTTAATTCAAAGTTTCAAGTAGTTCATTTTGATTGAGGTCACTTTTACTACCGTGATCGTGTGGTTTGTAGCATTCAACACTGTCAGCTTTACAGAACTATGTGTATCAGGCTATTCTAACTTTTCTCTCCTTTCGTTTCTTAATATTAGCTCATGATTTGCCCATTTTCAAATTGACGTCTGCCGTGATAATCTTGATATTTTTATTTTTTGTAATATTTATTACTCGTTGAACGTCTTTATAAGTATTCTTTTAGTTTTTTTTTGCTATAGCTGCATTATGTTTAATTTTCTTTGATCTAATCAGGGAACTAGAAATTTTAGACTATTTTATTCTGAATTCAGCCATGTTGATTACACTATTGACGTCTCTACCTCTTTTGTTTGTTACTCGTCGAAGAGGGTAGATGCTTATTCTTTTCCTAAGTATGTGCAACTATAATGTAGCATGTACAGCTCAGTTAGAAAAGGTGATAATCTTAAAGGTCACAGCTTAATATATGACAATTTAAACTATAACTACAAACTATGCAATTTTTTAAAGTTTGCAAACAGCGTTTATTCAAAATGACATACAGTTAAGTCCCACAAGAGTATCCAGTCAATATTTTAGACAAATGGGGTGTTGTACACATGTGCCATAAACATATAAAACGCACTCTGACACGCTTTGCAAGCCTGCAACTTCAACTGAAGAAAGCTTTTGGGCTACTAAATTTTTGAAACAGGACATTAGTTTAGATTTTATCCTTAAAAGTGACAGACTTGAATTCAAGTGTTGATTTTACGCTTTGAAGTGAATCTACAAGGAGCACTACAAGTAGAACTTGAGTATCGTATAATTTTTCCTTTCAATAAAAACTACCCTTCGCAATTTATATTAACTTAAAGTGTTTGGAGCATTTAGTCAATTATGTTTTCTAATAAAATTATTAATAATAACACAAAAAAACATCTGAAATATTTAATTGAATTCCCATCGTTTTTGTCTTAATAATACAGGAATCTTTTGCCAATCGTATACTGCAGAACCGTTTGTCATTAGTTAAATTAGTCACAATATTTGTTTTTATTGTTGAATTGGAACACATTGTTTATTCCACCACTTATTTTGTCCAAGTTGGATTATACATATCTTTAAAAAAGAATATTTTCAAGACGATATTTTTAATTAATAATCGCCTTTTGGTCATTTGGATCAAAAACTAATTCAAATGGGCATTTAAGAATCCATGCCAAAATTTGATTATCTTTTTAGCCCATAGGTCCCCCACCTTACACACACAGTAGGCCTGATATGGTGTTACCAGGTCGGGCCCGGGGCGGTGGTAAATCGGGCGTCGGGACGCTACGACCGGCAACGCGTGGGGCACGAAAGCTAAAAAGAGAAGCGTCGGCTCAAACTTACGATTAGGATTATATTTACAACCTTACAGGACTTAACCTATCTTAAGCTAACCTATCAACTCTAGCTAACTTAACCTACTTAGCTGATGTACAAAAACTTAATCTACGACTTAATTTACGCGCTGAAACGGGCAGCGAGCTGGCGCAGCAAAGCCGGGTCGCGAGCTGGGGGCAGCAAGGCCGAGCAGCGGGGCCGATGGCGGAGCCGGGAAGCGAGCAGCAGGGGCGATAGCGGAACAGGACAGCGGGGCCGGGAAGCGAGTAGCAGGGGCGGTAGCGGAGCCGGGAAGCGGACAGCAGGCCAGGCGGTCGGGCAGCGAGGCTGACGATCGAGCAGCTGGAGCGGCGGAGCGGGCGGCAGAACAGGCGGACGGAAAGCGGGACCAGGCAGCGGGGCTGGTGCAGCGGAGCCGGACAGCAGGACCAGGTCGCAATAATTATAGAAGGAGAAATAGCACGACAAAGGAATTATTAAAAAACTACGAAAGCAAAATCCTATAATAGAAGAAACCTTCAAAGAAAACAAAGTAAAACAAGGCAAAATAATAAGTATTACAAACACAATGGTGACGGAAGAAGACGATGGTACAGAACAGAAAACACATTATATATATATATATATATATATATATATATATATATATATATATATATATATATATATATATATATATATATATATATATATATATATATATATATATATATACCTTGCATTCATAGAAGAGGACAAAAGAGCAACGAAAGTATACGAGACGATAAGGAGAATTAAAGATAAAGTGAAAGAAAAAAATAGAAGCAGAATAATACTTGCAAGTATTTTAGAGAAGCACAAAATGTGATGTGCGTGTCTATTTTTTTACCCTAATAACCAGCGGGAGCACGAACTGCCTACCGAAATCAAAATCCCCATCAAGGGAGTCTGAGAGCGCAAGCTGGAATGCTAACAGTACCGCCAAACCGAGCTAAACTAAGCCAAGTCGAGATGTGATTAGTATCAGATTTAAATAGCAACACCAAGAATTATATTAGACTAGAGTAAACTAGGTAAAAATGAAATTCTTAATAAACTTTAATTTTAAAATTTAGCATCAATAGACTTCGTCAGTAGAAAACAATTTTAAAATGGTCCTAAAGTTTGTTTCTCTATGTATTAAAGGGGGTGAGGAAGGAGAAGGATACAAAAATAAAAATTAAACAAAACATTACCACAAAAAACGGTACTGTTCCCAACTCTAAAATTATTATGAAATGAATAAATGCGAATGATTTTATGGTCTGTGTTTTGATGCATCCTGTTGTTCATTCTCGGGCTGTTAGGCCTTGGCGTTGGACATCTTCAGTTCTTTTGCTTTTATACTCTTGCGCATGTGGTAGGGATGATGGTGGAGGGTAGCAATTTTCTTACAAGGGTTGTTGTTCCAGGTGTTTTAGTACCTTATCTAGGAACTGTAGCCGACATATTCACAATATTTGATCGATCAGTGTTTTCACAACTGTTGGATGGTGATTCGACTGCTTGTGATGGTATCGGCTTGTATGCATGAGTTTTCTATACACGGGTGTCCATTCTGAGATTTCAACACCTGTATGTCTAAGAAAGCAATCCCATTGTTTTATTCTAGTTTTATGGTAAACTATATATTCGGATGTATAAAGTTAAGATGTACGATAATGCCTTCTTGCTGTGTTTCCATTTCACAAACATGTCATCGACGTATCTTGGCCATGGGTTTTAATGGTGATGTATTGATGGCGATGTTGGATCAGAACTTTGGCAAACAGAAATGTTTATCCGTGCTTATGGGATCGCGTTTGATAACAGTGCAAGTTTTTGAATCGAGCAGTTTGACCATATTTTTTATGTAGTCCTCCTGTGACTGTATAGCTGTGGCATGGGCTTTATCCGCTGGTAAGATGATCTTGTCGTCGTTTTAAGGTAGCATCAGAATCAAAGTATACGAACGACATGTACGCCTCAATTGAACCGGAAATTTAGCTGCAGCTTCATGTGCCTTGGAAAATCCTAGCGACGAGATAGAGTTTAGGCAAACATTTTGTCTTACTGTTGAAATTGTCACCTCATATCATAGAGACAACGGAGATTTATAAATCTAAAAACCATTTTAACAGAAATGATGGATTTTATTTAACTAAATCTTGATTTACTCCTCGTAAGGGACAAGAAACATTTCATACATTGAAAAAGCGAGGAAAAGCAAATGCCAAGGTGTTACCTGTAATGACCTGTTTTACGTCAGCAATTAACCCAGTGACGTCAACAACCACTATTCCTAGCGCACAGGACTGTAACTTAATTTTTCAATGATTTTCAAACTCCGACCACGGGCTAACAACCCAAGAACGAATAACACGATGCATAAAATTTAAATCTTCTTTTTTAAATTTATTATAATTAATAATTACGGCTTAAGTAGTCCAATGCATAATTTCATGTGATGTAATTAAGGGGTAACACCACTATAAACGCTCGAAAAAAAAACGATTTTTTCACGATTTTTTTTGAGATAGAAGGAAAGGTGATAAGAAAAAACCTTTTAAGTATTTTGTTGGCTATATATTTAAAAATGAAAAAAAAATTTTCATTAAAAATAATTAAAAATGGTGACGGTACAATCGTTTTCGGACGTCGTCTTGAAAAAAGGCGAGATTATACAGAGAGGCGGTGGAAATTTATAAATATAAAAATAATTTTAACAGGGACGACGGATTAATTGTACCTAGGTCTTGGTTTGTCGCTCTCAAGGGGCAAAAAACAGACCGCGATACGGCGAAAGAGCGAGTGACGTCAGAAATATTACCTGCAACGTCCCGATTGACGTCAGAAGCTAGCCCGCTGACGTCAACTCTCCCCCCAACACCATCCCTACCATACTCACATGAGTATAAAAGCTGAAACGCACGGGGCACTCACTTAATTTTTAGAAGATTTTCTTCTGAAGATGTCTGCCGCAGTTGTGGACGAAACGTCAAGAGTTTCTGAACTCCGACCACTCGATTTATTCCCAATTAAAACTAATTCTTCAAAAATAATTTTCTTAACATTTTCAGTTGTGACTTTCAGAAGGTTTATTTTTCCCGGCCCTACTGCGTTAATAAAACTTTCGGCGTCAGTAATATCAGCCCATTGTGATACTCTGTTTTTGGCTTTTGACTTTACTACAGCTCCCACTCCATCAGAAGGATCTTTTCCATGTCCAGATTCCCAATAATTGCAAGTAACGGTTTCAAAACCATACAATTTAGCAAAGTGCAGGATACAAAAAAAAAGATTTTTTGTTTTTATATTGCTTCGTTGGACCATCGGTAAATATATGCAGAGTTCTTATATTTGATTTTTGGAATTTTTCAAATATTGGTTTTAAATGTCCGAAAACTCCTGATGTCGTGTGTCGAGTATCTTCTGATACTGTACATATTTTATGACACTCAATCTTTTTTTCTTTATCATTTAAAAGATAATGTACACTGGTATGAAGAGTCACCATCATTCTAGACCCTCCATAATGTAAAGCTTGAACTTCTGTGTGATGCTTTGTCCCAAAATTTTCAGAAAAGTCTGCATTCAGTATCGCAGTTTTTCAAATTGAAAGAATATTGATACTGATTGTGTATATTGAGTAAATGCTCCAAATAATCAGGTATATCATTCATGGTTGCAGCGACAGTGTCACCTTGGTGTTGAAGCAATTTTCCCTTTCAACATTGCCTAGAAACTGTATTTCTCGCCATTTTTATTTACTCCTTCCTCCCCTTTTCTCAACCATTTATAATAAAACGATGGAGTATTTGGATCGTATGCCCTGGTTGGTAATATTTTATCAATACAAGTTGTACATGACCTTAACATACATTTTTCAGCCCGCTCATTATTGCACGTTAGACTACACATTATCTCACTACTATTTTTTGACTCAATTATGACTAATTCTTTTAGTTTATCAATTTCTAATTGCATATTCAAATGTTTCACACATGCACACGTGTTTCTTGCATTGCATTTCATATAAACCACGTAAAAAGGTTTATACAATAAAAAAGTTGGACAAGACATTTTTTCACTAGGACTTTTTAAAAACTTCTTTCTTTTTATTCTGAACCAAAAAATCTTTTTTATTAGGAGACTGCCTAGTAATTTCATCGTTGCAAAAAAAGCATGAATTTTTTCTCTCAATTTTCTCTTTTTTCCGTATTTCTTACTTCCTTTGCTAAAATGTACCCCGATTTTTTTACATTTTTTCGATATCGTTTTAATGATGCGATTTTTTCTATGTTATTCTGAATACAATACTTTTTTAGAATATCTCAGCATAAAACCTTCGATATAGTATTTTTCACGGCAGAGGCATTATTATAATTATCTTCGATATGTTTGTTGAGAGCAAATGAAAATTTTAATTGTCGTCCTCTCAATGGCTTTGTTTCAGGATTTCTTCAACTTTTTTATTTGCAAAGGTGAATCGCCAAACTCATTTTTTTTAATTGAACTTTTTAACCGCTCATTTCTTTTTCGAGATTTATCAGAATTTCGTTTCAATGTTTGATTTTTTCTGCTCTGAATTTAGTTTCTCTTTCAATTCTTCGATTTTTCCCTTCAATAAATCTTTATTCTTTCTTATAATCTTTGCTCCAGTTTTTTTCTGAGAACAGCTGATATTATTTTTATTATTATGAGATCGCGACAATAATTCATTTTCGCTCTGCTGATTTTTGCGTTAATTTCGTTTATAATCCCTCCAGTGTTTACGAATTTTAGTCTTTTCTTTGCTACTTATATCAGAAACTGATTTCAAATGTCTTCACGATCCTTTTCTGATAAGTTTCACGCTCTTTCAACAGAAATTCATTATTACTGGTAGAATCGGCATAAATTTTTGCCCTGCGCTTTCTCTTTCTTTCCTATTATTTTTCTAATTTCTTCAATCGATTTTTTCAACCCATTCGATTTTTTGGACTCTTTTTTGTTTTTAGTCGATTCATTTGTAGTTTTTGATTTTCGCACATTCTAGGAAGTTTCTTGAATGTTTACAATTTTTACTTTTGCATGTTTATCTTTTCTACCGATAATCTCAATGTTTGCATTATTATGAGCATCAGATGAATTTATTACCTCATTTTCATTGGCAGAATTATTTTGCTGTATTAAGTTGTTGCGTGACTATCTCAAAATAGACGTCTCCCATTTAAATATGAATCTTTTCTCATCACCATTTTATAGACAGTTGCTTTACGAAATTATGCCATGCTCTCTTCTTGTTTACATTCAATAGATTGTCTCTATACAATCAGGTTGTATACATTTTCATGCGGATACTATCCTGTCGATAAAAGTAATCAATAAAACGCCGATTTCAGTGAGTAGAGCGTGACAATTTTAAAATATTCAATATACAAAGTAACGGACTTTCTGTGTTTGGAAGGCTAAATTCATGTAAATAGTAACTTGCGATAATTGATTTTATGGAATTTTGGGTCTTAAATAAAGTTGAGGAAACTTTTGTATCATTTTCAAACGGAAAAATGTATCCATTATTATACTCAACCACTTTTCGGCAGACGTGACAGTAAGGACATTTTGTCTATATTTTCTTATGCTCAAATTCTGCCAGGCATGAAAACTTTGTATGTTGGTACAGATCAAAAGATCGTCTGTCTATATACAATCAAGAAAGTTCCAAAAGTATACAAACTCGAAATTTGCGGACTCAAACTTCCTGTATTTTAAACCACCCGTATATGCAATGCGCATAGATTCTTTGCTAGTCTCGCAAATTAAGTATTCAATATACTAAATTTGTAACGGATCTGTCTTTCTGTATTAACCTTTGGCTAAATTTCTAATGTATTCTCTAACTTGATAATCATGATTTTATGGAATGTTTGCCATTAAATAAAGTTGAGGCCTCCTCCATTTGTATTAATGTCTTCGGCATTAATTTTAATTGATTTTTTGATGTTTAGTCCATTAAATTGTGATATTTGTAATTGTTTTTGTTTGGTTGACGCGTGATCAGTTTTAATCGAACATTCTAATTGTTACTATTACTAGATTGTGACCGGTTGCTAAATCTGCTCACAGGTTACCTTTGACTGATTTGATGGCATTGTGATATCTTGTTATGTTGGTCAGCACATACTCGATTTGGATGTTATCGCTATACTATTGGTCATATTAATCAAGTATAGTCTTCTTTCAAGATATAAAAATATTACAAATAATAATTTGTGTTGCGGACTTCAAAACTGACCTTTTTATTTTAAACCACCCGTATATGCTATTCTCGTAGTTCTTTCTTCTCCCTTAGTTTTAATATCTAATTTGTCATTCTAGTTTTTCTTATTATTAACCTTTGGCATTTCTAATGTTTCTCTAATTGAAATCATGTTTTTGAATGTTTGCCATTTATTAATTGGGCCTCCCTCCATTTTATTAATTCTTTATTAATTTTTAATTGATTTTTTTGATGTTTAGTTTTTAAATTGTGATATTTGTAATTGTTTTTTGTTTGGTTGAGGTATCGGTTTTTTTAATCGAACTTCTAATTTTACTATTACTAGATTGTGACCGGTTGCTAAATCTGCACACAGGTTACCTTTGACTGATTTGATGGCATTGTGATATCTTTTATTTATCAGCACATACTCGATTTGGATGTTATCGCTATCTATTGGTGATTTTCATGTATAGTCTTCTTTCAGGCAGTTGAAAGAATGTATTTCAGATTATTATATTCTGTTCTTAACAGAACTGTTCTAACTTTTCTCTTCTTTCGTTTCTTAATATTGCCCATTTTCAAATTGACGTCTGCCGTGATAATCTTGATATCTTTATTTTTTGTAATATTTAGAGTTCGTTGAACGTCTTTATAAGTATTCTTTTAGTTTTTTTTTTGCTGTAGCTGTATGTTTAATATTCTTTGATCTAATCAGGGAACTAGAAATTTTAGACTATTTTGTTCTGAATTCAGCCATGTTGATTACACTAGGGGTATCCATCAGGATCTTTAATATAGTGGTTTTCCTTCTGTATCTTCATGGTTCATCCGCCTTTAAGAACTTTTTTTCTTCTAAGAACAATAAGGCGCCCTAATTCTTACTAACTCTTCCACTTTTAGCTGTTAACTAGTAAGAGGGGAGTACTTATACTGGAAGCCACTTGATATGTGTAGAAGCCAGTAAATTCATCATTTAGAAGTTGCCTCTAGTTGGGCTTTTGGTCCATGCAGAGCGTTTTGCTTCCCTGATGTTATTGCGTGTTGGTAAGTTGTAATAGAATTTCTAGTACCATACATGGATGCCATGAATCATAAGATTACTTCATACATAAAATCCAATTTTTAACAAATACTTCATTCATTGCCATCATAAATTGGCATAGGACATAAAAGACTCTTGAAAGTAAAATATAATGGTGCAATACGCGTTTGATTAGAAACTCAAACTAAATTGTCTATCATCTAATAACCAATAATAATTTTATGTCTACTAATGAACAAAGTCATAATATTATTACTAAAAAGGCGTAGTTGGACTATGGTTTAGTTTAGTCATTCTATTATGACTACGTTGTAAGATTAGTTTTATTATTTTGATTAACTGTTACTAGTGTAGTAATTTTGTTATAATTTTTGTGTTGTGTTTGTTTTAAAGTTTACAAAACAATTAATTAAATTTGATAATATATAAAAGATATCTATTGCAACAGCGCAGTGTGTCAAACTAAACGAATTAAATTAAAAAAATATTTTGCAGGCCTGTTGTTGCAGCAAGCAACAAACAATGTTTGAAACAGTTGCTTGCTTTTTTCCTCTTTTGTCGAAAGATATTGACGTCTCTACCTCTTTTGTTTGATACTCGTCAAAGAGGGTAGATGCTTATTATTTTCCTAAGTATGTTTAACTATAATGTAGCATGTACAGCTCAGTTAGAAAATGTGATAATCTTAAAGGTCACAGCTTAATATATGACAATTTAAACTGTAACTACAAATTATGCAATTTTTTAAAGTTTGCAAACAGCGTTTATTCAAAATGACATACAGTTAAGTCCCACAAGAGTATCCAGTCAATATTTTAGACAAACGGGGTGTTGTACACATGTGTCATAAACATATAAAACGCACTCTGACACGCTTTGCAAGCCTGCAACTTCAACTGAAGAAAATGGTATTGTTTATGAGTGTTGCTTTTGTAAAGGTATTTGAGGCGATGTTCTAGTGTCACCATCCAAAAGACCCGCAAATGAGAATTGCAGCCGCAGCGCGTTTTGTGCGAAAGTGGATAAAATGATACCAGGAAACAAAAGCTGTGGACGAATCACCCAATCGAGGAAAAATATCAAAACTTAAAAGCTTGCCTAAACTTGCCAAATGAGGTGAAAAATTAGAGCTCATAACAATCAAACGACGTTCAGAGCACCTGGAAAATTTAGAAAGCACTGAAGAAATGCCACATTTACTGACGAAGTGTTATTTTGAGCTTGGTCTCCTTTGAAGAGCTCCTGGTTTGAACATAAGAAAAAACTGCAACGTGTTTGGGGTTGTTTTAATGAACCAGGATTTAGAATAGTACATCTCTGTAAAGAGATGAGAAGTGTTTGAAAATAATGAAGCTTAGGTGTTACAAGGAAATAACGACCCTCAAGAAGAAAATGGAATCAATAAATTGTATCTGACCTTAGAGTTTCCCAAGGCCAATTAAAAAGGACATCGAGCACAGACATATTTGGGAGACATTTTGCTTACTTTTCGCTTCTTACAATATAAAAGTTAGAGAAACTAGAAAGTAAAATGAATAAAAATTTCGGTTTCTTTTAAATATTTCCTGACCACATTAGGAACGTACAGCTTAGTATTGTCGTGGATGAGGATTATTTGAAATACTCCACGTATGGCTATCCATTGCAGGACCTGTTGCTCAATAAACTTCTAGAGACTTTGATAGTTATGATCTTTTTTCTCTGAAAAGTAATTTTTGGGGCTTTTTAATTTTTTGGTGTCACTTATTATAAGCTTTGATTAGCTGTAAGGACTATTCAACTTTTACTGATGTAGAGTGCTCTAGAACAAGTTTGTACGGCACTGATAGATACGGTGCACTCATTTTATCAGTTTTTACCATAGAAGATTTTTGGTTACAATTCAGAAAAAGCTGATCTTGGTAGTTTGGGTCAGATTGTAACTATGAATGTGCAGTTATTTGAATGGCAATTTTCGAATGAATTTTTTCCCCATATTTGCCTCTCTTCGACCAAAGTCTTGCC
Source organism: Sinelater perroti (assembly GCA_036346155.1). NCBI lineage: Eukaryota > Metazoa > Arthropoda > Insecta > Coleoptera > Elateridae > Sinelater > Sinelater perroti. The sequence continues at coordinate 3,284,223 of JARFIY010000344.1, forward strand.
ATTTTTGATATATATGAGTCATTGTTCTACAACGTTGTGGCAGTAGGTTTGTTTGGCTAACGCTTTGTTGAAGTCTTGGTAATATTGCCAGACAAGTGAGAAAGCAACAACATACTAAAATAGCGCTGATCAATTTTATAAACTTGTGGAACTGATGCAATTAAAATGAAATTCACTTTGTTTATAATTATTGTGTAGTACTACAAGTAAGCAAATGTGGACCAATTATCCAAATTTCAATGGCCGGATACTAGTTTCCCAAGCAAGTTTAATCAGAACTGTTTAATAAAACTATTCAATTAAATATTTTCATTCCATTTTCATTAATTTTACACAATTATTAACTACCGAAAGCGTGCTAACGTTTAAGATATAGTTAATGAGACTACAATCCCGTCTGTGTGTGTCTGTCATCACTATAACTTAAAAACTAAAGCTATGATTGACACCAAATTTAGTACACAAGTACTTCAGACCAAAGCACAGCAAGAGTTCGATTTTCAGCCAAATCAGGCATTTTTTCCATCGTGTTAGTTAAAGCTTTCTGTAGTTGCAAATTTGGATTTACACCCTTCTCGTTTTTATGTACATTTGAAATCCTTTAGGTTTAAATAAAGACTGTTAAGTTATTTGTTCAGAAAAATGTACTGCATAACGGTTAATAGACAAAATAACAAAAGGGAAAGAAGTCGTTGGTAAGTTGACTGTTGTAAACAATTTCCATATACAAAATAACTGTGATTAAAGTGTCTCATTATTAACTCAAACGAAACCTATATTATTATAATTATAGCAAAGTAATGTTTTTCCTAGCGACAAAATTGTCCTGAACAATCTGATGATCACCTGCAGAGGCTTGGATATCTTGACCGAACTGCTGGTGCAAAACGGTCCGACATGCAGAGGAACTGCATTACGGGAATATGCATGCTGGCACTTAAGATAGGGGTGGAATACCCCATTTATAACTTGAAAACCATGTCGAATGAATACTGCGACACGGTCTTTGACACCCAGCGCTATGCGGTGGAAAAACACTGCGCGACAATCGTCCGCTTCAAGTTGGACGATGGCAGCTGCGTGGAAGCCAATAGAGAGTTTCTCAGCCAGCGGTCCAGCTACTTTGATCGACTGCTGTGCGGCGAGTTCAAGGAGTCCTGGGAGGAGGAGGTACGCCTAAGCAACGTTCCCAATAAAGCGTTGAAACTGCTGCTCATGCTGCTGCAAAAGAACGTCACATCGAAAATTCTGCACAAAATCCACGCAGATCTGGACATTCTGCTGGACCTGATCATACTCACGGACCGCTATTTAATGGAGGATTTGCGGCGCTGCGTCGCCATGTCTGTCAGGCACTTTAAGCTACACCCTACAACTATTCCGACCATTTACCGGTGGTCGTTAGAGTCGCAAACAGATATTTTAAGGATGGACAGCGTGGCGTACGCATTAGTAGGAGTTATGGATGGCGCTGACCGACAAGATATGTTCCAGAAGCTTCTACAGCTGGGCTATAATGAATACTTAGTTGAGGATGTTCAAGAAATTCTTATTAAATATTTGTGTGTAAACGAGAAAAATTAATGGCAATGTAAGTTTTAGTCACACTTTTTGTATATATTTGTGCAGTATTGATTTGTATACAGTAGTAAACACATTAGTGTATTATAATTTATTTCCCAATTTTTAAATGTGTCGTAATTTCTTCCAAACAAAATAGAAAAAAATAATTGTTATACTTTAGTTGGTAAGTAATTGTCATGGTGTTTGTGTAAGTATAAGACAATTTACACAAAATATTTGGAAATATAGTTATTAGATCTATATAGTGTTTAAACACATTACTAGCCCTTAAACTACAAAATAGTTTTTCGTGCAAGAACATTGCGGTGTACCACTGCGTGAACTTCTTTTTTTGCAGGAACTCCGTTTGAATTTTTTGTGATGTCCACAGCCGCTTGGAATGGAACTCTTTAATGGTTTAGTCTGTTGTACCTGGTTTTTTCAATATTTCCTTAATGATGGACCAATATTGCTCAATGAGCCTAAGTTCTGGACTGATTGGTAGATTCATTTGTTTTGGTACATCCATTAGCAGGGTACCACTTTTTCATTGTCTTAGAGTAGTGGCACGTCACAAGATCTGGCCAAAAAAGCGGTTTAACATTAACGTTTTTTGCAAACACTTTTTTCGATAGTTGCCCGAGTTGATAGAGCCAGTGGTAATGAAAGCTCTGCTCTTCAAACTGTAAGACAGTCCTTTGGAACAACTTTCTGGCTCCAAGCAGTGCCCAGCAATATAATTGAAGTTTGAGAAGCAATATATCTTATCATCCGTCACCATACACTGATATTGTGTCAATAGATTTACAACTTACGTAAACGGGACTATGCTGTTTGATTCTGTTTTGCATCCCGATCAGGGGTCTAAAATTTTTTAGATCGGCCCTAGATTTCACTTTTTGCAAAAAACTGCGACATTTTGACTTCCTTGGCCACCTCTCGGAAAGAAATCTTGGCAATGTCTTAAAAAAACCAACACTCTTCTTCTGATTTATCATTCCATGTTCACCTCCACTTCCTGGTTTTCTTTCCACCGTAAGTCGTTCCCTAAACTTTTTGGCACATTAGCGACAGTAGAATTAGGAAAATTTGCTTTTCGAGCAGGCTGACGAGTTCTCAGGTTGAGATTGTGGACGTGTTTGTTCAAAATTAATTTGCAGCGTTCCACTTTATTCAACGACATTGTGCCAACTGATTCGTCTAGACAAGTTTGCTCATATTAAGTGATATTCTTGCGCTGACTGGACAGTCTGTTTAGATAGGCAGTTTATAAATTGCTGTAGTCACAATGTTATATTTAATTTTCGGTGTTCCGATTTTGCCGCGTTCGTCCTTTATCTAAAAAACATTTGACTCACCTATGTCTTTAATACTGTTACCTACCGTGGAATCCAGTCACCATTATCATATACAGTTTGACATTGTCAAAGCATGTTCTATTATAAAGTGTAGGTATTTTCGTGCTTCTAATTTGACACCCATTTCTCGTGAAGTTTGTTCTTTATAGGAACCGGACCACACATTGTTGATAAGGTAGGGGTCTTGAGATTGTGACGGTTAATTCATGTACTTTGGTATTTCGGATTATTATCCTTTTCCAAGACTAATCGTTATTATTTTTCAACAGATGATAGGAGATTGTTAGCATAGTTGCAATAACCAAATTTACGTGAATTCAAACGCTCCGGATGTGGACTTTAATGGGGTATTTCATCGACTTCTGCCATGAAGACTGCTCCTGCACTGTCCAGGTTTCTTTCCTTGGGACCCTTGCTTTGTTGGAGGATTCATCACTGAACATTAATATCTTGATTACAGTCCATACTTTTTGAGAAAATAGGTTTTATCATGGTGCTGTTGAGTTTTTCCTTTAACTGTCATGAGAGATATATAATTATTTTTTCTGACAAGTTCTTGTCCAGCACCAACGTTAGAATTAGATTATTAATGAATAATTTTATTATATGGGACACTTCTGTAGAGTTTTATTTTGGCTATCCTTCCACATCTTTGTACCACTGATATCTACTCACACATTTGTTCACAAAGCTTTTTGAACAGAGCGTACATTTTCGATTCTTTTGGATATGAGCATCAAATCTGGGTGCGTATTTCGTACTCTCTTTATACAATTTGATGTATAGCATCAGCCAAAGGACGAGGCATATATAGAAAGTTGAGACCGTCGAATACTTGCCTCATTTTGCAGGTAAGAAAATATAACATGTTTTAATGTCACAGACTGCGCATTAACACGCCAACAAGCACTCCTCGTTTGTATGATACGCCATTTGAAACGACTGATTTTTAAATTGATATAAAATATGCTTCCAGACTTTGCAGAAATATTTGAACTACAACATACTAAGTCAGAAAAATCTAATGCAGAGAACAAGGGATATTAGAAAAATCTTCATTCATGTAAAAGAAAATTTGGTGATGCACTGAAGAGACGTTTTTGGTGGATTGCAAGACAATGGGGTTTTAACATCCTACTAGTACCTGGCATCGTTTTAAATTTAAAATTTAAATTCCTTATCCTAAAGGAACATCCTAGAATTGTTTTGAGAGGTGAAAAATGTTGGAAGTGGAATGTATAGAATGGAACAAGTTTTTTAAAGATATTCTAAGGTAAGTAGAAACATTTTAAAGTTTAAATTTAATCTTATAAATTTAGAATAAAAATTGCTGTGTGTAGTTTGAATTGATTAAGCACCATCTTATTCTTTTGTTTTTTCTCACATAAATTATATGAGTCATATTTAACATAATATTAGATTGTGCCCAGATTAATTTTGTAAGCAAATCTTTATTAAAAGCAACTTGCTTTAAGTCCACAGGACCTATGCCCTTACTTCACATGGAGCGTTGCAAGATCAAGAAAAAGAGGATATCAAAGTGATATTTTAATTGTATTATTTTTTAATAAACATTTTATAGATCATTAGTATGGTCACGCTACAACTAGACTTAATGCACCCAAAATTAATCCAGATTATTTTCATTCTAGAGATGAGAGATGTATCTGTTATTATATATCTGCTCCTAAGCAAAAGCCTCTTAAAAGGTATTATCACTCATATTCTCTGAGAATATTAGAAACTCATGTGGTCTGCGATCATGTTGGTAATAGTTCTTTGAGACTAGAGAAGCGTTCTGAGATACGGACAAGTATTGTTAAATTTTAAAAAACTACCGAAAATTTGCTCAAAATACTTCAGTTCTTAACCATCTTTCACACGTGCAGATTTGATATGAAGGAACTTTTCTGTTAAGGCAATTTTTATTTTCAGGAGGAACCAAAATTCATTAGAAACTAAGGTAAGTGAATTGAGTGCACAACCTAAGAGTTTGTATTTAAATGTTTGATTCTTATGTTGCTGTTGTGCAGCTGACGCTTTCAGTTGGTTTAATATTTTATAAGTGGTGCAGTTTCTGTCTATTGTAGGTAGAATGTCTAAAAGAGGTCCTTCCTGTAAGGTACCGCCTCTTTTTTTCCGTTGAGGCGCTGCCACTGCAGCCTCAAGGGCTTATTGTGTATTCTAACATGCAACTTGCACACTAGAAAGTCGCATACATCCATGATTTTCCAGTAAAACTTGAACTCGCCCTTGCGATGAGTTCCTAGACACCGTGGCACTTGTTCTTGACCAGTTGACTACAGCTGCGACACTACCACTTCTTTAGTTAGTTAATATTATGATGCTGCACAACGGATTATTATAAAAGTTTCTCACAATGGAGAGTGTAAAATGTCTAAAATGTAAGACGACTTAAGCACAGTTTTGGACAACACCATTAAGAAGAATCAAGGGTGTGGCACATAAAATGAAGGTCACCGACGTCACTCGAAAACCAGCGTGACTAAAGAGGACATTTGTTTGTGTTCCACCTTCTTGAGGATAACCACTTATTAACGGTTACTGAAATAGCTGTTGAGGTGAGAATTATTATTGATAATCTTGAATTTTGAAATCCCAGCCCAAATTTGTCAACAAATTGAGGATTTAATATGAATTACATTAAAACACTACTAAAACGCACTACATCCATCGGGCAAGTATTGACTACAGCCGTCAAATGAGGTACATTGATGCTCAGCCAAGTTTGAGTTAATCCTGCTTTGTGGGCAGGTGCGGAATCTTACTGAAAGATCCCAAGGCTCACCTGCAAAAAACGTGTAATTCAGAGGTTTCACTACACCTTCCAAAACGTTCTGTTGATACAGAGCGGCCGAAGTTTGACCCTTTTTCACAAAAATGAATGTCAGTTGCTCCATTATAACTTACTCTCCACTAAACGATTACAGCTGCTCGATGATGGCCTCTCAGAACTTTTGGGACTAGCTGAGATGCTTCTTTGGACGACGTAGCGTATACCCTGTCTGTCATATTGTTTTTTTGAAAGATTTCTTAACTAAAATATTTTTCATCCGTAAACGGAACTATTCTGGGGCCATCATGCGCGTATTCAGTCAACAACCTCATTGGTTTTTTTTCCTAACTTTCTTTAAAGCTTGTCTTTTGTAAGCAGCTGGTCCTAGGTCTTACTTAATAATAATATAAGACATGGAAGTTATAGAAATTGCATCTCCCAAAACATAATCTACTTACGAACAGGCATTTGCGGTTTTGACTTCCTAAACAGTACAAACTGAACATAGTCTTTCAAATCTTGGAGGTTCCTCGATACCTCCATTCTCATTAAACAATTTTATAGCCCGATACACAAACATATGGCTAATGCTAAGAGAACGCAGGGTCTTAAAGATTACACTTTTTTCAGTTCCACACTCATTTACTGCTATTACAGCATGTGAATGTCCTAATCTTAATGCTGTGTAAAGCAAGGATAGATTGGTTTGATTTTGTAACATTATTTATGGGTATACTTATATTTGATTTGGTGGGAAATATAAAAATAATAAAATTAAGAAGATATGACGGGAGAAAATAAGAATAATGACAAAGGAAGATGAAGAGCTTAACTTTTTCTTTGTTTTGCATCGGTTAATTTGAACTAGTAATATGGGAAAACGAAAGGACGTTGGATACATTTGAACGTATTTGTGGCCAATATGATGCAAATTGAATTTTCAAAAATCAAAAGCTTCCATGGCGATTATTTTCAAGGATTTAATACTGTAAAAAAAAGCGAAAAAATAATTATTTAAAAATTGTTGAGCGTTCTTAATGTTGAGAATTATGGTTGCATCACCCACACTATTATGGCTTTTATTTACTTTCAATATTCAGTTTCTTGCAGTTTTTGTGTAAGATAAATGTTTTCAGAACAACAGGGTCATTGAGGTAAATTCGGAAAAGGTATAAATAAGGAAAATAACATTTTTGCAGGGTGGTACGGGACGGGTGGTGTACAATAAGTTTCTTAGGCTAAGGATAAAACAATGTAACTTGTACGCACGTTTGTGAGTCTTTTATTAATAATGAGGTTTGAAAGCGTCATTTATATTTTCCTCTTGGTACGTTAAGACGACCGGCGGTGCAAATACAATATCAACAGTACTGTACACGCCCTAGTAAGATCAGCACGCAAGGGCAGCTCCTAATGTGCTGGTCTGTATCTCTGAAGGAAAACTGCTGACCGGCCCCAATTGAGTAATTGCGGGACATAAAAGTACTTAAAGGTAGGACCAAAAATTACGGATACAATTTCCGCGCAAGGAAAGCTGCTGTCAGGCTTGAGACAAGCACCGTCCAGTACTTCTCGGACTGGTACCTCTATCTCTGTATAGATAAGGATTACCACGCAAGGGCGGTTCCAACTATAAATTGGGATTAGGCTGTTTTAACCGTGTTTTTATAAAGGAAAGCTGCCAGCTAAGCCAAATTTGAGTACCGTTCAGTACTGGCGTTTCTGACGTTGACGTTTGTCAAATAACCAAAGTGTTCAGTGTTTGCCGGACGTGCTAAGGATGACATTGACATCGTCTTTGCAGGATATCAACCTTGCAATAACTTCGACGAAGTAGGTGGCATCTTGGGTTGCCGCCGCTACGTTGTCAACTGCTTCCAGGAGCATGGTGGGGTTGTTGACTTCACTAACGAGACTTGGGGTTCTTGAGTTCAGCTTCTAACCCATGTCCTCTCGATAATTTGGCATGGGATATGGATGGTCATATAGGCTGTCTTCATGCTGCCTCACGAAGGGATCAAGATCTTCGAACGCTTATGATGGGCGCCTCTGCGGACCTCGTAATTGTAAAGGTCACGGACGGTGGAATAGCCGTGACCTTGTACTGAGCCATAGAGTTGTTGAGCGCTCTGGAAGATAAACTCCTGGATGGTGAGTAATTCGGTATCTCTGTGGAGGTCATGGTTTTCGCACAAACCATGGGGCGTTAAAGATAGTTCGTAAAGCCTGATTCTGAACGACCTGGAGTTTGTTGATGTGAGTTTTTGCAGCCCAGTTCCAAAATGGAGCCGCGTACATCATGATATGCCGGATGGTCGTCTTGTAGACGGTTAGTTTGCTCCGATTATGGATGACTGTGCCTTGTTGTTCAGAATCACCCCAAGAAGTTGGCCTCTTCCTTCTGGGATATCTCCCTTCCGAGTATTTTGAGGTCTGTTAGGTTGCCTTGCCAGTGAAGCGGCTTCTTGGTGGAGAACAGGACCTCCAAGCTCTTTTCTGACGTTTCTGGACAAGGGTGCTGTCCGGTAATATGTGGCATCTTCCGAGAGGATACTAGCGGAACGCCATGGAACTACCAATATGGCCACGCGTTCGCGTTATACATTAAAATACAAAAAAAATGGAATTCATTTAATTTAAACTTAACGCAATTACAAAACGTACTATTGGAAATCATATTATTTAATGTAGCCCTCATCAGCGGCCATGACTTTTTCAAAATGGGACCTAAACTTGTTGCAGGCCAACACAACTTCTTTGTCCATAGTGTCATTATATTCATTGTGAAGGCTCTTAAGCTGTTCTTGGTGTTATAATGCCTTTCAGTGATCTTCACCTCGACCAAGCTTCACACATGGTAGTCACGAGGATTGCAGTCGAGGTTAGAGTGTAGCCACAGGATAGAGGACTACATCGTGAACTTGTTTTTTTTTTTAGTAACCAAACTATGCAATAATTTTTGTTAGCATTTTTCCGACGTGAAAAGATTCACTTATAGCATCTCTGTGGTCTTATTCTCGGCTCATTTTGTCGCCAATCATAGGTTGTGGATTATGTAAAGCTAATTTGTTGTGTTATCTAATAGGAGACTGCGCATAAGAGGATTTTTGGCTTTCTACAATGAAATCTAAAAAATTCTATATTTAAGCTGAATGGATCCTTCAGAGTGTGCAGTTTAGCAACGTTGCTGCGGAAATAAAGTTGTAAAACGAAAGAAATAGCAAGTCGAGCGTGACATTTGAATCTCCTGATGATGGAAAAAGTTGATCGATGAATCACACCCAAAAATATGAGACCCGTTAGATGTACCATAGATAGATAGTCTAGGTGTGCAAATTCAGGATGCCCTGTAACTACCAGCGTAAGACAAATAAGGCCCAATGGACCCGGGAAAATCTTCAGGAAGCTATCGACGCTGTAGAAGCCGGAACAAAAATTCGTGTTGTTGCTACATAGTATGGCATTCCTTTGCAAACTAGATTGCCACAAATGGAAGATATACCTCCACTTCCCAAAATGGGACATAAACCAATATTTACTTCCGAACAGAAGGAAACGATGGCTGAACATTTGAAGACGTTGGCGAAGATGTTTTGTAGTCTAACACCTCGGGAACTGCGTCAAGCAATGTTTAAGTATGCTGAAGCCAACAATTTTAACAGCACTGCTAAGATGGCGAGTAAAGATTGGTACTATCATTTTATATCTCGAAATTCTACTATTGCCCAACGTAAACCTGAAGGTTGGACTGTTTTTTGAGCAACTTGAAAGCCGAATGGAAAAACATAAGTTCGCACCTGGAAATGTCCAACAGCCCGGAAATATTTTGAAAAGGGACAGAAAAGAGTTGGCGCTGTTACCAGTGACGAAAGGGGAAACACAGTCAGAGGTATTTGTTGTATGGGAGCCTCAGGCACATACATACCTCCCAGGTTTATTTTTCATCGACAAAGAATGTCTCACTTTTAGAAAAGGTTGGAGTAGCGGATGCCATCTATAATGTCTCAAAAAATGGATGGAGTAACGAATCGTTATTTTTTATTTGGCTTAAACATTTTTGCAACCAAATAAAATCATCGTCCACAGAACCAGTTTTGCTAATTTCTGATAACCATTGCAGCCATATTTCAATTTAGATATATGACTATTGCAGAAGCAAAGGGATCATAATGTTATCGATACCCCCGCATACATCTTACATAATGCAACCATTGGATGTCACATTTTTCAGACCTCTACAAAAAGCCTTTAAGGAGGAATCCGATTTATTTATAAAAACTAACAAGTTTAATAAAATTACACATTATGACCTGTTCTTTAATAAAGCTTACTGCAGTGTGGCAACAATTGAAAAATGTTTTCGGCTTTAGAGCAACAGACATTTATCCTGTACAGTCTGGTGTGTTTGGTGAAGAATTTTCTTCCTGCTCACGGTCTGTTGGAACAGCAAGAAGGAGCTAATCTTGAAAACAAAAAATCGACTGCTCCATCGCAAGAGCCTTCAACATCAGATGATATGAATAAAAACAGATCTTCTACATCAGGAATCAACATGTTCTCTATGTCTACCATAAACACACCGTCAATATTAACAGGAAGACATAATAGTGAGGTCCTTAAGAACAAAATCGCACCAAAAAGTCAAAGTAAAACTTTTAAAGAAATTAAGTCATTATTCTCATGTCTTATATTGCTTCCCCCCTCTTAGTCCTAGCTCCTTTACTCTTTCCATTCATGTCTTCCTCGGTCTTTCTCTTTTTCTCTTTCTTTTCACTCCTAATTATTCTTTTGACCAACTTATTTTGTTCCATCCTTACTAGGCGTCCAAACCAGTTTAACTGCTTGCTGTTTTAAACGCAGCTTGTTCGTCTTCTAAGCCTCCTTCAATTTCAGTCCTAATACAAATAAAAACATTTCCGAAAGACATAAACATCATTCAAGCATGTGCACCACAGCGGACAAACCCGATCAACAAATAAAACAAGAATGAAATGAATATAATCATGAGTGGCTTCAACGCAAAAATAGGCAAGGGAAGATTTGAAAATATTGTTGGAGAACGAAACGATTGGGGTGATGTACCGGTACAGTTCTGTAATGATGAAAACTTAATGGTAGCAAACACCTGGTTCCAACTCCCGAAAAGGCGTTTACACTTGGAAAGGACCAGGAGACGTCAAAGAATATATCATAAGGAATCAAATAGATTACATATTGATAGATAAACGATGTAGAAACGGAATTAAAGGTGTACGAACTTATCCTGGATCTAATCATAACTCCGTAGTTGGAAAACTTGAGATTAGACTGAAGAAAATTCGGAGAAGAAAAAAGACAAGATATAACTTTGAAAAACTGGGACAACTAGAAGCAAAAGAGGAAATATGAGTTTTGAATAGTAAGTTTAGAAAACTACAATTAGAATCAACAGAAAGAATAGAAAACTCTTGGCCATTTATTACAAACGTAATACATGAGGTGGAAGAAAATGAGCTGGGAATTCAATAGCAGATAGCAAAACAGAAATTGATGATTGAAGAAATTTTATTATATGGACAAAAGAAGAAAATACAAATGTAAGGACAATAATAAATGCAAGGAAATCCACAGAAAAATTACAAGCCCCATAAGGAGGGGAAAGGAGATCTGGATGGAGCAATTCTGTCAATAACTCGAAGAGCTGTAAAGAAAACACGATATTTTTTAATATTCATAAAAAAATAAAAGAAATAACTGGAAATAAAAATAAAACTCATCAACAAGGTATTTTAGTTACAGATAATATCGAGAAGGGTGTACATCCAAATTTGCAACTACCGAAATAACGTAAAAAAAAATTTAGGCTGAAAATGGAACTCATGTTTTGTTTCAGTCTGAAGTACTTGTGTACCAAATTTGGTGCCAATCAGAGCTTTAGTTTTTGAGTTATCGTGATGACAGACACACACAGACAGACGGGAGTGTAATCTCATTAACTACCTCTTAAGCGTTAGCACGCTTTCGGTAGTTAACAAACAAATAGACCCAAAAGAAAAAACTTTTTGATGATGTCAGAATGGAGCTAGAAGCAAGACAAATAGATCAAGAAGACCAACCAGTTATAATTCTTATAAGAGAGGTGAAACACGCACTATCAAAGACACGTAGAGGTTCGGGTGAAGATAATATCTATACTGAGATGCTCAAACTATTAAAGGATGAAATCCTCAACCTCTTAACAACTTTCTTAAATAAAATATATTCTACAGGAATCATATCACACGACTGAACCTAATCTACATTTATTTCGATACCTAAAAAGAGCGGAGCAAAAAACTGCTCACAATATCGACTGATTAGCCTGATGAGCTATGTAGCGAAGGTAGCGCTAAGAATCATACATCAGCGAATACATCCAAACTGCGAACAATATTTAGAAGAACAATTTGGTTTCCGTTTAGGTTTTGGAACTAGAGAAGTACTGTTTGGACTTAATGTACTACTTCAAAAATGTTTCATAGGCTACAAGTCTACAAGATCGAGTTAGACACACAGAGCTGATCGATATACTCTATGAACAAGGAATAGACCAGAAAGACATCAACCTAATCTAGAATATATATGCTATATATAACATCTATAAGAATAGAAGCTAAATTGACCACCAGCATCTCCATCAGAAGAGGTGTAAGACAGGGCTGTATATTCTCTCCAGTCCTGTTCAACATGTACTCAGAAAAAGTGTTTCAGATAGCAATAGAAAACATCGAAGAGAGTGTAAAAGTAAACGAAAGACTAGTGAATAATATATGCTAACCAGACAACACCGTTATATTAGCTATCAGCTAAGAAGAACTTCAAAAATTTATTGATGTAATAACAAGGGAGGAAGATAGATCTGGTCTTAAGATAAACACAGAAAAAACAAAGACAATGTTCATCTCCAAAAACAAAAATACAAATGCAAACACCAACTGGTGTGGCGGCCTTTTCGCCCTTGAACCGCTTTATATCGCGGCGGCATGCGGGCCTTTGATATCTGCTACGTTTTGCCATCGCACACAGAACGGCATGGGCTTTTGCTCAGCCGACATACACACGCTCCGCAGCTCGGCCAATTCGGTCGTGTCTTAACACCCCGCAAATATTCACGCACCGCAGCTCGGCCAATTCGGTCGTGTCTTAATACCCCGCATATACATGCTCCGCAGCGCGGCCAATTTGGTCGTGCTTAACAACCCGCAAGAAGCAGTCCGCAGCGCGGCAAGGTGGCCACCGTGGAACCATCGCCTACGAAGCAGAAGCCGATTCAGGTGAGCGATTTGGCATTACTCGTTGGTTGATATCGGTAGCCGCCCCCATCCGCTTACGCGACGGCCGTTTAAGGGACGATTTTGGCCTTATCGGCTGACGTTCCAATACGGGCCGTACTACGTTTCCACACCGCACCACGAGAGCGGCTATTTACACGCCTGCCTCTCCACCAACATAATTATATGTAGCAAACGAATAGAACAGGTGGACCAATTCAAATACTTAAGATGCTGGATAACGAGGGATTTGAACCCAGAAGTAGAAATACGCTGCCGCATAGAAAACGCAAGAAGCGCATACCTTAGAATGAAAAGCTTATTAACAAACTTCATACTATCACTAAATATCAGATACAGATTTGCGAAAACTTACATATACTCGATTCTGTTATATGGAATTGAATTTTGGACGCTGAAAGCCTGTTTTATGCAACAATTAGAGGCCTTTGAGATGTGGGTAATGTATAGATTGCTTAAAATATCATGGACGGAACACACTGCTAATGAAAAGGTCCTAAGAAGAATGAACGTGCCAAAAGACGAAAGAAAAGTTACTTAGGACATATATACAGAGGCAAAAGACTGATGATGGAAGGCAAGATTGAAGGTAGAAGAGGACCGGCCTGGAGACGATGCTCATGGTTAAGAAATGTGAGAGACTGGACTGATCTAAATTCATAGTTGCTATTAAGAATAGCACAAGATATAGAACGATTTGCCGAAGTTGTTGCGAACATTCTATAAGAAGACAGCACTTTAAGAAGAAGAAGAAGAACTAGCCATAGCTACACAGTGCAACCAGCAATTTTAGCTGAAGGTAAATTACTCTCTTCTTTATTTTAAGTTTTGAAGAAACCAAGCGAAGAATTTCGACCAGTGATTTTACAAACTGTAATCAGACCTACAAACATGTATATTTCAGTTTTAAAATCTAGAAAACACTTGAGGTAAAATCATGTTTTGTTCGCTCTTGAAAAAACTTTGTTAATAAAAATTTATAAATCACTTTAAAATATGGTTAAAACAAATTTATTTTTCAATTTTTGGGTCTACGAGTATGTTGTTGGTTGATTAGTCGAGTGGTCACTGTCCCACAATTGTTTAAAATACAGCACCTAATAATACAGTACATATAAAAATAAAACCTATAGGAACGAATGAAAATATCCAACCATTAGATGTTTATGGTTTTCGTATGTGGAAAAACTTTGTTAAACATTTTCGGACAATGCGATGCTCATGAGAAATAATATAATTAAATTACAGTCACTATTTCATAACCAATTCTCATCTTTTTTTTTTCTTCAGCCTTGTAGCGCTCAGTATTGAGCATAGGCCTCCCTTTTTGGGGGGGATTTGGCAATTAAACGCCACGCTTGCCGGGCGGGTTGGCGAGTGGATAGTGAATGTACTTTTTACGACCGCCAAAGGTGTTTGTATGACGGCTGGAGAGCATTAAATGTTTTTGTCATTGCCGGGGTTCGAACCCGGAGCCGCCGTGCGCCAGTTTGGCAGGTTGAGGCCTTTACCTCGCGGCTGTCGTGCTCTCAATTCTCATCTAAGTTATCAAAATCAAATATTCATGGTACAAAAATGGCTATCTTGTCGACAGAGCGGGAGATTTTGAAAACCCTGTATTTTTTTATTTCATTCATGTGCAACACATTGTAACCCCGCATCAAAGATGGTGCGCGACGACCGGGTAGAGAAGGCGAACATATGAGAGCTTTAACTTCTTAGTTCGTAGGCCGTGCTCCCACACGGGGAGTTTTTTTCCGCTTAGGGTATGTCTTCCTTGATGGATCCATGTTCACTGCAGCCTATGGTTTATTGTGATTACTCTAATAAAGTAAATTCACGACTAATCTGTAATTGATATCCCCTGAATCAACAGATACAGGTCCTTTACAGGGTGTGTCTGGAAATTTTCCGGTTCCAGGATTGGTTTCCCGAATGTATGTTGCATTTTCCTGTATAGCGCATCGCACTTGGATAGGATATGTAAGGCAAGGTCACCATTGAATTTACTAAGTTTCCAGAGATGTTTTTTTACGGTCGCATGTCTTGTGAGAAACCCTATGGTTATCTTTAGCTGTGGCCTACTTAGATTAAGGAGTTCTGCAGTTCTCTTTTGGCAAGGTCTCTTATTGTAGGTTTTGCACGGGGAGTTAGACCCGTGAAAAAAAACAATAAGCAATTTGGCAATTTTTAGAATAAAAATACAGAAAAGAAGTAGTTTGTTCTTAGAAAAATAAAAAACAAACCTTTCAATGGTAAAACAATTTGTGCATGTGCATGTAGAAAAAAATTATTTATTTTATCATTACTGGATTATAAATTCTCAAATAACTAATAAAAAGTTGTATAGTAGATGTAAAGTTATATGATAGTTATGGGTACAACCATTAAACACCAACTAATTCAACCACTAAAATGGGTTATATATATGCTTACAAAATTACAATTGTTTAATGTATAATTTTTTCCATTAAAAGTCGGCACTAGTAAACGGTGATTTAATCCCCACGATTATCTGTTAATTTTTTTTACTATACTCTTTATAAAAAATGGTTTTAAAGGATTCTAACCGATTTTGTAATTTTTAGAATAAAAGTTTATAAAAAAATAAAAGTATAAAAAATGGGGGATGGATCATTCCGGGGTGAAACTGCTGCGGTCCTATTTCTTTTTCAATGACAATCGATTCCCATTTTGCTTTGTGAAGATATCTCAATAAAATTTGAGATATTCTTAAAAACTGTTTTTAGGGGGACCTTTAGCGGTGGTTTTTACTCCTTTAAAGTGCTTATGGACACAAAAAATACGTGTCCCGTATTGTTTTGTCTTCTATAACATATCTAAATTTTGTAAGTAAGAGAGCGAGAAAGAATGCACTACTATTTGTTGAAACCCTCGGGGGAGCCTGAAACCCCTAGAGGGCGCGTCCCCAGGTGGCGGATAGGGGAAAGCTCGGTAAATATGCCGGGTAGGAGGGAAATAAAATACCTCCCGCGGACCAACAGGCAAACAACTGGAGCGTCGGTTCCCATATTGGGGGGCTACAACCAGCATCTGTACCCAGAATTGGCTGTTAAAAATCAAGGAAAACAACGGGAAACCACCTTGAAATCATTCCCATGAAAACACAATGACTACTCTCAAAGCTAAATTATACGGAGGTAAAAAGAGTCCCCCAATCGGATCTTCGGGGGGGGGTACGCATTGAGCACAATCAAAAATATTATATAAGAAGGTATGCTTTACAGGACTAAAATAAGAAAAAATAAACTTTATTAAGAATTCAGATGCTAAGCCACTGTCCAGGTTAAAAGAGTCTAATACAATCAAATATTTGGAAGATCTATGGTCAGATGGTTGAAAGAATACAACTATGATAGCCAACAAAATTTTAGTCGATACTACAATAAAATGGAAAGTAGTTAAAAAGAAAAGCGTGTAGTAAAAGCAATTAGAAGAAGAAAAATCCAGTCTAAGCTAGAAACATATTTACCACCATCAAAAAGGTATAATGAAATTTGTTTTCTTAAAAAGATAAATAAAATAAAAGAATTGCGGCAACGACTAGTGATACTTCAGTTCAAAGTGAACGTAAGTTGTGACAAAATTGCGGAGTAAAATGTGGGTACTACGGTGATGCGAAGACATGGGAAATTGACTTATCAATTAAACTATTAATAAGACAAAGACTGACCTAGAAATGAAAAATTCTTTTCACACACTATAGATTTTTCTAACCAAGAATTATTAGCCGTTATGGCGACAAAAACGAAATTGTGAATTGAATGTCTACAAGAGAGCGTATAGATGACGAGAATAATAATAATAAGCACTTTTAGGCTACGTTTTAAATCTAAAAATGTCTTTCATGAGAACGAAACCAATTAGGAAAGGAATATATTTATATATAATAACATCTGCTAAGTGTTCAAAAGAAGCTATAGTTTGCAAATCATCTTTAAATCATTGAACAACGCAAGTAGAAAAAAAGCGGAGGCAGTGCTCAGCATGAAGTCATTTTTGACCAAGTTTTTTGTTTTGACCACTTGAACCAAATAAGCCTACAATTTATTACAGATAAAGGGGATAAAGTTGGTAAGATATGGTCTCGGAAGTGAAGTAGTTGCCAATATGCTTCATTTAGAAAAACTGAAAAACGCCACCGCTATTATGTCACCATATAGCAATACCAACAAGTCCTACTCAAATGTCCACGCCGTACCCCCTGGTTAACATTAACGAGAGAGGGCAAAAGCGAGTTTCTGGCGCCTTAAAACTGGTACTTTTGGCTAAGAGAAGACACACTCCTACAGAAATTTCGGGCAAGTTAGAAAGCCTAAAGGTGGCAACCTCTCCATCTAGCTTACCTATAGCTATGGACTGATACTCCACACTATAGGAAAACACTCGGACCGGACAGAAACTTAGTTGAAGGACTGCAAGAAAAAGGAGAAACGAAAATGGATAAACAACATACTAAATATTGCCACATGGAAAACGCGAAGCATGGCTACAAAGCAACTATAAATCTGTAATATAATGAAAGAAAAACTAAAAAGCACAGCTGACATATAGGAAAATCTTATCATATGGAATGAAATCGTACAAAAACAGAGAGCAAGTGCAGGTGTAGCACTTACAATAGACAAAGAACGGAAAGATTCTGTACAAAACTATGAATGCTCAAACGAAAGAATATTAAAAGTAGATTTAAAAACAAAAGAGGGCCATTCACTGTTGTAAGAAGGAAAACACTCCGAAATCCAAACATTCTACAAAACCCTATAAAAAACCATCAATAAAGTACAACCAAATAACTACATAACACTAGCAGGAGATTTAAATGCTAGGGTGGTGGGGAATACACCAATCCAAAGCATAGTCGGCCTATACGGGGAACAAACAATAAACAATAACGGAATTGAATTACGACAGTTTGCTACATATAATAATCTAAAAATCACAAACGCGTTTTTCCGTAAAAAAAGGCATTAACAAATACACATGGTCAGGAAGAGGTTTCAGAAACCTAATTGACTACATCATAGTAAATAACAAGCTAAAAAACACATGTATACAGAGCCAGCGACGTAGGCTCTGACCATTACTTAGTAATAACCATCCCAAAACCATGGGTAAAATCCAATACAAAACATAAAAAGGGAACTACAGAAGAAACATGTACAACATACCTACTACAAAATGATAGCATCAAACACCTACACCAAACACGTTTAACAAACTACCTGTCCCAAGAAGAAACAAAAGAAAATATAGATGAAGAATGGAAAGTCATAAAAACAATTATACATAAAGCAGCAGCATAAGCTCTAGAGACAAGACGGAAGGACTACGGGAGAAAAGATATGGAATAACGAACTACAACAATTAATAGATAACAAACGCAAAGCATACCAACAACACTTAACATCAAGAAAAGAACAACAAAGTACGAAATGCAGAAGCTAAAAAGCTATAAAAGAAGCCTTTTGTAATAGCTGGGATAGTTATATAACATGTATAGAAGAAACAAATGACAATAGTCGGCATATAAAATTATGAAGCACTTTTACAGAGAAGAAAAAGATACTGCAACTTTAAATCTTATAGAAACTGAAAAGTGGAAACAAGATTACAAGGAACTGTGGTACAATTCGGAAGGAGAAGAAGACGAAGCTAATAAGAGCCCAGAGACGAATTTGACCGTAGACGATGTAACTATACAAGAATTAGAAAATGCAATAAAGACGTTAAAAAATGGGAAAGCCACAGGAATTGATAAAATTAATACTGAACTACTTAAATATGGAGGCATGTTTTTAAAATTAAGATTACTACACTTCATTAATATGTGCTGGAAACAAACTAAAATTTCTCAAGAATGGGCCATAGCTAAAATAAAATCACTTCAAAAAAGGCCATAGAACTGATTGCAACATTTATAGGGGTATCAGTGTACTAAATTCGGGATATAAGTTATATTCAAAAATCACAATAGTCGAAGTGATTCTAGAAGAAGGATGCTCTCCTCATCTCAAAGCAGATCATAGAAAAACGCAAAGAACGTAATTTAGAAACTCATAGCATTTGTCGACTTCACTAAAGCATTCGACAAGGTCACAAGGACAAAACTATGGTCAATTTAAAAAAAAGGATACTCATCTCATTTGATAAAAACAATAAAAAGTCTTTACTGTAACACCAAAATCACTATAGAAAACAATGACGAGGGCAAAAGCCTGACATACACAAATCAAAAACATGGAAACAAGAAGCACCAAAGGGAATCCAAATAAAAATTTAACAATACCAATCTAGAACAAATACAAAATCTCAAATATCTAGATTGCGATGTCTCGTATAACTATGTCCAAGACAGCGACAAAAATAGCACATTTCAGAGAATGTGCTGTACTATAAGAAGAGCACTAAGAAACGGAACAAGAAAGGAGACACAGAAAACTTTACAAAGTAATGGCTGTCCCCACATTACTATATGGCAGCAAAACATGGGCAATAACAACAAGAATCCATAGGAAAATCTAGTCGGCAGAGATGAGTTTTCTAAGAGGAGACAAAGGATGCAGCCGGTTAGACAAATTTACTAAGGAACACATCAGAAACGAGCTACAAGTACAACCAATACGAAACCAAATAGTTAATTACAAAACAAGATGGAAGGAACATGTACATAGAATTTTAATTTTTTTTTAAATCGGCAATGCAGTACAGCCCAAGAGGAATCCGAGATGTAGAAAGACCTCGGAAACGATGGAACATTGAACCGGAACAGGTTGTAAGGCCTAATCCTTGAAGTAGACGACGACAACGACGACAATTTATTAAAGATATCTTTTGGTTTCTAATTTATGACGTTGTGGAAGAAAGATGGAGGTTGTGTTTAGCTTTTATGATGGAATGCGGAACTATGAGAATCGTTTGACTGTCATAAAACTTTATCAAAACCTTTTCGAGCTTAACATCTCAACAAAATTTACATGTTGTACTTTGCTATCCAACAATAGCCTGTTTAGGTAGGGTTTTACCATTCTCTTGTATTTCCAGAAAATTCCATGAATTTAATTTATCCAAACCAATGCTTTTAGTCATAAGAAGTAAATTATCTTACAGGGATGATACACTGGGTAAAGATCATTTCTTAAAGAGTTAAAGAGCGAAACAAAGTACCTACTGGAGTGTTTCGGAAAAATCTGCACAGAAGAATTTTGTCAAAAATTTTTATCAAAAATGTTTATTGTGATAGAAATGATAGAATGTGTGGTATAAGATGAAAGTATCAGTCGAAATTCAGTAGAAAAAGTGGTTGAGGATTTTAACAATGTTTTTTTTACTTTTCAAGTTTTTCTTCATTTTCAGGCGCTATAGTGTTAATCTCAATTCTCAAATCTACTGTTGTAATCTACTCCAAGAAATGTACAGTATAGGTCAAGAGTTTTTAAAAATGATCATAACGCTTCAAAGACGCCATAATTTTGGGTGTGTTGGGCGATGACAAGTCCTTAGAATACCCATGTTAAGGTAATAATATGATAATTTGGGCGCGAAAGGGGGATTTTTTATCGCCAACTTTATAGAAAGGCCTAATTTTAGGGTGTGCTCTTTTTTCTGGTGCCAAAAATACGGGAAAATGTATATTAGAGGGGATACACAGAAATGCGGTGTTGTTGGGAAAAAGATCTTTGAAAGAGGGAATGTTTCTAAAAATTATTTATTTTGCCAATTTGATCCATTTGATGTGTATGATGTGTGCAAGTGTTCTAGTAAGGCACTGGTCAATTCCCAATAGTGGTCAGGGGCGTCGAGGGCCAACGAATGGCCTGGGGAAAATTTGTTTTCTTAATACCAAAAAAAATGATAGATAAAATCATATTACCAAACGAACTGCAATATTGCCCATAAAAATACTTTCAATGTTATTATACTAACTGTTACAAGTTAGCTAAAGTTGTACGTGGGCAGTCTAAAAAGTTTTTAAGCTTCAACATGAAGATGGTCCTGCTCGTCAAAACCATTCTGCTACTACAGTCGTACATGCTTTGAAACATACCTGTGAATATTTCGGCCATTTGGATGCTTAATTGTTGTTTGACAGTCGTCTGCATTAGTTGATGTAGTTCTTTTATAAAAATGGAAAAAATCGAATACTTGTATTTAAAAGGAAAATTAAAATCGAGTTAGACGTCGTTTGCGGAGATCCGTCCCATCATTTGTCACCGTGAAAAAAATGGACACCTGAATTTAAACGTGGTCGTATCAGTTTGACTGATGAGCATTCAGGACGGCCAACAACTGCGACGTCCAATGATAACATCGAAAAAGTTTACCAAATTATACTGGACGACCATTAAATCAATGGCTAGAAAGATAGCAAAGTCTGTGGGCATATCGAAAGAACGCACTTGTCATATATTGATTGAAGAATTGGGCATGAGATAGTTGGCCTTGCTCACTTTTAGCCAAAAATTCATTAGAATGAACTTTTTGCGTCGATTTATCACTGTCTATGACACTTGGGTTTATCATTACGCTTCTGAAGCCAAGAAATAGTCAAAAAAGTGGACAGCGAGGGGTGAACCTGCTCAAAAAGGCAAAGACGGTTTTATCGGCCGGGAAGGTGATGACAACTGTGTTTTGGGAATAGTCAGGAATTCTGTTTATAAACTACTTAGAAAAAGAAAACAATAACGGGGTCGTACTACGCTTTGTTATTTGACCAGTTGAAGGCATCAATTGTTGAAAAATTGCCCCATTTGGAACGGAAGAAAGTGCTCTTTCATCAAGACAACATACCGGCTTACATTTTGGCGGTCGCCATGGCCAAAATTTACGAATTGCAATTTGAACTGATTGACCACCCAGGATATTCACCAGTCAGCTACTATTGCCTGTTTTTAAGCTTAAAATTTGGCTCGGGGGCAGACGTTTTTATCAAACAAGGAGATCATCGCAACCGTAGACGCTTATTGTGCAGAATAAGACGGCAACTACTATTTGGATGGGTAAAAGAGGCGGACACCATGTAACCTGGCAGCTGATGAGAGTGAACTGCAGTGCGCGTGCGTGAATGAGCACTATTTTACTTATTACATCATTGCGATTTATATGACAGTAAGTGAGCATATGTATTGCGTTATAGTCTCATTTGCAATGACTAAGAGAATAATGTAGCGAAACTGCATTAATATCTTGTGCAAAGTTTTCGAAACACTTAAATTGCCTTTAAAATGGGAGACGTTCCAAAAGGTTTACATCTAGTTAGTCTTTGTATATGAGAACTATTATATAATAAATTTAAGACCAATGGATTTGAATGAGAATTTCCATTATTTGGATATTGGAGTTCGCTGTTGTTCCCCACAGTTGGATACCATACGACCATACAGATTTGAACGCTGCATAGTAGACAAGAAGCTTGTTTGAGAGGGATACTTTGGATCTTCTTCCAAGTAGCCAATAGTGTCTTCTGACTTATCTCCGAGTTGTTTACGCTTCTTCCAAATGTGAGTTCTCCACGTCAGGCCCTTATCCAGATGCATACCGAGATATTTTATTTCCGTCACTTGTGTTAGCGGTATATTATTGATGTATACCGGCGGTGTAATACCCTTGCGTTTTGTAAATGTAATGTGAAATGATTTTGCTTCATTTAACTTTACACGCCATTTTTGGTCTACTGCACGACTTCATCTAAACTCTGTTGTAGGCTATTTGCAGCTGCTATTGGATCATTGTGGTCTACCATAATAACTTTGTCGTCAGCAAAAGTTGCAGTAAGAAAATGGCTGATTTATAGGCATGTCTTCTGTATAGATCAGATATAATATCGGTCCAAGGACGCTACCCTGGGTACTCTCAATTTTATTGGATAAAGAGCGGTTAAGTATTGTCCAAATTTTACTTGAAAGTATGTTTTTGACAAGTAAGACTCTAGAATAACAAATGTAGGGTAGTGGGGGGGGGGGGGGGGCATTTCTTTAACTTAAAGAGTAGGCCTGAATGCCACATCTTGTCAATCGTCTGGGTGTCATCGAGAAATGCAGCTGTACAATACTTTTTCCTCAAAAGCTTGTTTAATAGCATCTACAACTCTATGTACTTGTTGAATGGTAGAATGACTTTTTCGAAAACCAAACTGGTAATCTGGGATGATGGCGTTTTTCTCTATTTCCTCTTTTTATTAACAGTTTTTCCAGTAGTTTTCCTAATATAGGTAGTAAACTAATTGGTCTGTAGGAATTCAGTTTATGTGTAGGTTTACCAGGCTTGGGAATCATAATCACCTTCCACTATGTTGGAAAGTATCCCAGTCTCAGAACAGCTTTTATAGCATGGTTATCATTACAAAACCTTTACACGGCAGTTTCTTAATTAATTGACCCGTAATTTGGTCATATCCGGGAGCTTTTTTGGGGTTTAGATTGTATCTTATCAGGTTTTTAACTTCTGGTACAGTGAAAAGTTCCATACGTGGAGTGAGCTGGTGAGGTGCTTTCAAGGAGTTCTGTATTTCTCCTTCTTCGTCATTAGTAATCTGGGATGAAATTGGTTGACGAACGTCCTCTAGATGTTGTGTGCGCCCATAAACCGTTACCTTTCTTTATTGGAGGAATTGGTTGATTTTGACATTTTATATTTTTAGTTGCTTTCCACAAAGCGTAGTTTGTGTTTTTTCTTGCACACATACTTGCAAGATATTCATTAAAGCTCTCGTTTATTAGGTTCTTGATCAACTCTTTCAGTTCCATTGATGCTTGATTATATCGTGTATTTTGCCAGACTCTCCTAAGTCGTCTTTTTTCAGCAATTTTTCTTTTGATAGCTATTGGACAAAGTTCTTGCTCCTTCTTACTTGAAATTTTGGGTGTTGCTTCCCAAGCTGCATCTTGGATTATTTTGATAAATTGTTGAACGGCTATTAAAGTGTATTAATTGATTATTTTATCAATGTATATTTTTTAAACATCACAAGTGCAGGGTTTTCCAATAGGGGCGCTTGAACTTTGACATAGTGGCCATGTTAGTGAAGGTACATCTGTTAAATTTAGAAGTTATAGTAATTAATTTTGGGAAAATCATCATGAAAGTTACAGTGTTGAGCAACGGATGGAAATTATTAAACTTTGCTATCAAAACGAATGCTCAGTTCAAGCCACGATCCGTGCGCTACGTGATTTTTGCGGAGCACACAATCGTCCTGCTGAGTCGACTAATCGTCGTTTGGTTGACAAATTCGAATCATCTGGTTTAATAAATAATCTAACAACACCCGTACGTCGTCGAAACGTGAAGTCTGCAGAAAACATTGCTACAGAGAACGAAAGTGTGCAGGATAACCCAAGGTAGTCAATTTTTCGCCGCGCCCAAGAATTTAGCCTTTCGCAGATTTTGCATCCGTACAAAATTTAATTAACGCAGGAACTGAAGGTAAACGACCATAGGCATTGTCAAGCATTTGCTGACTGGGCTTTGGAGCAGTTGGAAGTAGACCCCGATTTCGGACGGAAAATCATATTCAGCGACAAAGCACATTTTTGGATGAGTGGCTATATAAGTAAGAAAAAAAGTCACATTTGGGGAGATAACAATCCACATGAAACCCATAAGTAGCAAATGCACCCAGAAAAAGTCACTGTTTGGTCTGGATTTTGTCCGACGGGGTCATTGTCCTGTACTTTTTCTAACCACCGCAATAACTGTCACTGCCGAGGGGTACAGGTCGATGATAACCAATTTTTTTTGATCTAAATTGGATGACATGGATCTCAGCGACATGTGGTTCCAACAAGACTGCGCTACGTGCTACACAGCGCATGTAACAATAGGTCTTCTGCACGACAAATTCAACAGCATCGTTATCTCGCGTTTCAGCTATGTCAACTGGCCACCGAGAACGTGTGATTTAAGACTTTTTTTATTATTACTATGATTCTTTATTGGCAATCAGAATGAAATACAATCTATGAGCTAATTAGATGGATAGTACATTGGTATAAATAATGTACAATAATAATGACTTCGAGAAGCTAGCATCCAGTGATGTCGCTTCAGTTTTCTTTAATGTCTATTGGCCACCATTTTCTGGAAGATGAAGCAGTGTATTTGGGTGGAATTCAAGTTTGGTGTGATGTTTGGTGGCTGTTTCTCTGATTACTTCAATGACATATGGGATTTTGAGATCTGTATGTAGGGTATGGATCGAGACATACCACGGCGCATCCGTTATGGCTACTTTTTCTTGTGGGCCTATGTTCAATCACGGGTCTGTGCGAATAAGCAAACGATTTATGCTTTAAAATCAACATAACCAATGTCATTAACGCTATAGAGCCCGATTTATGCGGTGGAGTCATTTGGCCGATACAATATTCCGTACATAATGTAATCGAATACTCTTTCAAATAAAAAAAATTAATATTTCGTACACACAATTTGTTTTATTTAAATTTAAAGTCCAATGCCCTTAATGGAAACCCCTTTATACACCGACTATAATTGTAGCGTCTTGTCTTAATTCATCAAAATTAACTGTTAAAAAATAAAAAAACAAATACAAGCTGGATATTCCCAAGTCGAATTTTCAATAATATATAGAACTTTGTAAAACACTTCAGCATTTTTCAGGAGCAATTTTTAAATAATTATGATTATTTTCATTTATATATCTTTTTCCAAATTTCTTCTAGCAAGTAAATGTATGATATGTTGAAAATAATTTGCAGCAACCAACTCTTGAATTTCCACATAATTTAATTGAAGACTCTTAAAGTGTTTTAACATATTATACAAAATAACGAACAACATAATACTAATAATAAACCATAATCCCTCTCTTTCGGCGAAACTGATCGTGGCTGGTCATTTCCATTATTCACTTTCTGGGTTTAACTATGGCTATTTACAGTATATCGGCAGATTTTTTAAATAATTAGTTTTCAAAGATCATTTCAAAAGCTTAAGTTCCGAAAATTAGAACAGAGATTTGGCTGTTTTTGTTGGGGATACACGTTATGGTATGGGGGTCTTTCATTGGAAGCACAGTAGGGTCTTTGCGTAGTATTCAAGGCATAATGAAGGCTTCTGACTAAGTAGAGACTATGGAGGACACTATGGAGCCTTGGGCGATGGCGAATTGTTCTAATGCGTGGAGCTTTCAGCAGAACAATGAATGACCTAAAGCATAGCTCCAAACTTGCCCCGCTTCACTGTCCTCGAGTGTACGCTGAACTGAAACAATCACATCTCTGTGGTCTCGTTTTTTGAACGTAAACTTTTAAGATGATCTACTAACTATTTTTGAAAACTGTGCATTTCAGAAAAAATCGGCCGATGGGCTGTAAAAGGCTATAGTAAAGTGTGTCCTTGAAATTGAACCCTCAAAGCTAATGAAGGAATAAACAGCCACTAGTGGAAAAAGACCAGTTTCTTACTAGAACACTTGCACATATATCAGATATATCAGTCGGATCGAAAGGATAAAGAAAAAAAGATTTTTTAGAAAAGCATTGCTGATTGTCAGTATGGTTTGTCCTAGAGAGCCCTGTGACACATTTGTTCTAGATCTAGGAAAAATTTTCTTTCCCGATCCAAACGTCGTATCAGTACTCTAACATGGATATTTTGAGACTTGTCATCCCCCAAACACCTATCCAAAAAGCAGAGAGGTCGCTCGTCCTTGTAGCGACTTATGGTCATGGACATAAATTTTCAAAAACTCTTGACCGATACTGTAGTGGTCTAGGCACACTTCGCAATAAAATAACATCGTATACCGAAGAAAATTAAAGGTCGAGAGGGGAGCGTGCACTATTACCAGTAAAAAGCATCACTGAACGCCTCGATTACTTGCAGTTAATGTTTATTGT
This sequence comes from Sinelater perroti, assembly GCA_036346155.1. NCBI lineage: Eukaryota > Metazoa > Arthropoda > Insecta > Coleoptera > Elateridae > Sinelater > Sinelater perroti. The sequence continues at coordinate 3,311,134 of JARFIY010000344.1, forward strand.
TCTTACCCACTCACCTTCACTTCCACGTTAGCGCAAAAAATGAACACATTCGCAACAGGTTGCAGATTAGTCTCCATTATTTATGTAAGCGCTGTGCTCAACTGAAGCGTGCCGTGGTCATCCCACCATAGCGCGCTACAATTACCACACCGCGATGCTCATCAAAACGACACGCTTTGGTCGAACTTTTTTTTATTGTAAAAAGCGTACAGTTACCTACTAAAGTATTTAATCCTAGGCTATCATCTAACTTAACTTGAGCAAACGTTAATTAATCGATTAGAACTTGCGGGCCTGCGTCTTGTATTGGACGTTGCCGTTGCTATCTACTGAGGAGGAGCTGAAGCTGACGCCGCCGTTGGGGCCGCTGGCGCTCGCCGAGGCGTGGACTGTGCCTTGGCCTCCCGTCACCAGCTCCCTTTCAGATCCGGCGGCGTCATCGGCGAAGCGGGAGTACAGCACAGGCCTGCAACAAACGGTTAATATAGAAAGGAAACTAAAATCTTTTCGTCGTTGTATATTATGTCTTTTAACATCCGCAACTGAAGGGGGCTTTTAAACCAAGACTTTGCATTTTGAAGAACTCTTGATCCGATTAAAAAATATTTTGAGCGAGGCTCACTTTTAGTAATTATGTGAGCAAGCAAAATTGCATTGTGTACAACTCCCAAAACATGTGAGCGACACACAAACGACTGCTGCATCCGCTTTGTTATCGCTACTGGACTAGAGACACTTTTGGTTCCTATTGTCTAAATGTCACACCATGATAAAACAATTTTCTATGGTACGAATTTGAAGAAAAGGACTTGCACCATATAAATTTTAGGAAGCTTTAAAGTTCTGGTCGGGATATTGATAATATTATGACGATACAAATTGGTTTTAAAGGTCATAATTTTTTCTCTGAGTGCCTGTGATGATATTTTCCTTTTCTCATCAGTTATTTATATCCGATTTTAAGAACTGAGAAGTTTATTTATTTTCATGACCTTATAAGTTTCTTCAAGGTTTTTTTTATTGAACATTTTAACAGACTGTTATTCTTCCCCTTTAATTCCTGTCTAAGTATAAATACTCATTTTCTCATGAGGATCTAGGGTAGACGAGCGGTTTGAGGGCTTGATCCTTGATCATGTGCTGAAAACGAGCGGGTTCGAATCCCGCTTCTCTCATGAACATCTGTGGCGTTGTAGATTTGAGTTAGAATTAAACTTAATTATAAGGTATGGATAGACTAGTTACGACCACGACGCAATAGTGGGGAGTTTAAGTATTATTCAATTTTTTAACTTTGCTTGTAGTAGACGGGTTCTATTGAGACGAAATCGGCGCGAAAATGGAGAAAGACTCAGGAGAGGCAATACCCCAAAGAGTAGGTTCGTGGAACACGAAATCATGGGATAGTTGAGATCAAGAGTTGATAATGGAAGAAAAGGAAAGAGGACAATACTCTATGGTGACTATATTCCGATTCAAAGAATTTAAGGATGTTATTATAAATATTCTACCATAGCATATGAAATTTCATCTGAAAGAACAATTATGATAAAGATCAGGCTTTATAATTCCAAACTGAATATACTCAGCTTCAGAAGGTTGTAAACCAAGAGAACAAGAAGAAGAGTTCTGTAATAGAATACTTCGTAATGAATTGATAGTAATCCTAGGCGATTTTAAACAATGTTTAAATGAGAATATGTGAATCACCTTTCTTGATCATAACATGAAATATAAATAAATACACGTGGAAGAATACAAGAGGACAAAGTTCGATTATAACAAATTCGATGATCCATCCAACGCAAATCACGTTCACAGTGGGCACAAATTGCTATTGTGCACATTTTGAATACAAATACCAGAACTAAAGAACAAGAACATCTGTATCAAAACTTGATTAAGATAGAGTTCTGGTTGGTAAAAATACAGGAAATTTATACCAGAGGAGGATAGAATATCGAATCGCAAACGGCAAAGTACAAGATAAAACCGATTAGGACTAAAGGCTAATATAATAGAATTAACAGAACCGATAAAAATGGAAAAATGAATTGGGTTTGCGAAAAGTAAGCTCTTCTGTATAAAAAGAGAAGCATAACTAGTACATAAATCAAAGAAAAATATCGAGAAATTTGAGAGTTATAAAATACTTGCAACCACCAAGAAAAGCTACTGAGAAGCATATACAAAAAATATAGAGTCTGGTACATAACCAGATAAAAAATACCAAAGAGCCCAAGAAATTAGGAAGAAAGCTAACGCCATAGAGACAGAAGAACAAAAAAACATAAAAATGATGGTACAGACAGAAGAATAAATATTGGAAGCCGGGGGAAGACGGAATGCTAACGAAATGTTAAAATATGGAAGGTCAGCTCTGCAGAACGAGATCGTACATCTAATACAAAAAATATTCGCCGAAACGCGTGTTCCGGAAGAATGGAAACCAGTATTGTCATTGCTCTATTAAAAATGATAATCAGCAAGTTCCTAGGAATAATTATTCATCTACACAGTAGTACATTAAAATTAACTATAAAAGTAACTGAGTACAAACTTTAACGGCTAATCCCAATATGTGACCAGCAACAGCCGATTTTGTAACGGCCGCTCATGCACAGATCCTACATTTACAGTAAGACAAGTTATTTAAAATCCTCCGAGTACAACGCAAACGAATTTATCTGCTTTGCACACGTAGAGAATGAATTTAGTAATACAATGGTCAGGTTCTAATGCCCCGCGTAGGAGCATGGCCTGCAAACTGAAAGGTTAAGGCTCTCATATGTTTGCTCTCTCTGCCCGATTGTCGTCACCATCTCTGATCCGAGGCGATGTGGCAAGCACCGCGCCTTAAACGACCACTATTATTACCCCTAGTTCTAGTGAACGCAATTATTTTTAATAACTGAGTAGGCCACCCGCCAGGTATCAGAGAAGACCGGGAATTGAACCCGGGTCCGTCAGCATTACAGCCCGCCCCTCAACTACTGGACCATGCTGATTATGCATTCAATAATAAACCGCTACAAAACCTATTGACAATACTTCAGCACTATGCCACTTCATCAACGAAACATATACAGATACCAATACTAAATGCAAAGCAAAAAAAATCGTCGGAGAGTGTATCGGTCAATAAAGTTTTCAGGCAAGGCGATTCACTAAGTTCTTTCTTACTATGAATAAGATCATAAGAGATGGACAACATAAAAGGGGCCATAGCATAGACAACAGAGATTTCAATATATGATTGCTGACGAAGTGTTTTTAACAGCTGTTGGAAGTTTTATCTAAAAATATTAACCAGCAAAACAAAGGCGTTGGCGATAAATAAAAAATCTGTACGATATAAATGAGAAATAGAGGAAAATGATAAACAGAGGCCAAGAAGCAGATTGACAAAGGCATGAGGATATTGGGTTGTCTAAATGATATCTTATAACACAATGAATTTGTAAAGAGCCAAACCAAGGTAAGAATATGCAAAATAAGTTCGTCGTTCTACAATTATGTAGGGCATTGAAGCAAGAGATGAGCATTCGGGAAAAATAATGGAAAATATTCAACTTGATAGTGATAGAAGTGCAACGATAAGAAAGGATTGCCAGATTCAGAAAATGAAAGATTGGGATAGTATCGAAAAGAACAGAATAATTATGTAGCAAAAATTCATGGGAGCCTATAAACTTTACCTGGAAAGACCATATAAAAAATTGAGCAACTCCTAAGCCATTCAATAACAAGAGGCTGGCGCCAACATTAAGAAGAAGAAGAGTTTTTTCAATGTTTTGCTTATTGTCATGTAGTTCTTGCTTAGTTTGATTTATTCTTGAGATCTTTCATTCTAGTTCCCATCTTTTTCCTTATTAAATTGGTTCCTACTCTTCATATCACTCTAAAAAATCTTTCAGGACAGTTAGAGATTTGTTTTTTAATGTTTGTTGGTATGAATCTTGGACAAGAATCGCGTAACTCTTTTACAAACGCACAGAAATATTTACTCAATCCACACTTTTGCTTTATTTGTTTTGTTAACAAATAAAGAGGAATATGTTGAATTAATACAGTGAACTCCCATTTTACAAAACTTTCTATCTGTGTTTTGGAAATTACCATCTACAATTATTTTAGAAAAGCTGGCTTCACATCCGAACTTCATAATGAGAACGAACAGACGATAAGATTTTAAGTTATTTAAAACAAAAATAAGAATTGAAACGAAAAAGAGTTATTAACAATAATGTACATAGAAGTAATGTTTTACATCAAAAATAAACATCCAAAGTTTTGGTTTAAAGGCGAAAGAAGATTGTGGAAAATGAGGTTATTAAAAGAAAAGGAGACTATGACATACTCGATTAAAGTTCTTCCGTGCTAATTAATATAAGAAGTCGCACAAGTATACTGGGTGTGAATAGTGAGGGGTGGCCTTTTTTGATAGATACAATGTAAGAAAGCTAAAAGATATTGAAACTATCGGAAGAGATGGGAAAACGTAGAAGAAGTTATCAATGAAACACCTAAAACTAGCCACAGATAATAGCAGACAAACACTATTGCGTATGCTGCGACAAAATACAAGCTAAAGCAAACTTTGAAGAAGCCATAGCAACTGTGAAGTAGAAAACGGTAGAAAATAATTTAAAAGAAGCTTTAAACTTAAGGAGAACATAATTAATAGCTGGAGAAAATATTTTTCTAACTATTGGGCTTAGACCAAGAAGAAACAGAGGAACTAGAAAACCGAAGCCTTGAAAGAAATAAAGATGAAGAATAAGACCAATTAGAAAAAGAGCCAACTTAGAATGAAACCAGAATTAATATAAATGGAGTGAAAAAGAATAAGGCATCAGATGAAGATGCGATCCCAGCCAAATTACTAATAGTTAGAGGATCGGACCTATGGAAAAGATTACATAATTTAATTCTGACATGGAAAAATGAAGATATGCCTGGAGTCATATGCCTTATATGCAAAAAGGAGGATAAAGCAGCCCAATTACATAGAATTCTTCTCCACACAACATATAATATTCTGTCACGAGTGCTACTAGAAAGACTTAAAATATCATGAAGGCAAGATGAGAAACTACCAAACATGTTTTAGGAAAGACGAATCCATAATAGACCAGATATTTAGATTACGGCAGTTTGTAGAGTATGATATGGATTGTGTACCACAAAATTCGGGGAGACAAGTCTTAGACAACTTTGAAACACCGCAAAAAATAAAAGAATTCATCTTAATGATCATTCAAACCTGCATTATAAAGTGAGATAATAGAAAGCATCACCCATTAGCAATAATGTGGTACTAAACAAAATTATACCAAAAATTCTTATGCCACACGAAGACTATCTATTCAGAAATGGGAATCAAATATTGAGTTACGCAGGAAATATATTCATACTCAGTAGTGAAAGAAGAAACATTGTGAAAGCAAATAGAAACCTGGAAGAAGTAGGATTTAGAATATAATACTCAAGAATATCAAGAAAACCAGAACAAGAAGAACCACAAGCAATCAGGAGACGCTGAATAGGAAAAGTAACCGCATCCACATACCTAAGCGTAATAATCAATAAGAATGAGAAGATACACTCGAACATATTACAATCACTGCTAACAGAACAGAGTTTTTAAAGTAATTTTTAAAGAAATACTAATAATATGAAAAACCAAACTAAGGCTAAGAAAGACTATAATAATATTTAAAGGAAAATGGATAGAGCATACAGCACGGAAGATACTAAATGATACAAGACAGCGTATATTTAATAACCAACTCACCACAATGCGACCAACATGAAGGTCACGCACAAGATCGCTCGACAACGTTTACCAAGACCTTCAAAAGTACAGTGTATAACATTGGAAAAGAGACGTCAAAGACTGATGGAAATGGTAGAAGATTGTTGGGTTGGTGAAAACCCTGGATATATACATATAGGTGGTGCAATGCGTGGGAATAAAACTCATTGGAACTCGTCACCTTAGTAAGACTCTCCATGCCCATATATAGGGTTCTCTATTTTAGAAAATTTCTTTTTAACGTAGACTTGTTAACTTTATTAAATAGGGGTTCTACTTTATATATGCATTGTGCGTTTAAATGAAACATCTAAAGATGTTTTCTTTATAGAAGATAATCTCTGCGGTTCTCTTTGATGCTTGGTTGTGAAAGTGGATGGAATTTCTTGCCGTTTATTTATTAATAACTGTTATTTCTAATTTTTCATAGTTTATCTTTAAGCCTCTCCTGGGAGGTATATAGGCGTCGCTTTTTATGAAAAAAGCTTGTAGACACCGAAATGTACTATGCTCTCAGCAAATTTTCAACTTCATCTAATTTATTTTCAGTTCAACAGTGTTTTTTAAATGGAGGGAATAATTTACGACCTCCTCTTTTAACTCGTGAAATGTCTGCTTTCTAATTTTTTTGTTTTTAAGCATCTAAGTGCACCGTTATTCATTTGCTTTTTGTGAAACATCAGAAGTTGCTCTCTTGTATGAGTTAATCAATTTTCTTTACATACTTTTTTGTCAAATGTCGAAGCATGCAAAAGTTCTGGTAGCTGAAGAAGTTTCTTTAACTATATCGGAACCATTTATTCATAAACGTTTATATTATGCTCAAATATTCCATTTTCTTATTTCTATATAAGGGTGCTAACTATTCGATCCAAATTGTAGCTAATAATGGCTTTATGTGTAATACTTTAACAGGAACACTTTGCTGAATGGCTTTGCTCATCAATCACGAAGAGGAAGTCACTTAGGAGCTGTCAGAGTAATTTAGCCTCATATCTGGGGCTTCGCTGGCGACTGCTTTTTAGTCACGGTGGGGTTAAAGTGCTAGAACCATCCAAAAGAAGACTTTTATTTGCACTTGCTCCTAAGGAGATCCTTTCATACGCCAACCAGCTTCAGCCGCAACATAATTTTGTCATACTCTCCCTTGAACTCCATGGCACAAAATGTGTGAATGCTAAAAATTTGTTAACAAGGCTTTTGCAAACAGAGGTTTTTAGTTTCCTTTGCCCCAAGGAGAATAATGTTGAATGTCCAAAAGATCAAAATTTTGTTTCTGTAATTCTGAGGTTGCTTCTGGATAGGGTATTGTAGAAAACTGGATTGGCATTTGCTGTGTTCTACTAGGAAAGCGGATTCTTAAAGTACAAGGTTTCAAAAGAGAACCAAAGTTTGAAGAAAATTGGTAAAGGTTGAATTACTATCTCACTGGAAAATGGCGATATTAAGCAATTTGTTCTTATGCGGTCCAGTCAGTTGGCAATCGAAATCGGAAATGATTAGAGTTAAGACTTACTTCTTGGGAGTGCAAATGCTGAGGATCATAATTAAGAGCCAATTAACTATAAATGGAGGATGTAGTATGACATTATGGACCGCCCAAACCTTTCAATTTAAAAATACCACTTTTTGCCTGCATGGTGCTCAAAACCCTAATTTCGCGACGGCTTCCGTGCCCGATCCGTTCTACTCGACCTTTTTGCGCTGCGGCATTCCAGAGGCAGCTAATGCACCGCCGCAATTAACGGAACAGCCTTCCCATGGGGCCAGAGGTGCATAAGGCGAGAGAATCCCGGCAATCCATCTTCCTCGGCGCGAAGGTCAGCGGCAATTTGCTTCGTGATTCGCACTGCGGCTTCATTCGGGAAGGCATGCCGCGGATTGCCGGCACGGAACGCGGCGTTACGTGCCGTGAAACTAGCCGGATAACCAGCAAATGCAAATCTTTGGGGGCTTTTCCGCCAGCACCACAGGTGCCCAGCGAGGAGGCCAAGTGCGCGCAACTTAGAAAGCCCACGGGATAGAGAAGGGTGACCTTGAGGCGGAACTGGAAGTAAATCTTACCCTGGGCCATGTCCTCCGACTCCGCTGCCGCCGTAACTGCCGGAAAATGAAGCTCCTCCAGCACCGCCAGGACCTCCTGCTGCACCAGCGTGAGCAGCGACCTCGTTAGCCAACCCCCTCAGTTTCTGGAAAGTATTGTCCAAGCCGCTCTCCACAGCCTGAGCTATACCGGAACCTAAATAATTAAGAAAACAAAATTATTTCATGCCATCGCTTTATTTGCTTTTAAAAACAACATTAAATCAAAAGCATTTTGCATGTTGGGCACCTTACTTCGTATACAACTAAGCATAGGAAGATTGGATAGTACAACTGGATTGAGTTATGAGTTATGATTTTAAATTCTGTTAAATGTGTAGAATATTACAACTTTTCTAAAACTAACTCACTGCAAAGAACAAGACCAGCTTGTTTTTGTGTCTAATTTTGTTCAACATTATAATTATTCCTTACGTAATCGCAAAACTGGTCAATACAATCGAATATTTGCAATTTAATAGACATCATCGACGCTTACGTAACCATTTGGCATTAATTGCTAATAACACAGCAATTTTTAAAAATAATTTCAATTTTTTGATATGAAAAATTATGTGTTAATCAAAAGGTTGGAAGGCTTGATAAAGCGCACATAACTTGAATCTTGTTTTAAATGATTGAAGTATGGGAAAAAGTCACTTCAGGGTTGTAGAAGTGTGCAGAAAAACAACATTTTAAAACTTAGTTGAAGAATATGAAAGTAAAAGTAAAAATATAATGTACTTAAACGTCTTATTAACAGAAGATAAGAAAATTAGAATCGAAAAGACGTGGAAACTAAAAGACACACAAGAAGGTGCATAATAACAGTGTCAAAAACAAATTTATTTTATTTTCGGATGTGCCGAATTTGATATAAATCTGTTGAAAATTACAAGAAATTCAAAAACATGTAATTTGCTTTATCTCCACATCGCCAAGCGGTAGGGGGGGTCTCAACAGGAGTGATTTTGTGCCAAGAAAATGAGAAGGGTCTTGGATCAGTCCCTCAAACAAGGTGTCATTTTCTAGTTACTTAAATAGTCAAAACAAATAATGGAAAATGTTAAAAGTTTACACATCCAAGAAATGCACACCATTTTGGATTATCGTTTTTAGACAGACGGGAAATTTAACTGCAATATATGGCAACATTGGAAATAATGAGGCCCAAAATAAAACATTACGGACATGAGATATGCTTTAAGATTAATAACATAGACCAAAGTCGACAGAAAAAGCCATACCACACATGTGACTGGTTTGGTGACATCCAAATAGAAATAATTTAATCAGTAAAGCATTAGTAAACGATCAATCGACAAAATGCTACGTGCCATGGAAAGATACACCACGTAGTCGTGGAAGACCGTCCAGAAATTGCCAATGAACTAGAAATTTGTGATTAAAAGGACTTTCTGAAGATTATCATAATCTACAATAGCCTTTGGCTGTTAGAACATCACTCAGAAGGAAAAACATCAGCATAAGGAACTTGTAAAACGATCAAAGCCAATTAAAGTAAATTTTCCCTAAAAAAACTCTTCTTCTTCTTCTTCTTCTCTTCTTATTTCTCTTTTCCTTTTGAGCGTCGGAATTTTAAAACAAACTCAAAACCCTAAATTAGGGAAGCAACAGAAGCAAGATAAACTGTGTTTCTTAAACTATTTTTTGTTTTTGATTTTGATTGTATGTATATTTTATTTACTTTCTTCTTTTTCCATTTTTAATTTTTTTTCTTTCTATTTAGATTCTATTTTGCCTTATTCTTTCCATGTCTTGTTAAACACATTTTCAGTATTTTTTCTTTACTTATCTGTTTTTTTTTGTTGTGGTCAATATGCTTTGTTCCTATATTATATTTTATTCTTTTACAAGTTTGTATAAACATTCTTGGTTCTATTCATTTCTTTGTCCTAACTCGATTTGTTGTTTATTGTAATCTCTAATAGGCAAACAATAAATCGCAAAATGACGCAAGTACTCTGAAGCCTTGGATGATGTTGGAATGAAGAAATTTCACTGTAACCTCGTATACGAGGGCACGATAACCTTCCTAATTTTTTATTTCTTAAAACTTAATTGAACGTATTTTTTATAATAGTACTAAACACACACGATGATTTTCCTATGAACATTCTTTAGAGTTGAAAAAAAGAGCACAATCTTAAAACAACATACAAAAAACAAAATTGCAATTGATTTCTGTAGTTTTATTGTCCCGCCCTGTATCGGCCAATAACCGATTTGAAAATAGAAAACCTTGTTGTGCTCGTAAAGATTCTAAGAAAGTTATTTCCAGCTTTAGCCGCTATTTCGAATTAAAATGATTCGAATCTCTTGATTCAAAACTTGATGATAAATGAAAAACGTTTCCAACAGCGATTTTAGGTTTATTGTTCTTAGTCCTGTTTTCACAGTGCCAAAACTTAATATAGTAACATAATTTATTTGAGGTGAGCTTGACAGAGCGGATGGATAACTTTACAGAACAAGTCATATAGAACTTCTTTAGCATCCTTCTGGGGATTTTTTCTGTGAATTTCTGTTTATTTCCTCTTTTTTTAATTGTTATAGTTGAATCTCAGTTTTTAGCACCGTTTTAGCTCCTTCAAGCAATAAATTAGAATCAGTCTAGGGGAAATATTTTTCAAATTTTATCTCATTTATGCAGAACAGCTGCATCACCATTCTAGTCGTCACCTTTTCTTGCTCATTTTTTGGGACATGGTCTACAGGTTTCAATTTTAATTTTGCGAAATATCTCAGGTTACGGACGCCTTTTTTTCGAATTTTTAATGGCTTTGCTTTTAGTCGGAGACCCGAAGTCACGCTACAGGGTTATTGGATAATGCACGGTTTATACAATTCGTTCTGTTGTGGAAAATGTTATTTTATGTTGTCAGAAGTTTTAATCAGTATGTAAGCGATTCAAACTAGAAGAAACATAGGATAGATCAAAGATCGATTTTTTAAAGCCTAAAAGGGCGTTGTCAATAATCACAACTCTTCTTTAAGTGCCGTTAAATAACTCAGTAACTTTCTGCAATAGCATGACGTTGACTTCATTGTTAACGTTTGGAGTTCTTGAATTTTTTCTTTGGTTTCTTTCTTCTGAATTATTAGTTTAAATTGCCCCCATAACGCATTTCTGGGGAAGCAGGACTTTTGGGCGCTTATAGCAGACAACTATGCCCATTTTATTATTGTAGATGATAGACTTCAGTTAGATTTTTTGGGGCTCAGAGTTTGTTCACGTGAATCTTTGCTGCGTATCCCTAGATCGGACATCTCCTTGCAGAATCTTGTGGTAGAATAGAAAGTCAAAGGCATGTCGAGTTGCTTTTATATTGGCAACCCTTTATTCTATGTGCGGCTTCGAGATGAGCTTCTTATCCAGGGTCGTTCCTAAATAACGTGTCTCCAAAATTCTTGCCAACAAAGTCGGTCTTGGTGAAGATTAGGACGACGATGCCCTTCTTGGCGTTGACTTCTATTCTATATTTGCCGCGCCATTCTTCTATCTTTTGCAGCTCTTCTTCACTACGCTCTGGACCGCCAAAATGAGCCGCAGCGAACCGCGGCAACACCTACGTGTGGGGCTGGTTTCCCGAACGTAAATCTCGAACAACTGCGGAGACAGTACGGAACTGAGAAACACCGGTTTATCCTAGTCGTTCGAATAATTTTACTTCCTCAGATTTGGCCCAGAACTTTCGACCAGAGAGAAAAAACCGAATCAACTGGATCATTCACAGCGGGTGGATTCTGTAACCATCTTGTAGACAAGCTGTTATTCAACGAAATATTTCTCCCTAGGTGGTTATGTAGCTTATCATATTTTCATCGTCTTAATATGTATAACTAAATTACATCCAACAGTTGAGGGGACGTGTAGTGGTAAAGGATGGAGAGGATGTTAAATTACGGCAATTAAAGCTGACCATATAGTAGAAGAGATGTAAGAGGCGATGGGAAAATAGCTTAAATGCCAATCTCACCTGGTGGCAGTGCACCCTGCTTAGATAACCAACGAGGCTCTGGTAGTATAACCCTTTCATTTGGAGCAAAAGGAATATTCTTCCAAAAGACCCCCTATCAACCCACAATGATCAGTGAATGGAATATCCTCTTAACAATGTATTGTTAAGAGAGATCTACGTTCCACAGTAGACAATTATAGAGGCTATACAATGATATAGTAGAAACAAAGAGAAGCTTGAGGTATAAAATATATGTGGCCTTAATTACAATTATGATATTATTTACTTTGTTAAACTATTTCGATATTGCAACTCAGGCTACTTTTCCATTTTCATTTGCTAACTATCAGCTGCCATATTTCTTAACGTTGAGTTTATTTGCATAGATAAAATACGAGAAAAACTACAATTTCGCCCTAGATTACTTTGAAAATAAAGAAATTATGATACTTTTCGGCTGAGTGTCTGCAACATGTTGTGCATATTCCAGTTTAAAAAAATGTAAATTTAAAATTTAAAAATCAAACTTTAATACTAATAAATTGAAAATATTAGATATTGGAGCCTCAGTAACGAAAATTGCTTGGTAATATTGCAGTTAAGATTTGCTTTTCATTAATAGTTGAATTAAAAATTTTTTTTTTGTGAAAATCCAAGGTAAAAAGCTACTCTTCCCATTTTGTAATTAAACATTTAGATATAATTTTATTAAAAAAACGACACAACAAAGTAGCTCCGTGCTCGCATAAAAAACGGTTTTTACGTGTTTTTTATTAATGCATCGTGATGTATAAATGCTGTTAGCGTTAATTAAGTTTAGACATTAAAAGACTAACTTGCGGCTTTGTAGTGTAGAACCAGGTTTTACGCAGAACTGTTGTAACTTAATTGCTTTGTTGCTTGGATAGCTTTATAAACATATGACCGCATAAATGTACAAAAAGTCTTCAAGTGGAAAACTTTGTTAGACTTCCCGCAATACCGGTGCAATTGTTATTAGCATTATATTTGCATTTTTGCTTTGCTTGGTTAAACCGGCAAATCGGAAGTTATAGTCAGCATTTACATATTTTCACACACAAATTAAAATTGTTTATTGTGAAGCAACGGTTTACTAATTTAATTGGTATTAGTAAACACCAAATTTGCACTTTTCTTGCTCCCACCAGCTTTTACGAAAACACAAAGATATAACATAATATTTTTTGACGTTGTATTGCGCGTATAATACGTGCGTATTAATTACATATGTGCACAATAAGGGAGGGCAAAGACAATTGCCTATAATATCAACAATTGTGAAAAACATCAATGCACAATTCAAACGTTTACATGAATTTCTTCGAATTTGGAGGATTTCTCTGACTTAAATTGTAGAAAATAGGCTCTAAAAGAATTTACTAAGCAAAAAGGGTAGGTCGGGCTTTGATGAAGGATGAAAGAACAATTGAAGCCACAACTGAGTGAGAGTTTTCGAAATAAACATTTCCAAGTTATAAAACGACTGGGACTGCAGGGGAATTTTGATGACACAATTCATGGCTCTACAACCGCAACAATGTCAAATGCTGGAAAAGATTCGGAGTTCTGACCAAAACGAACCAGGGGGAATTTTCTGCACGAGCGTTATTCTTTTGTACAATAATACTAGTCATAATACTAGCAAAAGTGGAAATATTTCCATTCATGTCATATATTAATCTTTTAATAAACATAAAACTTTGGTCTCTTAAAGTTTACGAAGATTTCATGCATGCAGTCAAGAATTTAGATAGCTTGAGAGACTAAAAAATCTCGTGCAGATTTGTTTTGTTGCTACAAATTTTTGGTTTTGCAATAAATAAAGTTAAAACTAGCGACTTTAAAATACCTTCAAACTGATCACAAAATTCAGAATTTTATTTCTTTCCCATCCTCTTAATGTGAAGTGAACAGTGCAAATGTTGAGAGTGCAATCGGTATTTTGATTGCAACCGACTGTGTGTGGTAAGCAGACGTCAAAGAATTCGATAAGAAAATATAGCAATACGCAGTTAAAGAAAACAATATTGTACTGTATTATGGTTATATTTTTCAGAAACATGGCATAACTGCACTGACCTTTCAAATTGAAGTTGAAATTGTCGAATGTGTGGTCGCATCTTTTTTTGCACGAAATGCTGCTAGAAAACTTTACGAGCATTAAGGAAGTAACAATGTGTTATTTTATTATTCTTCTAATTAAGTTTTTCTTTCAGATGTGGTCACTGAAAACATGAACCCATTCTCTCCAGGATCGGAACCGTTAAAAGATGTGTAAGAAGTATAAATAACAATATTAAATTTAAACTTTATCAACTAAAACAACTGGGGCAATATAAAAGACAATATTTCATTTATCAAGGTGCAAAGAAACATACATAAAGAATGGCAGAAATTATCGAGAGCTTAAATGCATCTCATTCTCTAATAAAGTGCAAAGTTAAATTTTAAATTTTAGTCGTAAGATAGTATTAATCTCTCAGAATACGAAACGGACTATCGACAGCATAACTGCATTCAATACGAAGTAGTTCTTTGGATGAAATGACAAAAAAACATTTAATTCTTAAAAGTATAAAAATAGAAGAGGTGGGATTAGAAAAAATATGTATTTGTCAAAATTAAATTCATCAAAGGAGTAATAGCAAAAGGTATTGAGAGCATACAGAACTACTGCTTAAGGTAGGAGTAAAACAACGCAGATATTTTTTTTGATAAATATTAAAATTGCCAATTACATGTAATAAAACACAATTAAAATTAGCGGGTGCAAAAAGCAGTAGCAGCATATTTATCAGAGAAACAAAATTAGCAGAATAAGATTTACTTTTGAAAGTACCACAAATGTCATTTTAATGACACAGCCAAATTCTTATATAAGGGTGTTACTATCGTATCTGCAATTAAGAGCCATGTTAATCTGTAATCTGGGCGCCGATGAGAGTGAACTACAACGCGCATGCGTAAACGAGAACGACTTTACTGGTCGAGTTAGTTCAGAGTGAGCAAGCGCATGCAGCGTGTGATCGTCCTATTTGCATCAAATTTGTCTACAGCAACTATTAAAATGATTCGGAACGCTTGCGAAGACGATGCAATGAGTGCAGCGCTAGTAAAGGCGTGGCACAAATGATTCAAGAACGTCTGGGAATTTGTTGAAAATGAAGCACGTTTTGGAAGACCAGAACGTTCACGGGCTATAATTAACAAGGATTGACGACTGGCGGCCCACGAATTAAAAGTTAAAGTGGAATTTTCTAATAGTGAAGAATGTCACATTTTGAAGGGAGATCTTGGCATAAAACGTGCCGCAAAAAAATTTGTTCCGCAGCTAGTGTTACCAGAGCAAAAAGAATATGTGCTGCCTTTGCTAATGATTTAGTTTAGACTGCTACGAATAAACCAGATTTTGAGAACAAACAGCTTTCGGACCATCAACGAGAAATTTAGGTGAATTACTTGTAATTCTAATGTAGAATTTTGCAAAATGTTTTGAATAGCAGAAACAACGCCAGGAGAAGATGCTTTTTGAAAGGAACTGGGGCTACGTACAGTATTTCTTGTACCATCTTTACTAGTATATAGACGTTTTGTTATTGTAGTTGTAATGGGATGAGGCTAGATACTTTTGGGGTAGATCATGCACTATATGGATTATGCAAATGAATAACATGGCTGTTTTATTATTCAAAGCATGATCGAAGTACAATTATAGGTAATTCTCAAGTATAATTTGGGTCCAAAACATTCAAAACACTGCATTTGAATAATTCGAATTAAGAGCAAGAGTTTAGGAAGCAGCTAATCTTTAAGCAGAATTAAGTTTAACAGAAAATTATTTTGAGGATATTTGTCAAACTTGTTTCAAACAAATAGTGACAATTCACGGATAATGTTGACTGTACCAATACACTATGCAGGAATAATCACAGTTGAAGATAAACAAAGGTGTAATTAAATATAATAAAATTATTAGTACAACCGAAATGGGGATGTGCTCTTTTTTTAAGAATTAGAACAAAAAGGATAATAATTTTTTTTCAAAAATATATCTGTTGATATAAAAAACCCAAACATGTTCTCCGTAGTACAATAGAAATCGTTAAAATATACCACAATTTATTCCTCTAATAAAAAAATTACTCTTTAGGGAATATTTATTTAAAACATAACTGAAGATCAGCTAATATAGAAATAAGTATAATGCCAGGTGATATCACCAGATTGCGTTATCAGAATACACAGAAAAACGGTAGTGTAGTGCTGCGAGTGCAGTTGTGGTTAAGACAGAGATGTATACAAGGTTACTAATCGTCTTTGGAAGCGCGGCACTAATTCGGAGGATATCGAAATTTAAAAATGGCAAGGATTGCACTGAGAAAGGTAAAAGTACTTGGTTACAATAGGTGAATTATGGTTCTCGTGCAAGACACCAAAGAAGAAACGTTAGTCTGAAAGAGCAGAACATTGAAAACTCTGGCCTAAGCAGATACGGCTGGTATTGTTTATTCTAAAATGGCGATTTATGGAATAGGGGAGGGAGATGCTGTTGATGCATTACCAGTGAGCGGTGCTGCGAGTCACTGAATTGCAGAATCTTGGGTACTGCATCACATCCCATATTCGGCAGAGCTTGCATCAAGTAATTATGCTCGGTTGTTGAAAGACACAGTGCAAAGCAAGAAGATATATTCCATTGGTGATCTTCTGTCAGCCGTCTACACTCAAAGAATGGTTTGCAACAAAACTGAGTGATAACAAAATCATATCAAAGACGAATACCCCTAATTATAGTGCCAATTATTTTTGAACGCTTTTCACTCTATAAGGTATGAATCAAACCGTTAATTGTTTTATATGCTATTATGACATTAAACAACATAACTGTGACAAACTGTCTGAAGTTCGACGAATAAATTAGAAACATTTTTGTGAAAAACAACTTCAAGGTAGATCAAAGAACTTAGACTGAAACTTGAACTTAACAAACAAAATGACTTCTTTCTGTTTCATTTATGCCACTTTATTTAATTACCTATGTATTTTTGAAAGCGGTTATTTCAAAAAACCTTACTAATACAACCACACATCTACATGCGGTATAACAAAAATAATTGTTGCAGTTTTATCATTAACATAAATTAATTGTTCAAAGTCTGTAAAAGCACAAACGGATTTTATTTTTTACATAACTGGTTAAAGGAAAAAACCGAAAATAATACGACTAATTTTGGATCCCTAACAGTGGTCATTATTTAAAAACAATGGTTTAATCAGGAATATAAAATCCAGTAAAACATAGAAACAGAAAGACGGCAAAATATAGAAGGAAAATAAGCAGAAACTATAAAATTCTGCAAGTGGAAGACGTAAATTGAACAATTAACAAAGAACTTGAGGATGTCAACAAAATAATACCTAATTTGATAAAAACGGAAAAGGAAAAATAGACTAAGAAATAGAGGCATGAAGAATCTCGAAAGAAATATTAAATATGACGTAGGAAAGGTTACAGATATATGGATCAAACATTTTTCAAAAATTATTGTGGGAACGAGGCGGAAAGTATGATTATAAGAACGTTCAGTAAAAGAAGAAAAAGAAACAGATGCAATAAAACCGAGATATATAGAATTCCAAAAAGCTGATTATTTTAAGAAAAGAAGAAACAGTAAGTAATGAAAACTACAAAGAAAAGTATATCAGTTTTTTCTAGAAATGTGGATGAACGAGCAGATATCTGATGCATGGACAACTAAAAAGAGAAACTCGGATGAACGCAACAACTATCGAAGTATTATTCCACTGAACACAACGTACAACTTTTGGTATCAATAATAAATTATAGAATATGCAGAATTAGGAAAGGAGACTACCAAAATGAATTCGGACCAGAAAGATTAACCATTGACGCAATTGACGAGATGAGGGAGATAATACAAAACTGTTATATATTTAAAAATGCACATATATTTTGTTTCAACGGCTTCAACGGTTTTAGATGCCAGAAGCTACTACTCTTAACCTAAATAACTTTGAAAAAAACAGCAATAATAGTTAAGGTTTAAGAAGGTATGGCTGACAAAATCCAAATCAATACAAGCGACAAGGATACGGTTCATGAGCGGCATTTTTCAATATAACGATGGAGAACATAATAATGAAAACAGGTGGAATAATAATATACAAAGAAAACAAATGATATAATAGCAAAAATCAAAGACATTTACAGGAGGTTTTTGAAGAGTTAAAAAGAAAACACTTAAAAAGGATTGATTATGGACGAAGCTAAAACTAGGCACATAAACTGCATCAGAAATGAAAATATAAAAATAGAAAGATTTATATTTGAAGAGAGGCACCTTCAAATACTTAAGAATACTAATAGACAGTAAGTGAAATAAATATTTAAAAAAATACAAGCAAGCCATAACACATGTCCTGCAAGACAACCAATAAAACAAACCGTAACATATTCAACGGAGACACTAAATTTAACAAAAAAAAAGAACGTATAAGATGGTAGAAAGAAAATTAACGAAATCTAGAACGAACCACGGGTTATAATATCGTGAACAATATTAAGGCATAGATCAAATAATACAGAAGTGGTAACCAATAAAACAAGAAAGAAATAAGCCATAAATTAGCTGGTGGGACCAAGTCATCGAAGATCGAAGAGAGTCGAGAAAAGAGGCAGAAAAGTATGGAGAGATATAGAGACAAAGGCTAAAATGCATGAGAAAGTAAAAAACGGAGATTAATTTACTCCAAAAAGGGGCGGTAAAATATTTTAACATAAATAAAGCCTCTTATATACATGTAACCAGACAAATAACCTAAACTCTCTGAACTATATTGAAAAACAAATATTTTGTTTAATTAAAGAGAGAACATGAGTAAAATCAAAGCAAAGTTAGACTACCAGAAAGATAATTAAGATCATTGATAGCACAACCAAATTTAATAATAATCATTTAAAATAAAGCAAAAGTATATATACATATGATGCCATTGAGAGTAACATTGTTTGGAAATCGAACTAAATTTTTATTATATGACTAGTACGGGCACGCTATCGTTTCTGTGACATTCAATTATATGAGATACTATAGTCAGTAAAAAGAACCATCGTCATCAAAAGCAACATAAGTAATAAGACAATTTAACGCGTATGCTTCTTGGAATGTCAGCGGGTTAAAAAAACACATAAAAAAATTACTGCACTCCTATATTACAAAATAGGTATTATAATGATGTTTGAAAATCATTCAAGAGAAACAATACTCATTATATACTACAACCTTGTCAGACAAAGACAATCTAAGGTACAATACTGCAATTAGAACCACCGAACACATCTTTATAATAACTATCGCAGCTGCACCACAATATCTAATCAAAGGAATATGATGTCTCTTTTTACCTTGTTGGATCTCGCTTTCTTATATCCTTCGATTGGAATGCCCAGCATACCACAAAAAATCTAGACTCATCATGCCAAAAGAACTCGATTACTTCAATCAATACAACTCAATAATTAAACGTCTTATCCACTGGTGAATCTACCTAGTGGCCTACAGAGCAAAATGAAATACTAGATCTGCTAGATTTAGCAGGTATATCTACCACATGGTAAAGTCAAATCGAGGTTTAAGCTTTGATCATACTGCAATAATAATAACATTGACCATAAACATAATATGGGGAGAACCGCTACCCAAACTATGTATAAAAAATCTGGTGTGAACATCACACGACTTTCCTTATCCTATTATTATATATTATACCGGGTCCATCGTCTCGGCCCTGCGCTGCCCTCGCCCCGGAACTTATTTAAAAAAAAAAGGACGAGGCGCGAGTCCAACACTCGAAAGCTGATTAAAATAAACAGTACAAGACAGGAATTGACTCGTACTTAAAATTTTGCTACGCCACTGAAGGTAACCGTGCGAGCTCGGCCGCACAGCCTTCCCCGTTATCGCCTGCGTGCTCCCTCCTAGCGGCCAAGCGCTCCCACTCCGTCCTCCCACAGTCGGCCAGGAAGCTCTCCGAGCGCGCTGTGATTGGTCCGTTTAATTAATTTTTAATCAGCTATAACTTATTTATTTGACCTCGGATCAAAATATTTCATTTTTTGTTTGTCTCAGTCTGATCTATCCGGTAATATAAATTTCCCGAAACATTTTATGAACACCCGGTATATTAAAAATCCTGAGCTTCAATTTTGTTTTCGAGTTCCTATTTTACCAACTTTTACTTTAAATTCATGTTTATCTCACGATAACAAATCATTTTTATCATCATAAATTTTTTGTATCTTTTTTATATTTGCGACCGATTTTGCGACCTTGCGACCAAACGACTAGGTCGATTTCTACCAAAAGCTTTGCACTATGCTCCACACCTACAAGTAAATTGCATACCAAATTTCAAGTCTCTAGCTCTTACGGTTCTAGAGATATCCTGTTTACTGACAGACCGACCGACCGACAGACAGACAGACACACACACACATACACACACACGAACCAATGGCTTAAACCCACTTTTTTGGTGTCCTGAGGCTATATTTCGTCCAGAAATGTGAAAAACTGATCCTTTAGATTACTTTCCTTATTATAGGATAAGGAAAGTAAAAAAACCAACTGGAAACTCTTTCAAGACTTAGTTAACAAAGACATCAGCTTAAGCCTTAGAGTAAAAGAATCATACGAAATTGAAGAAGTAGTAAAGAATCTAACGGAAGTTTGGAAAACTAAGACTAGTAAAAAATCATATTATATCTTTGAATATAAGAAAATTACCAACAAGAATGAGGAAAATGACAAAAAACGAAAAATCCTTATCATAAAACGCAACTTAACTGGTTAACTTACCAATTACGTCCAGCGTAAATATTGTATAATCAACTCTACCAATAAAAAACGGGTACTAACTGGACTGGAAAAGATAAATGTACTAGCAAAATATCCAGAAACGTATACACCAATATCAGCTAATAATATTGAAAATAAAAAAATTAGAAACTTTCTAGATGTTCCTTCTCAATTATCACTAACTATTAAATGGAGAATTGAAGAAATAAATGGTACAAGCGCATTCAAAGCTATTATTTAGTGGTTGGAAAAATATTACATCATCCCAAAGAACGGCTGAAAAGCCATCCACAGAACCAGCTTGAATAACAATGTCATATAACCATAAATAAAATCAGAGTCTTGAAGGAAAGAAAGTTTGTACTTGATGTACAAGAGGCGTAAAAGGTCTGACATGAAATGTTATTATTTAAAATTAGGATGCGTCTGTCCGGCCAAATATAGCTAATCCTAAAATCATCTATCCATTTGCATATTCAAATTTTGCAGTAATTAATTATACCTCAAAACTACAAAGCAACATTATACGAGGTTTGTTCGGAAAGTAATGCAATTTGTCCGAACGCGCTGCAACCAAGCGGTTGGGTTAGGGGGTAGGATTCTTCGCTTCCAAGCTCGGTCTGCTATAAGCTCTAGGAGCGTAAGGATCGCTGTTTCCGTGAACCCGCTGTTAGTACGACGCAATGGAGAAAACTATCGCCAAAGTTTCTAATGGTAATTCCTCGGAGTTTTCTCGTCCCAAGAGGGCAAAAACAAGCAACTCTAAAGTGAAAATCATGTTCATTGTTCTTTTCGACCTCAAGAGGGTGGTCCACAAAGAATTTGTACCCCAAGGGCAAACGATCAACGCTTCCTACTACGTGCAAGTGCTCAACAGATTAAGGAGCAAGGTCATGCGCATTCGAAAGGAGATCGTCGCAATCTGGCAACGCTTCCAGCCAAACTGCTCTGCACGTCCCAGAGTTTCTGACTAAGCAGAGCTTGGCAACGTTGCCCCAGCCACCTACAGTCCTGACATGTCTCCCGAGGATCAGGTCTGCCCTGAAAGGCACCCGTTTTGGAACCGTTGAAACGATCCAAACCGCCGCGACAAAGGCTCTAAACGAGATGCCCGTCAACGCCTTCCAGGATGCGTACCGTGCATAAAAAGTCGCTGGCAAAAGTGTGTGTATGCCCCAGGAGAGTATTTTAAAGAGTTTTAAATGTTTGTAGCGATATCTTGAATAATGTTTTTACTAACTTAATTGCATTACTTTTTGGACAAACCCTCTATATTAAAATAAACAGCACAAGACCAAGATGTCGGCTTTTAACTTAAAAAAATTAAATTTCCCTAAACCTTAAAAATAGAAAGCAAAAAGTGAGCACATAAGCGTCATCGCAAGAAAATGAAAAAATTAATTTGGCTAAACTAAAACAAACTGAAAATATATTTTAATATTTAAAGAAATTTTCCAAATCTGTTAGTTTAAAAAGCTTTAACAATAAACGTATACACTGATCTATTGTTGATGTTTCTACTTACTGAACTTTCTTAACACCACCGATATATGGCCCAAAATACTAGTATCTTTGTGAACGATACTTTCCAAGTTAAGGTCAACAATTCATTACCTAGATGCCATCTTATCAAATCTAGCCATTCGTCGAGGGGGAGAAGGGGTAGAATTCCTTGTGCTCGTAGTTTCTAAGGGCCCACTAAATCTCAAATATACTGATCTTTATATTAATACAATCTTTACTTGTTTATAATTAAAAATAAATTAAAGATCTGGTTGATATTGGCATACAACTGATTTATGTGTTTTTACATTTACCCCTTTGAAAGACACTCGAAGCTAAATATGAGGTCTGTTCAGAAAGTATTAAGGCCCATAATAAAAAGTTTAGCAAAAATGGTACAAGATACAAGAAATATTATAGGTAGACTCAGTCACCTTCAAAGTAAGACACTTGTTCGGACGTGGCAAACCAGGCGACTAAGCTATTGTTTCCATATTGTGGCTAGTTGTGATCCAGTCATGATCTTTTTGATAAATTTCATTATGGGCAACCACAGCATCTCTCTTAACAGTAACTGTGGAACGAATTTTGCTGGTTTTATGTCAAGATCTTTGACAAAATTTGACTAACTTTAGATTTTGACTGTCATTTGCTGTTTCTTGTCGATTATAGCCCGTATTAATTTAACCTTTCTTGGCGATCTCCTTGTTACTGGTCTTCCAAAACGTGAATCAATTGTACCATATCTTTGTTTGTACTGTATGCATCGTATCGTTCTGGTTTAACACAAACGCAGATTTGTTTAGCCAATTTGCCCCCATTTACGCATGCGCATTACAGTCTACTCTCATTTGCTGCCAGGTTACATCGCGCTTTCACAAACTGTTTCCATTATATTGACGTTATTGCCGGGTATAAAATAGTGTAAGCCAATGACAATTTTAATTGGTTCATCGTATGAATTGCAAAACTTGGAAAAAGTGGCCTTAATTTTCAGTATAATATTATTTACTAATTGTTTAAATGCGACGTGAAGATACCAAAAAAATATTTTGGGAATCTGGGAATAAAATTTTTCCCGGACCCGGCGTTAACTCTCGACAGCCTGCCTCAAGGCAGTGTTCTAGGGTCATTCCTCTAATCTAAAGCTCGGTAGTTAAGACCAAAAGACCCGACTACACCTAAAAATGAAACAAATGTTCTTGTTACTTGGTGGAAAGTCGAAATTATCTCTAAAAAATAAGTTAATAATACACAAAGTTATCCTAAAACCGATTTGGACATGAGAATTAGGCTTTAAAACCTCCAAAAAGCGCCCAACATCAAAATACTCCAAACCTTTCAACCCAAAACGATCCGAATGATAACAGATGCACGTAGGTATGTGTATAACCAAACCCTTCATACAAATCTCCAAATTTCCTTTATAAATGACGTAATGGTTTCGTTTGGCAACAAATCTAAGGAATTATTACTATTCATAACAATCAGCTAGTATCTGAACTCTACGGGAAGACCACACAAAATGACGTGGTCAAAAAACCTAGTGAATTAGGTGATCAGTAAGCCTAACTAATGTCATAACATTTATTCAATACTCTATATAATATAACTTTAAATGTCAAACAACATTAGGGGATTAACCGCAGGTTTAGATATGACAGGTCTTTTTAGTACAAGTCAAAACAATGAAAAACTTCTAAGAGGATTTAATATTCATGAGAGCTGTCAGTAACCATAATAGTGTTAACATTTTCTATTAACAACATTGGAAGTAAAAAATATTGAAAGATATTGGGAGCATATTTTGTAAAAGTTTAAGGTGGAATTGTTATTATAAAAAAATTAGTGAAAATTCTATTATTAATTTACGAATTATTGGTGTAAATTTAAGAAACAAACAAAAATAATGTTTGGATAATTAAAAAAAGATTAATTTATCACTGTTGCGGTTTAATGTTGCTTTAATCATCATGTGATTAGTTGGAAAAATAGATTGGATACGCACAACAAATGATAATTAAAAAATTGAACTTTGTGTAAAAACTATTTTTTTGATTTAATTGAAACTGAACTTAATTAAATTTTTAGATTAAGAACTGTCTTCCGATGAAACTCTGTAGATAAAGTGCTTAATAATGATGAAATCATTAAAAAGTGGGCAGTCACGGGGCCCGTGAAAAGCGACCGCACGTCTATTTTTGCCCGTTAGCTTTCCATCCCGCAGGCCTCTATTTGACCGCCAAATTGGTACGCGCCGTCATTGCGGCATCACCTCTCGACGGCGCTTTAATTAGCAGCCGCGGTGACTAAGCATTACTCATTATCTGGAAACTGATCGATGAGCGCCCGAGGACAAGGATATGTTTACATCAACTGATTGCGGCGATTAAAGCATCGCTTTGCGCAGTTTCTCCGGGGACTCGCGGCTAATTAATAAAGCGGCCCGAGTTCCCGTGCCTCAAAAAAGGCGCTAATAATAGCGACTGCGACGCCGGCAAAAACTAATCCTGCCGGTCGCGAGTCTGGTTTTTGTGGGAGTCAGTCGCGGATTAGGGCCCACGTACAATGTAAACGCCCTCTCAGGAAGGCGCAGTCTGGCGCAGAATTACCGTCCAAGCCGGCGGAGCCCCCGTAGGACGCGGCGCCGCTGTAACCCGCGCCGCGGCGCACCCTCGGGGCGAACGTCTTGCGCAGGTAGATTACGTCGGACTTGTGGCCATGCTCGTCTATCGTGTAGAAGGATTTCGGGACGTACTCCCCTGAAACTGAGAGACAATGCGCCTTATAGCGCGGGTTTGCATTCTGACCGCACGTTGAACTCTCCCACTAGCACCTCTACTTTTGCGGCAAAATTATTGCATTTCGCGTTAATGTGATTGACCTTACGTAACAACAAACTATAAATATTTATGAGCGCGTTAGACCTCCAAAACAGGATGCCTTCCGTAATTCCACTAAGTTGCCGGCTACAACTTAATTGCTGTCTACTCACACGCTAGCACTAATCCAAAGGCACAGACAACCACGAGCACGTGAAGGGAACTCATTTTGTGTCACTCTTCGGCTGTGAGGTGAAGAATGGCATCCGCGAGTCCCCTCCTCGTATTTATACTGCACTCTTGTTGTTCCTCGCGAAGTGTGACGGCATCTTTCGTTTTGGACCGGCTGCAGTTACGTGATATCAAGCGATTGGCCCTGAGCTTAGGGACGACACGCGGATGAACGCTTCGTTGCAGGGGCCGGCCAATTTTTTATTAATTGCCTGGAATTTTTCCAACCAAAATAGAATCCAAATCAAAAGTAAATTTCAGACCCAACAAACATTTAGTTCTATTTTCGGCTCTCAAAGCTGATATTTTGCATACCGGCAAAATTTTTTTATTATTTTTTGAGTTTTGTGTATCTAACCAAGTTACCCCCCCCCCTTTTATTTTATGAAGCTTTATGTTCTTTAAGGCCACTTTTGTTTTGTCATCCACCTACAACCATTTATTTAGTATGCCTCGTATCATAGCTCAATTTTCACGAATTGTCAAGTTTTTTGTGCGCCATCATAATTTTTTAGAACTTCTGCCAATCCATCTGACATATAAAGCAAGATTAGTTATTTGGTGCAGGATTTGACCTTGTTTTTCATTTTTGACATTGCGAATTCCAAGCATTTAAGTTTTTATGATTTTTGCCGCGGTACTTTATTATTTTTCTTCTTCTTCGGTTTTTTAGCCAAAAGGGTTTGCCGTTTTCTGTTTCCATGTCTGCTTGTTCTTTCTCCCAATCTGCTTCCTACAAACTCTTTCTTGCCCAGCCAGCGTTATAGAGATTTTTCAAGAAGCGCCGCTCTGCCTTTTTTTCCCTAATTGAAGACCATCACGCCAATTTCTTAAACTATCTGTTATCACGTATCTATCGCACATGTTTTTATGATTGAGTATCAATCTAAATTTTATTTTTTATGTTCTTAGTAAGTGGGCACACCTCTCCTCCTCACAATACTATGCTTTCCACCACACTTTTTGGTGTCTTAACTGTTATTTTTATTCCATATTACTCTGAGCAATGTTTTATTGCTTTCTTTCCCATGATCTCACGTGTACGTGCTAAGCTTAGAAGTGAGCCCAAACATTTGGATGTTTTAAAGTATTAATCTCTTTATTTTCTATTTTAATATCTTATGCCTCTCTGCCTACACCCATATATCAAGTTTTTGGTAGGTTACAAATTCCACTTTTCAAATTCTTCATTCAATTTCTTTAGCATATAACCTACATCTCCCTATTCATTGACAATAGTAGGGGGTGTATGGCGCACTTATTTATTTTAATTCCCATTCCTGGGCATTTACTATACTAGATGTCTAGGAATTGTTTGACATATATATTAAACAGTAATGGTAACATACCGCGCCCTGTTAGAGATCTTTTATTTTTATGATCAGAGTAATTTTATTTATTGTTCTTGAAGTCTGGTTACATGAGATTTGATGTAATACAGAACACAATCATTCTATTTTTGTTTCTATCAATTTGACTACTTGTTTTCAATTTTTCGATCCTTTGCTCTTTCTCTCCAATTTTCTATTGCTATTTTCACTAGATTTCTTGCCCTTAAAACCAGTTTTTCCTTGGACGCCCTTTCTTCCTTTTACCACTATTTCCCCTATACATTATCATTTTTACTATTTTTTGTTCTAGCTTTCGGATGATATGGGCTAACCATCTAGCCCTCTGTGCTCGAAACTTTTGTATGATTCCCGGTTTTCCGTACGTATCCATGCCCTCTCTGTTCACACGTCTCCATTATAACCCTTCTGCTACTTTAATACTTTTGAAAATCTTTCCCAGAATTTTCCTCTCCCATATTTCTAGTTTATTTTTACTTTATTTAGTTAGTATCCATGTGTCATTTGCATATAAAACAGCTAGTCGTATTATCAATTTATATGCTCGAATTTAACTGCTTTAGATCAATTCTTTGCTTTTAGTGTGCTTATTAACGATGTAACGGGTTGTTTGATAATTTAGCGCAGTTAAGCAAAACAGGAAATAAAACAAAGCGGAGCTGTGTAAACTATATATTGGGCAAAACCACATAAAATTAACCACAAAGTAACAATTAAGCAAACAACGAAACTGAGAAAAAAACAATACAACTATACTTGAATAACTGCAAATGTGGTGGGCGGCAGGCCAGTTGTGCGCTCTCCCGACGCAAGTAATAGTCTCTGGTAACATGGACGGCAGCTTTCGGCGTGCCCTTCGTTGGCGGCTTCAATCCTGGGGCACCACGGACGGGGCGGAACGTACAATAGGCAACAACAGCGTGCCAGCACAGCGCAATAGAGCACCTGGGTCGGCTGGCCGGCGGCTTCAATCTTGGGGCACCACGGACGGGGCGGAACGTACAATAGGCAACAACATCGTGCCAGCACAGCGCAATAGAGCACCTGGGTCGGCTGGCCGGCGGCTTCAATCTTGGGGCACCACGGACGGGGCGAAACGTACAATAGGCAACAACAACACAGCGCAATAGAGCACCTGGGTCGGCTGGCCGGCGGCTTCAATCTTGGGGCACCACGGACGGGGCGGAACGTACAATAGGCAACGACAGCGTGCCAGCACAGCGCAATAGAGCACCTGGGTCGGCTGGCCGGCGGCTTCAATCTTGGGGCACCACGGACGGGACGGAACGTACAATAGGGAACGACAGCGTGCTAGCACAACGCAATAGACCACCTGGGTCGGCTGGCGGCGGCTTCAATCTTGGGGCACCACGGACGGGCGAACGTACATGCAACGACATCGTGTCAGCACAGCAATGAGCACCTGGGTCGGCTGGTCCGGCTTTAATCTTGGGGCACCACGGACGAGGCGGAACGTACAATAGGCAACGACATCGTGTAACAGCGCATAGAGCACCAGGTCGGCTGGCCGGCGGTTTCAATCATTGGGGCACCACGGACGGTGCGTAATAGGAATGCGACAGCGTTGAAGCACACGCTTATCCTGGTCGGCTGGCTCTGCTGCCGTCGCTTACATCTGATGGGCTCATCGGAATGTCCGGGTGGTGTAAAATCCCGTATCTTTTGCGACGAGGGTAGGTGGCTTGACTTGTAAGTGTCACTCGTAGAGATGGGACACGGGTTTGATGAGCTATTTCCATACAATTTATGTTCCCCTTTAGAATCCTTTGTATTTGCCATTGTTACATCTAAATACTCAGTTATTTACTTTTTTAAAATTGTATCTCTTTCCTCTGGCTTGATTTGTATGTGCTTGTCTTCTTCTGTTACTTCTGATCTTATTTCCATAAATTTTGTTCCCCATTTGTAATCTATACTTCCTTGCTTTCTTCTTGAACTTTTTCAAGGTTTTTTTAAGTTCTTGTCTTGATCTTGTTAATATAGCAGTGTCATCGACAATACTATTAATTGATGTTTATTACGGCTTTCATTATCGCTTCTATGCTCAGATTAAACAAGTTTATAGAAAACGGATCCCATTGTCTTAATCCTTCTACTACTGAAAACTGGCTTGAAAGGTTTTTGCCCATTAAAATTCTATTATTTGTGATGTATAATGTCATTTTTGCCAGGTTGATGTGTTTATTTGGTATATTCTTAACTTCGTCAGTGCCACGTACAACTGCATGTTATTGAGTCTATTGAAAATTGATAAAGAGAATGTATAATGGCAGGTTTTGTTTGCAACTGTTTTTCACCTTGAAAATTTGCTCTGTTGTCGATCTCTCAAGTCTAAACCCTCCTTTATACTCCCCAATCACATTGTTTTTATACCGCTTTAATCTATTGCGTATAATTTTCGTCAATATCTTACATATCACGTCTTGTAGGGCTATCCTCTTGTAATTTTCAAAATTTGTTTTACTTCCTTTTTCAAAAATGGACATATAACTGCATTACTTTATCGTTCTGGCATCTTTTTTTCTCTTCATATTATCAATATAAGTAGGTATAGCTTTTTATATAGTTCCTCCCCTCCTTGCTTCAAAATTTCTACTGAGACACCATTTTCCCCTGCAATTTTATCATTCTTAAATTCTCTTATTCTCTGCTTTGGCGGTTCTTTTATTTCGCCCATTTCCCCATTTTGTGTACTGTTTGTCGCACTGTTTCTTCCTGTTTTCTCTTTATATCCCCAAGTAATAACCCTTCCTCATTTCTATAATCAATTGTTTGGGTTTTGCGATTTGTCTTGAACTCTTTATTTCTTGATAGTAGTTTCTTATCTCTTTATTTGTATAGTAATCTACTACCACTTTTATTTGCTTTTTAAATATTTTTTTGTCTACGTATTCGTTTAATTAATTTTTGCTTTGTTTCTGGTCTCTTGAACTTCTTTACACTCTTTATCAAACCACCCATCTCTTCCTTTAAATTTTTTATTTCCTAGACAAAGTTTCGCTGATTCGGTCATAGGTAACTGAATTTTTTCCCATTTTTCTTCTATACCCTGACTCTTTGTGTCTTCTCCTATTAGCCTTCTTTCTATTTCTTTTCCTAACTCTTCTGATACCTTCTCATCTTGAAGTTTTTTAATGTTATATTGTTGTCTTTCTTCATGACTAAACTGTGGTTATTATGGGCATCAGCTCCTCCGTAACTCCTATAATATTTCATCGCTGCGAAATGTTTGCTATCTATTAGTACATGGTCGATTTGGTTTTTAACTTGGCCATTTGGAGAAATCCACGTTGTTTTGTGTATTTTATTGCGATCAAAGCATGTGCTTGCTGTTCTCATTCAATTTTCCTCGGCAAACTTTATTAGTTTTGCAATTTTTATTACTTTGCTTATGTAGGTTATTTCTTCCCGTTATTTTGTGGTACAATTTATTTCTACCCACTTTAGCGTTTAGACAACTTTTCTCACTTTTGCATAAAATTCGTTCTTTGCATCCAAAAGTTTTTGTTTTGTAGGGACGTAGTCGTTAATAATACTTATCTTTCTATACTTTCTGTGTATTTTTCTGTAACATAACCCATCTGATATCGTCTTAAAATTGACTACCATCCTCTTTATTTCTTCCGTTGGTTATCAATCCAACGTCAAAATAGCTATTACTCTCTCCACTTTTGAAAAAGGCTTTTTAGGTTATTTATTTCATTTTCTACTTGTTTTGTTTATTGAAATCCTAGTTTGTACTTATCTATTATATTTTGTAGATTTTTAAAGCACAATCTTCATATGTGCTTTTTATATTCTATGTCCCTATTTTTAGTTTTTTAATTTCTTCTCTTTTCTTTTTCTTCGAATTCCTAGTTCCTCTATTCTTGTTATCCACCTTTTGTATCTCTTCTTCTTTTTCTCCAGCCTTGACAGTTTATTCAGTTTTTCTGGTGAATATGTAATTGATCTTTTGTTCCTTTTTAGGCCATACTTATTTGTTAATTATTGTATTATTTGGTATAGTTCTGACTGTTCCTTTCCTTGTGTGTCTTCTTATTTTCTTAAATTTGTTAGTTCGGTTAAATAGTTACTTAGTTTCTTATTTAGGTTTGCCATTTTATTATTCAGTTCTTTTAAGAGCTGTTGTTGTTCTTGATTCCAACGATAACATTAATTCCGTAAGTTTCTTTGTTTTCATACTTTATGTAGGTATACTCGTTTGACATTGTCACATTTACTTGTTCCAATCTTTAAAATTTTATACATATGCGCATTTTTATTTTTAATTGAGGTCTCGTTTACGAGTTATCATATTTGTTAGGAGTTTTTTGTTTATCCCCCTTTTTTAAATTAATTCTTTTGGGAATTCTATTAAATGTCATTTTACTGTGTTTTTTACTACAATTTCAGTTCTTTTTTTAAATTAACCTCATCTTTTAAATTTTAAATTGTTGTTTTTTGTTTTGTTTTTTATTTTTAGCCGTTCTTTTAAAATTTGTTTAGTCGAAACTAAAGTCTGAGCTAAAGCTTTACCCTGTAGGATCATAAGGATTTATTTGCTAAATATTTCTCTAACCGGTAGACGTTTAAACGTTTTTATAGAGATTTTATTTTTTGTCATCTCCACTATGTTGCTTAGTTAGCTGTATAAAAGTTAGTGTCTGTAAATGACCTAAATTCACCGGCCTGAATTGGAACCTGGCTTTTGTAATAACGGGCTTACTCTTTTATACTTTAATGTTGTTACGGTACATATCGGGTAAGTTTTGTTGTTATTCCCAGATTAATTCAGCCGCTCTCATCTGAGCGCGTCCGCTTTTTATTTCTCTTACTGTACTCTTCACTTCCGTTAGTGCATTTTTCATGTACCTCCGAGCGTTAAGCTATTTTTCTTGTTTGTATTTCTTCTCCTCCACATAATTTTGCATATTTTGTTCTGTAAGGTTATTTTACTTATATATTTTTGTTTGGGGGTTTTTCCTTTTTTGGTTGTTTATTCTAAAAAATGTTATTTCGGCTTTAAAACTATTGAGTTTCATTTAGAATTTTTTGAAATGACGTTTCGCCCACTCGAGTCTTTTTCATATTTTTTTAGACACAGTTACATATAAAAATTTAAAAAATTTAGGGTATAATACAAAAATATGCATTTATTTTAACATGTCAAAGATTATGCATGGGTTGTTTTTTCACTTTTAACTCATAAACCCTTTGTGCTACTAGAATCAAAATATAAATACAAAAATAAGTTTAAACCACTATACGGGGACTGTTAATTTAAAATTGTATCGTTTGTATGAATTACTTGTTTTAGTATAGAGTTTAACGTTTTTTAATCAATTCCTCTATGTACATCTTAATTTACTTCTTAAAAATTAAAAGTATTAAGAGACATATTTCCTAAAGTCCAATGTATCCAAGAGAATGTTTTACATACGCATAGTAACGTTTTGTATTTGATTGTTGAAGTCACCCAGAAATTAATATGTGTAAAAACCAATACTCGTTAGGTAGCCCCTTAAAAGAAATACGCGGGTAGCATAGACAGATGTTTATAATGTTGGCAGTTACTACAATAGTTATTTTTTTAACTGCGGTAGCACGAAAAAGTCTACTGTCGATGAATTGAACCATACGCGTAAGTTTTTCAGCCGTAATGTCTTTCTTCTTCTAGATCTTCTTTTGCCTTCTACTTTGCTTTAAAGTTGTAAGAACTTATATTTTTTGTATTGTTTTTCAGAAACTGTTGAAGACATTTCATCTTTTTATTAATGGAAGCAATTGTTTCTTTATCTATTTTTTCTAGTATAGTCAAATTGGCGATGTGGTTTGTCTTAAGATAAGTGGATACAACCACATTTCAAGCGCTTAGAGCGTTTTACAGAAAGCTTTGAACAAAGTTCAAGACTCGACTCCATAAAGTATCACCTAAACAGACTTAACTAGCAAATTTACTATATTCCTTAATGATTTTAAAAATATGTCCAATCAATTACTCAACCAGAACAGTATGATTCTAACCATGCTGACAACAGTCATCAATAAATTAACTCAATAATGGTCCCTGCACTTAGAATTGCAGAATGGAACGCAAATGGCTTATCAAACCATATTCAGGAACTTACGCTATTTCTTAACATAAATAAAAATGATATCCTCCTAATCGCTGAAAGTCATTCAACACAAAGGATAACTCTTAAAATACCATACTATTCCATTTACTATGCAAACCATCCTGATGATGCGGCTCACGCAGGGTCTGCAATCATAATCAGATCTTCAATAAAACAACACGTACTTCAACCATACATAACACACAAAATTCAAAGTGCCATCATAAAAGTAGATACTTTCTCCCGACCTATTACAATTGCTTCAATATATTGTCCACCACGTTATTCTATAACATGCGATGTATACCTCGAGTTCTTCCAACGACTCGGCTCACACTTTTTAGTTGCCGGAGACTGGAATTCTAAAAATACAGCCTGGGGTCTAGGCTGATTACTCCTAAAGGCAGAACATTATTGAGAGTTTTAGAACTAAATAATTTCAACTATTTGTCGACTGGAGAGCCAACTTATTGGCCGACCGATCGAAATAAAATCCCCGACCTGTTAGACTTTGCCATAACTAAGGGAATCTCAGACCTACATAGTGATATTGAATCCAATTTAGATCTGCACTCTGACCACAGTCCTGTAATAATAACTCTAAGCACCAGTATTATATGGAAAAAGCCACAACAGAGACTGTCTTCCAAAAAGACTGATTGGAACCTATTCCGTCAACATATCAACGATAATATATTACTAAATATCCGCTTAAAAGATAAGGAGGACATAGATGAAGCTGTGCAGTACCTAACTACGTTAATACAAAGCGCTTCCTGGACCTCTACTCCAGAACCCCATGGTCTTACTCGCAACAATCAGAACATTCCGCTTCATATTAGAGAATTGGTCATCGAAAAGCGCAGAGCTCGGCGCAGGTGGCAGACTACCAGGAATCCACTTGACAAAATTTATTTAAATCGAATAACGCACAATCTCCACAATGCTATCCAAGAAGCAAAAAACGAATCCTTCGAACACTACATCGTCAATCTATCTACTGATGATCACTCCCTGTGGAACGCGACAAAGAAATTCAAAAGACCCATAGTATCTATTCCACCTCTACGAAAAGCTGATGGGAGCTGGGCGCGGACGAATATTGAAAAATCCCACAGATTCGCAGAACACCTTGCTAATGTATTTTCCGCTCCTGATATCCTCAACGATGATGAAGATGATGTCGAAATACAAACATTCTTAAACGCCCCCTGTCAGATGTCTCTTCCACCCAAGCCTATTTCACCTGCAGAAGTCAAAAAAGAAATAAGTCTGTTAAATTCTCATAAAGCTTCTGGATATGATCTCATCACAGGTCAAGTACTGAAAAACTGCGTTAGAAAATCTATTGTATTACTCACAACCATATATAACAGCATACTACGCCTGTGCTACTATCTGATACTATGGAAGTATGCAATAATAATCATGATACTGAAGCCAGGAAAACCTCCAACTGATGCCACTTCCTATAGGCCAATAAGCCTCCTTCCTGTAATGTCCAAAATTTTCGAAAAACTTATCCTCACCAGAATTGCAAACATAACACATATAGATGCCTTAATCCCTAACCACCAATTCGGCTTCAGACCCAATCACTCCACTATCCAACAGTGCCATAGAATCGTTAATAAAATCAAAGAAAGCTTAGAAGCAAAACAAATGTGTACATCAGCATTTTTAGACGTAAAACAGTCGTTTGACAGGGTGTGGCATGCAGGCTTACTTTTCAAACTTAAACAACACTTACCAAATCAATTGTTCCTCATCCTTAAGTCATACATGTCCAACCGTTACTTCCAAGTTAAATTCGAAGATTCATTATCTGACTACCAGACTATCAACTCTGGTGTGCCCCAAGGAAGTGTTCTGGGACCTTTCTTGTACTTACTGTTTACCTCTGATATACCAGCCAGCGAGGATACACTACTAGCAACGTTCGCTGATGATACAGCCATCCTTTCTACAGATCTCGATCCGATACGAGCTTCTGCAAAATTGCAAGCTTATCTTGATCAACTCCAAATTTGGCTTACGCACTGGAAAATTAATCTAAACGTTGATAAGTCGTGTCAAGTCACGTTCACAACACGAAGAGCAGAATGTCCTCCTCTTACCTTCAATAACACTCCCATTCCTGTCAAAGAAGAAGTTCAATACCTCGGCCTTCACCTTGACGCAAAACTAACTTGGAGAACACACATTAAGGCAAAAAGTGAGGAACGTGTCTTGGTTACTAAATCGTAGATCTCAGCTCTCACTACAGAACAAAACCATTCTTAGGCCTATTTGGACATATGGTGTCGAATTATGGGGCTGCAGCAAACCGTCTAATACAAAAATTTTACAAACCTTTCAATCTAAAACCCTTAGAATGTTACTAAATGCAGCTTGGTATGTCTCCAATAACACCATACACGACGACTTTAAAATACCGTTTATACACGACGTCATCAGTGCTTACTCTGTTAAACACAAAAATCGAAGCATAACCCACAGCAACGAGCTAATCAGTGAACTGTTCAGACAACCAATGGAAAATAGAAGACTTAACAGAACATGGCCAGAAGACCTAGCTAGGTGAATCCAGAGAGCCGTCAATGGATGGCCCCTGACTCAAGTGAACTTCTTTCAACCTATTTACTTATTACTTTATTAAGTAGATTGTAAATTTTTCATTAATCCAATAAAAAAAAAATAAATAAATAAAGTATCACCTAAAAATTTAACGTAAATAATCTGCTCTTAGTTTTCAAGGATAAATCATGGCATTGAAACAGTTTTGATATATTTAGGAACATGGTCCTAGTTTTTTCTATTCGGAATTTGATCTTTAGTGAATGACCCCACGCTTCACCAATTATTGTTCCAGGGTAAGTATATGTTTTTCTACTCTACTTGTTGGTCATTTATCATAGTGGGCCAACATGGCTGCTTTTAACATGTTTTTTGAAAATCTAACAAAAGCTCTTACTATCTCTGGCTAATTCTCTGAAGACTTCATGCTGTTTTCAAACACTACTGTATCATTAGAATTTTTTATTTATATATTTGCCATTAATATTTATTCCGATGTAAATGACTTTTAAAGTTTTGAAAATTTGCTCCCAGTATATATTAAATAGAAATTGCAATAACGTGCAACTCCTTCGAATCCTTTGCTTTTTATATTTTGTATATCTTCACTCTTCTCAATGAATATATATGGGTGATGCTTAGTACCAGTATAAATTGGTGAAGGTTTTTAGGACTTTCCAATATTCTTTAGTATCCTTGTAAGTCTATTGTGTTGTAGGTTATCAAATGATTTTCTGTAATTAGTGAAACATGCAAAAATATTGCAGTTGATGCTGTACCGTTGAAAAGGACTTGAATACTAAACATTGCTTCTCTAGTACCTAACACATTACAAAATCCAAATTGCGTGCGACTGATATGTTTCTTGCATAAGTCGTAGTTACGACCGCAACAGGGGGACTGGGGGGGGGGGGGGCTGTTAAGACCCCCACCCCACCCCAGAGCTAGTCATATCCTGTTGGTGCCGGATGCAGTACCGAGTACCCTTATTGCCGAGTCTCCAAACACGAACCGGGAGGTTAGCCCTCCTTACCGAAGTCCAGCATATTCAGAAACGTATGCACCCGGACAATCGTGCAAGTCGAGGCTAGGAAGCTCAGGCACCGAACCATGACCACTAAATTTCATCAATCAGTGAGCCGGAGATGGCACGGGGCCACCCGCCAAGGACCGACATGGGCCGGACAGGTTTTTGACGGATGGTGGGGGTAGGCAGAAGCTCCCCCCTCCCCCCCCACTTAAGGGCATGAGGCTAACCAGGCCCTTCTGTCCCTAAAAGCGGCGCCACCACCCCTAAGAGTCCAACACCATCGAGGGGGAACCGAGAAGCTTGCCTCGGTTGGCTTCCCCCTCCCCTTAGTCCTCGTGTCGGTAAGGTTCCCCTTACCACGTTTGACGAGTACCCGTCGAGGTTACTCACGTGATACCTCTGCCCCTCTGTTACTGAAGGCGGCATCCGTTACCCACAAATGTGGGATTGGGTAGCTCCACCGGCAGTTTTACGGGTTTCACGCGCCACGGGGTAAGACGCACTACCCACTCGTGTTGGTAGAGTTTCCTCCACCACGTTGGACGAGCAGCCGTCGAGGTCGCTTGGGCGAGCCTCTACCACATATCGCTACTGCTACCGTCGCCCGTTGCCCTCTGTGCAGGGATTGGGTGGACTGTATAGCAGTTTTAACGGGATAACGTCATGTAGTCTAACGTCTCCGTAGGCCTTGGGCCTAATCGATGTAGCAAATACTCCAGTCGATAGTACTCGTGTTGGCAGGATTTCTCCTGCCTCGTTTGACGAGTTGCCGGCGAGGTCACTTGCGTGAACGTCTACCCCACGTCATTACTACAGGCGGCATCTGTCACCCACGGATGTGGGATGGGGTAGCTCCACCCGCAGTTTTAAGGGTAAACGGTGTGGGGTCTCCCGTTTACCCTCACTCTCTAGTCGATTATTTTTAAGAAAAATTTCAATAGATGGCTCATAAAACTAATGGTACGGTAATCGTTACAATATTTAACGTTACGTTCCTTTGGCAAAAATATGAAAACCCATTTTAACCACAGTTTTGACATTTCTCTTGTAAAATATATATGTCACAATCGAAGGTTATTGACTTTAAAAATTTTTAATTTGCATTTAAGGTTTCATATATCAAGTGTTACGCAATGCATGAGTTTTTCCTAGCATTGTCTAAGTGATCTCATTTGTCGTTATTGGTAGGTTGTCTAAAAAATTTAACTCTGGAGGATATTTTAAACTGTTAACGTCAAAAAGATGTAGGCTTTTCAAGTGTTCATTTTTTCTATTTGTGGTCAGTAATGGTTTTATCTTCTTTAGTATGTAAGATTCCAGATATATTGGGTTTATAAATACCAGCAGCTTCTCTGTCTATTCTCTGCATATTAAAGAGATGATACTTTTGCTCTAATGCACATTGAGTCAGTTTTTTCCGCGCCCTTATTTCTCGCCTTATTGGTGTCTAAATATTTTTGTTCTGTATTTGTTTGCTTTCACTTTTATTTTCGTAGTATTTCGTATTTAGCGATCAAGTGCTCTGCGTTTCTTTTAGGGGTTTACATTTTTCAGAGTTGTCACTTTATTACATGTTTTCTTCTCTTTGAATTTCCTCATGTCTCATAATCCTCTAATTGTTTTTCTCTTAACTTTCTCGTTATATATTCTTCTTCTTCTTGTCGTGCCTTCTCTTAATAGAGGTTGGCGATTACATTGGCAAATGTTTCTCTTTCTGCAGCTGCTCTAAATATTTGTTGAACATTCATGCCTGTCCACTGCCTTATATTCTTAAGCCAACAAGTTTTCCTTCTACCCCTTCCGCGTTTGCCTTCAACCTTACCCTGTATGATAAGTTGGGGTAGGTTATATTTTTTATTTCTTATTAGGTGTCCCAAGTAGGCGGTTTTTCTTCTTTTTATGGTAGTTATAATTTCTCTATTACAGTTCATTCTTTGTAATACCTCTTGGTTTGTAATCCTGGCTGTCCATGGGATTTTAAGTATTCGTCTCATCAACCACATTTCAAAGGCTTGCAGTTTGTCTATCTCGTGTTTATTTAGTGCCCAGACTTCCGTTCCATATAACAATATTGACCATATATAATTCTTTACCATTCTCCATCTGATTTGTAAATTTAGATTTTTATTTGTCAGAGTGTTTTCATTTTATAAATCCTTGCCTAGCTATTTCTATTCTACTCTTATTTCTATATTTGAGTTTAGATCTGAGTTTAACCGGCAACCTAAATATTTGAATTTTCCAACTTCTTCTAAAGCGTTGCCATCAATTGTAAAATTTATACCCTAGGATTTTACTCACTTGCATGATTTTTGTTTTCTTAGTATTGATTGTTAGGCCCATTTGTAAACTTGCTTCGTATACTTTGTTAATTAGCTGTTGTAATGCTCTAGGGTTGTCTGCAATTAGTACGCTGTCATCCGCGTATCTTATGTTATTTATCGTTTCCCCGTTTATTTTTATTCCTAAATTGCAGTTGTGTAAGGCGTTCTGAAAACTACTTCGAATAGAGATTAAATAACATTGGGGACAGTATGCAGCCTTGACGTACCCGCGTTTAATTTCTACGTTGTTTGTTTCAGTGTCTTCTATCATTACTTTAGCACGTTGGTTCCAATAAAGATTTTTGATTAGTTTTATGTCTCTTTCGTCTAAGCCAATGTTTTCCAAACATTCTATGAGTTTGATGTGTCTTACTTTATCAAATGCTTTCTCATAATCGAAAAGCACAGATACACATCTTTTTCTGATCTCTACATTTCTGCATCATTACTTGTATG
The DNA here is from genome assembly GCA_036346155.1 of Sinelater perroti. Taxonomy (NCBI): domain Eukaryota; kingdom Metazoa; phylum Arthropoda; class Insecta; order Coleoptera; family Elateridae; genus Sinelater; species Sinelater perroti. The sequence goes on from JARFIY010000344.1 coordinate 3,350,328, forward strand.
CAGAAGAGAGCTTCGCGTTCCCATCCCATTTCTGAAGCCGAATTGGTTGTCACTCACTACTTCTTCACATTTTCTATATATTCGGTTTTGCATTATCTTCAAAAGTATTTTAAGGGCATGGCTCATGAGACTTATTAATCTGTACTCATTGCAAGATTTCGCATTTGCATTCTTAGGCAAAGTAATAAATGTTGATTCCAACCAGTCATTTGGAATGTTACCGTTTCATATATTTTATTATACAAATCAACTAGTATCTTTAGGTTGTCCTCGTTTATTAGTTTAATTAGTTCCATATATATGTTATCCGGTCCTGGAGTTTTTCCTATTTTTATTTGGTGTATTGCATTCTCTACTTCTCGCTTTAGAATTGTGGGTCCTTTTTGTTCTTCTCCTCTGTTTTGTATAATTGTTCTGGTCTCTCGTCGTCAAACAATTTTTCTATATATCGTTTCCAGATTCTTATTTTCTCAGTTTCGTCCATTATTATTTTGTTGCTGTCATCTCTTATCATCATTTGTGTTTTCTTTCTGTTGGTGCCGACAACTTCTTTTATTTTCTTATATAGACCAAACATGTTGTGTTGTTCGTTCAAGCTTTCTATTTCTGTACATCTGTCGCACATCCATTTTTCTTTTGCTTCTTTAATTTTAATTTGTATAATTCTATTTATTTGTTTGTATTCTGTTTCATTGCTATTTTGACAATTCTCCGTCTATCCATTAGGTCTAATATTTCTTTCGTCATCCACTTCTGTTTAAAGTTCTCTTCTCCTTTGAATTTCAGACTTTCATTTCCAACTGTGTGTATCGTTATTTTCAATTTTGCCATAAATCTTCAATATCTTCTTGTGTGCTCCCTGTTATTTGTGAGCCATCACTTATCAAACTTGCTATTTCTTTATTTATATTATTTCTTACTTGTATTTTTGTTTCTGCATTTCGGAGTTTATCCACGTTTAGTTTTTGTGTGTTTTCTTCTTCTTGATAATTATTTTCAGTCTAACTCGCATTTTGATGATTATGGGGTTGTGATCTGATCCAATGTCTGTGCCCTGGGTATGTCTTAGCACTTAGTATATTGCTTCGATATCTTTTATTTATAAGCACATAGTCGATTTGATTTCTAACTATGTTGTCCTTCCTGTTTTGAGGAGAAGTCCAAGTATATAGTCTGCAATTGGCATTTTGAACCATGAGTTGCTTATTACGTAATTTTCCTCTTGGCAGAATTGGATTAGCCGATTTCTCGTTCGTTTCTTTCTCCTATGCTGTATTTACCTACAATGTCATTGACTTACTTCCAATTTTGCGTTCAGATCACCCATTATGATGTTTATATCTTGTTTTTTTGTCAAACGTGTCATGTCTCTAATTTGCGAGTAAAATTCTTCAACTTCAGTATTAGATCTTTTCGTTGTTGGAGCGTATACTTGAATGATATTTATGTTGACAGGATTGCCTTTCAACTGTAAGAGCATGACTCTGTCAGAGTATGGTATAAAATTTTGGGCATGTTGCTTTAGTTTACTGTCTATTACAATTGCTACTCCATTTGTATGTTTGTCTTGGTTTCCTGAGTAATATATGATTTTGTCATCAGATCTTAGAATTCCGGAATCAGGCCATCGTACTTCACTGATTCCTAAAATTTGTAAATTTATTCTTTTCATCTCCTAGATGAGATTTGCTAATTTTCCAGGTGAATATAGGCTACGGACGTTCCATGTGTCTATTTTAATGGTTGAATTAATATTTTTCCACTCGGGGATTCTTAGCACCCCCTGGTTACTTAAAACCTGCCGAGGACTGGGGGCCATAATTAAGTTTCGTGCTGCCATGTAATTTTCTTGGAACAATAATACAGTGGTTTTCCGTTGCCTTCTGCATCACGGTACTGATTGCCGGTTGTAGCGTCCATCGCTGCCGCCATCAGGTTCCATAAGTGAAGCTGTTCCAATCTCCTCGATTTCCACCTTCACTTACAGTTTTTTTTGAGAGACCCGCTTCCATCTTCAAAGTTATTTCAACCAGGGCCATTAAATTCAATACTTGTAAGTTGCCCCTGGTTGCCCCTCATTTAGTTTAGCCTGTATGTCGATACAGTTTACCGGTGTGTGGCCGCTGTTTTATCTTTACAGCTACTAGGAGCCATAAATGAGAGTTGAGTGATTGTTGAGGACCAAAACCCCAGTACGACTACCCGGATAGCCCGACAGTACTGGAAGTAGAGGTGCTACCTCTAACAGTCACCCTACACACCTCGTTATATATAAATATATAAAATATATTCTCGTGTACAGAATGTCTTATCTTGTTGAAATTGCATTTGTAATAGATTTAAATTTATTTAGTATTAATATGCTTACAAGTAGATTCCGCCGTATGTATCATAAGTGTAACATTTAATTTGAAAGTAGCTGAATTTCTCGGGAGTCTTCTTTTCATGGGGTTTCTTTGTCCGGTAAGATTTTCTCATTTGTAGAATTAGGTTAATATACACCGGTTAATTTCTTTGGTGACATTTCATAGGCAGAGTAATCAACCCTTCCTATCCTTTGTTTGTTTAGTAGCAGTTTTAGTTTTACTCTTCTTCATTTTCTACGTAGAATAAACCTGCGTTTTGTTTATTTATCAAACTACGTCTCCGTGTTTAATTTCTTGGGAAGTGGATGTTTACGATTCTAGCCATCGCTTTGGTGGTCTGCCAGATCGTCTGCTTTATTATTTAATTTTAAATATTGCGTTTTTGCGCACGACAAATTTGCGTCTGGTGTTATTTTTTAATGACAGTGACTCGCTCTGCATGCATTATGTCCGACGGGTTCTTATATGAGATAATGGAGAGTGACCCAGCTTGAAAGTTAGAGTTAAATTTAAATAAAATGGCTTTTGAATAGCTTCTGTGGCTGAATTTTCGTTGAGTATTAAAGTACACAATTTCCGATTAAATATGGAAAATTAGATTTGACAAATTGTGCACATATCAGCGATAATATGTTAAATTTCTTTCTTGAGATCGTAGGCCATCTGTGGTTTCTTGACGAAAACCTTAAATTTCAGATAATCCCATGGCGTTAAATCATAAGATCTCCTTGGCCAGTTGATATCGGCATTTTGTAAAATTACACAAGGAAAATCGACTGTTGCTCTACTTATATGGCAGGTAACACTGTCCTGCTAGAATTGCATTCGTTCCAGATCCATGTTCACAGTTACAGTATTTTCAGCATTATCTTTGGAGAATTATGTGCCTATTACGCCACCTACCCAAAATCTACAGCAAACAGTGAGTGGTTGAAGGTGCATTTGCTTTTTATGAGTTCATCATCATCATCATCTGCCCAATTCAGTCCTTTGTTGGACGTAGGCCTCTCCAAGCATCTTCCATTGGTCCCTGTTTTTCGCCTTCTGCATCCAATTGTAATCTGCTACTCTTTTGATGTCGTCAGTCCACCTGAGGGGGGGCCTGCCTCTATGCCTTTTGCCTATTCTTGGTCTCCACTGTAGCATGCTCTTTGTCCATCTTTTATCTTCTAGTCTGGCAATATGTCCGGCCCACTGCCATTTCCCTTTAAATATATGTTCTATTACATCTTTTACTTTTGTTTTATTTCGAATCCATGTATTTGTCATCCTATCTCTTATACTGATTCCCAGCATTGCCCGCTCCATTCCTCTCTGCGCTACCCTCAGTTTTTGCATATTTTTTATCGTTAACGTCCATGTCTCTGCTGCGTAGGTTAAAACAGGGAATATATTCTGGTTGTATAACTTAGTCTTTAGTGTTTGGTCTATGTTACTTTTAAATATTTCTTTTCATCTACCGAATGCGGCCCACCCAAGTTTTATTCGCCTTTCTATTTCTTTTGTTTGATTATCCGATTGTAGTGAGATGTATTGTCCAAGGTATACATAACTTCCTACTTGTTCTAAAGTTTCCCCGTCAATCTGTATATCAACTATCTCATCTACTAGATCGTTTATCATTATTTTAGTTTTCCCTCTGTTCATTTTTAATCCTATGTCTTTGGCCTTTTCGTTTAGGTCTGTTATCATTTCTTCTAATTCTTCTACATTGTCCGATATGAGCACGACGTCATCAGCAAATCGTAGATGGTTCAATGTTTTCCCATCTACTCTTATTCCTTTATTTTCCCAAGCGCATTTTTAAACACATCTTCTAAACATAGGGTAAATAATTTTGGAAAGATAGTGTCTCCCTGTCTTACTCCTCGTTCTACATTTATCGGATTGGTAGTACTTTGCAATTTGATTGTACAGGTAGCGTTTGTATATATTTTTTATTAATTCAAAATCTATGAAGGCAAGACATAATGGTAAGTTATATTCTTTTGATTTTTCTATTAAATTTCGCATAACTTGTAGATGGTCTTGGGTACTATAGCCGCTACGAAATCCTGCTTGTTCTGGTGGTTGGTAGTTGTCTAATTTGTTAACCAGTCTATTCGTAATGATCTTTGTCAGCAATTTATACATTTGTGGTGATAGACTGATTGGTCTATAATTTTCCAATCTATGTTTGTCGCCTTTTTTGAATAGTAATATTACAACTGCGTTATCCCATTCTTTAGGTATTTTCCCTTCTTGCAGGCATTGGTTTAATAGTACTTTTAGTTCTTGTAATATCGGCTGTCCCCCTTTTTTTAGCATTTCTGGGAGTATCTCATCTTCGCCTGGTGCCTTATTTCTTTTTGACTGTCTTAAAGCTTTTTCTATTTAGTATATTTCAATATCAGGAATGTCTTCTGAATTTACATTTAGTATTTTCCTTTCTACATCTTTTATATTTGTATCAGTTTTTGTGCTATATAGACATTTGTAGAACTGTTCCGCTTTTTGCGTTATTTTATTTTGGTCTATAATTAAGGCTCCATTTGCGTCTCTTAGCGATGTCATGATTGTATCCCCCAGTCTTCTTCCTTTCTGCCATTGTTTTGTTTTTCCTCCATTAATCAGTGCTTCTTCAATTTTTAGTTCATGCCATGCTTTTAAATCTTTTTTCATCTCTCTTCTTATTTCTTTGCTTATTTCTTTTAGAGGCTCTATATTTTCTTCCCGGTTGATTGCCAATTTCCTTCTTTCTTCCATTAGCTTCTTTCTATTATCGCTTATTTTGCTGTCTCTTGGTTTTTATTCTAGACGAGGCTTTTTTAAGTACCGTTGTTATTTTCTTATTTCTTTCTTCTAAGTTGTCTTCCGCTACTATATTTACTTCTTTTAATTTTTTGTTTAATTCGTTTTCGTATATTTCCTTGTTTGCTACTATATGTTTTCCCCCTGTTCAGTTTTTAGATTTCTGTATAGCTTTATATCTATCGTTTTTGTTATTGATAACAATCTTACTTCTTATTAACCTATGATCACTTCCGGTATTTATTTTTTTCACTACCGATACGTCTTGCACTATGTTTTTGTGTGAGGATAAGATGAAATCTATTTCGTTCTTGGTTTGTCCATCCGGACTAATCCACGTCCATTTATTTTGCAATTTTTTCTTAAAGAAGGTATTCATTGCATAAATTTGCTGTTTTCCCATATAGTTTATTAACATATCCCCCCTTTCATTTCGTACTCCTATCCCGTAGTCTCCTATATATTCTTCTCCTTCTTCTTGTTTTGGTCCTAACTTGGCGTTGAAATCCCCTATTATTAGTAAGTGTTTTGTATGGTTTTCAGCAATACAGGTATTTATTTCCTCATAAAGTTTTTCTACCTCTTCATCCTCATGGTCGCTAGTGGGTGCGTACACTTGTATTATTTTTAAGTTGCACTTCTCTGATATCTTTAGTATCATGTATATTATTCGAGGACTAATTGCTTTAAAATGTGTTACTATTCCTATTATTTTCTTGTTTATAAGGAACCCTACGCCTCCTTGACTTATGTCTTCGTGTCCTTTATAGAATAGTATGTGTCCCGATTTAAGTTTCAAACATTGTTCTCCTTTCCTTCTTATTTCACTTATTCCAATTATGTCCCATTTTATTTCTTTTAACTGTTCTTCTAACTCTGTTAGTCTAACTTCTCCTAATAGTGATCTTGTATTATATGTGCAAACAAATAAGGCTTTTTTCTTTTTCGTCTTGTGGCAGCCTATCCGAACCCAGGGATTCTTAGCACCCTCTATCTCCTCCCTGCTCTGCCCGCTGCCTTGAGCAGGAGTTTGGAGACGGCTGGGGACTGAGGGCCCTCTTCTTCTACGTCTTATTGTCATGATGTTGGAGGAATCTAGCCTAATACAACTTGCTGGCCAGGCATTTTGGTGTATGCATTTTATACCTTCTGCCAGGATTATGTTCAGCCGCTCCTTTGGAGTACAGACGCTGTTTTGTAACCGCCTACTATAGGTCAGACGTTACTCCTCGTTTGGTCCGCGGGTGCATTCTGCACCTACTCTACATATCTGTAGAGCCTTCCCCTATCCGCCACCCGGGGACACGCCATGTTGGAGTCGAGGTCCTCCATCCGGCTTCACACACACAGTATGTGTCAACCCCTACTCGATTCAGAGACGACCTGTATGTGATTTAGACCGGACATGGTGAGTTATGAGTTACGAGATAATTTTTAGAACCTCAAATGCGACAATTTTGTTTGTTTACGAAACCGTCGAGTTGAAAATGGGCCTCATCGTTATAAACTAAACTAAGAATTTACTTTACGATGCGCTAAAAACCAGTAGACGAATTGTGGACGGTGAGAACAGTTAGAAGAATTAAATTCTTGTATTGTTTGAATCTTGTATGCACGAACGTGCATATCTTTAACGGGCATTCGTAGAAGGAAGCTTCTGGAAATGTCCAATTACCATATGTTAACGTTTTCTGATTTGGCGCGGCATTCTGACTAACTATGGCGATATTCTCTCCTCTTTTCATTACTCAGCCATTTTCATCAAATTTCATATGTAATCTTTGGACAATTTGGTGTAATATTTTTCAAAAATTTTCTTAATCTGCAAAATTTTCATGAAATTTGTAATGCTTTGTAACAATAACAATTCGCTGTTTTTTCTATTAGCGTTCCGTATTTAATAATTGAAGAAATCGTAAATGGCATTTTCAAAATAGCAGTTACCACCATTTAGTTGAACGATTCTGACTTAAAAATTGTATATTTTTAACGGAAAACATTCCAAAACTGTACGTACTTTAGTTACTGTTTATTATCGAATACCACTCTTAAGATTCTTTTCAAATAATTGAGTGATTGCATATCTATCTGAATCTGACTTTGTTGTCATGTGGTAGATTCTTGCTGGGTGATTTTATTTTTAGAATTATAGCATTGACATTGGCGGTGCTGAGTGACTGATCCACTGTGTAAATCGCTATGTATATTGGGTGTATTTTACTCTTAGTTCTGTGTATCGTTTACTACTTGTTTTCCGTTTTTAAATATTTTAGTGCGCGTTTACTTTCCTTCCTTTTATACATCGTTTTCTTCTTGTTGTGACATATTACAATGGCTGCACACATCTCATTTTTTAGTTTAAATATGTAGCTATTTGACTGTTTCAGTATAACAGACTTTTTTGGATGCTCTCGTCATGGGATATGGTAAGCCATAGTAGATAATCTTTTATCGAGGAGCAGATATGCTTGTGTATTAAATTGGAATAAATAACTTTCCGTGAGATTTAGCAGATTCAATTCATTAAACAGATGAGGACATCTGGTATTTTCAAAAGCCCATTTTACATTTATAAAGATGGGAGTCACTATCCTGCCTTGATGTTTTTATTACGTTTATAAAATCTTAAAGGAAATCTGTTTATTGTTGTATTGTATGTATGATAAAAATAATGTTTCTAATATTTTTTATAGTAGTAGCAAATTTATGGACCTGAACGCTTATCAATCGGACTGATTTTTAATAATAGGTGTATTAAATATTCGTTCTAGGTCAACTGGGCAACAGTGCACGTAAGTTGACAATGAGGGCCAATTTTTTAATTGGCCGGATGTGTGAAAGGATCCGAAGCATCGGCCAAGCATTTTTTTAGTTAACGAAGCATTTAAAATCTGTTATCTATCGAGTAAAATTGCTTTTGTAGTTTTATCTAAAGTTTTAATCGTTATTTTTTAGTTTTTTTAACTAAGGCCACCTTTAATTATTACCGTGCAACTGAATAGGTTATGAGCATTATGCGTTAAGTTAATTCTATTAATTTAATTGGAATAGCAGCAGTGCAAACTGGCAATATGATATCAGAAGACATCAAGATAAAACGCGGTCTCAGACAAGGATGCGTACTTTCTCCTCTTCTGTTCAACGTGTATTCGGAACACATCTTTCAGCAAGCTCTGGGCAGCATAGATGATGGAATCAGAGTCAACGGAGAAATATTAAATAATTTTAGATATGCGGATGACACGATAGTGTTTACAAACGACATCACCAGTCTCCAACGAATTATGAACAGAATTACAGAAGTTAGCAAGCGGTTCGGACTGACCCTAAATACCAAAAGACCAAATATATGATAATTACAAAAATCACATTGTTGACACCGGATTAACGATTGACAACAACAGGATCGAACGTGTGCGAAAATATACTTACCTTGGGACAACAATCGATGAAAACTGGGACCACTCACTGGAAATAAAGTGTAGAATTGAAAAGGCGAGCAGCGTTCGTAAAATGGCCAAACTATTCAAGTGCCATGAATTATCTTTACCCATTAAATTAAGACTACTGAGATGTTATGTCTTCAGCGTATTGCTGTATGGGGCAGAGACGTGGACACTGACAGAGGCATCAAGACGAAAAATAGAGGCCTTCGAGATGTGGTTGTACAGCAGAATCCTCCGTATATCTTGGACAGAGCATGTAACCAACCACACCGTGCTGAGGAAAATGGGGAAACAAGAAACAGAACTCCTCACAACAATAAAAGTTCGTAAGCTGGAGTATCTAGGGCACACCATGCGCAACAATCAGAGATATGGGCTCCTACAATTGGTCCTCCAGGGTAAGGTCGAAGGAAAAAGAAGCATCGGCAGAAGACGCATATCGTGGCTGAAAAACCTGTGAGTATGGTTCAATACAACAACAACTGGACTGTTTCGTGCCGCTGTTGATAAAGTCCGTATTGCCATCATGGTTTCCAACATCCGAAACGGATCGGAACTTTAAGAAGAAGAATGACTTTCAGTTGTAGTTTTACGGATTTATGGTTGGTGTGAATGTGTAGCTCCTATTTGTTTGTAATTTTGTGTTGGCTAGTGACCAGTGTACAGCTGTAAGTAGATGATCGTAACCAATTCGTCGTATTATACAAAATATGAGGCCTTGTATATGGTCACTTAAGAAGTTATCGACAACACTGAAGCCAAATAATTGATCACTAACCCCGTGCTTTACTAGCGTCATAAGCACATCAATGTTAAGTATCATTTTACCAGGGATTGCTTCTTGAGCGACGACATTGCAATCGAACACCGCTCAACAAATATTTTTTGGAAGAATTTATAACTGGTGATAAAATGTGGATTTTTGAGTATCGAAGACGAAAAACATAGCTCTGAGTGGCACACTACCTAGTCTTCTTGGCCAAAAGATCCAAGTGAGCAACTCAAAGATAAAAACGATGCTAATTTACTCTAAATTTACTGTACACAAGGAGTTTGTATCTCCTAAATAGATTAACACTGCATTTTACATGGAAGTGCTTAAATGGCTGAACGAAAGAGTCACGCGCGTTCGGCTGCAGATCGCCAATTCCTGGATAATGCCCCATGTGATACGTCGTTGCTTGTGAGAGTTTCTGGTGAAACAGATTGTGGCAACTATGCCCCAACCCTCCAACCTGCCCAGACCTGACCCTATCCCACTTCTTATTTTCCCAGCTCAAATTTAGCTTAAAATAACACCATTTTCTAGATAAACTACGACACGTAGCCGAACCGCTGGCAACAATGTAATGATGCTCAAGGACATTATTTTGAAGAATATTAAATGTATATAAACATCTCTAATTTAAGGAATTTTTTAGAATTAGTTTCTTCTGGAAGTACCTTGTATATAGTGCATTATGTAAGTAGAGAGCTAACGTGAATATCAAAGGAAAATATTATTAATGTTTTTAAATAGTGGCTCGATTGTCTTTGCAAAGATAAAAAATATTTTGTCGATAAATGATAATAAATGATAATAAATGATAATAAATTAAAGGTTACACAGCTTTCATTTTGTGCGAATAAAAATACAAATCGTAATAAATGGTATGGTAGACAAGGGCTGTCTATAAACAAATCTTATACCGTTGCAAAACGATGCATTTTTTTGCTTTTTAATCTCCAATTTCTTCCATTTTATAAAATCGTATTATCCATAATAATATAACATAAGTAACTTCCAATTATTTAGGATAGGGACATAGAGTATTCTGACTAAGCGCTTGCGTTAGTTGTGATATTACTTTCCTTTTCTATTCTTCAATGTGCAATCAATTGCCTAAAGAAAGACTTGTACATAACCAATAGCATTGGTTAATCATTTTTTAATTGTCATTGAGAAACTAAGCTTATTATCAGACACCTTGATAATTACGTTAGCATTTGAGTCTTAATTACATGGTAGTAGAACGTGATTACTGAAGAAGTCCCAGTAGAAATATAAACAAGAAGTAAAGAGCGCCAACGAGATGTGCGGCGGTAGAATCAAAAAAAGTCGAAAGAATTTCTTACATTGACTCAGCGCCATATATAGACCAAGCAATTGAACAATCCGACAAATAGAAAAACAAAAAGGCGTTTGCACTGTTGTCAGTTAGATATAAGAAAGCCAGTGGCAGAGCGGTTGTGACGTTTGGAAGCGATTGATAGCAATCTTCGAGCAGCAGTCGCGCATAATACAACTATGCTACACTCCGGAAGAAACAGTGGTTGTATTCATAGGCATAGTGGAAGGACTAGTCGCTCAAATGAAGTCAGTCTGCGTCAAAAAGAAGTAAAAAAAGTCAAAAGAAGTGGAAGTAGTAATCAAGGTGCTTAACTGTTTGTCACCCGAGTACACGACATTGTTATTTACGTGCGATGGAAATCAAGAAGAAGAATATCCCATGCTAAACCTTACCGCTAGCTTAAACAAAGCATGAGCATAGACTCCTGTTGATGTGGACAGTGCGACACGGCGTTGACGGCTCTGAATTCAAATAGGACTCTCGCGCGTAAAAAGAATAAAAAGCTTAACGATAACTTGCAATGCTTTAGTTGAGGTGAAGTCACACACAAACGGTGTAAGTGTCAAAGCTTAAGAAGATAAAGAAGAAATTTATCGACACTGAAAGTGAATTAGAAGAAGAAAAGGTGGCTCATGCATGGCTACCAAGTTGATACTTGGCCAGTACTTGGCCGACATCGACGCTAACGCACATATTCTTGTTGTCACCACAGCAAACAAGACAATTTAACTGAAACGTAATGGCCAACTAAAATGCATATGATGAGAAGTGGAAATCTATATTACATGCAAGACATTGCGTACGATGACAATGCAATGCTAAGGCATAAAGGACTAGGTCACATTTCGATAAATAAAATAAAAAATGTCGCCAGTATTGTTAATGGTTTGCCCAAAGAACTGAAGATCAACGGCATCATATGAGAAGACTGTCCGTTGGGGAACTTGTGTGGACTAATATAGGTGTCATTACCAGAAGGTTTGCAATATTTCATCACATTCAAAGATAACTATAATGATCGTTTAACAGAGTACTTCTTGAAAACCAATACTCAAAGATAACTGACCGCTTGCGTTAAAGATTATATGATCAAATTAGAAACTAAAACAAAATAAAAGCTTTGTATGCTCAGAGCTTACAAAGGTGTCAAATATGTGAATAGAAATCTAAGCAAGGCTTTTAAAACAAGTGTTGTTTTCACTCTACAACAGAACGTGACAACCTAGCACTGGTAAAGATAGCAAGAACCTGGATACACTCTTTCAAAGGAGGTTTGGGTCTAAACCATCAATTATGTGACAGAAAGCAGACTGACTTTGGGATCTGCAGGATGTCATCATTTACGAAAAAAAGTAATTCAATGAAGATGCGGGCAAAGAATCCCTAGAAATTGTCGTTGAAAAAGAGTTTCGCCACCGGTCGAAGATCAAAGAAATAGAACACGACAGTGCAAGAATAATTTTACTTAAGCCGATGTGAACGAACCGCGGAGTCTAAAACACGTAATTAATTCTCTATAAAGAGAAGACTAGCTCAAAGCTATGAAAAAAGTGAAGAAATCTCACAAAGTTCACAAAACAGGAGTCACTCGATTTACCGCCAGCGAGACCAGTGCAAGTGGATGGTCAAGCTGAAAAAGGCAGGCAGATTGCTGGGATACCTCAAAGCTAGATTAGTCGCGTGCGGATTCTCTCAGAGGAAAGGCATCGATTATGAGAACGGGAAGAGGAGGTATACATCTAATGATATTTATATCCGATGTCACGTGGATTTACGCAAGCGTTTCATGCGTGTATCGCTGGACGTCTAGTAGTGAAATTATACAGTTGTGTTTAAGTGTATATGTGGACGATGGACTGATGACTTGAACGTTACTTTATAATTGAAAGAATTAAAAAATTTAAAGTGCGAATCGGACCGACCGATATTTATGTCGGACTTTAGATAAAACAACAGCAAAACGAATTAACGGCATCTTAAAGTTATTATATAGAAAATTTGTTAAAACATTTTAGAATTGATGATTGCCTCCTTGTGTCGACACCAATAGACAAAACCATAACAATCTCGAAGACTCGCAGGCGACAGAATAAGAGAGAGAAGAGATAAAATATATACCACGTAGACAAGTCGTGGGCACTTCTATTCTTAGCTGCAGCATCACAAGCGGACATATCGTTTAGCATCGGAGTTCTCAGTCAATTCTTAGGCAACCCAGTATTAAAATGTTTGAAGGGACTAAAGTCCTCTTACTCCACTATCAGAAGAATAAGCTAGCGTTTGAGTTGGCCGATTATTGCTATGGAGAATATGCAGGGTTTAAAAACATGCGACGATCAATCAGTGGTTTTGTGTTTCTTCTTGCAGGCAATGCCATAACCTGGACTTCAACGCGTCAGCTATTGGTCTCTTTATCAACTACAGAAACAAAACATGTGGCCACATGTCTGGCATTGAAGGACGCGGTATGGTTAAGTAGACTGATTAAATATACGGGCGCAATCATGAGAGCAATGATGGTTATCACAATGGTTATGGACCAGGAGTTCCACAAAAACAACAAAAATTTCGATATTCACTGATATTTCGTTAGAAGCATAAATGCAAGAAGTTATCTTGGTTCAATAGATCGCGACGATTGCGAAGGGATGCATTGGTATATTTGCGAATTTATCTTGGATATCACAGAAGCAAACTAAATAATGGTTCAGATTACCCTCTGTGTAAGAGTGTTCAGGATAGATATAGAGTACTCTGACTCTGACAGTTACTAAATGCTTGCGTTGGTTGCGGTATGACTGCGCTTTTCGGTTCTCCAGTGTGCAAACAATTACCGGGGTGTGACATACATGTATAACCAATAGTCATTGTAATAATTCTTTAATTATCTATCATTAATAAACTGTACTTATTATGAAGGTTGAGTTTTGCAAAGCAAAGTGAACGAACGCGTATGTGAGTGCAGCGTTAAGTAATTTCGTAAATCGAGGTTTAACACGCAAAGCGCGACACGACTAAAGCAAATTTTAAATATACTAAAGTATTAAGTAAAATTAGTGAGAAATTAAGGGGTATAAAGTTGGTATAAGAGCAGATATAAGGCGGAAATATTGGGATTTCAACAGAGAGAAGATAAATAGCTGCGAGATAACTAAGCGCTATCTAAAGAACATATAAATAATCAAGCAACTTAAACGTTGTTATTAAAGAAAGGAACTAAAACACAAAAATATGGAAATACTATTACAGGAAATTAATAAAAAGCTTGGAAAAATGGACACGCGTAATGAACGCGTAGAAAAAAAAGATTGATATACAATATGCAGAATTGCAGATAATAAAGTCAGAAAATGCCAACCTGAAAAAGGAAAATGAAATGCAGAAAAAACAAAATACAGAATTTGAGGAACGAATGGAGAACATGGAAAAGGAAATACGAAAAAGCAAAATGATTGTACAAGGAATTAAAGAAATGGAAAATGAATCAGATCTAATCATTAAGGAAAATATACGTAGAACACTAAGGGAAATAAATATGGAAAGTAAAATAAAAGAAGTTAGAAGAATAGGGAAAAAACTGCAAAATAGATCCACACCAAGACCAATATTAATAGTTTGCATCAGGAAATAAGAAATTAGAAGTGCTAAAAGCCCCTAAAAAGCTTAAAGGAAGTGATATATGGATATTGGAAAACTATAGCAAGCAAGTACGCGAACAAAGCAAACAACTGGTCTCATACATGAAAGAAGCGCGGGCTGAAGGACGCAAAGCAAGTCTAAGATACAACAAACTCATAATAGGTGACAAAAGTTACACAATCAAGCAAATAGAAAAACAAATTGGTGAAAAACAAGAACCTATGAGCCAAAATAATTACGAAAATAACGGAAATATAGGGAAATAAAAAAGAAAGAACGGTAAGCGAGAGATCGCCGATAAATGGAAATGAAGAGGAAAAAGGTAGGGATAAAGTAAAGAAGAGAAATGAGGAAAATAATGAAACAAAAAACTGATAAATATAGGAAAAGAGGGTGGAGTAAAAGATGACGAGAAACGCAAAGGAAAAAGGTACGCAACGATGAAGATAAAGCTAAAAAGGAAAGAGATACAAGCAAGATCATATATAGAAACAAGGAAAAAGGAATAACAAATAAAACAATCAAGAGATTAATTTAAGAACCTGGAACGTAAGAAGCAGTATGGGGAAAGAAGAGGAACTCATGAAGGAAATGATACAACAAAATATAGAAATACTTGGAACCACGAAAACAAAAAGAAAGGAAAAGGTATAGAGAAATATATAAAGAATACTGGTTGTACTAGTTGGGAGTAGAGGAGAAAGAGAAAGCAAAGAAAGGAGTGGGTTTGATAATCGTCCCAAATAAACTAAAGGACATGATACATAAAGAGTATGTCAATGAAAGAATATTAACGGTAAAAATAAAACTGATAGACGAAGAAATATGGACAATAATCACAGCATGTGGAGTAAATGATGATGCAAGAAAAGGAGAAAAAGATAGTGGGGATACAAAATTTAAACACAAAGACATACACAAGTACACAAGAGTAGAAGGGATAAATCAATCATTGACTACTTTCTAGTAAACAAAAATAACTGGAAAAAAGTGAAGGACGTAAAAGTTAAAAGATAGAAAGTGATTACTATCTAGTGATAAAGAAAATAAGACGAATAAAGGAAGGAAATATAGACAAAAGAAGGAGAAAAATAAATAAAAAAATAAAATGTTTTGAACAAAGAGGAGAAAAATATCAAAAGGAATACGAAAAGTTACTAGAGGAAAAACTGAAAAGAAATAAGCAAAACACAGGACTAGAAGAAAAATGGAAAACTTTAAGAATAGTATATTGACAGCAGCGGAAGAAAGCTGCGGAAAAAAGAAAATGACAAACAACAACATGAGAAAAACTAAATGGTGGACAGAAGACATACGGAAAATAGTAAAGAAGAAAAAAGAGGCATGGAAAAAATATTTAACCACCAAAAAAAGCTGAAGACTACGAGATATACAAAGAAAAAAGGAAAGAAGTTAAAATATCAATTCAAGCGGCCAAAGAGAAATCATGGGAGGAATTTGAATTCAAAATGACGGAAAACTATAGAGAGAACCAAAAATTATTCTACGGTACATTAAAACAACTCAGGGGAAAAAGGAATATTACATGCTCAACATAAAAGATAAAGTCTGAAATATAATAACAAACGAAGACGCAATAATGGACCGTTGGAAAGAATATTTTGAAGGGTTAATATACACGGATAGATAAAACCAATAAAATGACGATGTAGAAGGTAACGAGAAACAAGAGATGGAAATAAGAGAAGAAGAAATAGAGGAAGCAATAGCAAAGTTAAAATTAGGCAAAGCAGCTGGCAAAGATGCAATCACACCGGAAATAATAAAGTTTATGGGAAGAGCCGCCACGAATAAATTAAGGAAAATAACGAACGATGTATTAATGGTTACAAAAATACCAAAGGATTGGAAAACGAACATTATATTGCCAATATATAAGAAAGGCGACAAAACAAATTGTAACAATTACAGAGGAATAACACTCTCCAGCATCCCAGGAAAAATATTCTCAAGAATAATAGAAAAAAGAGTAAGGAATACAATAGAGAAAACATTGAAGGACACGCATTGTGGCTTCAGGAAAAACAGAAGCACACAGGATCTAATATTTATAATTAGACAAGTAAGCGAAAAACTAATAAACAAGAATAAGGAAATACACATATGCTTTATAGACCTGGAAAAACTTTTTGACAGGATACGAAGAGAAGATGTATGGGAAGTACTACAGAAAAGGAGAGTGACTAAAAGCACCATAGGAATCATAAAAAATATGTACAAAGATAATATAAACATAGTACGAACAAACAACGAAGAATCCAAAGAGTTTAAAACGAGACAAGAAGTTAAGCAGGACCGTGTCCTAAGCCCATTGCTCTTCACAACGGTATTAGACGATTCAATAAAAAAGCCAAGAAGAAGATGAAGAAGCTAACACTGGGATACTGGAAAATGACACATACACAGCTGACAGAACTATGTTCGCAGATGATATGGTCCTGATAACAGAACGAAGGAGAATCTGCAATATAATCTCAAAGTAATAGAGGACGAATTAAAGAAAATAAACCTGAAAATAAATATAGGAAAGACAAAATCAATGATAATATCAAACACAAAGAAAACACATCAAATAAAATTGGACGGGGAAGAAATAGAACAGGTAGAAAATTTTAAATACTTAGGCGCAGTAACAGAAGAAAATGGGAAACTGGAGAAACAATTAGACAATAGAATATGAAAAGGGGGGGAAATATTCAATCTGATGAAGGCAACTTTTCTGGGAAAAGGGAAGTGCCAAACAACATAAAAACTGAAGTTGTAAAAAAAAGTGGTAAGGCCATCAATCTCATCGAGACGTGGACTCTCACAGAAAGACAAAAGATACGTATTAATAAAAGGGAAATGAGGTTTTTGAGAAAAATAGAAAATAAAACCAAAAGGACAGGATAAGATATGAAACATTTAGACAAAATCTGAAAATGGAACGAAACAACGAAAAAATTATAGAAGGGCAGCTCAGATGGTTTGGGCATGTGTGCAGAATATCAGATGATAGACTAACAAAAAGAGTATACGAAACGCCAGGGACCGAGAACAAAATGGATTGACAACATAAGAAAAGAAGTAGTGAGAAAAGGCATGTCATGGGAGAGAATACAAAATCTAACGCAAGATAGGAAGCAATGGAGAGAAAAGTGCAAGACTCAACCCATCCAGCCTTACACCTAAATGTAGAAAGGGCTAGAACTAAGTAAGTAAGTACTTACTATCAAACACCTTCATAACTACCCCAGCTTTTGGTCCACAATTACATAAATCTGTGAAAGTGACCCAAAAATTTTTATTTTGAATTTAGAAGAAAAACAGGTTTTAACTCGTGAAGCCACATACGGAGTAATATTTACTTCTAATAACAAGGTTGCGGTTTTGGTTTCGAAGCGTAAGGTTGTAAAAGATTAACTTAAGTGCGGCAATATCTGATAAGCGTGACCGTGACATCGAAAGACAATTCAGAGTGAGCGGTTTTATGTAAGTAAATATGTACAGTAAGAGCGAGCGATGGCTACATACTGAGCGCCACTAGCGCATGATACTGCTAGCACGCAGAACAACATGCAAATTATGATCAAAACATGCTTTTATCACATCAATCACAACATTTACATTTTTTCTGTAGCTGTGCAAAACATGTATTACTCACAAAGGCCTCAAAAATATTTGTTTGTCGCTTTCTCCGACATGTAGCCAGTCAGTGAAAATTTTCAAAATTTAGCATTTGACTCGAATCAACAAGACAACAGTCAAAATAACATACCAACAATCCCACAAATTAAAAAAACATGTGTACTCCCTCAGAAGAAGTACCTTTTGAGCTACACAGGTTCAAAAACATTAAAGTATAAAACGCAGATAAAACCATGGAGACAAACAGTGATCTATACAGATAGCAAACAAACAAAAAAATTATATTAATCATTAAGCGATCCATCAGAAAAAGACATGACACCAACACACAAAAGAAAAGAACAGAAATTCAAACATTACCACTATTCACACTATATGGAGCTAACAAAAAAGCGCAAAATTTGTTATAATTAGTTAAAATAGGGACTACTAAGTTTACATATCAACTTTTCTAAGAATACAAAAGGTACAGATAGATAGTATTGAAAATAATAAAAAACTAAAAAATACTATTAGACTCTAACAACAAAACACACTTACAAACGACCACAGGAAAATTCTACAACCCTAGATGATAAAATCAAATAAGCTGTTAAAGAACAAGGACACAATTAGAGAAAGAGTAAAGAAAACACCAAAAAACGAATTTTTTAGATACTGGGAAAAAGCAGGTAACGGATATTAAAACTCGTTTGAAAGGCCTAGTGAAAACCAAACTATTGCTGCTGAGAACACTTCTTTAGAAGCGTAGTTTGCCCACTGGAAAATCACTGACGCAATAGCGGCTCAAATGAAAAATGAACGGCCACGGAGAGTGTTCTCCATGGTCGGAAATTCATGACACATCACGTGTCAACATGCTCTGAGATATTGTCACAGGCGCAGCCTCTTGCTTGTTAGTTAGCATTCGTGGCACCCACATTGAATAAAAACTTTTTGCATTTTTAGGTCATTGTGCAAAATGGACCCACCGAACCTACGGAAATGTTAACTTTAGAGGCGATATTACACACACCTAATCGAAAATCTTTCATAACAGCTTTCTCCATTCGCGCAATTATGGTTTCGCTCCGGTTCATTATCACACAACTCGATTTTCTTTAAACTTTCGCACCTGCAAATGCACATTTTTAACATCCACAACTCAATTGGCGATAAACTTCGATGGACATTTTACCACGCAAGAGGAAGAAACAACTGATTACACGTTGTTCTTGAACACTAAACGTCGCCATTTTAAGTATATAAAACAACACTCACTCCAATTGCGGTAATTCAACCTGTGTACGTTGTATGGTGTTGGCATCTATATTACAAATTCACAAATGTTTTCCGCGCCTTTTAAGATTAACCGCATCTTTCTACATTCTCTCACTGCTGAGGAAAAAAATTGAAGACCTTACAACTTGAACATACCTCGTATAAAGGATATGAAATATACTTAGAAATCATTAGGTAAAGATTTCCAAAATAAAACGAAGCAGCATTAAATTAAGAGCTCGCAAGACATATGCACCCCGCAAACTCAAATAGACTTGAATTGTGCTCGTTAAAACATAAAAACCTTCATAAAGCTCGTAGCCATAATTGTTCCAGTAACAACTAGTTTATAATATAAAATTTCTACAATAACAAAATGCATGTTTGCAGCAACAAAATGTTCAATTGTAGTAACAATAGAATGACAACACCAAACCACATTAAAATTGACAAGCAATCAGACAGCTCAGAGAAAAACGCAAATGTTACAAAATCAAAAATAATGACTCAGTTATATAAAATTGTACACTGCTAACAGCACTACAAATATGAAATATGATTACTTATCGCTGTAATGAGATCTATATCCTACTAATATAAAAATCACATTTAACAACCAACACAAATTTTTAAATTCCATACTATACAGTATATTGGGTGCTTCGAGGTTTTAATAATTTCCTTACAATTTTCTTTATTTTTAGGAATTGCAGTCAACATTTAGGAAATGTACTATAGGAAATCATACCATCTTACAGCGCGCCAAAATTGTCCAATTTTATTTTGAAAATCAATATTGTCACACGAGCTTACATCAACATTTCAATGTCAGAAATGAACCTAAACAATCAACATTTTGTCCTTTAGTTAGACATTTTATAGAACAGGGTGGTATACATGATCGTACACGTTCCGGTAGATCACGTTCTGCCAGGAAACAAGATAACATCGACCATATAAAAAAGTGTGAATGAAGAGCCAGGAACATCTACTCAGAGGTGATTTGCCGAACGTCCATGTAATTTATTTTAAAATCGATAAAGTTGTATCTCTATAAAACTCGTCTAAAAATAATTCAAGGCTCGTTTACTAACACTAACTCTATACCCTTAAGTGCACAATGTGGTGTGGTATTTCTTTACGGTTCATTTTTGAAAAAGCCACAATGCGTTTGTTTGGAGATAAATTAATAATTTATGCGATATAATAAGTGTGCAAGTAGAAACTCGGCGTTGTTTGGTCAAATTCAACTTTATTGAAAAGATACTTGTTGCAAAGATTAATAATCGAAATATTCGCGATTACCGTCTATGGTCCTTTGCCATTAACGGGTAGATGATAAATGCCTTCGCGATAGACACTTGGTGGTTTCAAAGAAAAATAGTCATCGAGCCATTTTCGCACATCTTTAACTTTCGTGAACCGCTGGCCTTTCAAATATGACGACATCGATCTGAATAAGTGGTAATTAGAAGGAACCAAGTCTGGAGAATACGCCAAATTCTGGACAACTTCTTAGCTTAAGGACAAGATGAGTTCCTGGGTTGGTTTTGCTATAGGTGGACGAGCGTTGTTATGCTGCAATATCACTTTTTGCCTCCTTGATCAGTAAATGGTCTTTTTTCCTCTAGATCATCACTTAAATTGATCAATTGGGCCTGGTAACGTTCAGCTGTAACAGTTTGACCAGATTCCAGAAGCTTGTAATAAATGACTCCTTTCCAATCCCACCAGACACACAGTAACACTTACATGGCATAAATATTCGTTTTCCTACAATCGTGCGCAAAGTTCGCAAAGTACTACTTTCCCGCACGCTTTTATCCCTACAGCTGAGCGTGCGGGAAAGTAGATGAGCGTGCGGAAAAGTAGAAGGCGCGCGCGTATACCGACAGTAAGCCATACGTGCGTCATTGTTGCTATACACACAATGCCTCGCGAGAGCCATTGAACTCGAGCGCCGGTTTGTTTACTTTCGCTAGCTTGATCTTACTAAGTAGACCTGTCAAAACCTGCATCTATATTTTGTCTTCTCACTGGCAGTCTTTTTTTAGTACAGCAGAGAACGTCAGGTCGCGAGGCAGGTCTCACTTCATATATTTTTTTGAACGTGTACAGTGAAAAGTATGGTGTCTATAAAAGTTTTTAATTTATAGTCAAAAATATTGAAACAGCTTTTTACATTTTTTTTTTAATCGGGAGGGCTTCGCCCCCCCCCCCCAACCCCCCCTTCCTTCGCCCATCCCCTCCGCCCACGCAGCACCGCAGTATCGAACTTTGCGCACTCAATCGGAAAAATAGTATACGATACTCGTGCGCTCGTAGGTCACCTACTTTGCGCACTCGTATCGTAATGTACTATTTTGCAACTAATGTTGATGGTTGGCCTGGATTAACCCATGCTTTTCTGTGTTTAGCATTGTCAAACAAAATCCACTTTTTAGTAATGATTTTGTGCTTTTGTACTCTTCGGTTTTTGTTTTCTTGCGTTAGTTTATGAGGAGCCCATTTTCCTTCCTTTTGTGTCTTTTCCATTGCATGCAATCAAAGTGATATTGCTTGGTGAGTAACTTATAACTATTCTGTAATTTTTTCTTGAGTTTGACATGGATTTGCATCCAGTAAAACGTCTTCAAGTTTTTTTACTGCACCTGGACGTGGATCGTCCTCAAGACTAAAACTTCCATCACGAAATCTTGCAAACCTTTTTTTACTGTTGAATGACTCACAGAATGTTCACCCAAAAGTTGAATTAATCAATTCCATAGCTTGAGCAGCATTTTTTTTAATTTGAAGACCGAATAGAATGCAATGGCGTAAATGATGCTTATCGACATACGTCTCTTATAAAATTGATACACACGGAATCTTCCCCAGCCTAGGTCGTCCACTGCTGGACATAGGCCTCCCTCAAACCCTTCCATTTGTTTCTGTTCTGTGCGATCTGGATCCAATTTCCTGCAACTCTTTTTACATCATCGGCCCATCTTGTTGGTGGTCTACCTCTGCTTCTGAATGCGTCTTGTCTGGGTCTCCATTCAATCATTCGTCTTGTCCATCTTTCATCTTTCAGTCTTGGCACGTGTCCCGCCCAGTTCCACTTCAGCTCAGCTATCCTCAACACAGCATCCTTCACCTTTGTTCGCTGCCTAATTGTGGTGTTTGGTATTTTGTCCCTAAGTGTTATTCCTAGCATTGACCTTTCCATTGCCGTCTGTGTTACTCTTATTTTCTTTATGGTTTTCTTGGTCAATGTTAGTGTTTCAGCCCCATAAGTGAGAACAGGGAGTATGCACTGATCGAACGTTTTCCTCTTCAGGCATATTGGGATATCTGATTTAAAGATGTTGCTGAGCTTACCGTAGGCTGCCCATGTTAAATTTATCCTCCTCTTCAGTTCGTGGGTTTGATTATCTCTCCCAATGGTTAACTCGTGTCCCAGGTATTTGTATGAGTATACTTGTTCGATTTTTATATCATCTGCCGAAATGTTATCGCTCAGGACCAGGTTTGTCATATATTTTGTCTTTGTATAGTTTATGTCAAGCCCGACTTCCTTTGAGGCAGCTTTGAGTTCTTGTAGCATTTTATTTGCTTAGTCTATCTTATCTGTGATTAGGACTAGATCATCGGCAAATCTTAGATGGTTTAGTAGTTCACCATTGATGTTAATTCCACACTGTTCCCAATCTAGGTTTTTGTACATATATTCTAAGAGTGTCGTGAATAATTTAGGGGATATGACATCTCCCTGTCTTACCCCTTTTTCTATTTGAAATGTGTTGGTGTCTTCGTGTAATCTTACTGATGCGGTTGCGTGGTTATATATGTATTTTAGTAAACCCTTGTATCTGGAGTCTATTCGGCATTGCGAAAGAGCATGAAGAGTTGTTGCTGATTTATCGAATCAAATGCCTTTTCATAATCTACAAATATCAGCATAAGAGGCTTGTTATATTCTACGTATTTTTCAATTAGTAGTTTAAGTCTTGTTAGGTGATCATTCGTACTAAACCATACTCTAGATCCAGCCTGTTCTCTTGGTTGGTATAGGTCAAGTTTTACACTTATACGTTTTGATAGTATTCTCGTAAAGAGCTTATATCTGTGTTGTAGCAAGCTAATAGGTCTGTAGTTGGTCAGATTTGTAGCGTCTCCTTTTTTATGTATCAGAGTGATGATGGCCTTGTCCCATCGAGTGGGTGTTTTTTGCTCTATGAGACATTCGTTAAATAGAGATTTCAAGGTTTTTAAGACAGCTAGTCCGCCTTCCCTGATCGCCTCAATAACTATTCCATCGTCTCCTGGTGATCTGTTATTCTTCATCTCTCCAATTGCTGCTTTTATTTCTTCCAGACTAATTTCAGGTATATCTTCCGATCCCTGGTTTCTGATATATTTTATGTCTTCTACTTCTGCAGGATTTTCATTTTTGTATAGTTTGCGATAGAAGTTTTCTGTAATTTTCACAATATCGGATTTGTTTGTAATCGTATTTCTATTTTCATCTTTTAGTTTCATTATACTTTTTGTTCCATTATTTATTTGACGTTTCAGAACTTTCAGTTTTTTATTTTGTTCGATTGTTTCGATGATTTTTGTGGTGTTATACTTTCGAATATCTTTTCTAACTTCTTTTGATATTTCCTTATTGATTTTTCTGAATTCCTCTGAGTATTTGTCTCCCATTTCTCTCCTTTCTTTTATTAGGGATTTTGTGTTGGCACTGATTTTACTAGTGCGTAGGTTTCCTTGGCTATAGTATTTCTGGGTTGCTTCCTTTAGTGTTTTTACAATAGCGTCATTTCTTTCTTCGATGCTATCTTCATCTTTTATCTGATTTAGTCGTTCTTCTATCATGTCTGTGTATTCTTACCGGTTTTCGACATTTGTCCATTTTCAATTATTACTTGTACCTTTAGCTTGCTTTTTTACAAGGCTACCTCTTTCGTGTTTTAGATTGATATTTATAGTAGTTCTCACCAGGCGGTGATCGCTTCCAATGGAAAATTTGTTTAAAACTTCAACATTTTTTATAATTTGCCGTTTATTTGAAATTATAATGTCTACTTCGTTCTTGGTGATGCCATCTGGACTCTTCCAGGTCCATTTTCTGTTTTCGTTCTTTTTAAAGAAGCTGTTCATTATAAAAATGTTGTTTTGCAGACAGAATCCTAATAGAGTTCTACCTCTCTCGTTCCGTTCTCCTACTCTATTTTGCCCCATTGATGTTTCCATTTCGTCCTCCTTTTGTCCTATCTTTGCGTTGAAGTCTCCTATGAGGAGTGTATAGTGTGTTGAGGTACTTTCGTTTGCCTTTGTGATATCATCATAGAAGGTGTCTACTTCTTCGTCAGATCCTTGCGATGTAGGTGCATAGGCTTGTATTATTTTGATGTTGTATCTGTTGTCAGTTTTAAAATTAAATATATAACTCTTGAGCTTATACTTCCTATATCTATTATGTTCTTTGCATGCCTTTTGTGTATTATAAACCCAACTCCTCTTAATAGGGCTTCCTCTTCTCCTTTGTAGTAAAGTATGTTCCCTGATGTCAGGTTTATTTGGCCTTCATGTTTCCTTCTTAATTCACTCATTCCTACTACGTCCCATTTTATGTGTTCTAGTTCTTCTTCTAATTGTGCTACTTTTTCTTCGGATGAGAGTGTTTGTGTATTGTAGGTAGCAATGTTTAAACGTCATATTTTTGGTCCAGATCTGTTTCTTGAGTATATTTGCGAATTTTTGCCTCCCCCAGAATCCATGAGGCTGACCCTCGCTCTGAGGGTGTGGGATTTTGGTTTATCCATGTCCACCTGAGGTATATTTCCGTATGTTTTGTAATTCGCCATTTGGGTGTGGGGTATAGGATTTAAACGCCGCGCTATCCTACTGCGTGTTGGCGAGTGTGTAATCAGCCGCCCTTCACATGGGGAACAGACGCTGTTTGCAGCCGCCCTTCACATGGGGAACAGACGCTGTTTGCAGCCGCCCAATCTGGGTCAGACGCTGCTTTTACCTGTTGGTCCGCGGGAGGTATTTGATTTCCCTCCTACCGGGCATTCCGTTATCCGTCACCTGGGGACGCGCCCTCTAGGGGTTACAGGTTCCCCCGAGGAAATGATACACGGAATTATAGCTTGTAAATGACTGAAACTTATGTCATAAAAACAGCAATGACTAAGCTACATACATCCAAAATGGCGGACGAATTGGCTGCGTTCAAGTATGTTTTTTAATGCATCTAATTTCAGGGCCGAGTTTGTACTTGCACACCTATTATATACTATATAATTGCTATAGAGAGCACTCATTAGTTGACTAATATCAATGGGTGCACAACCTTCAGTCATCAAGAATTAAGAAGAGCTCGTTGCTTCAAGCGAATACTCAAACCTGCGATGGCTGTGTTTTTAGTGTTTGATAATTGATTCTTATGTATTTTTTGTGCGCTGAATTCGAAATTAATCATCATTTTTTACCATTATGTCAGGATTTTTGGTAAATCGCAAATTTCAAGATTATTAAAAAATCGAAAAGTTGCGAAAATCTGATACTATAAAATAATCATAAAACCTTTTTTTTTAATATAATAAATAAATATAATATATTCACTTTTTTGGCTTATACTATGCATTTTTGTAGCGAAACAGTTGAGGGTCGGATGAAGGGCGGAAGAGATTCATTAACCCCTTAAGTTTTTTAATAGAAATTGCTATAAAGGAACCTAATTTTTTATATTATTGTATTCTTTATTTATTTATTTTAATAATTAAGAGGTAGATTGGGCCTTTGAATTTCTCCCCCTCCCCTCCTTTCCTCTAAATGTCTTTTAGGGAATCTACAAAATTGTTTGGGTTGAAGATGATGAGACGGTGGGAGAGTATGCATCAATACCCGTCGGACATTGTGTCCATTTAAAAGAGTATTACCAAAATCGATCTCGATAAAATGAAATACGACAATCATAAGTGGATCGATCACGTGCCGGAATCCCAAAATAATATCGATGCTCCTAGGACAACAAGGAGGGTTCACAAAGTTTCCTTGTTTTTTGTGTGAACGGGTTAACAGAGACAGAAAATCACTGGATAAAGAAAGATTGGCCAAAAAGTGTTTCATTAGGACATGAAACCAAGAATGTTCTCCAAAAAGTTCTCATAGATCCTTTCATCTCTGCATATCAAGTTAGGTTTGATAGAGCAATTTGTCAAAGCCTTATTAAAAGAAAGTAAATATTTTAAATGCATCTGTGATAAATTTACAGCCTTATCAACCACTAAACTAAAAGAGCGTGTCTTTACTAATCCTGACAATAGAAAACTTCTTAAACATGACAATTTTTAAATACAAATGGAGGTTGCAAAAAAAGAAGCCTGGGAAGCCTCTATAGGCGTAATAACTAAGTTTCTGGCCAATAAGAGGGATCCAAACTTCAAATCAATTGATGAGATTATACTACAGAAGTCAAAAATGTAGGCTATTTTATGAGCTTGAGGGTTCACTTCCTAAATTCACATTTGGAGTATTTTTCTGAAAATCTGTGTGTCGTTGGCAAAGAGATGGGGAGGGATTTTATCAGGACATCAAAAAAATGGAAAGGAGGTATCAAGGAAAATTGACTACTACGATGATGGTTGACTATTGATAAATGTTATACCGACATTAACCCCATAGAGAACATAAAAAGAAAAGCGCGAAGCAGAGCATGAGCTGTCCAAAGAAACTTCGACGCATGGAATAAAATTGTAAGTATTTTACATACTTCTGTCATTAAAGGGGGGTGAAGAGGGGGAGTGGTTCTCAAAGGCATGGCGTACCTCATAAAAATTAGTTAATTAAATTAAATAAATTAATTTAAAATGCGCCAAATAGAAATTTAGGCTAATTTTGTTACAATTTTTATTAGAAATGAAGGGGCCAATGATCCTTCCTCCGCCCTCCTCTACAGACCACTCAACTATTTAGCTATAAGAATGCATAGTATAAGTCAAAAAATGTATGACTAAATTATAAGAAAAAAATGTTGTAAGTCTATTATGAAGTCTCATAATTTTACTTTCGACTTTTACAAATTTTTTACAGATTTGTGAAAAATCCTGACGTAGAAAAAATGTAGGCTATTTTCGGACTCGGCGCTAAAAATACATAGGAATCAATTATCAAAAGTTAAAAAACATGAGACAACCCAAATTTTGCAGGCTGATGATATCGCCCGTTACACATACTGTAACATCAACACATGAATGGAAAACTTACAAACCTGAAGTAGGAGTCGCTTGGGCTATCGACAGCAACCCAGCTGAACACTCAAATGGCGACCTTAAATGATTGGCCGCTTTTGTGAACCAGCCGATGTTTTCCTATCACATCCTAATGACATCTAAGCAATATAAGAAACGAAATGGAGTGGCGCCAAATATAGAGATTGGAGGTGACTAAAAATTAGTTTATAAAAGATCTACGCGAATATAGAACTCATAAAAATTCTGTTTATCACAGAAACACACCACATTTACGTCTTCTCGGTATATGCACTACAACCTGGTTTTACCAACGCATTTGAAGACTCCTTCTGACAATAAAATCGCTATGATTTCACAAACGGATTACATTCTTGTCCAACGGCACAACATCCAGTTAGTGATCAATATAAAAATAGTATCATACGAGTTTCTCCCTTATCAGCAAGCTGAGGATTATCCCGTTAAAACCACAATAATCAGAGCAAAATAGCTTTAAATGAATGGTCTTTTAGAGGCAAGAGTAAGACCATAACAATTTTGCGCACAGCTCTACTTGCAATCACCACGGTAGACGAGACATGGTCTAAAGCAATGCAATCTATACATATCGCGGACGGCAAAGTGGCCTCACTTTATGGTATTCTAGATACGAAACTCTGCAAAGCTTACGTAAAGGAAAAAAGGAAAATTAGGTATCAGATATGAAAAAATGTACTGACTGCTGGAAGAAACCTCGACCTTGTCAATATTTAAGCTCCTTCCGTACAAATAAACATTACAAACTTTAGGGTTGTACCAGAATGTCAAATTCAAAAATAAAACAGTAAGGGACATAGTGGATTTTATTATAGCAGAAACAAAATAAAAACTAAAATATTGAGCTCCTCGATAAGTGCAATCAAATAAGAATATTGATCTTCACAAGTACTCCCGATTTTAGAATAAGCTAAAAGGTAGTTAATAAAGCTGTTTAGTGTAGTAGGATTTTAAATAAGTTACTTAGTAGTCTTAGGCTAGATCGTACCAACTTCTAAAATTAAAAAATTGAAATCGCTTCCAATTAAGAGCTATGCTCAAAATCAATAAAAACTGTCTTTTTTCATTCACATATTAATGAGAGCTTTTTTATTTCTACTAAAATTATACTTAAAGATTTCCTTTTAGAATAATAGAGTAAGTTATTTCGCTACAATTTTTTGTTTTAAATTACCCCGCACTTTGAGTTTGTGCAGACAACAGTTGATTTGTTACAAATGCGTGCTTTATTTATAATTATAAATAATAAAACTAGGGGACACCCGGGTTTGAACCGGGGACCTCTCGATCTGCAGTCGAATGCTCTACCACTGAGCTATATCCCCGATACGAACTGCACTGGCTGTTCCCTTCAAATAATCAAAATTATAACCACAAATTAAATTGGTTCTTCTTATAAATTCCATGATTTGCAAGGTAATATATTTTTTATTTATTTTATATGTTATTTAAAAAGAATTTCTTTGCATTAACTCATTCAGAGCTGTTTAGTTAACAATCCAAAGAGTAATTATCGATCAATTAGTTTAAACATAGTTTTAAACACTTTTAAAGCAAAATTTGTTATTTAAAAGTAAAAATAGACAAAACAAATTTAAGTTTTGTAATGTAATGACATAACCAGTAGAAATGTTTTATATTTTTTTGAAAATTATAGAGAAAATTGTAGGATTTTTTTGTAGAGTAAATGATAACTAAAATTAATCATTGAAAAGGCCATAGAAACGTATGGTCGGAAATGTATAATGAATCCTCAGTACTAGAATGTTACATCACTTTACAATCATTTTTAAGAACTTTTGAGTAGATGTTTCAAGTACCTACTTATGACCTTCAATGTTATCTACTCAAATCTTCCAGACTGATTACAAGTGCGTCAGAGTTTGCAGTTATACGCCATTTAAGTGTGTGCACCTTATGATTTTTTTTCAATATGATAGATAAAAATCAAAGAGACTGACCCCTCGAACTACTAAGAGGACAAATAAAGGAGAACATCGACACTAATTAACGATTGCTATTTTATTAATTTAGAAGTCGAGACGCAATGTTTAGTTTTAAAAATTGTCCAAAGATGGCAGGATTTTTGCAGTTTTGAGGAGGGAAGACGTACTCTTGTTTATCTTGTATAGTTCATTCTCATATCCAATGCTTTACTGTGTAATACAATTAAACCTTGATTTTCTAACTTGTAGATATTATTGAGTATAATAAAATGATGGTGGAACTGATCTTGTGAAAAATTGCAAACATTGCCAAAATGTCCAAAAACTGTTAAAAATGATGAAAAATGGGCCATGGGATTTATCTTAAACAGATAATAAAGAAATAAATTAAGTGCTGGTTTAGAAAAAGTATAATTTTTGTAAATATGACCTTCTTTTGTGAGATGAAGGTCAAAAACTATAAAATGATCTTTTCTTTTAGCAAAACGAAAAATTTTCAGTTAGTATATACGGATGTGCCATACATGTATAGAAAAGTCTCTTAGTGCCTTTTAATACGAGATATCACTAAGCCACCCCCTCCTTATCATTTTTAGATAGAGCAAAAACGCATTTTCTCCATGGAACTCCATGTTAAAAGTATGGCCATTTTTAACTACTTTTCCGATAACTTAGATTAAAAAGTTTATGGTATGAACAAATAGTCAGTTAAGTAAAAGCGTGTTCGGCATAATTAGCAGTTGGTAAAAGGTATTGCCCTAATTCCCTAACCTTTGTCTTTGATGCCTTGTCAGAACAGATTCAGTTGGCATTGAATTCTTATTAGGGAAATGCGTAAAGCACCATAAGTGTCGCGTACGCGTCACGTTATGAGGTTGTTCCCCTGTACCACCCGAAAGGTACGAAAATCTCTCATACAGTTGCCGGACTTGCCGGAACGTGGCTCGATAGGCAAAGTGTCCCCTAAAGTCGAAAAACAGATCGTAAACTTGTTTTTGCGGAACCCGGGCTTAATATTGCTTCAAGAAGCAGCGTTAAGGAAACGGACTTATCTACGAGCCAGCCCGTGCCTGCGTTATCAACGCGACAGCGAACCCCGTCTTGCTTAAGAAGCTACGCGCCGCTGCTGCTAGAGTGTTGTGTTCGAGTGTGCCTTGCCGCCGGAGAGACCACCCTGAGGGGCCCTCGCCTCATGGATATCGCAAACGCGCAAAGGTTGTGTCATACTGCGAGCAGACTCAAGTGATAAGGAGTGTATGAATCAAATAGTAAGTAGTTAAACAATGGCCTACTACTATAATCAAACCGCACCTATATCAAATACTCAACAATATGTTCCTATGCAAGACGAACAAAACCAACAGTTACAATATAATCCCCAAAATTATCAATACACATAACAAGGAGTCGCAAACAATGTACATGCAAGATTTAATGTACAGGATATAATGCAAGCCCCAAATGCAACTGTATCTTCAAGCATGCATCCGCAAAATAACATGATCGTTCAACCATCACACTTAAACCAGCACTCTCAAGAAACGGAATGGCAACTAGTAAAAAGTAAAAAACGAGGACGTAAAGACATTAACGATAAATCCCAATCTAAACAACCTAAAACGACAAACTACTGGTTGAATCCAACAAATCGCTTCAAGCCATGATTATCAAGATAATCTGGATAACAAAATCCCCAAACCACCACCAATATTCTTATCTGGGGTAAAGTGTATTGAACCACCTATAAAACTATTAAAAAGTATAGTCAAAGACGAATATGATCTAAAAATACTGAACAAAGATGAAGTCAAAATACATTCTAAAACTTCTATAAAATATTCCCTTATAATCAATGCCTTAGCAGAACGGAAAACTGAATTTCATACCTATAAGAGAAGAACGAAGAGTAGTCCTTCGAAACATACATCCTTCATCTAACCTAGAAGAATTGAAAGAAGAACTTCAAACGCTTGAGCATACTGTTACTAATATAGCTAATATTAGGAAAAGAGGAACTATGATAGGACTACCACTATTTTTTATTGAATTAAAAATCAGCAGATAACAACAAAGATATCTACAAAATTGACAAACTAGCCCATTCCATAGTTAAATTTGAAACACCAATTGTAAAACGCCAAATACCACAATGTGCTAAATGTCAAAGGTTTGGCCACATTAAAAATTATTGCAGCAGAAGTCCTAGATGCGTAAAATGCTTAGGCGATCACGCAACGATACAATGTGAACGTAAAGAAAAAAGTAAAGATGGCGCATGCGTCAACTGTAAAGGCAACCATCCTGCAAATTATAAAGGTTTTCTGGTTTACAAGGAATTACAACGAAAAATGTTTCCACCACTACAGACAGCCTGACCGCATACAGTCACAACCGACTCATCATACTCAGCAAAATCATTTTAGTCATGCCCAAATAGTTAAAGGTGTTAAATAACAAAATATATTACAACAACAACAAACATCGACAGTAAATGAAACAAATGAAATGGACGAATTGAAGAATATGCTAAAAACCCTCATGGAACACATGGGAACCAAGAAAGCTATTAATTCTTGTTTATGGTTTATTAACCGTCCCAATTCTTAGTTTATTGGCCATTAAGGAGTTATTTTGTTTATGGCAGTTGTTAACAAGTTGGGCATTGTATTATTTTTGGGACTTCCTTTGACGACTTGACTGTAAAATTGCATATGGTTTATATGTGGCATCATGTTGGGTTGCAGCGGAGTAGATGGGACAGGGTTAGATGGTTGTGAAGGTATCACTCTTCTGTTAAGTGTTGTTTGATTATTTGCTTTGTAACGCATATTTATTAAGTATTTGGATGTTAAACATCCTTTATAGTTTGCAGGATGGGTGCCCTCACATAGAGCGTATTTGGCTGGCGAGCTTCTTGGCTTTGTACACGTTTTGGTGTCGTGGTCATCACCGCATTTGACACATTTGTACTGTCTCAGGCAGTAAGCCTTCGAATGGCCGTAATTTTGGCACCTTCTGCATTGTATGATATCTCGTCTTTTATGTGGGGCTTCAACAATTATTCTACAGTTGCAGAGGTTTTACATCAAAAATATTTTGATTGTTTGGGTTAGGTTCCAAGTCGACATAGAAAAGTGGAGGCGGATCTTTGCTAACCCTGTATCTTATGTTTGTTATATTTCGGACATTATGGTTAAGTTGTTGGAGTTCTTCTTTAATCGTGTCAGTCGGGATGGTGTGATGGAGATATCGGATCACTACTCTGTATGCCCGCTCTTCTTCAAGGGATACCTGTTTCTCCAGTCTGAGTGCAACTGTTGTATAATTACAGATCCAGGAAAATGTATCCGAGTAAGTTCGGACAGTGTTTCTTTTCCTGGTTGGAAGTTGTAGGGGAGGAAATGATTGGTTATGCGAATGATGGGTAGGGTTAAATTGTGTCTGGAAATTCTGCTGACTGCCATAAAGTGTCTGTTGGTAGGTTTGTTGCAGTTGGGGCTGGTTATAACTTAAATTAGTTACATACCCGTAAGTGGCGTTAAGATTGCCAGTATTAATTGGATACATATTACTCCATTAGTTGAAAATAAAAAAAATTAGTCCGATAATTTAAGTATTTAATCGGTGCGCTTGACCTAAGGTCAGCAGCGAGGCGCGCGGTTGTGGTTATCGCGTAAAGCAATTCACCGCACGTCGTTCACTTATCAAGCGTGTAACACTGCACTTTCAAAGATAGTAGAGCACGTCGAGCGTATGTTTACTCTTTGAAAGCCAATTGTCAACTGAGCTTACAGATGCAGAACACTTTAAGCCACTATTTAAACTCGAGTTAATTTTAACACATTGTTGTACCCGTGTTATGTATATGCACCCTTACACTAAACACGTTTATTCTTACCGGAAATACATCTAAATAATATAATGTACATAAGAACCAAATACTAGCTAGTCAAATAATGTATCTAACGGGTAACAAACCAACCTTCGTTAACAGACGAAGAAGGAAAGTAATTGATATAACATTTGGTACTTTTTTCGTACGTAACTTTATTAGAAATTAGCAAGTGTTTGATGAGGAGAGTTGTTCAGACCACAGATACATTAAGTTCGAAATCGCTGGGATTCAGCGAGTGATAGAAAACTATCGTAATCCTCGTAAAACGGACTGGGATGCCTATAAGGTAGAGCTAGACCAAAACTTGGCGAGTACGATAAGGAAAGTTCATAATAACCTTGAGCTTGAAATTGCTGTGGATCAGTTAACTGAGGCAGTAATTTTAGCGTACAATGAAAACTGTCCCCTGGTTGTAAATGCTTCCAGCAAGAACGTACCCTGGTATAATGAAGACCTTGCAACCATGAGAAGGCACGCAAGAAAACTGTTTAACAGAGCCAAAACGTCAGGTGACTGGGATACCTATAGGGCATCCCTAACTGAATATAATAAAGCATTGAGAGATGCCAAGAAAGAATCATGGAGGAGGTACTGTGAAGCGATTGAAAATAGTCCAGCTTGTGCCAGACTCCGTAAAGTACTCTCAAAAGACTCTCACTGGAATTTTATTGGTACTCTTGAATCTAAATCCGAAGAGTACACCAAAAAGGAAAAGAAACACTGTCCGAACTTATTCGGATACATTTTCCTGGATCTGTAATTATATAACAGTTGCCCTCAGACTGGAGAAACCAGGTATCCCTTGATCTTAGCAACACAACATCAAGGGAAGGCTGGGAGACTGCAAGAAGAGTGGTAACTTTTAATAAACTCAAATGGGCTGTAAACTCATTTGAAGTCTATAAATCTCCGGGACCGGGCGGAATTATTCCTTCCATGCTACAGAAGGGCTCGGAACTTCTAATGATAAAGATCTGCATGGTACTCAGAGCCAGTTTGGCTCTAAACCACTTGCCAAAATTATGGAGACTTACCAGAGTGGTATTTATACCAAAGCCTGGTCGGGTTCATTATTTGCAGACCAATTAGTCTTATATATTTTTCGCTTAAGACATTGGAAAAACTACTTGATAAGCACATTAGGGGAGGTATACTAGTACACCATCCACTATATGAGAACCAATTTGCTTATCAAGCTGGTCTCTCAACTGAAACAGGACTTCACTACCTCACTTGGTAGAGAAAACGCTGGACAACAAAGAAATCCTGCTATGTGCCTTTTTTGACTTAGAAGGAGCCTTCGACAATATATCTTTCAACTCCATAACCTCGGCCCTGAGAGGGCGTGGTCTGGAGAAGATCTGCTGCAGGTGGATAGACTGCATGCTCAAAGGAAGGATGGTTTATTGGTCTATGTATGACGAAACTATTATGGTCCAGGCAGCGGGAGGGGGTCCTCAGGGGCAGTTCTCTCCATCCTGCTATGGACCCTGGTAATGGATGGACTTTTAAAGAAATTAAAAGACAAAGAATTTTGTTCTGTAGGCTACGCCGATAATCTAGTTGTCTTGAAGGGAAATTTGTAGGCACGATCAGGGAACGGATGCAGAGAGCCTTGATCGTGGTAACTGAATTTACTAAACAGGAAGGCCTCAAGGTCAGTCCTGTAAAAACCAAAATTATACCTTTCACGCGTAGGAAAAATTTAGAGGGGCTTACACCTCTTTTCCTTGGCGAAAAAGAAATCACCATATGGGGAGAAGTAAAGTATCTAGGAGTCGTTTTTGATTCTAAACTTACTTGGAACCGTCATAATGAGAAAGTGGTCGACAAATAGGGGACAACTCTAGCAGTTGTCAGACGCATGTACGACAAGTCGTGTGGGTTAAAACCAGGTATGGTGCATTGGTATGTATACCAGAGTGATTAGATCCTCTCTTACATACTCAGCTTTGGTCTGGTAGCCCAAAGTAACACAAGAAACCAAACTAAAACTAGGGAAGGTACAAAGGCTTGCCTGTTTGGACATTACAGGGGCGATGAGAACCACGCCCACTACAGCAATGGAGACAGTTGTAGACCTCCCACCTCTACACATAGTAATTCAGGGGGAGGCAAGATTAGGTCACACCAGGCTGTATCATTCACTGTACAAGACACATACGGGTACATGTCATACAAGAATAATTGACAGTCTGGGGGACCCTCTGCTTGAAATGAGGACGGACCACATGACCTCAAAAATATGTGACGACTCTCTATTCGAGGTGATAATGCAGGATCGAAATAGGAGCGAGACTTTTAGACAGGCAATTGCACCTGGTAGCCTAATCTGGTACACAGATGGTTTTAAAACCGAGCTGGGTACCCGAGCTGGACTATATGCTGAGACTCCTAGGGTAGAGCTAAGCTTTTCCCTGGGTCAGTACGCTTCTGTCTTTCAGACAGAAATATACACCATACTACAGTGTGTGCGTGAAAATGGTAAGAGGGCTTACAGGAGCAAGCGGATCTATATTATATCAGACAGCCAGGCAGCTTTAAAGGCTTTATCAATCACAAAAGCATAATCTAGACTAGTATAGGAATGCATCAACGAACTCAATGCACTGGCAGAACATAACCCAATAAAACTGTTATGGGCACCTGGGCATTGCGGTACCTACGGCAACGAGAATGCCGATGAACTGACCAGGCAGGGATCTAGTGAGGCTTATATAGGCCCAGAACCTCCATTAGGAATTTCACGAAGCGCCGCCCGAAGCTTTATTAAGGAGAGGACACGCACTCATCATCGAATGTACTGGAAGAGCCGACCAGGAAATTACTTCAGCAAAACCTTTAATAAGGGACCTTGCCAAAAGAGAGCTGCAGAACTCCTTAACCTAAGTAGGCCACAGCTAAAGATAACCATAGGGTTTCTTACAGGACATGCTACTGTTAAAGAACACCTCTGGAAAATTGGTAAATTCAATGGTGACGTTGCATGCAGACTTTGTAGCAATGAACCAGAAACAGCATTACACATCTTATGCAAGTGCGATGCGCTGTGCAGGAAAAGGCAACATAAGTTCGGAGACCAATCCTGGAACCGGAAGATTTCCAGACACACCCTGTAAAGGACCTGTATCTGCTGATTCAGGGGACATCAATTACAGATCGCTTGTGAATTTATTTAATTAGGTTAATCACAATAAGCCGTAGGCTGCAGTGAACATGGATCCATTACAAAAGACATACCCTAAGCACAAATAAATGTACCTAACAAAATACAAATACCTTCGGAGAAAATTTTTGAAAAATAGTAATAGCGAAGATAAAGCAATAGTTGATTACTTGAAGCTATGAGAATTTAAACGTCATACTTTAAAAAAACCGATAATGCTATAATAAAAAACTCAAAAACGTTTACAAAACAGATGAAAGGTAAGCTCACTTCTGTCGGGGATATAGCTCAGTGGTAGAGCATTCGACTGCAGATCGAGAGGTCCCCGGTTCAAACCCGGGTGTCCCCTATTTTCTTATTTATAAATAACAAATTATAAGGTAACATACGCATAAAAAGTGAGTACATCAGCGTTTCCAGAAACAAAGTAAAATGCTATAAAATTACCGCGATTTGATAGATAAATATTTTTAAAACACTAATCACTCAAAAGTGTAACTCTCAACTTTATCGCTACAAGTTTGTTCCAAGATAAGAGGTGTTCTATGTTATTTCCTTCGCGAGTTTTAAACTAAAATGCAACTTTTGTGTAAGTGCAGCTATTCGCACGAAGTAAAGCGCTAAACTGGGGGTACAACTGCGTACTGTAACTCTTTTGGAAACAAAATGTGCACCAAGGAAAATGTTCAAACCACTAGTTCTTAATATTGGATGGCTAATAACAAAAATAAAATTTTTAAATACGTTTTTACTTGCTATTCTAAGATACTAAATATGTAACCGTACAATACGTTACGATATGCTATATGTTACAATAGAGCATTTCACTGCAGATTAGGAACTTCCCGGCTCAAGCCCTGATGTCTCCTATTTAAAAATTTATAATAAACATACAAAGTATTGTAAAAAGCATTTAAAAATCACTTCGAAGCAAATATAACAATATGCCACAGTCTGCTGGGCTATCTGAGCAGTGATATTTTGTTAAAACCATACAGTTTATTAGAGCTCATTATTTATGAATGATCAAATTCTATTCAATTTATCACTATCATATCATTAACTATCAAATATCCTTCAACGACCTTTTTTCAAACCTTCTTTTGGACATTCAAATATATTTCGTATTCCTGGGCTGAAATACAAATGAGAGTAACCCACAAATATGGAAACTAACCATAGACAACCTTAGTTAAAACAAATGAAGAATTTTAAAGAATGTTGAATTAAAAGGAGAAATAACGTAAATGAAACTATCAAGTGTTTCAAATTAATATCTTTCTTTTGAAATTAACTGTACAAACATCACATCGGTGATCTGTATGAACACAGATTTTAGTATCGATGGTGTTAGTAGTACCATTCTCAATGGCTAGGCCGCCATATTTGAAACGTTTAAATTGTCCACATATTTGAGTCTGAGTCACAGCTTTATCACTATAGAGATATAGTGTGCCAACGACGCTGTATTCTAAATTTCAAACAAATGGAGGTTCAAAAAATGCATCATGTATGCAAATGTGACTTAGAAATATTGAAAAAGTTATTATTTTAAATTTCCAAAAGACTAAATGTAAAATAATTTGAAATATTACTTAATATTTTATTTTCATATCTATTTGAATACAAAAACGTGCGACAAAGTGCCCATTTGATGTCATTTATGCGGGGGTTAGGTGCACGGATTATTTGCTGATTTAATGGCCTAATTGTAAGTTTAAATTTTT
The DNA here is from genome assembly GCA_036346155.1 of Sinelater perroti. Classification (NCBI taxonomy): domain Eukaryota; kingdom Metazoa; phylum Arthropoda; class Insecta; order Coleoptera; family Elateridae; genus Sinelater; species Sinelater perroti. The sequence goes on from JARFIY010000344.1 coordinate 3,388,604, forward strand.
ACAGACTCCTCTTTGATCGATGGAATAGTAAGTTTTCTGTTCAAACAGGCAATTTAAACTCGAATTACAGTTATGTAGCAAACTTGGCTTCAAATCCAGTATTAACAACAATTTCCAGTATATGGTAACTAATAATTCTTACCAAATATATCTGACTCAGTCTACTACACCAACTATACTTTTCATAACCATTATAGTAGCATATCTGCTTACAATTAGCACACCTTATCGACAACTAATGACCACTTTCAAGCTGGCAAAAACATGGAAGAAGAAAGTGAAGCCAGCAGCCATTTGTGGACAAGTCGTGAAGAAAAGGGAAAAGATCAAACCAAATAAAAATACACTAGTATATCAACTAAACACCCCAACCAAAAACAGCTATGCAATCTTAACGAATATTAATTGTGATCTTGGAACAAACTTGTAGCGATAAAGTTATGAGAGTTACACCTTTGAGTGATTAGTGTTTTAAAAATATTTATCTATCGAATGGCGGTATTTTATAGCATTTTACTTTGTTTCTGAAAACGCTAATGGACTCACTTTTTATGCGTATGTTACCTTATATTTTGTTATTTATAAATAAGAAAATAGGGGACACCCGGGTTTGAACCGGGGACCTCTCGATCTGCAGTCGAATGCTCTACCACTGAGCTATATCCCCGACAAAGGCCAACTTACCTTTCGTCTGTTTTGTAAACGTTTTTGAGTTGTTTATTATATGGCATTATCGCTTTTTTTAAACTATAACGTTTAAATTCTCATAGCTTGAAGAAATCAACTATTACTTTTACAGTATTACTATATTTCAAAAAATTTCTCCGAAGGTATTTATATTTTGTTAGGTACCTTATTTGACCAGCTGGTATTTGGTTCTTATGTACATTATATTATTTAGATGTATTTCCGGTAAGAATAAACGTGTTTAGTGTAAGAGTGCATATACCTAACATAAATGGAGTGTGAATAGTGGCTTACAGTGTTCTGAATCTGTATGCTCATGCTGGAGAGCAACAAACATGCAGTGGTGCAATAAACAGTGGCAGAGGTGTGATGAGTGTGGAGTATTTCAGCCTTTCCAGTCAGCGGTCCATTCTACCGCGTCTGCTGAGAGCAACTCTGAGCACAAGAAATCGACAACATAAAGACTACAAACCGCATGTCCCCAAAACTTTTGATGCCAACCACCAACTTCTTGGACGTCTTCAGTGATACAAAAAAAAATTCCTCGCAAATCCCCTTCTCCTCAATAGGAAAAGGTCCTATCTGCTATCCCCGGAAAAAAGCTATCTGCTGTAAGAAAGGCTCTTCATAAAAATAAGATCGGCTTTCTTAAAGACAAAAACGCAGTAGATTGACTCACTCCACTAATGGAAGATTAGATCCAGTGTCATTTCCACTTGTTAAAAACTGACAAACCGCTCTGCGCTGTCATATGTAGCAATTTCGTAGGAGAAATTAAAATCTGAACTCCTATAGCAAGACATTTTCGCTCTGGCCGTGAGTCAGATGATGAAGAACACTTGCCAACGATTGATGCGACTCATGTTTATTAACTTGAGTCAAGCGACAAGGGCAATAAGGGCCCCAACTTGGTTATTACGAAGAAATAGGTAAAAATAAAATATCGTCGGTTGGAATAATTGTTGCCTTTTGGTTCACTCGCAGCACTGTCGAGAGCTAACCTTAAGGTTTAAGTGGGGGTGAATCAGTACTCCAAGGACTGTAAGAAGGGCCCTAGTTAGCCCGCCAACTGCCTGGATTCTAATTCAACGGGCTTCAGAGGATGTCCCGTGTCGATCAAGTCAGCAAGCTTGCCAAGCTGTGACCCCACAGTAACCCGGAAATCATCACAGCCTCTCTAGCTAACTTCTCGCAACACCCTGCTAAGAGGGCGGTGTCACCTGAGAATGTGGCGATTTTAAGGTTTTCTATTACTGGCAATACCATTACGTAGATGACATCACATAAGGGACCCGAGACACTTTCTTGTGGTTGACCTGAGAACGCCTGATAAAAACTTGAAACTTTAACCTGATAATACCTGTCATAAGGGTATGATTTTAGGAATAAGTAGTGTAGGGTAGGTAGTGCATTTTTGATTTTGTGTAATGGCCCATCGGATTATGCCACGTTTAAGAATACTGCTGTGCAGATATTCTTTACCTCAAGGTTTATTATGATATGGTTAACAATTTTATGAATTTGTTGTGGAATTGAGCATCCTTAGAGAAGAAAAAAAATGGTGATTTTGAACATGATCCGTCAGATCGGTGTCTACTCAATAATAATTTTTTAACTACTTTTTACATAGTTGGATGATAAGAATCGATTTAGGTTGCTGATTTTCCAGGTGTTTTGTGCTGATTAACTAGGTTAATTTATTAGTAGACTTCTGTTAAGGTGAATGACTTTCTAGGTAAGTACATTTGGCGATATTCGTAGCTACGGTCTTTAAATTTTTTATTGCCCTCCAGAAAAAGCGGTGATCGTTTGAGAAGACAAATTCGTCCAACCATTTGGGATTCTTTTACCAAAATAGTATATGATAAAGTATCACACATATATGAAGAGAAAACCAATACCCAAATAATTCCAAGCTTTACCATTACCCGTCTGTCACGTCCTAACATCACCATGCATAATCTTTCCCATTATCTCTAAGAAAACCGGCTAGCCAAGCTCTCAACAAATGTTTTAACTCTGCTGTCACTATAGAAACAGTACCTAAAAAATGATGATAGCAATAAAAAGAAAGGCTAAACCAAAATGGCACCGAACTCAAGCTTCAACAGATAAAATAGCACCTAATAGAGCAGCTAATCACCTAAGATCAAAAATAAAAAAGCAAAAGAAAAGTAATTCCCAGAATATATTGCAAAACCTATTTTTCAAAGCCAATCAAAAACAAGAAAAACAAAGGAATGTATATTATTTATCCGTAGCAAAGAAGTTTCCGAGTCCCATTGAGCCAGAAGTAATGAAAGTGACTATGCTTGCTGAATATCTTGCAAAAGTATGTACTCCAAACGATGGTATTGCAGATGACTAAATAGAAAGGAATCTGATAGATATCCCTTAAGTACCATCATCTATTAAAACAGTTACGCTAAAAGAAATGGAAAACAAAATTAAGCATCTAAATCTTAGAAAAGCTTTAGATCTTGACAGAATAGCACCAAAAATGCTTAAGAAGCTATCTGTTCGCGCCAGTCTCAAAATTATATTTATTTTTTGAAGTTTAAATTAGGGCCGGCTACAATTTTTGATTCCCTCTCATATATATTTGAAATTAGTTTTATCGGCCCAATTGTTCAAGCACGCGTTGCGATTATGGCCAGCGGTCTGGGCCGCGGGCCGCGCTCGTGCAATTGCTTTTGGGGCACTTGCATTGGAACTTCGATTTCGTTTAGTTCGCGCGACATTAAGTCTTTGCTTTATTCATGTTTTAAACTTGGCATTTCGATTACGTTTAGTTCGCGCGACTTCATACTTTTGCTTTATTCATTAAAAAAACTTGCATTTCGTTGGCGGCATTACGTTTTTGCCTTTGTTCGCGTTTTTTGCATTTGGCATTTTTGGCTGTGTTCTCGCCGATAAATTATCCGCTCGACGAGGGAACCTTTACACCAGGAAGACGCTCCCGTTTTCGTCTGCTATGAAGATTGGGGTAACTTGCCCTAATTTTTATCCATATCCTTCTCCTTTTCTTCTGGAAGCCCCAGGACCAACAGCAGGGAACCGATATCTGCGGAAAAGCGCCGTTTCCACAGGTTAGTGTTTTAATTTTAGAGTCGTCTCAAGTTCTCTATTCAAAATTCAAAATTACCTATACAGCCACTTTATTCCGGCCACACCACTATCACAAAAGAAAATTGTTCTAGTTACTTATCTATTTATTGCCATACTGTGGCCCAACTACTGGCCTAAACAAATGAAAAGTGCCGAAATAATATTAATACCTAATCAGAAAAAGACTTACCATAAACATCAATAAGCTTATTGTCCATAATTTCGAAAATTTTCGAACTGAATAAATATTGACTCTCTTACTGAAAAATGAATACCCCAACATCAGTTTGGAACTATCCAACAAACTCACCAAATAAGCTATAAAATCAATAAACCAGTAAACAACAAAAAGTATTCTACATCAGTATTTTTAGACGTCAGCAAAGCCTTCAACAAAATATTATCAAAATTAAACAAGTTTAGGCTTCTATACCTGAAAGAGAAGCTAATGAAATCGGTGCAGACGTCTGTCCATCGAGAATTTTAATTTGAGAACTACTGAACCTAAAGACATAAGGGGGGCATCATTCGAAAGCCTATAGCCTGCCGGGTTCACATCCGCGAGCTGTCATAGGTGGGATGTCCTACAACAATACAATAAACGTTTTTAGCGAACCAGCGAGACCAGCTTCCATTTCTGTTATTTCTGACATCTGTCACGCCTTATAATTTTCGATCTGTGATAGATAGAGGCATAACGTTTTCAGTATTCCACTAAGGACCATAAGTCAAGTCCAGACGCCAAATACACTGATTAACAAAATTTAAATTTTTTTGTCACACGAACACATCAAATTTTGAATGTAGTAGGGCCATCAAGCAATAATATATTAAGGGAAAAACATTGGCACATCAGGTATCCTTGTGATATCGGTACATATATTTTTGTAAAAAGTAGAAAAATTAGCTACACTTAAAGAAATTATTGTTAAATTTACAATAAATAAATATCATTTTCGTGAATATTTAGCTTCTGGTAGGTCTCTTTTAAGTTTCCAACAATAATCTGCTAGCATTCCTGAACTCCATTTCCCTTGGTAGCGCTTCTCCATTAAGGAAATGTCCTGATGAAACCTCTCACCTTGTTCATCACTCACAGCACCCAAATTTGCAGGAAATAAATCCAGATGAGAGTCCAGCATGTGTATTTTTAAGGACATATTACACCCCAAAGCTTTATATGACATTAGAAGTTCATTTATTAAGTCTTTGTATCAGAAGAAAGTAAATTCCAGTCATTTAATCTAGACCCCAAAAGTTCAGCCTGTTTTTCTGATAGATTCAAATCACGTACTAAATCATTTAAATCACTTTGTGTCAATAAATGAGGCTCCTTTGAGGTTGACGGTTCATAACTTGAGTCACTTTTATGCTGACTGAGAACAAATTCCGCACTAGAATCGGAATCCTGACTTTCTGGTTGATTTGGAGGCTTTGGAACAGGCAGTTCAGCACTGTGTGGGATGGGTCTGACGGCCCACGATAAGCTTGGATACTGGATAATGTGTTTAGACTTGGTTGTAATGCCTTTTGTTCGAGTTAAACAAAAATAACAATCGCTTATATGATCTTTTGGTTCTGTCCAAATCATTGGTATAGCAAACGACAAATGTCTAGGTTGTTGTTTAGCCCAACCTACTAAAAGTCTCATACACGTTGCACAACATATATGTGGAGCCCAGGATTTATCTTAACCTATTATTATATATTATACCGAGTCCATCGTCTCGGCTCTGCGCTGCTCTCGTCCCGGAACTTGTTATTTTAAAAAAGGACGAGGCGCGAGTACAACACTCGAAAGCTGATTAAAATAAACAGTACAAGACAATAATTGACTCGTACTTAAAATTTTGCTACGTCACTCAGGGTAACCCTGCGAGCCCGGTCGCACGTCCTTCCGCGTTATCGCCTGCGTGCTCCATCTGAGGCTTGAACGTCCCGCAGTGCGGAAGCTCTGAGCGCCTGTGATTGGTCCGTTTAATTAATTTTAATCAGCTATAACTTTTTATTGACCTCGGATCAAAAATTTATTGTAACTTTTGGTTCTGTCCAAATCTATTGGTAATAGCAAACGACAAATGTCTAGTTGATTTAGCCCGGTACCTATTAAAAGTCTCAATATTTCACGTTGCTACAACATTTATTTGGAGCCCAGGATTTATCTCGTGATGCGACACAGAAAATCAAATAATTCTAAATAACACTGTTCAACGTTTAGATAACGTTGACATTTCGACAACCAGCTGAGATGCAAAATTAATTCTCCACGTAACATAACAAAATGTCAAGTTGCTTTAAACACTTTCGTGATCATATTTACGATATACCGACTAACATAAATAAAATGTGTTAAAATACAGTAGTTATACAGTTGACGAAATGAAGATATTCAAACAAAAATGTGTATTGAGGTTAGAAATGAATATGTAACTGCCACAAAAAAACTGGACGTGACTGGAACGAAACTATATTTTTTTAATGCAGGTGTGCCAACATAAACAAAAAGTTCATGTAACATAAACAGTGTTTACCAGTGATATCAGCCTGATCGGACCGGTTTGACCGGAAGTGATCACAAAGTTTTGTTTATGTATAGAAGCACCGTACATTGATGGAAAAGGAGTTCCACGTCCGTATTTGTTTCACTATAAGCTATTATCGTCTTCTAACTTATAACCAAGTGAGAGATAATTTAGAACTGGAGTAAATGATAGCATATTAGAAAATTTCGCTATTAAATCTGGAGTCCCTCAAGGTAGTTTCATCGACTTCTTACTTATACACTATACTGCAAACCTTCTAATGCCAACAATAGACACTACCATTGGTACATTTGCCGATGATACGGTTATCCTCACATCCAGCAAAAATCTAATTAAAGCTTCGGACTATTTACTGGCCCACTTAAATAAACCGAAACTTGAACGAGAAGTCCCACCCTGCACTTAAATAATATAAAAATTTCCACATCGGCTAGCACAAAATATATAGTCTTACACATGGAGTGCAAACAGAATTGGAAAGAACATATTGTTAAAAAAAGATAACAAATTGACCTGAGAATGGAGGAATTATACTGGCTCATTGGGAGAAAGTCCAACTTATCCCTAGAAAACAAAATTTTGATTTACAAAATTATCAAAACAATTTGAACATATGGAATAGAAGTTTGGGGTTGTGCTAGCAAGTCATCATTCAGAGACGCCAATATAAAATAAGAATATATAATCATGGATGTTCCTTGGTACATTTCAAACCAAACCCTCCATGAAAATTTGCAAATGCCCTTTGTTAAATATGTAATTTTTGGATTCGAAATAATGCATCACAATAAGTTGGAAAGTCATCCCAACGCTTTTTTTGCATCTACTATTGAAACGTTTTTTATTTATTAATACTACAGATTTGAAGGTGTGAACTTTGCATTTAAATAATCTACGATAAAACAATATAAAAATAAACGTAAACAGTACGTTTCGAACAGATTGTTTACAAAATAATACGAGAAATAAAATAACAAAGCAGTAGGTTTTCGTCGGGGATATAGCTCAGTGGTAGAGCATTCGACTGCAGATCGAGAGGTCCCCGGTTCAAACCCGGGTGTCCCCTATTTTCATCTTTATAAAAATTGTAATTTAGAAGACCGCTAAAGGCGTTTGCATAGCGACTGGAGAGAATTTCGGGTTTACATTGTTTTTAATCCAGAAGTCCAAGACCTTTACCTCGTATCGATTTTACTTTCACTAACATAATCTGGAAGTGCTTTATTTTTAATCTTCTATAATAAATTATTCAACTGTTTTGTTAGCTTATTCAGTCTTGCTTTCTAACATTTTCTTTTTCGGAGATCTTATCTCTTATTTCTTGTGATTAGTTTAATACTGCAGGGTTACCTTCTTTTAGAGGAGGAATAACCTGTAGAGCAGCCTATTGTGTTGCATTTATCAGAAATTTTGTTGCATGTTTGGTATATGTATCTGAATTTAATGGATTTAATCGATTGCTTGTAGAAGCATATGGTGAGGCTGCTTTAAGTGAGAGAAGTTATCGTAAGTGGTTTCTTAAGTTTAAGAACGGTGAGTTTTGCGTCGAAGACAAAGAACATAGCGGAAGGCCGAAAGTGTACAAAGACGCGGAATTGGAAGTATTATTGGAGGAAGTATTAGGAGTGACTCAAGAAGCAATTTCACATCGTTTAAAATCGTTAGAATTATTCAAAAGCTAGGAAATTGAGTTCCATATGAACTGAAGCCGAGAAACGTTAAACGCCGATTTTGCACATGTGAAATACTGCTTGCCAATTATAAGCGAAATGTTTTTTGCATCGTATAGTCACTGGTGATGAAAAATGTATCCACTACGATAACCTAAAAAAGAGGAAATCATGGGGACCACGCGGCCATGCTTCAACATCGACAGCCAAATCGAATATTCATGGAAAAAACTCATGTTATGTGTTTGGTGGGATCAGCTTGGTGTCGTATATTATGAGTTACTCAAACCTAACGAAACCATTACTGGGACTCTCTACCGAACACAATTGATGAGTCGAGTACTCAAGGAAAAACCCGCCCATTACTACTCCAGACACTACAAAATTATTCTCCTGCATAATAATGCTCGTCCACATGTTGCGGCGCCGCACAGTGGTCCAGATTTACTTATTTGCTCTTCCACATAAGTAATTTCTTGTTGAGTGACGTCTGTAGATTCTTTCTTGAACTGTATCCTGATGGGTCTGCAAAAACGTACAGAAGAAGGTCGAGAATTCTGCCATAAAATTGTTTTATTTGGACCAGAAATTGATAATTGTAAAGGAACAAACAAAGTTATAAACACATCTGCATCTTTAAAATTTTGCTTCCATTTCCGTTTATATTCGCTGTGACCTGTGCTTCGATTGCAGCCCAATTTTGATATTAATAATAATTCGGTGGAAACATTTGAAACTTTTGTGGAAAAACTTTCTCTTGAGCAACCATCAAGCGTGAAGACGTCAAGTCCATAAGAGCCTGTAACTGTGTTTCCACCAAATATACCGAAATTGTAATCGCCGTTCTTGATGGATAGCAGCGTTGTTTTGCTGCTTGTAATTTGTGGTAACTCGGATATAACATGTTCGCGTTTCGTGACTTGGCATTTACCCTAATTTGTGAATATTGGCTTTTTGTCAAATTTGTGTTGTCACATAAAGCCAGTGTCTAGGGTATTTGGAGTTACAATCTGGGCTTCGCGATTGATCCATGCTTTTCGGATTTTTGATGCTCTTGAAGGAGCAGTTGTTGTAGTCTCGCTCAACAATTTAGCGGCATCTTCTTGATCAGCAGATCGCAGACTCATCTGAGCAGCATGAGTTAGTTCACTTGTCGATGCTCTTTCCCAAAGTTATTTAGTTTTGCGCCTTTTGCTTCTTTCGCTGCTTTCTTCAAAAGGAACATTTTTTCTGCCAACCCCAGATGTTGACGGGATGTTTTTCTCCAAGGGCACTAAAAATTCTTTTTCCAGCCAATCAGCATTTTTTAAAAGGAAAGTTTTCAACATCCTGCTGCACTTTTGACACCTTTTTGCAAATTCACTGCAACAACAAAATATCGATAGTTTTCTTTCTTCTATATTGATGTCATTCAAATTTTCAGTTTAGATATAATGTAGAATGACGTTTTGCACATGTTGACATTTAATCGAATTTTCTTTGCCCTTCTCTTGCTGCCAAATAGCGAAAAGATTTCTTCTCGTTAGAGGAAGACCTGTAAAACACGAAAGTTGTAGAAAATTACACAAAAAAATGCTAAACGGTTATATATTAGAAGAAATTTTTGTTTGTGTCCGAGCAAACGGGAACTGCATCCGATACGACGACGTCATTACGCAAATCAAAGTTGAATAATTTTTGATTCTGCATATATCTGCAGCTAAATTTCAGATATATTGTAGCTTAAACTTGAGTAACATGCTCGAAAAAGTTTCAGAACCGGATCTAATTATAATCGTTTTTTGGATCAAACTAAAGTCCTACTTTAGAACTGAAAATTAGCTGATAACATTGTCAAGCATTTACATGTTTAAAAAGTAAAGTAAAGCATTTAGCTATGAAGTAAAGTATAAAATAGTAAATACTTACTTACATTTAGTGTTCCATAAGTCCCTTCAACCAAAAGCCACCCCAAATAAAAAAACAATTTTTATTTCACTTAACGCAAATCACTCGAGTCGCCGTCAGCACTGCAATCGCAAAATGCCCATTTTCAACCGCGTACCGTTTTTATAGTTTCCACCCTATTGAAATGTTAAATACGTCATTAGAAAGCCCAAAGATTTCTCTTTCTAAAAATGAGGGTTGAAGGTCAGTTTTGAGATGTTGCAGTTTGACCATTTGGCCAGCTTTTTTGCGTTTTGGCTCAGTGTGGATAGGTCGTATGAAAATCTTGCTTTACCAGTTCGCGCACGCCATCGATGTTTGATGACACCACAGCTGATTTTGAACGGCCTTCTTTCAATTCATCCGCCAGCGAACTACGACCACGATTAAATTTCTCTAGCGATCGATATACAGTGGCTCTATGTAGGGCTTCATTATGAAAAGTCGAAGTTATTTGGCCGAAGTACAGTTATTGAGATAATCCACATCGAAAGTCGTAAAAAATCATTTCACAAAAAAGTTCACGAGTTAATTCCACTTTTTGACAGAAAGGAAATTTCCAACTTAATGAAAACAAAACATTGTCCGTATAACAAAACGTTCTAAGTAAATATGCCGTCACAAATGTCAAACTGTATAAAGAAAACGTTAGATCGCACTTAGGACACGCAGCTTTGGACTGTTCGAATGTGTCCAATTTTCCCCGTTTCACAATAAAAGAGAAAACTCCACCTTTACAGTTTATTTCACTTTCTAGGATGGTCCGTAAATACATTTAAAAAAACGCCTTGAGATTCCGAAAGATCGCCAAATGTCGATTCGTATGGCTGCAAGCACTTTTAATATACCGAAGTCAGCTCTTCATGACCAACTTGTAAAAATGAAGAAAAAGAACGTGACCGACCCGAGAATTGAAAGCAGTAATTCAGATGAGGATGCATCTTCATTATCGAAGTATGCTATCCGTCAAGTATTCTCCCCACGAGAAGAAGAACAGTTGGAAATTTACCTGAAACAACCATCGAAAATATTTTATGGACTGACTTACAAGTCTGCGCAGCAACTGGCATATGAATATGCTACCAAGTTGAGCAAAAAAATCCACAAACTTGGAATGAAAATAAGATGGCTGGAAAGGAGTGGATGGGATCCTTTCTGAGTCGCCACCCGAGACTTTCTTACCGAAAGGCGGAAAACACCAGCATTGCACAAGCAGCAGCTTTCAACAAATCCAGTGTCGATTCGTTTTTCAAGAATTTCATGGAAGTTTAAGCCAAATATAATTTTCCCCCAATCGCGCTTGAAATACCGACGAAACCGGAGTCACAACCGTTCTTTAGGTTCCCAAAAGTATTGCCACAACAGGGTAAAAGGAGTGGGTCAGTGCGCCTCAGCTGAAAGGGGCGTATTAGTTACTATGTGTAACTTTATTTCTGCCATTGGAAATACCATACCTCCAGCATGCGTATTTCTTCGTGTGCGTATGAAGGGCCAGTTCATGTTTGGTTCAGTTCCTGGAGCAATTGGTTTTGCAGAGAAGTCAAAGTGGATGACAATAAAAAATTTTGTAGTTTTATTGGAGCATATTCAAAAACATACTGGTTCTAATCAAGAAAATCAAATTCTTTTGTTGCTTGACAATCATAAAACACACGTCACTCGAGGCCATAAACTATTCTCGCGAAAATGGTGTAGTTCTCCTTTCATTCCCTCCTCATTGCACCCACAAAATGCAACCACTTGACAAGGGCATTTATGGGCAAGGCTGCTTTTAATGACTTTATAATTTCAAATCCTGGAAAACCAGTTGGAATTCGTGATATCGCTAAACTTACTGCAGAACCCTATTTGCAAAGCTTTAGACCCAAAAACATCATAAGCAGCTATTTTAGTACTGGCTTTTGGCCTTTTAATTCTATGATTTTTGGTGATGATGATTTCATGGGGTCGTATGCCACAGATCCGGCAGATCCTGAAATTCGAGCGAAGGTATTTGTAGTTCCATCAATTTCTATTCCAAAAACGAAAATTAAAATATTATCCGTCGAAGTCATCAGATCATTCCCAAAAGCGACCCCCAGAAAAACGTACGGAAAGTCTCGATTAGGTAAATCGAGAATTTACACAAGCACACCGGAAAAGGAGAGAATTCAAGAATTAGAAGCGCTGAGAAATCAAAAGTTGAAGAAAAGAAACACGAAAAGGAAAATGATGACAAGCGAATGTGAAGCGAAGAAAAAAGAAGTAAAAGTTGGAGAAAAGTGTAAAGGGAAGACACCAAAGAAAAAGTTGAAGAAAATAAACTGTGACTCCTCAGATTCCGATGTTGAATTACACCCGAGTAGGTCACGTTAGACGAAATTTTCTGATTTGTCCGATCTTTCAGACGAATTTCAAGTCGATGACGTTGTAATGATTACATACCCGTCAAATACCTGCAAAACAAAAGAACATTTAATTACATGGGCAGAGTGGAATCTTGCAATAATGATGGCTCCTACGTCGTGAATTTTCTCAGAAGGTACAAAAGCGGCTTTCACTTTTCGAACTTGCAGGACATTTCGAATTTTCGCAGACAACATATAGTCTCGAGACAGCACCAGGAACTTCAAGAATGTCTTGGCTTTTCAAATGCAATGTCAATTTTGATGGTTATAATCTTCAATAAGCCTATTTATGATATCCTTTCTTTTATTTATTTGAAAATAATAAATTCTGAATTTAAGAGTTGTCCGTATCTACCCCACTACTTGTCCGGATGTACCCCATTATGGGGCAGTTTCGGACAAATGTATATTTCAAAAAAAAATCACCTATACAAAAATCAATGTACTTTTTTGTTTAAAATAAAGTCAGCATGTTGGAAATAGACTAAGGTGTCCGTAGGACTCGAATTAAGTCCTGAATTTTCTTTTATCTTTAAAATATTAAAGTTTGAAGAAACGCGTCCGAACTTGTCCCATCTTAACCTACATCTTTTTTGCGAGGGTAATTTCAAGTAAGAGTTGTTCAAACAATTAACTTAAAAGACTTGGTATCTACAACTGAAAATAATAAAAATTAAATTTAAATACTGCAATTCCAGAAAATTAAAATCGTAACATTAAATTTCAAAAACGTAATGCGACTGGAGGCAATGGAAAATAATGAAATTAAGTAAACTTAATCGGGGATATAGCTCAGCGGTAGAGCATTCGACTGCAGATCGAGAGGTCCCCGGTTCAAGTCCGGGTATCCCCTACATTTTTTAGTGATTTATAAGAAAGTTTTTGTTCACATAAATATAATAAATAAATACTTTCATGTTTATTATCACTTATAGTACACGATTCGACAAAATAATTTTCGAAGCACCAATAAAAAGAACATTTTGTTCAATTTTTAATTATGCCATGACACAAAACAATATTTGCAATTTAGCCATCAACCAGTTTTGAAGATGATATCGCCCAAATGTTTGCCCACATGATCGATACATTCTTGCAGCTTCACCTCCAAGTTCCGCATTGCTTGCCAAGTCACTTCCGCTGCTGTGCTGCGATTGCATTGCAAATTACATCTAATCCTTCAATAGTTCACGATCTGCATTGAGGGATTTCAGGTGTCCCCGTAAAAAGACATCGCAACGAGACAGGTTTAGTGACCTAGCCGACCATGGGATGCCACAATGTAATGAGATAATGGAAACTTGTCTGGAAACTTCTCGAGAAATTCTGGCTGTGTGTGCGGTAGCGCCATCTGGTTAAAACAACGGTGCATTTATATATCGATAAGTCAGGGCTCTAGACAATTACGTAACATTGCTATCTAGCGGGTAGATGTAAAAGTTACCACACGTCCTATTGTATCAAATAAAATACAGCTCTATGACACCAAATTTGGGAATAACACACCAAACAGTTACACACCGACTGTGGAGTTGTCGAGGATTTTATGGTGCCCAATACCAAAAGGGCAGCGAGTAGACACTTTTTATGATCCCGTAGAAATAGGTCTACTACAGGGAAGCCACCTTGCCCACGCAAGCCGTGGTTTTGTTTTACCCCAAATACAGACGAGAATCATATCCTAACCCGAAAATCCAGAGTCATCTTAACCTGATACAAAGTAAATCCCTTACCCACCTGCCAACTTGCCCGGCTAACGTGGCAAGTTACGGCTAAACCCCTAAATAAAAATATGTCAAATTTACAAAATATATTATCCCAAGCGAGTAGAGCAAGCCCAGTCCAATTTTGGATTCTGATCAGGGGACATAAATTCGATAGTACCCACCAATCGAAAAAACTCAAAACAAAACAGATTTAAACTGGCAGACTGAAATATAGCCACATTTAACAAACGAACATTAGAAGATAAAAAAATTAATCGAACTGGAGGCGGAAATAAAAAAATAAAGTGGACGGTAATAAGATACTACTATTTATCATTTTTATAGGAACAATAAAACTTTCTTTTAAATTATTAAAAAAAAGTAGGGGACACCCGGACTTGAACCGGGGACCTTTCGATCTGCAGTCGATTGCTCTACCACTGAGCTATATCCCCGATAAGATGTACTTAATTTGATTATTAACGACTTTACTTTTATTATGTCCGTTATCTGTTACGTCTTATAACATTTCATCAAGGCAGCTTTCAAGCTGAATACCAGCTTCTATTTCTGTCATTTCTGATATTTGTCACGCCTTATAATTTTTGAAAGAGAGAGAGAATTTATTTAAGGGCGCTTCAGCCTTTAAGGCTATTAACGTCAGAAAAACAAAAAGAAACAATTAACTGCAGGTCTGCAGTCTGATTACAAATAGACAAAAAGGATGCTGCAATCTGTTTAAATTTTTAAGGCTTTAACAGCCCAACCGTCGTGTATAACCCCATAACAAGAGACAGATAAACACATTATTTAATTTGTAAACTCTAATATATCATAGCAACCTAGTCGTCGGGTCTTCAGACCCCACAAACAAAGTGCTAACAGCTCTATGACATTGTCAAATTTATGTAGATACTCAGTGAAGAATAGACAACAATATGTTTGATTAAGAAATAAATAGATGCGGACAGAAACACATTTTCTACAAATATATAAAATTATGACTACATGAAGCGAGTGAGGTTGGCCCTATCCAAAAAGCGAAATAGATTGTCAACCCCTTCTGAGCTATCCTTCAAAATCGATGAGATATTTTGAGCCAGGCCAGCTTCCCGACGTTCTTCCTTAAATTGCACACATTCTAAATGTACAACTGTCAGTGACGTATCACAGGTGTCGCAAAACGGTTGGTCTTCTCCAAAAAGTAGATATCTATGTGTCATTCGGCAATGACCAAGACGAATTCGGGTCAAACGACCTCTTGCCTGCGAGATTCCCGCCTAGAAGAACCCCATACTGCACTATATTCTTTGATAGCTCTAAGCTTGTTGTTTTGGAGGTCTCTCCAATAATTCGTCCATTTCCCCAATATTGTGCTTTTGAGGTAAGATTTCATATCGTCAGCTGTTACGATATCCAGATCAGTTCCGTTTTGAGCAGCACGCTTCGCTGCATCGTCTCCTTGCTCATTGCCTCTGATTCCTGAAATCCTGACCAATTGGACTCTTAATTTTCGACGATAAAAATTATATATTAGTTGGTGGATTTTTAGAACAAGCGGATGAAAAGAAAATGTATCTTGAATTGCCTTCAGGACACTAAGTGAGTCCGAAAATATTACGACGTCCTTTTGGCGTTTGTAAAATGAAGTTAAAGCTTTCATAACAGCAAGAAGTTCGGCGGTAAAAATACTGCTGATTGAATTAAGTTTGTGCAATTCTTCTAGTCTCTTGCCTACGAAAGCAGCACTAACTTGAAAATCTTTCTTAGAACCATCAGTGTAGACTCTGTCATAGTCCCGATATTGCTCCAACAGTTTAAAGAATTCCGACCTGATAATAGCTGGTGAAGTTCCATGCTTTTCATAATAGGTAAGCGTCGTATTTACCTTGATACGAGGTGTAAACCAAGGAGGCACGGCGTCAAAAACGACATTATGCGACCGAGGCAACGTTATAGTTAGATCATACATAAGTTCTATAAACCGTATACCACAATAGGACGTGGTGCTCGGATGCGCACTCGGTATAGCGCTACGTATGATGGCCGGCAGCAGATGCGAAAGCATGGATGTTTTGGCAATGCAGAGAATTTCGCTAAGTAAGAAACTAAGGTCTGATTCCCGTATGATGGATGGTGTCTAAACAACGCAAGCTAGAAAATGTTGCCGATGCATATATGATATTACCATATTCCAACTTCGATAAAACAAGAGCTTGATTGATGGGCTCCTCATTTAGTGTTACATAGTACTTTTAGAATATTTAAAATTGCAAAGCAATTCTTTCACACGTTTTTGAAGTGAGAGCTCCAAGTGAGTTTTCTGTCAAAGATCATGCCCAGAAATCGGCACGTCGATTGCACGGAAATCTGTTCTTTCTTCAGAAGCAAGCGTGAGTTTGGATTTATGCCACGTTTTCGCGAAAAAACAATGCACTGGGTCTTGGTAGTTGATAGACTAAAACCGTTTTTAACAGTCCATGCAACAATGCTATCAATAGCAAGCTGAAGTTGACACTCAATAATTGTAAGTGACGATCCAGCAAAACAGATAGCTAGATCGTCTACATATAACATGCCGCTTATTGCCGTACTTAGACAACTACCAATTACGTTGATGGCTACTGCAAAGAATGTTACGTTGAGTACTGATCATTGTGGGACAGCGTTCTCCTGGCCATAAACAGCAGATGTAATACCCGCAATTCTCACTTGAAACGTACGATTTGACAAAAAAATTTTTCAGAAAGAATTCGTATAACTGCTTTAAAATTGCATATCTCCAGGTGGTATCATACGCTTTTTCAATATCAAACAACACCGCTACAAGGTGTTGTTTTCTCAGAAAGGCATCACATACAGCTGTTTGTAGTTGAGATAGATTATCGATGGTTGAACGACTCTTACGAAACCCACATTTCTGGTTATATAGTAGATTGTTGATTTCTAGACAACAAACAAGCCGTCTGTTTATCAAACGTTCCAAAAGTTTGCATAAACAGCTTGTAAGAGAAATAAGTCAGTAACTAGATGGGTCTAAGCGTGTTTGCCCTGGTTAAGGGGAGGTACGATTATAGAGAGACGCCAGAAATCAGGAATCTGGCTTTGCCGCCAAATGAGGTTGTATACCTGAAGTACATAGTGGAACGCGTGATGAGGTAGATGCTTCAGGAACTGATAATGGATGTTGCCCGGCCCAGGTGATGCATCGTGGCAGTCCTTGAATGCAGAAGTTAATTCTTCCATCGTAAACTCGGCATTATATGATTCAGAGTTATCTGAATTAAAATTCAGTGGTTGTCGCTCTGCTTCAGGAAAAATTCAGTGTAATGTTCAGAGCTTGATAATTTTGAAAAATGGTTTGCAAGACATTCAACAACCTGTTCGGGCGTACTTATAAGTTTATCGTCCACTATCAAACCAGCTATTGGACATACCGTCCTTTACCGCCAATTTTTTGGATTTTCTCCAAACATCTTTCGCTGGTGTATTGTTGCTTATGGTAGAGACATAGTCAATCCAAGATTTTTGTTTGCTTTCTCTTGTAAGACGCTTGGCTTCGATGCGCTTTATACGAAACGACTTTTGATTTTCTGGGGTCGGATGACGTTTGAGACGGTAAAGAGCTCTCTTTCGTTCTAGAATAGCAGTTGCTACTTGTTCGTTCCACCAAGGAACAGGTGTGTGACTTGCATTGCTAGAAGTTTTAGGGACGAAAGAGTTTGCTGTCTCGATAATTGCCGATTAGGTGTAGAACTGCATCGAATGCCATTATTCCAAAATTAACAACGCCAGAAAAACCTGACCAGTCGGCCTCATGGAGCTTCCAACATGGCATTCTACATAGTATTAGATGATTGATGGCGAAAACCAGAAATCACCAGTAGAAAATGATCAGAATCGCACAAGACGTCATGCACACTCCATTGAAAAGTAATTAAAAGCGAAAGGGAACCCAGAGTCAAATCTATGCAAGAAAACGTTTCATATGCAGCTAAATGGTGTGGGGGTGCTCCTGTATTCAATAAAGATATATCGCTGCTTTCTAAAAGATTCTCAATTACTTGACCCCTACGGTCAGTGTTAGAATCCCAAAGGATATTTTGACCGTTAAAATCTCCGCCAATAATAAAAGGACGTGAAGGACAGATACTATATTCTCTAATTCATTGAAATTGAGACATTGTCCGGGTGGAACAGAAATAGAACTTACCGTTACTAGTTGGTTAGTGTGAATTCTGATCACTATACATTGCAGATCTGATTGAAGGGGGACATTAGAGTGAAGCACGATGTTTTTAACAAGAATAGCTACACCACCTTTTGCGCGCTCGCCTGCGATATCTTTTAGGAATATAGAATAGGGTTTCTTGTAGAGCAATAATAGTTGGTTTATATTTTTTGATCAGAAGGCGCATTTCAAATATATGGGCAAAGTAGCCGTTGTAGTTCCACTGGAGAAAATTTGCCATAATTACTGATTAGGGCGAGTTTTCCTAACTCCAAGTCTAAGGAGATTTTCGAGTTTTGCGTCGACCATTTCGTCCTGCACCATGTGGGCCAGTATAGCTTCGTGACTTATAGGAAAAGCTTGATTTCGGTAACCCTATAGAGCTCGTCGATCCCTCTCTTGATATTGGTTTGGATTCTACAGGAGGAGAAACAGCGGGACTCTTTAATAGAGCCTTTTTGGTTTCCTTTGGTGGTTGGGCCACCGTGAGGTTAGTTGAAATTTTTGGTTGCGGCGGTCATTTCTTCACCACCTTATTTAGTCCTGTTCTTGGTGTACTACTTTTTGGGGTAAAATCCGTTTGGCAACGGGTGTCAATCATGTTGTATTAAATAGCAACAGATGACATCTGCTTGGGAGGGGCAACTTTTGCAGCGTAGGTTACACTAAATGCTGATCGAGCAGCTGTTTGATATTTCTCACGAGCTTCGCTATACGAAAGTTGTTCCCAGATTTTGAGCTTTTGGATTTCGGTTTTCATCTTGCAAGTGGGACAATTTCTGGATCTGGGACTGTGTTCTCCTTGACAATTGACGTGGTTCGGTAGAAGTTGACAGTCAATGCCTTGGTGAATTTTTCTACCACAGGAGGCGCAAATTTGCGGATTACCACAGTTCTGAGAGGTATGGCCGAAACGTTGGTAGTTGAAGCACCGTAATGGATTCGGAATGTAAGGTCTTACTTTAAGAGAGTACATTGCTTCCTGTATACTTGAGGGTACTACGGGTATACTACGGGTATACCCGCCCCTGTTCCTTGGGTAGTGCGGAATCCGTCTGTATACCAGACTAGCTCATTTTTGAGTTATGATGGATTGGCTTTGCCCAATCATAATCGTAACTCACATTGAAAGGTTTTCCAAATGAGTAAACCGGTAGAATGTGGTCAATACCCATGCTTATGATGGTATTACCTTCGACCACTTCCTGTATCCGTTTATGCCCACATCTTTCATTGTGCCTATGCCAAGTACCGGTGGATTTCATTCTATGTGCTGCAGTCCAAGCTTCTCCCTTTAGACAAATATCCAAAGGGATGAGATTTAGGAGTGCTTCCATAGATGCTGTAGGGATACTGCTCATGTCTCCGCAGATACACAAGCATGCTAGTCTTTGTATCCTATTTAGCTTAATGACTGCCGTTTTTCTTCAAGTTTTGGCCACCATACTAATGTGCCAAACAATAACATAGGTCATATAATTGTGGTAAACAGCCACATTACCATTTTTGGTTTTAGTCTCCATGTTCTCCCAAACATACGCCTGCCCGCAACTAGTGCGTTTGGCTTGACTGGTTACCTTTTCTAGGTGAGCATTCCAGTTTAGTTTTGCATCTAGGGTGATGCCCAGATATTTGACTTGCTGAACCACCTGTATGCTTTCATCGAAAATTGTAAGATTATAAAATTGCGGTACTTCTCTTTTTCTCGTGAAATGTATTAGTGAGGGTTTTTTAGGGTTCACATTGAGGGCTTTCCTTTCATACCATCTTTGTGTTATATCTAATGCTTTTTGCATTAGATCTGCAATGTTATTTGTATTCTTGCCCCTGATCAGTATGACAATATCATCCGCATAACCTTGGGTATAGAATTTATTATATTATTATATATATATTTATTTATTTAACTCAAAAGTTGCTTCTTCCCCTAAATCTTAGCGCCTTAGGCTGCAGCTTACTCAACCTATGGGTTAACAAGGTCCTGAGTTAAGCGGGTTATTACTCTATCTAAAACAAGCCATAAACGATTAATACTACTTAGGTCTGATCACTCAAGACCCTCAAAACAAGCTATGGCAAATTAAGAACTTATCAGTTGTCAAAAAAAAGCAGCGGTATGGTATGAGACTGCACAAACGCGTTGCCATGAAGAAACCTTTTCCGAATTGAACAACAGAGATGGATTCCCAGCCGAATGACTTTTCTCTGTCAATAATTTTTCTTGCTAAAATCAATACGATCAATTTAGCCATAGTCCAATTAATCATTTGAAGCATCTTCCTTCGGCTATAAAATAGGAAAGAATTAGCATAATAGTATGAAGTGCAAAAGGGCGCAACAAATTCAACTTTAAGATACTAAAATGTGGATTACATGGTCCCATAACCCGAGATACTATAATTTCTTGAGTCTAACTTAGAACCTTCTCGAAAATAATTAAACCAACTTTATGCAGCCAAAAATGAGTATCATTATTCTTGGTAGCATTGTGACTTCAGGGTCATTTATATCTATTACGTTTAATACTCCTAACTGAAACGTCATGACGTTCGCAAATTTAATGGTACTCGAACTCAGTCTTCTTCCGTCATGTGATTTGAGCCGTCAGCTTTCAACTCCATTACAAAGCTATCCATGCAGCGTATATAATAAAAGCAAAAATGGAAAACGTTAAATTAAACATTGTGGAGAAAGAGCAACTCTGGCCGTCGTCACCTTGAGTTCGAGTCATTCTTTTTGTACAACAGGATTCTCATTCACAACTGCCCGGCGATTCCGACTAGAAAAGGTCAAAAATGGGGAACAACTGCGTTGCATAACAATATTTTGCTTGCGAGCCGTCAGTGGTCATCATCCAGGCGCGTTTTTGCTTCAAATTGCCGCGTACGCCGGCAACCGCATTGTATGTTAATCTGAGCCACTCCGCCGGTTTTTCCGTGCACTTACTCCTGAAATTAGACGTAATTGGTTGGGCAGAGGCCGCGCTTCCCGAGAAGCGATTTGCGTATTTTTATTACGATGGCACAAGAAGTTCCGATCATGTGGCACTGCGCTATAGTTTTTCAGCAACGATTCCGATATTTGATTAATTGCTTACATTTAAAGTGGCTGAATTTTTGTGCGGCAGTAAAAAATGTGATTTATTGTTGTTACAACGGAGAAAACTAGGCACGAATTAAATACGGGAATATTCAGGAATTTTCCTAACTGAAGAACAATACACTACTAATTAGACACCATTTTAAGGCTCTGTTTGTTAGAAACATGTCTTCTGAACCTTTTCAGATCGCATATAAATTGTAGCAGAAGACACGAAACAAATCAAAGTCAAAATTACAGATGATTTCCAAAATGTGTGCCGGATTTTATTAGGTAGCCTGAACCTTACCAGTTGACGGTGTTGGTTTCTATTTTATAGCGATACTGTACACAGAAAGACAGGCGATAGCATTAGGAGTCTGTGTAGGATCAAATGCCCTTGGGATAAATCGATTCGTGCCTGAGAGATTTTTTTTAAAGAGAAGCACACAACATATGCGCCATAGTATGTTTGAGTTTTGAAAAGATTCGAGTCTTAGAACCACAAAAAAATAATCGGGATGTTTTTGTAGTGTCCTTTACTCTCAAAACAGTACAAAATTGATTAGGCAAATTTTTTGAACTTTGAGAATTACAACGGAAGAGATTACTTAGAGTCTAAACATTAGCAAGGCAATTCGTTTTGTGAACTATTCGGGGACTATATCGAGCAACTTGAGGTAGGTAGGAAATGATTAGCCAAAATAGAACTGCAGGAAGCAGGGAAGTAAGAAAATTAAGATTAACTAGGAAAGTGTAAGTAAACCGAGATAAGTTAAAGTTTACAAAGATTATAGATGTTTAAGAGTATTGCATATACTACAATTGATAAACTATAAACTCTCTACGTGTTAGGCAACATATCATACACACATAAAACAGGTGGGGTGATAAAAACAGAGTACAAAATGCATCCGAAGAGACGGCCTGTAAATTGCCTCTAGAACTGACAACGACAAATAATATGAAGAACATTAAAAAACTAAATAAAGAGTGATGTAGAAAATGAAGACGATACTAGAGAGAGTAATGATTGTTCGACAGGCGAAGATATAATGAAGCGAAGACCTTCAAAAAGAAATGTAAGGGTGTTTTGAGAGGAGTAAAAAAAACCTTAACAACCTCAACAAACGAAGACGACAAATGGTAATTAATACTTAATATGATGATAAGAATTATGAAAGATAATCAGAAGAATATAAAGAGAAAATTTCAAAGAATCGGAAATAAAGATAGCACACAAAGAAAATAAGGCCTTAAAAAAGAAAACTAAGAAATAAAAAAATAAGCAGATAAATGAAAAGTTACATAGCATAAATAACAGTATGTAATTTTAGAAAAAGGAAAAAATAACAGATGTCAAAATAAAAATAGCAATAAAATAAAAAATACAGCTACAGACAGATAAGATATTGCAGAACAAGGCAAAAGTGGAACCAGGAATCAGGATCTGTATTGATGATTATCTTCCCAAAGGAGAGATGGAAAAATAAGAGTAACAACAAGAAAGAAAAAGGAAAACGAAAACTTTATAAAGTGAGATATAACAAAATAATAATAGATGGAGTGAAGTGAAGATAAAACTACGGAAAAATTTGAAGAAATAGAATAAAAAAATAAATGAACAAAATAAAAATGCAAAAATAGAGACAAACTAGGCAAAGAAGAAGGACACAAACAGGGATAAGTTAAAAATAAAAAAGAAACGAACATAAAACGAAAGGAAGAAGCAACACAAGTAGATGAGGATAGAAACATGGAATGTGAAATGCTAAATAAAAACAAATATACAAGATGGATCTGATAGTGCTACAAGAAAGCATATAAAAGAAACATCAACGACAAAATTAGGCAAATATCTACTATTGCAAAGTTAAGGTGAAAAATATGCGACAGAAATTCTGATAAAAAAATTAAAGAAAAACTTAAGAATTTTACATTGAAATAAGAGATTAAACAAGTATAACCATAATAAACAAACACACTATCTAAGGAAAAGACAAAAGATAACGTTTAGAAATAAATCAAAAAAATTCTATTGCAACTTAAGAAACAACAAGCAAACATTAAGAAGGCAACGATAGTGGGAGCAGGCTACTAGAATTCGCAGAAAAATAAATTGTGCTATAATTTATAAAAAATACAAAAACGATAATTAGCACTTCTTAGTAAGGATCGACTTGAAGGTTAAAAACTAAGAAAAATAAAAAATATTCAAGTAAAAACAGCAATAAAACTACAGAAGCCAGAAATACAAACACAATATGGGAAAGAAGTAACAGTGAATTGCACGGACGAACCAGAAAAAATCTTATAATAATATTAGCAAAGAATAGGAAGACGGAAAAAATATTCGAACTGCACAAATAAAAGTAATTCCCTCGAAATAACAAATAAAGAAGAAAATATGGTAGAATTAAGAATATAAAAATGAGACAAAAATAAGTAATTAATTGAAAACAAAGGCTCTCAAAAAACACAAGCAAAAAATCTATACAATAAAGAGAGGACGCACATGGAGCAAAAGTTGAAGAAAATATAAAATCACTATCAGAGAAAGAATTATGGAAATTTTACAGGGAGATAAAAGAAAAATAATGTTCGTAAAAGATAAAAATGTAAACTTAATCGGAGAAGAAAAGAAAGAAGATAAAGATGGGAAGAACATTTTCCAGAAGCGTTTAGTACAAACGGGCACAGATCAGGTGGCGGAAAGGGAAGAAAGCGATAAAATCGAAGATTCTATAAGAGTGTAAATAGAAGAAACCATAGAACCACCCAAAAGCAAAAAATTCCCAGGAATAAATAAGACAACAGTGATAAAAATTACGTAAGCAGGAAAAGATTTTGAAAAAATGTACAAATCCATTTTGAAGATCTGTAAAAGAGAAGAGATGTCAAAAATGTATAGAAAAATTTTTGTTACTATTGTGACAGTTATATAAGGTTTATAAAATAATGATAAACAATATGAGTAACAATAATAAAAAAGACAAATCACAGACCTATAGATGGGAGAGTACCAAATAGAGTTTAGAAAGGAAATAACTGCGGTTACTCAAATATTGACCATGAAAGAACTCTTAACGATATGTTATAAATAAATTTTAAAAAGCGTGGGATCATTAAAAGATATCGAATAATAATAGAAGTAATGAAAAACTTGAAAGTCCTTCCAAACTTGATCAAGCTACTAAAAATGACACTGAAGTAAACAAACAGCAACCTCCAATTTAGAAGAAAAAAATTAGAACTTTGGAATAAAAAGCGTAGTCAAAAAAGCGGCTACTCTCGAAACTAGTTCCTAACATGACACTAAAGAAAATCGTTATAAACAGCCATTTGAATCGGAAAGGGGGGGCTAGTTGACAAGAAATGCCCACGATGTTACGCTTACGGAAAAGAGCTAGGATAAATTACAAACAAGATAATAAAAAACATTTTAGAGAAAAAAAGCAATATTTTAATATGATAATTAGATACAGATATAAAATAACTAGCGCATTTAATAGATTTATAGGTAAAAACAGCAAAATAACTACAAAAATATGGCTAATTGAACTATGCAGAGAAAAGGGCAAAGATAAGGTGATCCAAAACAAGATAAAACTTAAAAGAATGGAATTTGAATCTTACGAAAAGATAAGAAAATAAGGGCAATTTCTAGCGATGGCACAAGAGGAGAAAGAAAGAATAAAAGTCATGATGATAAAATATAGCAAAATAACAGAAGATGAAGTGGAATAGAGAAGGAAAAAACAAAGAGACGAACTAGACAAAGAAAAAAAGCGATCGTGGATAAGATAAAAATAAAAAGGAAACAAGCAATATGATAAACAATAAGTAGATGAGAATAGGAAAACAAAATGTGAGAGAATTAAAAGTTCAAGGGGCAGCTAGAAATTTAGAAAATAAGGCACAAAAGTGCAAGATAGATCTAATAGCACTACAAGAAACGCATATAAAAGAAACATCAACGACGTAGTTAGTCAAATATGTACTACTGACAAATGGTGATATTATGGAAAGATGAAAACCAAGAATTTTGATAAAGAAGAAGATTAAATGTTTGTTAAGTTTACTCTGGTATCAGATGCCCTATTCTTCATGGAAATAAAAAACAAAATGGACAGAACATTACTACACCCTCTATAGAGGAAAAGACAGAGAAAAATTAGAAAATGTCTACGACAAACTGAGAAAGGACAAGATAAGAATAATAAAGATGCAAATCCAAGGTTAGATGAAAAAACCATGTTGGCATATAATAAAGGACGAAAAAACATCAAGAAAACAAAGGTAACGAGAAATGATTAGTAGAATTCCCAAAATAAAAACTAGCCATCATAGAACCAGAAATATCGAAATACAAAATTGAAATAGCAGGCCTCGCAGAGACACATTGGACAGAAAGTGGATTCTTCAAAACAAGCAACAACAACTACATATACTTTTCAAGTGGAGACGCATCAAACAACTATGCTGGAGTAGCCAAAATAGTCTCCACAAAAAAAACTACAAAAGACCATAATAGACTTCCAAGCAATAAACGACCGAATCATGATAAAACTAAATGCCAAACCACAAAACATAAACATAATTTAGATATACGCACCTATCGTAAAATCCACAGATGCTGAAATTAAAGATTTCTATAAAAAAAAATTCGAAACAACCATCCAAATCATTCCTAGCAAAGACCTTGCCATAATATGCGGCGATTTCAACTCCAAGGTAAGAGAAACAAAACAAGACGATCACATTAGACATGTAGGTAAATTCGGTATCGGACAGAGAAACGCTTACTAGAATTTGCAACGAGAAATAGCTATACTATTATGAACACTGTACTTAATCATCACATCAAAAGATTGTACACCTGAAAAATATCCAGGAGATAGAACAGGAAACCAGATTGACTATCTCTTAACAAAAACTCGATGGAGATCCTCCTGTATCAATGCAAAAACATATCCAGGTGCAATATGCGTCTCAGACCACCAACTACTAGTAGCAACGACACGTATTAAACTTAGAAATGCTACTGAACAGCAACATAAGAAATTTTTAAGGATAGAGAACAAAGATCAATTTCTCAACCAATTAAAACAGAATGGGCCAAAATATAATACCAACTCATCCACCGAAGGAATATGACACGATATTAAGAACAGGCTGTTGGAACCAGCCAATACAAATATGACCAAAGCGCAACCCAGACGAAAACACTGGATATCCGACAACACGCTCAAATTAATAGAAGAACGTAAAGAAACAGCAAAAACCGGATTACATAAAGACCAAGACGAGAACAACTGGCAAAGACTAAACCGCGAAATAGAAAGAGCATGCAAACAACACAAAAATAACTACTACTCTGAGATATGTAAAGAAAACGACAATCATGCAATCACAAATCAACCTGCAGACTTCTTTCGAAAAATAAAATTTTTAACGCGTGATTTCAAACCGAAAATCTGGGCGATCAAAGATCAAAAAGGGCAAAGAGAAACATGGAAACAATACTGCAAACAATTATACTCTGGAAATCTAAGCCAACAAGAAATCATATGCACAATGGACAACTACAATGAAGAACCCGATGTATTAAAAAGCAAAATAGCATCTACTATAAACAAACTAAGACCAAGGAAAGCCTTTGGCTTAGATGCAATCACAGATGAGACAGTCAAAGCAGCGGGCCAAATAGGAATTGAAGAGCTATAGACCTTATGCAACAAGATATGACTGAAGCTAGGTTTATGACGATCCACAAAAAAGGTAGCATCATTAAATACAAAAACTACCGAACAATCGCATTAATATCACACACCAGCAAGATCCTTCTACACATAATTAACGAAACCCTCAAAATCTATCTAAATTTCCAAATACCAGCTGGTCAAGCAGGTTTCATAACAGGAAGAGGCACTAGAGATCATATAATAAAACTGAGACAACTAATAGAAAAAAAGAGGGAATTCAACATTCCCCCATACATCTGCTTTATTGACTATCGTAAGGCATTCGATAAAGTTAAATTGCACAAACTATGGGAAGTATTAGACGAAATTGGAGTATCTCAACATGTAATATCTCTCATAAACAAATTATATAAAAATAGCACAGACAGAGTCAAAGTGAACAATATGCTATCTGACGAATTCCATCCATAATGTGAAGTGAGGCATCCTATCACTGCAGCTATTTAACATGTATGGAAAATTTATAATTTGAAAATCTATAGAAAACTTTAAAGATGGCTTCTCAATCAATAAACAAAGAGTAAACAACTTAAGATATGCCGATAATACAAGAAAAACTACAAGACATCTACCCGTACTAAGTAGAAAGAGAAAGCTCTAAATTAGGACTGGAACTAAACATATCTAAAATAAAGATCTTGATTATAGACAGACCACATAGTAATAACCCGACATACAACAAATAAACAATTACGAAGTAGTATAACAATACACATATCTGGGTCACTAATAAACAAATGACGGTTCAACAGAAAAATAAATCAAGAAATGAAAAAATTAACAACAATATGGAAAGACGACAACATATGAAGGAAAATAAAATGCAGACTGATGCAATGTTTAATCTTCCCTATACTAACATACAGCAGCAAATCCTGGACTCTCAGACAGAAAGAGAGGAAGAAAATTGATACCGCAGAAATGTTCTGTTAGTGAAGAATGCTGAACGTCTCGTGGACAGAACATCTAACAAATATATCAATACTCCAAGAGCTTAACACTAAGACTGTCGAACTAAATACAACTCAAGACGCTAAGATACTTTGGACATATTATGAGGAAAGAACCTGACAACATGGAAAAATTAGTAATACAGGAGAAGGTAGAAGGAAAAAGATCCAGATATCTATCACCTATCAGATGGATTGATCAAATCACAAAGCTAACAGGACAATCTATGCATGAACTCACAATAGAAGCACAAGATCAAGCAAAATAGAGAGAAGCAATTCAAGATGCCACAGTGGCCACTACATTCCCTAATGGGACTTAAGACTGAGGAGGAGAGGATAATTTGCTGCAGATGGTGCTTTAAGAGGAAAACATTTTTGTATTGCTCAATTTTCAATACAAACTGGAATTAAATGTTGGTTGCTGTCAGAAAAAAAGTTTACTGCAATGTGTACATCTCAGAAGTGGTTTAAGGTGTTCAAAGAGGGTGACTAATTAACAAATTGTTGAAAAAATGCGGCAAATACGGACTGCCCCTTTTTGTTCAAACCCAGCAGAATTTTACCACCGTCGCATAGATCTTTTAACAGCAAAAATGACAGGAAGTCTTCGAAGTCGATGAAAAACACTTTTATTATTAATTTACTCTTCTGTTTAACTTTTAACTTAGTAGGTGCATGAATAAATAAGTTATAACCTATGCGTGTGAAATGTTATAAAAACCAAGCAAAACATTCTGATAGAAAAAAAGCTTTGTAGGCAATGTTTAAAGCTAGAAAAAGACTTTGTAATACACTTAACAAAAATTTTACAACATTCTTCAGAAAATCGACCTCTTAACTCGAACTGAAAATGTTAACTTATTCTTGTATACAAAAAGTAACTCCTTCAGCAAAAGCAATTATCTTACACAAATTCCTAACGCTATCATGCACAATAAGTAATCTATCCAGGTTAGTGAAATCTGGCTTATTGTTATAATTTTAAAACCAGCAAAACCCCCAAATGACTTAAATTTCTGACGACTAATAAATCTTCTACCTAATAGTGTTCGAGGTGTTCGAAAGACTCTACTGAGCAAGCTTCTACCAATTATTAAGAACAACCAATCAATCCCTGATCATTCATTTGGCTTCAAACAAGTTGAGTAAATTCACCATCAATAGATTTATGAAAGTTATGACAACAAACAATACTCCTTTACGGCATTTCTAGACACATCACAAGCGTTTTCAAGGTGTTTTATTAGTTTCTTATTTAAGTTACTTGATTTTTCTCCTCATACACTATTTCGTTAAAATTTAAATTCTATCTTCACAAAGACACTTCCTGGTCGAACTTGAAACTGAGTATACAAAACCCTCGTAAACCCCATAAACGCTGGAGTACCCCAAGGCAGCGTCCTATGACTACTGCTATATCTATTGTTATACAGCAGATTTTCCTACTGCACCATAAATCGTAATAGCAACCTTCCAAAATGATGCTTCAATCTTGATTTGAGGGTGATCCAAAGATTGCTACTCATAAAATCAAAACAAGCGAAATAAGGAAAAAGTCTGTTCTCTGGTCCATATAAATAATCAACAGCTGTACCAGAAAAAATATCTTGGTGTATATCTTGACAGGAAGGTTACCATATTTATTATACGCAAACAACTGACGCTGATTCTTTCTAGAGAAGAAGCTCATAATCTACGAAACAATAGTCAAAGCAAATTGATCCTACAACGTCCGATTTTGCGAAAATGCTTCGTATGATAGTAAACACGACTTGGTTGGTACCCAATACGATTATCTGAAAAGACCTACAAGTGCCAATGGTCAAAGAAGAAATCCGACACTTCAGTGTAGCGATAGTACTCGACTTAAAAGTGTGGAACACAAATGTCAGGATAAGGTGACATGTAATTTTGCATCTCGATGAAAATCCTTTTTATTTGGTACCTCTTTTCAGCTACAATTCTACAAAAATGACTCTACAATGATATGTTAGGTTCCATAGTCTCTTCTTTTTGCGCCGAATAATTTTTCTGCGTGCACCTGCAACAAACCTTTTGTAATCTCATTGTGCGGAGAGGAGCGGAAGACTACAATACCGAGGTTGTGTAATTTTACATAAAAGAAGACAAAGGTAAAATGTGGATATTGAAGCTTAAAAAAATACCCACTACACTACTTGTTCTTTGTAAACACTAAATTTAAATTGCCAACATTTCAGAAAGGAATAAATTAGAAAGAAAATATTTTCTCTTTCGGCTAGAGACAATCAAGCATAATTTTGATAAATAAAAGTCGCATTCACATTAAAAGATGTCGTAACGCAGATCTATGGACAGGTAAATTACCAATTAATTGGGTGCTCATAAACGTACCTCTTGAAATAAATTGTAGGAGTTCTGTAAAAGCCGAATTAGTCATCTCAGTGATGCAACGTAACCTTGATATTAGCCAGATACGTTCACGCTAATTTTGCATGCAGCAGTTAATACGAACTTTAATCGTTTATTATTAGATCCGTTATAAGACATTCGCATCCTCCTTTTTCGTATAACGTTGTGCAATAATCACTGCACATGCATTTATACGAGATGCGGTCAAATTTTAACGAACCATAGCTCTAAAATCATTAATTCAAAGGCCTGTTTTCTAGAGCTATAAAATTTTAAACAGAACTTCTCATTATGATGATGCGTCTTGCTTGCTACTTTTAAAACCAGTGTGAGCTACAAACGATGTCACTACATGTCCCTTGCAACTTAAACATTGCTAATCGGCTCAACAGCGAGTGTCGTCAATTGCAATGATTTTTTCTAAACGCAATGATGCGTCAATCACAATTGCCCCATTTTATCAGAAAAACTCATGACATCATTTCTGTCCGTAAAGGAATACTATCAATCCTCATTTTCAAACGTGTAACAAGTCATAATCATTGTCTAACGTTCCGTAGTTAACAATCCAATTTTTTACTTCCTTAAGTTTTCTCTTTTTACATTAAGTATCTGTTCCGGTATTTTGCATATATTTACATCCCTTCAATTGAAGAATGTTTTAATATTCAACATTTACAGTCAACAATTCTTTTGTTAAAGTGGCGTTTGCAGTGACAGTGTCAAGGTAATGTTTTCAATAACAAAGCAGCATTTGCGTTTCAGTAAAACAAATTAAAAATATTACCTGCTCAGTTATACATGACGTTGATTTAAAATTACTTCCTTCCTCCATTTCAAATGCACCATTCCTGAGGTTTTTGCATAATTTGCATTAAACTTTCGGAATAAACGTTTTAGGATTGCAAGATTTGTTTATTGTCTACGTTGGGCCCAATTCTCTCTATTTTTGTCTACAAATTTTTGGTCATCCACATCACTTTACTATTTCGTTGAACCCATTGATCATCTTGATACATTCTAAAACATTTAGCAAAACTGATGAAGACTAACAACTTTCGATTTACTTATCGAGTTCTTCTGGGTTCGTGCACAATGTAACCGAACTTTTTTGTTATCGGGTAAAACCTTGTCCAAAACCCTCCCACAATTTCTTCCATGCCGCTCTCCGCCGTTTAAAATTGTGTTTTTAAACTTTCTGCGCCTTTTTAAACTCTTCTAAATTTCATTGTGTCGCTTTTCATCTTCCTTTATTACCATCGAATGTTAAGTAAATTCTTTACTGAACATTGCGACTATAGATTTGCAGGTTTCTTAGGACAATTTCATTAGCAAACTAATTATTCTCAGTGCTTTGATGGTAGTGCCCAATAGTTTTCTTATTATAAATTTATTACGTAACACATAACAAGTAGAACATTTCTGTGCTAACTTAGTTAACCTCCAGAAATATTAAAGTTGATCCGAACATTTTCTTAGTTAAGAATTTCCTTAATCATGTAAAAATTACCAGAGTATTCGTTACATCACTGTGCATAGAGGCTTTGTCAAGCCTAATATATAGGTATGATAGAAAATTCTATCTATTTCCATCTACAATATCACTTAAAAATAGCCACCATTAATTTCATAAAATTTATAAGATAATTCGCCTTTATAAAGTTCAGATGTGTTCTGACCAGTACCGTATATCTTAAAAGATAATTGTTTCTGGTTAGTGATTCACTTGCATATTATAGTATTTTTATGGCTGCAAAACGTTTGAGGATCTTCAAGGCATGCTTTTTAACGATAATAACCTTTTTATTCAAAGCAGAAAACGATCTATATACTTACTGGGACTTTCTTTGCTACTGGAAAATTTCCAGAGAAAAGAATTTTTAAGCACCAAAGATTTTTTGAGTGGTGCTGTTCCCACATCAATTATTCTGGGATACATATGAAGATATACAATTTCTTTTCATTGAAAGTCCTGCACACAATACACTAGAAGACAATTATTCCTTTTAGCCATTTAACTTAATGGCTACTCATTTTTCATGGTTGTTTACAGAAGATAATAAAATATAGTTTTGCTAGAGGTAAAAATTGTTGACACGTTGGCGACAACAATAAACCTACTTGGCGCAATTTTTAATTAAATATTATTTCCTCATGTTGTTATACTTCAAAATACTTTATTTTTATCTTATTCAATGTATTTTTAGTCATTTGTCTGATTGTTGTATGGGGACAACTGGTGGGTCATGAGGACCTGTAATGCAAATTTTCCGCGTGCCCCACCGATGGTTACGCAAATAAAATATGTTTTTTTTGCAGTACGTCTCTCAAATTATATATCCGATACCAAGAAAGTCCTCATACAATTTACAAAGAGAACATTCCTTTACGCCCTATAGTTAGTGCGTTCGGTTCTCCCACCCACAACCTAGCCAAATACCTTGCCAAGACTCTCCAACGTCTCACAGAGCAGGCATCATCCTACGTCCCAAACTCCTATCATTTCCTAGAAATACTAAAAACCTTCCCTATACGCAAAGGTGACATCATGATCAGCTTTGATGTAGCTTCTTTGTTTACAAATATTCCAATTCCTAATACCCAACAGTTATTAAAGTCAACATATAATATAAATAAGAGTATCCTCTCCCTAATAAACCATTACCTATCCATTACTTACTTTACCTTCTAAAATAAATTTTACCGCCAAAATAACGGTGCTCCCATGGGTTCCCCACTTTCATCTGTCATTGTTAACCTTTTTATGACCGATTTTAAAACAAATGTCCTCGCCTCCTTTCACCTTCAACCTACCTGCTGGATACGATATGTCGATGACACTTTTATCTGGCCTCATGGACATAATACCCTTCCAGATTTCCTTTCCCACCTCAACCAAATACACACCAATATCAAATTTACCATGGAAACTGAACATAACAATTTCCTTCCCTTCCTAGATAGTCTCATAACAAGAAATCCTTCTAATGACAGCTTTTATTACACTGTCTACAAAAAACCAACTCACACTAACCTCTACCTAAATGCCAAATCAAATCCATTACCACCACCCTACTGCAAAATGGATATTCCAACAAATCCTTAACTAAATAAAAACACTAACTCTCAGTCCCAAAACCAACAAAAAGCATTCCTACCTTACATCAGAGGCATCACCGGTAGAATAAGCCGCATACTAATGCGGCAAAATATCCGCACGGTCTTTACGACCAACAACCAAATATCTGGGCTTATTCGCTCAGCAAAGGATCACTGCCCCAATGAATCCTAAGGAGTGTATGAAATACCTTGTGGAGACTGCCAATGGACCTACATATGTCAAACAAATCTGCAAATATCTAGCCGAATATACGAGCATTCTCTGGCCGTACGGAAAGGCGATAATGGTTCGGCACTTGCCAAATACAACAAAAAAACAGGCCACAAAATTAATTTTTCTGGAGCTAAAACCATTGCCCCCATTTCCCATTTTACCAGCAGAATAGTACGTGAGGTAATAGAAAAACGCTCACAATGCCTCAACACAAGAGATGACAGCCAGCGTTTGCCTGTCATGTGGAAGTCCCTTATTGCTCCGCACCGCCAATTACGCAACACCCTTAATCCTACAAACTTTCCCCAACCCAACGCATCTCCCGCCAAACAAACTTTCACTTCCAGCCCTATAAAGATCAAGCAGGTTAACCGAAAGCTCAGTCGTATTCAAAGACTCATAGCTCTCCTTGGGGAGTAGGCAAATTGAGACCCCGAGTGAAGAGCTAACCTCTTGAAAATGGCATCAAAGCCGATGCCGAAACGTTGAGAATTTACGCAAAATAGACGCGGTTCATCCCGTGAACTAAGTTGTTTAAACATAGTTAAGCGCGGAAACGTATCCGAATATATATAGTTTAGTTTCAGAACCATTTGAAGATTCTGAAAATTCCTATAAACATTTAAACAGTTAAACTTCTTCTTCTTTGACACAGCCCTTTAAAGGGCCTTGGCCAGTTCCACAACAGTTCGCCATTTGTACCTATTCTGTGCAATCAGCCGCCACGTTTTGATCTTCAAAGCTCTAATATCTTCTTCGACGTCGTCGCACCATCTCTTTGTAGGTCTTCCCCTTAATCCCTTTCCATGTGGCTTGTTGTCAAGAGCCCTTTTGGAAGACCTTTCCTTCTCCATCCTCTGCACGTGTCCCAGCCATGCAAGTCGTTGACTTTTGATAGTGTCCACTATATCGTCATACAGCTCTTTGATTTCGTGGTTTGTTCTTATTCTCCACTCGCTTCTATCGTTTATTGGACCGGAAACTCTCCTCAAGATTTTCCTCTCAAAAGTTCTTAATCTATTCTGAGTTGTTGTTGTTAATACCCAGTTTTGTGATGCATAAGTAGCTGTTGGTCTTATAATTGCCTTATATATTCTTAATTTTGCCTTGTACGACAGGTTACGTGATTTGAAGACGTATTGTAGTGAGAAATAGCATTTGCTTCCTGCACAAATTCTGGCTTCTATTTCTGTATTTGTATCATTAGTTTGTTAATATGCTCCCTAAATATTTCAAATGCTGCACATCTTCTAGAGTTATGTCTCCTATTTGTAAAATTTGTTGTTGTTGTTGCCTTCTTCTTTCCTCTCTTGTTTGTAGCATATATTTCGTTTTTTCAACATTTATCTCTAAGCCTGCTACCCACGATTCCTTTTTTAGTTCCTGAACGGCAACTTTTAGTGCATCTGATGTTCTTGCAAGAATCACTACATCATCCGCGTAAGCCAGATATTGAATTGATCTATTGTATATACTACCCCCTGAGTTTCAATTGATCGCTTTTATGCATTTCTCCAGTACGATATTGAAAAGGAGCGTCGAGATTGTGTCTCCCTGTCTCAAACCTCTCCTGACCTCAAAGCTCTGCGATACTCCCACTGTGGTTTTCACCTTACTATTGGTATTCTGTAGGGTCATTAGCGTAAGCTTAACTAGTTTTGCTGGTACCCCTATTTCATACATTGCTGCTTCTATATAGCTTCGATTTATACTGCCATATGCTTTGCGGTAATCTATATAGAGTTGGTGAACGTCAATATTATATTCATACGTTTTTCCAAGATTTGTCTGATAATGAAAATATGATCTATTGTGGATCTGCTCTTTCTGAAGCCTGTCTGATAATCTCCTATGTTTGAGTCCACATATTGGTCGATTTTGTTTGGTATGATGATAATTCTCACAGTCCAGCCTATCCCCCTTCTTATAAATAGTTAAACTAAAAGCAATTATATATCTTCAAGAGATGGTCTCGTCGGAGAAAAATGATACACTTGGAATAGTAAATTTAATGACATATGGGGACTGCAAAGACTACAAAATGTAAAGATTTATAGAATATGCACACCTGAAGAATATACATATGACCTAAAAGTCTATACGGGAATAAATAATCCTACTGGTACTGTAGATACAAATACAACCATACATACATTTAATATATGCATGAAATTACTAAGATGTTTCATAAGCACTCTATATTAATAATTTTTACACAAAAGTTAAACTATGTAAAGATTTACGGAACTCTGAAACGTATTTTTGTAGGACATTGAAAAGTAATAGGAAGGGAAATCTAAAAAATGTGTGTAAAAATAAAGCAAAATGAAGAAGTAGTTAGAGCGATGAAATGGCTGGATAAACGGCAGTGTTAACGATTAGCTCTGTTCAACATCATACTGATTAACTCGTGCTAAGTGGTACAAGCAACCACAAGGGAAAATGTTGAGTAAAACCTCCTGCTGTTATTGCATATAACAGAGATAATGTGTCTCATGAAATATCCTCATATTATAGAAGTTTGAGAGAATGCCCTAAATGAGGCTGCCAATGAAGACGTAGTGGAGACAAAAAAGAGAAATTGCGGGAGGAGCAGCCATAGAATAGGAAGATATGAAGGTTTAGCAAGAAGTAGCAGAAACATTCATAAAGAAAAAGGTAGCAAAGAAGCAACGGCCAAGGCATCAAAAGTTGTTATATTTGGTGAAGACTATGGGGACAGACAGCAATGTGCTTATTTTAAAAAATCTTGTATTTTGATATTAATTATATTTTTTCATAGTTATTTTTGTTTGAACAAGTCGCTAACATATTGAACAACGCTAGACTTTGGCGACACAGAGATCAAATCCAGCGGCATTTTCTTTGTAAACTGTCATTCAATTATAGTAATGGACAAAACTCTAAAGGTGCCGTGTTTTAAAGACTTCAGAAGGCTGTTATAAAGTACGACGTTATTAAAAAAATTTTATGACTAGAGTAGATTATAAATGACTAACGATTTCAAGAAAACTTGTCAACAAGCGCTACATTCCTTGATAAATTGAAGACCGGTACCCATTCTAGACTTGGGTCGCAATCTTCCTTAAGGATAGAAAACTTTGCATTAAGCAGTATTAGATTGGGTTTGAGAATAGTCTACTGACAGCAAGAGTATTTTAGTCTTTTCAATATCTTTCTAAGTAACTTGCCCAAACTAATAATCTGGAAGACAAAAATAGCATCATACGCCAACGACCTCAATAATAATAAAGAGAAAAAATTAATAAGCTAGAGATTTTGTACTTAGAGATTTAAAATCAGTCTAAATAGTTCATATTGGTAAACGGTGCAGATCTCCGATCATTTGGTAGGGTAGATAGTAGAAGCAAAATGCCTAAAAGTCTCTATATGTTATTTCAACCATTTTCCACTAATTTTAAATTAAAGCTAAAATCGCGCTATGAGACCGCTATCTTATCGCCTAGGTGTACGCCGGCACAACAAAAATTGCATCTTTAAACTTGATGAAGCTTAAAAAATCTGAAACCTGCAAAAGAGTTTTACATTAAAACCTGTCACCCTATTCTATCATAAATCTTCACTGTGGCATTATTTGTCTTCACATTTCCGTCTAATTCCAAGTATCCGACTTTCTTACTGGAAGATGATTTTCTATGTGCCAAATATTCTTTAGTGGTCTTCAAGATCTGTTTTGACTTACAAATATCCACTCTTTAAATTTAAGGTTACAAACCATTGGATCTTACCAGGGTGTCCAACGTGTCTTCTCGTTCGACTAGTGACAATAGTTTATCATTATGTCGTATAGGAGCGGCATTTTAGGTATCTCTCTCTCCCCCTCGCCCCTCTCTCGTTATATTAGAATACCTCTTAATTCCGACGCAACAGATTACTACAAGATACAGTTATCGCTGATTTCAGTTTATCAGAAAGCCGACTTGATGTTGCCTGGTTGCTGTCGGTAGCACGCTTTCCATTTGAACCAGGGTCTTTCCCACCATAATCCTTTTTCCGGTGTTTTTCTCATCATTACTTCGTTTTATCAAAATGAGTCTGAAGCTGAAAGATCTCAATAAAAATTTTTAACCATGAGCTACTCTCACCCGTACCACGACTTCCAGCAGCGTAACCGCGTTTCTCTTTTCCTCAATATTTTTGCACCTTGCAGGTGCCTTGTTCCGTTCCCCAGTATTTGCAGCCAGTTCTCTTATATTACCATGCCCTTCGAGGCTTGTTTCGCAGCTTCAAATTCCAGCGAGTGCGTGAGCGCTTCGTTCAGTGTTTTTGGTCTGTCCACCTCATTGCCATCAATAAATATTCGCACAGCCAATACCTCTAAAAAGTCATCTGGGGCTGTTGGGTATGAAATGTGAACAATTCGGTCTTCTTCTGCCTTAAATTTTTGAATTTCGCTCGATTGTAAAGCTGCGTACAGTAGACCTCCTCCAGATGAGCATGACCGTAGCTCATTTCAAAGAGTTTGTCGATCTGACTATAACTTTTTTGCACGTTAATAGGCACAATCTGCAGTACATTGAGAGCATCGTCACAAAAAGCAACAATTAAAGCAATGGCCTTTTTAATTTCTGACCCCATCCATTCACTTTAGCAGCCGCCTCAAACTATTTTTGATCATTTGCCCAAGAAGACTTACTATCAAACTTTGGAGTGAAACTTTGGTTTTTATCACATCAACGCTCATCAATATCTCCTGCATCTGCTAGCTTTCTTGGCCGCCCTTGTTATACTCGCCAGGCACGCTGCTAGAAGTGATCTTAATCGAAGCACTGAGCTTACCTTCAATTTCTTTTATATTCTTTTCAAGTGCATCAATTTTCTCGTCCTCTTTATCCATCATTATTGCTTCACTGATTTCTTCTCAGACTTTATTAATTTCTTCAGTAATCTCTGCTCCCATTTTACTCATTTTATTGTCCAATCTGCTGAAAAACCTTTCTTCATTAGTGTTCGAGCTGAAATCTGCCTTTAACCCCTCCATCGTAGCACTTATATCAGCCAGTCGACCCGTTATTTTAAAGTAAATACTTTCTAAATCTTCTTCAACGCTAGTAAGTCGGACCTGATTATAATAACTTCTAAATCTCTTTCCTCCAGCTCATGCTTGAAATCGGTAACTGTAAGACTGAAAAACATCACTTTCTTGTGGCCATATTATCCTTTATTTTATTTTAATTTATTTACCACTCATATTACGAATATAAAAAAATCTGACACCAATTGTAACATTTTTGCTTTCCAAGTGGTGCCAATTAAAATTACTTAATACTATTTATGTACACAACACACAGAATTAATATCGTAAAATTACATTGTGTTTATATGTAACACTATGTCGCACTCGCACAGTAAGTTTCGTTTCCGGCACTTCACTCCTTCTGGTTACCTCGCTGCGTGACATTTAAGCCTATTTGTGAACTACAGGAGCCCTCTGAAAACCCCTGGAATATCCGCATTATTCGAGTCCTCGCACGTGTACAAACGGCGCGACTGAAAGACATTACATCCACTGCTCGACCGTATCGGGTACATTTAATACAAAAAACTGCTATCGTGGACGTCTACATAATGGTGAACCTACCGGGGGCTTTCGAAAATTTGTTACAAGTGACAAAAGAAAAAGTATTAGGATATACAATTCCAATATCATCAAGAGATGCAAACGGCTACTTGATTATAGGACTAAAGTGAGATCCTCGATAAAGTAGAATAATTCTACAAAGAACTCCACAGAGCATAAATCTTACAAATATAGAACAAAAAGTAACATATATAAGTTGAGAAGATATTCCTATAATTAAAATATATGAAATTGAGAAAGCACTAAAACAAATAAAAGGAAAGGAAACACCAGGAGAAGATCAAGTTTAATTAAAATGATAAAGGACAGCAACTACCACAACATCTAAAAATATTGTTCAACCAACTCATAATATTACAGTTTAAGAAAGGTGGCAAAAAACCGATTAGTCTATTATCACAAATATACAAACTGGTTGTAAAGACTGAAACGCATAGATTGACTAACAGAAAGGACGCTTATCAACCACCAGATCAGGAAGATTTAGAAAATATGACTTACTCTTGTGCCTTGTCTTCATAAATTATAAAAAGACGTTAGACTCGGTAGAACATTGGGCTGTAATAAGATCTCTACAAAACAACAGAGCTGATTCCAGATACAATAAATTAATAAAAAATACCTATAAAGTGAATACATGTTAAATAAAATTACAAAACAATACAAAAGCGATTAGACAAAACGACGCATTTTTTAACAGGCATCAATAGAAAAGCAACAGAAATCGATTTAAATATAAACAAAGGTAAGATCTAAGAAATAGTAGATAGTTATATTTGTCTTAAAAAATTTATAACAAAGGAAATAGATAGAAAAGTAACATTGAGATTAGTCGCATTTAAAAGATGGAGCTACATTCTACAAAGAAAAATTGACCAACACTAAAAACAAAATTATTCAACTAAAACATACACCCTGCACTAACCTACGCATAAAAATATAGACATTAACGGCAAGGAACATACAAAAATTGATTAATAGCATAAAAATTAATAGAGCATAAAATTCTGCGAATTACTCTAAAAGGTAAAATAACAAACATACGGATAAGATAAAAGACAGAAGCAGAATTGTATTTGATAAATACTTCAAGAACAAAAGATACTAGGTGAACTAAGAAAATAGAGCAATGGAGATTGGAAACATGGAAAAAACAAAGGAATATCCCCACTCGGATAGACAAACGACATAAGAGGAATAACTAATTATAATTGATTGCAGAAAGCTTAAAATAGAAACCAATGGAGAATACTTGAAGAGACCTACATCCAACAACGAATAGATATAGACAGCACTTAAAGAAGAACAACACTTCATATCTTTATTCCATACAAAGAATAAAATCTTCAATGTCCTAATTGAGAAAGGTGGAACTGAATACGTACTTGACGAAACAAAACTATATTTAATAAGTTAAGCAACAAAAAAAAACTAACAGCAGCGGAAATTAAGCACCTCAGAGGAATAGCAGGAAGGCGAAACTGGACAGGATCGGAAATGAAAAAATTGGGGAAGAATTAGAGCAAAAGGTAATAACAAATATAGCAGGTACAAAGCAATTGAAATGGTTTGCGCACATTTGCAGATTGGCCGAAGACAGATTAGTGAAGAAAGTAACACGAGCAAGAGGGGTGGAGAAAAGAAAGGCAGGAAGACCTAGGGAAAGCTGGTGGGACAGAATTGAAAAATTGGAGATGGAAAGAGGCAAGACCAAGAAGAAAATGAGAGATAGGAGGGGGGGGG
The DNA here is from genome assembly GCA_036346155.1 of Sinelater perroti. Taxonomy (NCBI): domain Eukaryota; kingdom Metazoa; phylum Arthropoda; class Insecta; order Coleoptera; family Elateridae; genus Sinelater; species Sinelater perroti. The sequence goes on from JARFIY010000344.1 coordinate 3,429,728, forward strand.
GCAGAAAAATGGAAGAAATGGATGGAGCCAACATCCGACGCCCAGTGAAAGGGCAAAAGGATAAAGAAGAAAGCAAAAAAGTAAAATCAAAAATTAAGAGACCCCCAAAAAGATTGTTCTTAGAGTATGTTACTAATCTCAACCGCAACAACAACTCCAAATGGAAACCTTTCAAAAACTCAAAGAAACCAAAAAGTGCCCCCTAGTCCCAATAAAACGGAACCCAAACCTCGGTGAATAAAAACCAAAGAAGAAAAAGCAGTATTATTTGCAAAACGTCTCTCCTAAGTATTCAAATCTAATAATAAAAGAGAGGGGTCATTGCCGTCACTCTAAACATACATATAATTGAACAATTTTCTGCAAAAGAAATGCAAAAAGAAAATAATTAAAATAACCCCAAAAATGCAGAAAAAATTATATAGATTTAATGCTGTCCTAAAACGAAGCTACTGACCTAAATTATTAAAAACAGCAGAAAACGGACAAGGGCTTTAAAAATGTAACCTCTTATCAACTTATCAGTTTATTACCAATCATCTTTGTAATTCTTGAGAAACTACATCAAAGAATAAATTTTGATTTTAATACTGAAGGATAGGTACCATACCACCCCAATTTGATTCTTGAAAAAAACACTAGGCGTGGAGCAAATTTATAGTTACCTACAATATAATTCCGATACTCAAAGATCAAAAGTATGCCACGACTATATTCTACGATATCAATCGGGATTTTGACAAGATGTGGCGTGTAACTCTGACAACATTTAAGAGTACCTTTTTGTCACTTACTCAAAATTCATTACTTAAACTACAGAGAATTCAAAAGTAGGGTAAACAAAAATGTACCCAATAATTTTTCCACTAACTCCGGTATTCCACAAGGCAGTATTATTGGGCCACTACTTTACATATTATATATGGCAGATCTTTCAAAAAGTAGACAAACAACCATAACAGTCAATTTAGATCTAGAAAGGGCTTCCACAACTCTACTACCAGGTTACACAAATGGGAAATTATAATAAATTAAAACAAATCTATTCAATTGACAATTACTTTATAAAGAGTATACTGAAACAACATACAAATACAGAAATCTTAAAGTACAAAGTATCCAGGGTGCATCTCGGCAGTCGCCCCACTTAGAAAGAACACATAGTAAAGAAACGTACACAAATAGACTTAAAACTAAAGATCTATACCGATTGGTTGGATAAAGATCCAACAAAAAACAAGCTTCTTTTGGACTTACGGTGCCCAAGCAAATCAAACATAACAATTCTTCAAAGAAATCAATCCAAAATACTTAGGATGATAACAAATGCACCATGGTACGTCTCCAATCAGACCCCGAACAAAAAAATAAAAAACGTCATTAAAGAACAAAGTACAAAACACTATAACTATATAAAATTGCAGAATTAAAATGGGACAACGAAATCTACAACAATGTTGAAATTACGTAAGGTAATCCAGCCAATAATAACGACGAGATGGTTAAAGTAGTGATGGTAGAAGCTGATGTAACCATGAGCAAGAACTTGGCCAAACCGTACAAGGACAGATACCCTGAGTTACTCGCCCTACCCGACGAGTTTGTTACTCTAGAAAAAACAAGCTCATTTCGAGGCGAGGGGAGCAGCGCCGCAGCAACAAGCATGAGGAAAATAGTCGAAATCACATATAAAAACGACGAAAAAGACATGTGGGTCAAATTAACAAAACTAAGAAACGAAGTAAAACAAGCAAGCCACATTGCTCTACACACTAGATGGCATAAAAGATGATAGACTCATGAAGATGGTCCAGTGCCTATTCAAAAATACTAAGCAGAGAATAGTCATATATTCCAACGACCCAAAAAAAAAACGAACGTGTGCAATCTAGGGATTCCTACGCTATGATAGTGGAAGGCCAGGGGAAAAACTACAGAGAATTACTCCACAGCATCAAAGAAAACATCAAAGGGGAAGGTGCTGGCGACGTAGTAAAAATGATGCGTAGCACCAAGGAGGGCAAACTACTTTTAACATGCAAAAAGGAAACCAACAAAATTAAATTACTCGAAAACGGAATCAAGAAAGACACCAATCGAAAAGTAAGAAACGTCGACGGAACAAGGAACGCCGAAATAATATATATTAGGGGAATGGAGGCAGAGGTAACCGAGGAGGAAATTAGAGAAGCTCTTAAAACAGCTATCGGTGCGCCTGAGATAGGAAGCTGGTCACTAAGCGCCATTAGACCTGGAGCTAGAGACACCGCCACCATAAGCGTACGTACGTCCAAGGCAAGTATGCAAAAACTATTAAATTTAAGGTCAATCAGGATTGGTATGGTGGAATGTATATTCCACAAAAGAGTTGACTTGAACAGATGCTTCAGGTGCTGGGACTATGGCCATACACCGAACAGCTGCAACGGACCCAACAGGAGCAACAACTGCTACAAATGTAGCCAAGGAGGACACACAGGTTTATTCTGCCCAAATAGTCCAGCTTGCCCGATCTGCAACGAAGAGGGACACTCAGCAGGAACTATAAATCGCGTAGCTTTCCAACAAGTGTTAAATCACACGAAAAATAACCAAATGAAAAACCAGACAAGACACCGTACAATAGAAAATGTACGAACGGAAACAGCAGCAACATCAATAATCAACGTTCAAATAACAGGAAAGAGCCTAACGATAACAGAGGGCCAAACACCATAATTCAAGAAAGAGAAGTAGAAGGGAAAGGATATCAAATAACACCCAAGAAACAAAGGAAAGCGACAAATATAATGGGCAATGGCAGCAACGCCGCGAGAAATCGAAACATAGATAGGACGCCCGATAAAACTGATATTAATGCCTAAGTTTTTACGCAGTTTAAACGCAAACAGGTGCAGGGCGGCCCACAACGCCATAAGCCACATAAAAAATAGCATTAAAGCTGATATAACAATAGTAGCGGAACCAAACAAAAAATACATAAACAACCGCACCGGTTGGATCTTGGATAATTGTAGCGATACCGCAATCGCATGTACAAGCAAAGCGACAATACACGCGGGTAAAGGCGATGGAATGGTCTGGGGTAGAATAGAGGGATGATATATATTTTCATGCCACCTATCCCCAAATATAACTGTCGACACATATTTGGAGTACCTCGATCACCTAACAGAAAGCATTAGGGTAATCAAGACGAGTGAACCGGGCGTTAAACTAATTGTTGGGGAGGACTTCAACGCCAAAAGCCATACATGGGATTCGCAGGTAAACGATGTCAGAGAGCAATACCTGGTAGAATGGGCCGCACAAAACGACCATCAACTAGGGGAACGTACCGACATTCGAAAGGCGGCTTGTTAGCAGCGTCATCGATGTTACTTTTGTGAGCCACAATATGGCAGACAAAGTGATCACATGGAAGGTTCTAGACGATGAAACGCTAAGTGACCATAGAGCTATTAATAGACTTAAAAACGGTTAAAGAGCACTTATACCAACTGAAATCAATGATGTTTCTACGCTTCCACATTACCCTACAGAATTTTGATTTATTCTAATTTCTAACAAAAATTACAAAAAAACGTTTGACCCCTAGAAAAATATGCTTGATTGTAAATATATTAGTAGTAACTTCATGTGCTGATCAAAAAATATTACCAAAACCTTTGAGAAACAGCAATACTAATAACAGACGGATCAATTTCTCTAGAAGTTTTATATAACCAAAACATTTGTCTTAGAACAAACAGCACTTCTTAGGATTTAGGTTAAGTTGGCGGTTTTATTCAGATCCAAACTAAATGTAAACGTTTAATTGTAAATGTGTACAGTATCATCTAATTCAAATAACTGAATGTTAAAACCAATGACGACGTTCTCTTTCCAAATTAAGATCGAATACTGAAAGCGCAACTGGTTATAACCAAATTTGCAGATGTACAGTCGCAAAACCAAAGGTTGTTTGCTAAATGAAAACCACGGACTTTGAGGAGCTTTAAGCATGCCTTAACCTAGTAGTTTCATCAATATCTTCTCTTCTGGTCAATATTTATTTCTGTTTTTATTTAAATTTTTACGTTTCGAAACTTCTTCCGAACTTAACCACCACATGCGGTACTTCTCTGTTGCTTATTCCCCTTTTTTATTTTTCAAAATGGTTTTCGGGCATATTATGACTATAACTGTTGTATTGATATCTCTGACTACTATAATCCTTCTAAAAAGCAATTGATTCATTGTTGCAAAGACGAATCCAACAATATTTAAGTATATACAAGGTGTCCGTATATGGTAATATAATTGGTGTTTGTAGTGGGCATATTTTATTTTTACTATTAGACATTGATTTGTTCTAACTACCTTCAAAATTCAAAAATAAAAAATTCCTTAAAATAAACAATATGTCCAATATATTTTAGAAAATAGAACAAGAATATTGTCGGGGATATAGCTCAGTGGTAGAGCATTCGACTGCAGATCGAGAGGTCCCCGGTTCAAACCCGGGTGTCCCCTGTTTTTTTTGTGTTAAAAATAACTACAATAATAAAAATTGTCTACCTGTATTTATGACAACTGAATAATAAATTATTTTTTAGCATCAACCCCCAAATTGTATACAAAAATAACAAAAACGGGTTCAAAAAACTAAAATAGACAAAACTCATTTTATTTATTAAAAACATCCATACAGATATTTGAATGTTCAAATGGCTTTTTTATATTATTGATTAAAATGGGGTTGCGATTACTAGTCGTTGACAATTGAATGTCATCAGTGTGCAAAAGTTTCCTTTCACCAAAAGAAACTTGAGAAATAGAAAGTGGTCGCGAGGAGCCAAATTGGGTGAATACAGTGGATGCTAGAGCAAAACTTGATATTTGATAACAAAAAATCGGTAATAATTGACGAACGATGAGATGCGTTATCCAGTATAAAACTCAACATTAATTGACCATTATTTAGATTTTTTACTTCTTCAAACAAGAATTTTTAAATTTTCTTCATCTGATGGCCGTCATTTAGTTACTTTGACTCTTGGTTTTTGGAGAGTTCTGAAAACGCCTGTTCTAGTCCTTTAAGCTTCCCTAATATCTTTTACAATGCCCAATTCAGTACAATTTTTGGCTACTTTCTTGGATATTCAAAGTTCCTTTTCCATGATTCTCGATAAAGATTTTTCTCAAGATCACGTTCTTCTTTAACATTTTCTTCGGTCAACATTTCAATTGATTGGCCCGAACTTTTATCATCACGCACATCCTCTCAAACTTCTCTAAACCGTCAATGACAACTAAAAACTCTTATTTGTGATAAATAGTTATCTCTATATCTAATTTTAAACAATTGGAACTTTGTAGTGCTGTTTTTAGCGTAGAAATTAATGTCAACTCTGGGATCTTTATTCATATTTCGAGAGTTAAATATATTTTACAGAAGTTTATATTTCATTGATCAATTCTTCAACAGATGGCGCCACTAATTTCGTTATAATAAAGCCGCTGCAGTTATTTTTTTATTACCCCACTTTTCTTACAATCTATCCCTAGAGGACAATAAGTAATTGATATGTACCATAAAATCCTAAACAAATCTGTCTGTTAGAGATTCTGGCTTGGAACACTTCAATCGCGGCACTTCGTCCGTATGCACAAACAAGTTTCTCGCAAGAACATTAGGATGAACTTGAATTCTGGCACTATAACTTTCACTGAATCTTTTAATTTCTTCTTTACCAGTGGGAACTTTCAGGTGTTTCGCGATTTGAACGTTAGGAACATACCATGGAGCAACAGCTATTTGTCTTCACACTTTGTTTTGAAAACGTTGCAAGATTTCTATGTTGGAATTACTTGCTGTTCCCCAAAGTTGTATTCCGTAGGTCCACACTGGTTTGATGATAGCTTTGTACAGTAAAAGTTTGTTTTCCATAGTCAACTGAGATGATCTGCCAATAAGACAATACATTTGCCGTAGTTTTAGGCCGAGTTGTTTCCTCTTCGTGAAGATGTGTTTTCTCCAGGTTAGGCGTCTATCTATATGTATCCCAAGGTATTTGATGTCTTCTGTTTGTATAAGTTGTTGACCTTTGAGAATGACTGGAGGGCAGGTGCCTCTGTTTAAAGTAAATGTTACATGTACTGATTTTGATGCATTTGATTTTATCTTCCTGCGGGTGTTGTGACGCTATTTCTGGTTTTACATGTGTAGCAAGTATTGCTGTATCATCTGCACAAGTAGCAACTATGGTTCTATTGGATGTAGGCATGTCCGCTGTGTATAATGTATAGAGGATAGGTCCAAGTATGCTTCCTTGGGGCACTCCGGAATGAATCGGTAGTAGTTCCGAATGTTCTTCCTGATATTTAACAAAGAAGTGTCTGACCGAGAGGTAGGACTTAAATAAGATGACGAAGTTGCGTGGTAGACACTGTTTGAGTTTGCATATTAATTCTGGCTGATATCCAGAAAAGCAGCTGAACAATACTTTTTATCTTCAGAGGCTCTATTAATCACACTAGCCGGTGCACTTGTTCAGTAGTTCCATGTTGGCTTCTGAACTCGAATTGATGATCCGTTATAAGTTCTTTGTCTTCTATAATTTGTTTTGGTCGTTTTAAAAGGATTTTTTCAAAAACCATTGATATAATGGGCAGCAAGCTTATTGGTCGATACGATGATGTTTCATTTGGATTTTTTCCGGGTTTTAATATCATAATAATTTGGGCTACTTTCCATTGACTAGGAAAGTAACCAGCTCTCAAAACTGCATTAAATATTTGTTGTAAGGCTTTGTATCCTTTCTCTGAGAGTTCTTGTAAAACTTTCCCAGTGATCAAAACAAACCCTGGAGCTTTTTGGATTTACTTGTCGTAGGATTGTGTCCTTGACTTCTGAAAGGCTGACGTTTTTTATTGGAGGATCCGTTTGGTATGGAGCTGTAAGTATCTTCGTGACTTCTTCCTCGTGTTCTGGAGAGGGTATGTCGTGTGGCTCAAACACTTTTGCGAGATGATTCGCAGAAGCTGTTGCCTTCTCTTTACCGCTTTTAGCCCATTTATTATTTTGATCCCTGACTGGTGGGACATACACTTGAGGTCTTTTCAGGTTTCTTGTAGCTTTCCACAAGGAATATTCTGTTGCTTCGGATGGAGATGCAGTTATTTTTGAGACGAAGAGTGTATGTGTTCCAGTATTTGTTTTCCCTATTTCATTATCAGCTTGTAATAAATAAACAACGTTGACAACTTAGAACAACCTAGACAATATTAGATGAAGGACATCGTCAAACTAAAGAATTCTTCACTGTTTGCGTTTGACTCCAGTCCAAATGGTGCGCTTGCAGAAGAGGAACGCAAGTTTTAAGAATCTAGTAATTTTTTATATTGCAATAAATTAATCCCACAGGAGGATGGCCAAAATTACCCGATTGGATAGGGTCGAAAACATCAAATTACATCGCTTTTATTGTGGCCTGTGCTTTCGTTTGTGAGAAAAGTTTTTAATATTGCAGTTGAATTCTGTTCTGTTATGTTGATTTTGTAAAAGAGCACCAAAACTAAGTAAAGTAAAAGTACCTATCATGTTAATAAAATAAAGAAAATATATGTTTGACAAATTTAAGAAGAAAAATAGAAACAAAGAACAACTACCAAAGTAAAAAGTAATTAAATGGCTCTAGCCATTTGTTTTTAGGTCATACATTTCGCTTCTCCTTTATATTCCAGTCTTTAAGACTTTCTTTTCCGTTTTTTTCTATTTTCTTGGTTTTACATCCTTGTTAATCGGGTTATGTTCTTGTTTGGAGTTTAACAGCTTCCCGATTTTACTTAGATTTCGTTTTCGCTCCCAACGATTTGGCTTGGCTTGTCTCGACATGGGTTGGTGTTTGGTTTCTATCCGCTTTTGAAGATGTTGATTTGATTGCATGGCTTACCTACTAATATTGTTACTTTTGAAGTATTTTTGTAAGCTTAGTGGGGTTTCATTTATGGTGCCCCTCTTTTTTCTTCTAAATAACCTGTTTGTTGTTTTTCTGGTTTCATTATATTTAGTCTCCTCATATATGTGTTGTAGTTTCTATATTTCTCTTTTATTGGTATTTTACACTCTCCATAAATCCAGTGCTTACAATGTCGCATTGCTTTTTCCTATTTCTATTATTCGTCTTTGGCGTAATTTTTCCATATTTTCCTTTGATATATTTAGTGTCCCATTTACTTTTAGGATTTATATATTTTACACCTCTGTCTTAATATCTTATTGTCTTTCTACTACTAATAGGGTTTCTAAAGACTGTCTTTACCAAATAGTAGCCAGAGTCTATATTGACTTCACAATATGATCTGTCATTCAGTATACGTAAAGCACATCTCTCAATAAAAAAAGTACCCAAAGGCACTTTATTGAGTAAGAAAACGCCAAATTGGGCGTTGCTACAAATTAGTTTCAGAAACAATGTAAGAAAGTACACGAGGACATAAAACTACGGTTTAACATTTGCATAATTAATCTTTAGTAGTAGAAGATTAGTTCCATTAGTTTTTTACAGCTATAACACACCCCACCATAGGCCAGGTTGACATCTCCCCAATACCGACAAAGCACACAAAGCCCCTACAACTGTTTATCAACATCGAATATAACAAGAACTTAGGCAATATGTGTGCTCATCCGGCTATTTACTGACAAGATGTTGAGACGTTTAACATTATACAATAATGTGTGCTATAATGGCAACCACTAGGAGCCATTAAAAATTGACAGATATGAATATGTACTATAACTATTTCAAGCATGTATTAACGATAGATTCGTAGAACAATTTGGCACAAAAGCATAATAAGATGTATGGAGAAAATAAGATGATGTTTTAGTTGGATCTGTGGTGTGCGAGAGGCTATTTTGGCCCCCGCCCACCACCACAGAGAGCTTGAAGTTTGCCATGACACATTAGCAAACGGTTAGAAAAACTGACGGGTCATATTTAACAGACGCACGCAACCGCACAACCTAAGCTTATTTAGGTACACTGGCAAGCCATGTCATATCCACACTTAAGCCAATTGGTTGCCAGCGGGTAGGGCAGTGGTGTTGCGGACGAAGGCCTCGAGATGTTCCAGACGGGCATCAGGCAGCGTCTCGATCACAATTGGGCCACCCAGGGCTTGTTCTAATAACGCTCGTTCCTCAGCGAATAGGACACAATCATGCAGCCTGTGTATAGGGGCATTCCTCACACCGCAACTTGGGCAATTATCAGTCTCAGATTTCCCTATTCTATACAGATGAGATACGAAATTACCATGACCAGATAGCAGCTGGGTACTGGCCCAAGTAAAATAAATTCTAGGCTCCTCTGAGACGCTTGGAAAGAACCGATGGGTAGCAGGAGCCTTATCGGAGTGCTCCTACCTACTCCACCAGACAGAATCTTGAGGTTCATGTACTCTTTGAGGTGCTGAAAGGTGTCAAAATTTCTTCTCGCCAGTAGTTCACCAAGAAAGACCACCGAAGGAGCCCTCCTTAGTACTTTCTGGCATGTTATCCTAGTTATCTCAAGGTCCAGACGGGTTATGATGCTCGCTGCCTCATTATCTATGGTTCTATAGCCCAGACAGATCATCTTGCATATGGCTCCTTGCAGTGATTGAATCTCCCGTCGAGTTCTAAGAGTTTGCAGTCAATGGGCCCATATTTCGGAGGCGTAAGTTAGAATTGGGAAAATAGCCCATTTATATATCACTTGAAGTTATTGTACAGTAAAGACATTCCAGACCATATAAATTTGTTCCCTTAGTGCGAGTGTAATCTTTTTAGCTTTGTTACAGATGTATTTCACATGGGCGTTGAAATTGAGACTCTTATCGATTACAATTCCAATTGTGTTTCCATCTAGCCTTATTCTGGTGTCTCTGATGGACGCGCGGTGTAGACTTGTTCACCATTATCTTGGTTTTAGTGCTCGATATAACAAGCTTATGCCTTCCAGCCCAAGCTCTTAGGCGATTAAAACATTCCTGGATTTTAGTCCTAAAATCCTGTCTGGTTTCAGCTTTGACCACTATAGCCAGATCATCTGCGTATGCAATTGTCTAATCGGCAGCTCTTCTGCCAGGAACATATCAAGGACCGAATTCCAGAGCGTCGGCCCGAGAACTGAGTCCTGCAGGCAACCCTTGGTACATGCTTTAAGTATGTCTGTACCGCTCAATTTGCAGGCAACACTTCTGTCAGTAAGGTAGATTTTAACAATGGATATAAGATGATGTGGAACTGCCTTCTGTTGTAGACTCTAATGTCGACTAATAGCGAGGCTACATATTTTTCTCTACTTGCTTCTATGACCTCTTGATATTTTTGGAGTGCCGATACTGCCGACTTTCCCGAAATTAAACCATACTGCTTTGGATTATGGAAGGCTTCACGCGCGCCGAAGAGTCTCATTCAGATCTTTTCAAAAATTTTGCCATACTCAGACAACAGCGTGATTGGTCTATAGTTTTTAGGACTGCTGTGATCCCCAGAGAGGTCCTTTATCAGTATCTTCAATGTGCCTTCCTTCCAGGTCTTTAGGAAGTATGCTGTTCTTAGGCACGAATTGTATAGGTGCAGTATAAACGGAGTTACACTAGGATGCAGAATTTTGAGTATAGTGCCCCTTAGGAGATCCGCCCCGGGAGACTTCTTGGGTTTTAGAGACGAAATTAGTCGACGTAACTCTTCCTCGGTTACTTACTCAATTTCATTGGTATAGACGTGTTCTAGGGCAACAAAATCATGACGCCATATTTTATGGATCGCGTCTTCCAAGTCTAGGTTACCATCTGGCAGTAGTTTATTTACTAGGAAATTTGCTGCTTCCGATTTGGTCAGACATGTTACTCCCTCCTCTCTGAAAGCTGCCATCGCCCCCATTTTGTTAAACTTTTCCAATGCCAGCTTATATACTACACCCCACGGATTAGAGCCCAAGTCGTTTTCAACAAATTTTGACCAGCTCTTTTCCCTTGCTTTTTCTATTTCGTTCTTATAGCCGTCTTTTGCAGCTTTCATGTCTTCTGCAAGGAGCTCAGCAAGTCTTTTTGGTCAGATATATTTTTCGAAGCCTATCAATTTTGTCCGTCCACCATTCTGCTCTTTGAGGGTAACACTTTCTCTTTTTTGTTACAGGGATTAGAATATTATTGAGGCCATCATAAAAACTCTGTAGAGCCGCGTCAACTGCTCTAGGAGCAATCAGCACAGGAAACTTCTCCATAAGGCTGTTGTTTAGCTCATCCAGTTTGCCTTGGATTTCCTCTAGTTCGATGCCCGAGTAATCGATTTTGTATTCTGGCATCGGTTGTGAACCGTACATTTTCTGCTCCACGCTATATCGTATAACTCTGTGGTCCGATGTATTGACATTCTCTAGTAGGGCCCAGTCACTAATCCTGTGAATGGTGGCAACAGTCCCCAGAGTCAGGTCGATGTTACTCGATCCATTAAACGCTTGAAATGTGGGGGGAAACCGTCTTCATTAAAGATAATCAGGTCATTGGACAAAATAAACTGCTCAATTTTTGGGGAATTTCTGTCACAGATGACATCGAACCAGATTGTAGATCGACAGTTAAAGTCTCCACCTATCAGAACTGTTTCTTCTAGTTCGTTTAGCATCAGCTGCAGAGTTTCCACGATTTGTTGTAACATATCATTATTGGGTGGTATATACACTGATACAATAAATATTAGTGGAAGGTTAGGGCCTTCAACCGATAACACGCAGATGTTCTCACGACAAGTGTCTTAAGTACAATGTATTTAAAGGAGAATTATTAATTAGGATACAACTGTTGAATTTAGTGCTATTCTCTGCAAAGGATTGAATGTCAATCAGGTTAGGAATCGAATAGATGCCCTTTCTATTTTTGTAGCAGTAAGATTCCTGGACTAATGCTATATCAATATTTTCTCGGCTAATATATGCGATGGTTTCCAAAGTTGCACATTTCGACTTCCTCAAATTCGCTTGCATTACGTTTATTTTATTCCTCATAATCGATGCTGTCTAGATACTCCTTCTTTTTCGCATATATAGGACATGACGTGTTGTTCGATGTGTGGTGGATGTCCCTAAATTTGGGTCTAATCCAGTTTATACAGCGAAGCTTGGAATGCATGCCTTTATTGGGGCACTGGAGTGATCGATCGGACGAGGTGCATACCCCACAGGAATTTTCTGACTGGCAAAATTTAGCTAAGTTACCGTATCTCTGACACTTAAAACATTTAGTAATCTTCACAAAGTTTTCCACCTTGCAGGAGTGCCAGTCAAGATAAAGGTGCCCTGATTTGGTGAGATTACGCCATACTAGAGGGTGTAGTTCCATGATCCAATAGGATTCACTGTTTTTCTTCACACCAGTGATCGGGTAGCACTATTTCTGGTTCTACCTGCTCTTTTACACAGTTTTCAATCTCTTCACTTTCAACCGAGTTAGGTACATTGTAGATCATTACTTTTGGCCATTGCTTTCTGGGACGTCTCACCTCTAAACCCGCTTTTTCAACGACTCATTATCTATTAGTTCTTCCAGTTCTGCAGAGGGAAATTCGATAAGCAGACCATTGTTCCTAACTTTGACTACTCGATTAGACCTAAATTTTATGTTCTTAGGGTTAATTGTTTTAGTCAGTACCTCTTTGGTTTTATCGGCGCTTGAAATATTTTTCGCATCCTTAGAAGGATAGACAAGTACCTTATATGACCTCGACATAGAACTCAAATTTCCACTTCCTCTAGCACTTGATTTAGACGGATGCTGCGACGCAATGTGGGCGTAGGTGGGAGTTGAGACGGCATTCGACAGTTTCCTGCACGGTCTGCTTCACTTGAATTAGTAGTTCATCCTCAGAGTTTCGAACACAGACATTTTTCGTGTATAAGCCTTGCTAGGTCGTTATGGGACGAGTGAAGGTTACTCACCGCTGTGCAGGCCTGTACGCGTGTTCCCATTGACTCCTTTGTTCCACACACAAACTCTAAAAATTCCTTGTATTGAACTATTAATGTATTCGAAAATTGCTTTAGCGCCTCGTCTTCTGGCAACAACAAATTTTATGTTTAGGGTTGGGGGATGTTGAATCAGTCATTCATTCACTACATTTTTATAAATTAGGCCATTGCAAGTATTATTTTATTTAATTAATACTATGAGTCTATTAAGTGGCGAAGCGAAGCGGAGTCACTTACTAACTTCATGTTGTCCGTCTGTCTGTCCGAGCAAAAACTCGAGAACGGCTGGGAATTTCCAAATTTTATTATTATATTATATTATACATTATTATTTATGATGCACTTTTGCGCTCCTTCCAAAGAACTTTCATCCCTTGTTTCTTCTTCAGCTCTTTATTTTCTCTACATTTGTTATACTAAAATCGCTATATTATTTCTTATCGTAGTTTTATTTATCCATAATCACCCTCATCTTATTTTAATGATTATTCTTATTTATAATTTAAACTATCTATTTTCTAATCACTTTAACTTATCATTTACTCAATATAAATTATCTCAAAAGCATCAACCTTTCGCTCATATTTAATTTTAACATCAAAATGGCAAGCTACAATTACTCAAAATAAAGTGCTTTAATAATTAATTTCGCAACTTGTTGGCTTTCGTAATCTAACGTAGTATCCCAGGTTGACTGTTGTATGGTTTGGTTTAGGTGTTCAACGGCGTTAAAGAGGTCGTTTTTTGTTTTTAATGGAATTTTTAGTTGTATTCTTTCAGTGAGTTGTTCTAGAAAGTAGTCCCAGTTTGTGTGCCTTGTAAGTGTTGGGCCTTTTTTCACTTGTAGTACTTGGGTACTATAGGTGAGCAGTATCGGGGAATGATCGGAGGAAAAATCCAGACAGGATTCGGTTTTTAGGTTGTTTGATGCGATTCTTTTGGTGACAAAGAAGTCTAACAGATCTAGGATGACCAGTATGTGGGTTCAAATGTGGGTAAGTAATGGAGATTTAGTTCTTCCGAGGCTTTTGCTAGTTCTCTGCCTCAGGCGAGTGTTATCTCGAGCCCCATATTTGATTTTTGGCATTATAATTTCCCCCCACTATCAAACGCGGTCCAAGGAAGTCGAAGAAAGTTGCAAATTGTTCCTTTTTAATGGCATGTCGTGGGGAGCAGTAAACAGAAGAAAATACAACTTCTCTATTTTTTTCTTCAATTGCCCAGCTGACATCAAACAAAAAATTGCTGAAAAACGAAGATTGAGAAGAATATGGCAAACCTCCAGAAACCCTAGGGACAAAACTAAGTTTAATCAAGCCGTGCAAGAGTTAAAAAACTTACTAACCAAATGGAATTAGAACGTTCCAGAAAATGTATCTAGTCTAAGTCCCGCTGAAGCTACAGATTTCTCCTTGTCGAAAGCAACAAGAAGACTAAAGGAACCTAAATTAACAGTTCCACCACGTAGAAAACCAGATAGAACATGGGCTAGAACAAATCAAGACAAAGCAAACACTTTTGCAGACCATTTAGCCTCAACATTTCTACCACATGACAGGTGTACCGCAGAAGAACAATTTATACACCAAATTCTCGAACAAAATGAAGAAATTGCCCAACCAATAAGGCCAGTTAAGTTAGCCAAGTCAAAACTGCTATTAAAAATCTTATCCCAAGAAAGCTCCCGGTTACTGCCTAATAACAGCAAGGGTCCTTAAAAACTTACCAGAAAAAGCAATAAAATTGATAACTTACATCATCAACACAATTTTTCGCCTTTTCACTATCATACCGGCCTATAAGCTTGTTGCCTGTCATATCCAAAGTTTGTGAAAAAATAATACTGAATAAAATAAAACCTATTCTCGAAGAAAACATATTATACCAACTGACCAGTTTGGTTTCCGCAAAGGTCACGGCACAATAGAGCAAGTGCATAGAGTAACTATAAAAATAAATCATGACTTACATCTAAAAAGATATTGTTCGTCTGTGTTTCTCGACATAAGTCAAGCTTTTGACAAAGTATGGCACACAGGTCTGCTATATAAGATCAAGATAGCTTTACCATCAGAATACTACGAATTGCTTAAGACATACTTGACCGAAAGAACTTTTCAAGTTAAATTTAAGGATACACAGTCGAGCCTTGAGCCCATAGAAGCCGGAGTCCCCCAAGGCAATATTCTGGGACCTGTCTTATATTTGCTTTAGACGGCGAACTTACCCACAACACCACAAACACTAATAGCAACATATGCAGACGATACTGCATTTCTAGCGTCACACGAGGATCCACGAGCAGCATCAACAATTCTACAGAGAAATTTTAAACAAAATAGAAGACTGGTTAAAACTTTGGCGTATACATGTCAATGAAGCGAAATAGGCTCACGTAACTTTTACACTGAGAAGAGAAACTTGTCCACCAGTACTGCTAAACAACACACCAATCCCACAGCATGATAACGCGAAATATCTAGATATTCATCTAGATAAACGTCTAACTTGGTGGACACACATGAAAAAGCGAATGCAGCTTGGATTAAAACTTTGCCAAATCTACTGGTTAGTAGGCAAGAAGTCCCAGTTATCTCTACAGAACAAAGTGTTGCTCTATAAATCAATTATAAAACCAATCTGGACTTATGGTATCTAGCTCTGGGGAACTGCTAGCAATTCGAACCTGAAAATCTTGCAGATTTAAAAACAAGATCCTCAGGATGAAAATGTCCCTAGATATGTTCCAAATTGGGTTATTCAGCAAGACATTTGCTTACCTACTATTAAGCAAGAAATTGCAAGAGCAAATTCAAAATATCAAGCCAAACTTAATGGACATATCAATAACTTACCCGTGGCGTTGTTAGACATACAATACATTAAAAGCCTGAAAAGACATGACCCATTAGATTTAATCGACAGGTTTAATTAAGATTTAGTTCAGAACAAATATTTATATAACACTAATTTTAGGTTTATGTTAAACTTTTGTCTCATCATTACGCAGAAATAATGATAATGATTATTATTTCCTCATGTTACATATTACATGCATCTAATAATTTACTTAATGTTATTAAAATGTAACAGATTGTAAATAATGAAAAAAAATATATGTAAAAAATAATTAATTTGTCATTAATCAATTCTCTACTTTTACTGTTACAATTACTTTAACATGTAATTGTAACTACAATCTGCAATAACTCATAGCACTCAGATGATTCCTGATAGCAACACTGTACAGACTAACAGATTTTTCTGGCACTCTTGATCCCCCCACCATATAATCTTCCTGTAATATATCTGGCTGGTGATGTCAGCACCAATTTACACCCTGCTATAAGATTTTGTCAAAAATTAATTGAAAACCATCTGATGAGTCACCTGACTCACAATCGGCTTCATTTTTTATTCTATCACCTCTATCTTTCATTATTAAACAATAAATATTCCATAAATAACCTTTTCTTTTCTGCCTTTTAATTTAAAGTAAGCAATAGTAACTCGCCCTCCCATATTTGTCTTATCTCGTATATCTTTCAAAAAAGTGTTGTTTATTAGTGATCTGGCTACTTCTACAACTTTGATATCTCCTAGGGGTACCAAAAGAAGTAGAATCACCCAACAATGTCCCTTTATGTTTGACTATTTTTTAAGGCACCACTCACATGACTATTCCCCTAAAGAACATGTATTTTCACTATTCAACATTTGACAAAAATGTTTCATAATAATATTCACCAATTATACCTTATTATTAAATGTTTTTTTCTTTTTTGCACAATTATAATTGGCAGATCTTCCTTCCATCTAATTTACTGGTATTTTGCACTTCCTAATAAAAAGGCAATGTCGTAATCAACAGCTGCCTCTCTAAGTTGCACACTGATCTCTTTTTGTCCTTAACAAAATGAAACAATTAAAATTAGTGAACAGAAGTAAAAAAAAAAATTAGACCCTCACAATCACTGATTCCATCTCTTCCTCCGCTCCATTGCACTGCCTCAACAATAATCAGTGCAACCCATAATTTTGTCAATAATTGTAATTCTGCTTCTACCTCTTCCACCTTGTTTTGTAAAAATGAAGGAAAATCCCAACAATTACTTTTATTACAAGCACTGTGGACGACTTCAAAACCAAAAACTTCGCTTCACGTTTCCGACGAAAAAAAACCAGCACATCTACAAAAAAACGTTTTTATCCATGGTACATGACGCAGTCGAGCCAGACTGTATAACAATATCAAAGTATATAATTTCGTAAAAAATCAAATCTAAAAGCTAGGACTTACAAAACAAGTACGACAACAAAACTACAAGTATCATACAGCAACGCAATTTAACCAGAAACGAAAAGGCCCTAAGTCTAGACAAAGGTGAATGTCAGCGGATGCTATAGTGATATGGGCGGGATGGCAAATTTGCACGGAATGCTGAGTTACTTGGTCTTCTGAGAGCGGTTCCTCAGGCTCTTGTTGGTATTCTGGTCGACTTCTGGCAGGTCTGATTCTTCAACGCTGGCTCGCTTCGCTATAACAAAATCAGGCTTAAGCTAAAAATAAGCAAAGTAAGGCGGCAGACCGAGGCATGCAAAAATACTGACATTTCTTGTACTTATCCTTCTTGGGAGGCTTGCTGCGCGCCACAGGCGTGAACGCTTTGCTCTCACGCACCCGCGCCACCTCCTGGCTAATGAAGTTGAATGTGTGATAGCTACAAAAAGCAAGAGTTAGAGCGATAGACTAATGCAACTGCGAACTTACAGCTGCAGGATCAGGATGCCGGCTAGCACTGCCAACCGGACTGGTGCCGTGTTGAAGTAACCTGTCTGGATGTTCAGCTCCTTCTGTTCACCCAAGGCGAGGCCAAACCACAACGTCACCACAGCCAAGACGACGCTGCCCAGACGTGCAGCCACAAGCACAGCACTAGATACTAGGCGTGTTGCTGCCAAAACAAATTTGTTATCCAAAATAACTGTTTCAACTCAGTGCTGACATTCATTTTACCTTTGGCGAATTTCTCATCCTTATCTACAGTTTGTACGAGCTGACCTATGTGGTGTACCAACTCGGAGAGGTAGTGCAAAACCAACAGGCAAATTAACAAACGATTGAAACTGCAAATATAAAGTTGAGTATTAAAAACTAACGCTACTAGTTAAAGGTACATTTTATGTAAACTAATGCAGAACTGTATTTACTGATAAACCCTAATGGATGCTATGAAGTCGCAACTCTAAGTCTGTGTTCTATAAAAAAAAAATCTATCCAGAAAAAGAAATATAGATCAGCTAACACAGGCGACCAAAAGCCACAAAACCCAATCTAAATTACCAATCCTGATTGCAAGCTGGCAGAAAAACCAAAAAAATTAATGCAACTCACTAGAAACTAATATAAAAATGTACTTAAGTCTAGTAGTATTTAACCAGTAAAAACCAATTTTATTTTTAAAAATAAAGAATCTAACAGATACTAAAAATCTTGTCAAATGCCAGCAGCGACCAAATTTAACTAAACAGTTCTCACGTCCCAACAAAGAGCACGTGGCTAAGAGTGTGTTTTGAATGGTTTATTTATATATCTGCGAGCTAGTGATTGATATGCAACAACTACTCAAGCTTTAATACTTGTAATTTAGATCAACTGGTACCAAACAACAATTTGCATAAGGAAAATGATTACAAAAAGTAAAATAAAGTTACCCTACACTTCCTACCAACAATAAAGAGAGGTATCAAAAACAAAGTGAATAAAACACTAGCAATTCAAATGATAAGTAATAACTGTACTCTTGACGAATACAAATAGTAGTTATCACATTCTTTTCCCATACTTCTAGTGTTTTTATTTGTTGTGTTTTCTGTAGCACACACTCAACTTGCATATGTCACTACTGGTTTTACATATTCTAAAATTTAATATAAGAAACAGTCGTCCCCCTGCCTTTGTTTCTAATTGTATAATATATAAATTATTCTTTTTCAATTTTGTTGATTTGTTCCTACTCACATATATTTCTAATATTATATTCAGTTCATATTATTCTTCTCCCCATATCATGTACTTCTATTTTTTTTTCCTTTATCTTTAGAGTCGCTGCTTTTACCACTTGGTTCCAATCAAACTATTACCTTTTGCTTCTTGTTAACATCACTATATGATCAGCAAATGTCAAATATATTGAGAAAACAATTACTTGTGGCACTTCTCTAGCATTCTTTCTTCCGCCATCTTTGCTTATCAATTGGTAACATCTTCAAGGGTCCACTCTCCCCTATCATTTTTCCGGATACATGGTACTGGCCAGAACCAACAGACATTTAAAATCTACACAAGCAAAACATTTTATAAACTACAGGTGTGGTTGCCGATTTCTAGAAATCATCCTGTTAAATGAAAAAATAGGAAATTATTATCATTATTCTCTAATAAGGTACTCTAAATAGTTTCAATTATACGATAAATTATATTGGTGATGACCTAAATAAGAATAATTAGTAATTTTTATGTTTCTACAAACATTTAGGGGGGTTAGGTCATAAGTAGTAAAAATCATTTTTTTTTTCAAAGATAAAAAATGGTATCACGAAATGTCATGTCTCAAGGAAGCCGCGCATTGATGGTGTGCGTTTACAACAAAAGATGTTTCTGTAATGTTCTGTAGATGCACAGAGAGAAATGTTAAATCATTTGTCAGTCAGCTGCCGTGCAGGATGGATGTGACTGGATAGAACAGCGTTTGTATAAATTAAAACAGCTGTTCTCTATGGCAGAAACGCCAGATAATGCCACAGTTGGTAAAAGCTGGCGGAATAATGCTTTGCCATACTGAACAATCGCAAGATAAGTAGCAGTTTCAGCCAAGGATGTGCAATGAGCAGGATGACTGATATGGCTTGAGAGCTTTGAGAGTGCTCAATTCAACAGCGATGTACTTGGGAGATTGTTACAGATTAACCTTCTCCATCTGCTTACGTAAATTCATGCAATCTATCTTTACCTCCTATTTTAGTGAAGGCAGTAGAGATGCGATCTACTTCAAGACCAATCCTGTCTGCATAATAAAAAGAAAATACTTTTTGCCTCTGGAGTTAAAAGAAATGCTGAAAAAGCACAGGCATAATAGTGTGCATTGATATTATTTTACCCAGTTAACCAGTAGGACTGCAAAAAACTGACTGACAAAATCAAAATCACTATTACGAGTCTGAGAAAGCAGGCTGGAATGCTAACAGCACCACCAGTGAGCTAAATTGAGCCAAACTAGCCTGATTAGTATCGAATTTCAATGGCATCACCGAGAAAAAGATATTAGATTAGATTATGGTTGATAAAGGTTGAATTTTGATTCCTCTATGTTTTAAAGTTCAAATTTAGTACCAATAGACTTCATCATTAAAAAGCCAATTTTAAAATCATTGTGAAGTCTGTTTTCCTGTATATTAAAAATGGGGGAAAAGAAAAAAATATTTACAAACTCATCAGAAAAAATGGTCTTTTTCTGAAGTGTTGTATTCCAAATATATGATATTGCCGGCTGATATCAATCGAAAACCAAACACAAAACAAGAAAAACTTGCATTCAATAGAATAATCTTCATTTACTCTTCACAAACGGAAAAAAAATCAGCTGCAGTAACCCCATCAATTGGCTACACAAGGCATATATCGCCATTAAAAGGCTACATTTAAAAGTAGCTCCTGCTATCCTTAAATGATGCCGCTCTTAAAGTGATGACATATCTACTGTCACAGCAACTTATTGTATAACGTTGCACATAACATAATTGCAAAAACATGATCAAAGATCCTGTGCGACATCTATTATCATCCATGAAAAATAAACAGTGGTCAGGACAACAGTAACATACCAAATGTTACAATTTTTTGCATACAAGTTACTTCAAAAAATCATAATTAATTTCACTGTTACTTGAACTAAAAATTTTAACAATAAGAGAGAACTTTAGCTTAAACTAGATTTTACGTCATTTAAATCATTTGCTGAATGAAACTTCAATAAAAGATATTAACAAATTTCTAAACAAAATATAACTGTTAACCATTAACATTCTCAAACTTGCAGCTTTCCACTTCTTTTTTAATTAAGAAGGCAACTTTCCTTTCCACTTTCTCCTGCCACCTACTATACATTTCATTCTCATTAATACCAATGCCAACATGTATAATTAAAGGTAGGCCAGATGAAAACCACAAAACTTGCAACTTACCTCAAAAAGTATGGCACAGCAATTAGAACAAGCGCGGCAAGGCTAGCAGCAACCTTGCTGGCATACTCCTCCTTCTTGGTGCGCTGGAAGTACAGCTCAGGCAACTCATGCACCCGATAGGCAAGCTGGATGATCAGGAACAGCTTCATCATGAACGACAGGGGCGCAGGATAGTCGGCCCAAATTAGATTTACCTGCACGCACATGGTGCTTAGTGGTTGTACATCTTTGCAAGCCTTCAACTTACGTCTGGAATGTAATGCTCTTTTAGGATGATCACGTCTAGGCCCCACAACACCGACACAGCATAGAACACAGCCAGTTGTCCGCTTGTACTGAAAACAGCCAATTTCGACTTGGACAGGTGCAGCTTCTTGGATATTTTCTAAAAAATCCGCAGCTAAAGGCGGCAAAATCTCTAAACCACAGGTGCTTACGTCCAGCACGTACTCCTGGATGATGGCATGCACGACGATGCAGATGAGGCTGTAGAAGAAGACGGCGGCCCAGTCCTTGGCCCCCGGCTGGTAGAGCGGCACTTCACCGGCCTCCGTCACGTTGTGCTGCAGCGCAATGAAGACGGACGCGATGGGCGAGGTGGCCTGCAAGGCAGACGTGTCGGGCCTAACCTCTACGGTGACATATGTTGCGGGCCAGGGAACCTACCTGAACCATGAGGCCGATGACGAAGACCATGGCCACGCAGGACACGATGTCCGCATGGTTCTGGATGATGAACTCGTGGCTTAGGATCGGGGGGTTCTTGTTGGAGCTCTTCCTCACCGGCTTCACCATGTTGGAGCTGCTCGGGCGCGCCGAAAGGTCAAAACGCGGAGCTGCCGTCGGTGCTGCTGCGGAACGGGCGCAGATGTGCAGGAATGGAGGTTCGCCGAGAAGAGCGCCGAGTGGGGCCGGTTACTTAACTGTAAACATGGCCAGGAATTGCCACGCAAGGCTACACGTATACACCGGCTGTCATCGACTTTCGTTAAGTGTTCATCGGATTAGTTCCTTTTATATCAGAAACTAATGTAATACGCACAATTTTAAAACCCAAATATATACATAATAAAAACCAATAACTCATATAAATTTACAATAAATAGATGAGTTATATCAAAATTCTATTTATAGAAAAGATATAATGAAAGTTACAATACCTTATGAACACATCAGCTAACCTATCTTTAATTATTATATACAGGAAGATTACATAAAAATATTAAGTATATAGGGTGCTTCTAATTTTCTATACTAATTATTTGAACACAGATTATAATTAAAAACTTTAAATCAAATTTTGTTGATACAAAAAAATCGTTAATGGAGCAGCAGTTAAATTTGCAAATGCTAAGTTTAAGCATAATCCACCTTTGACCTACGCTGAAATCATATTCAAAATAACTTCTGTATTATCTTTTATCATTTGGCTCGTAAAACGGTTTTGGATTACCGCATTAAATTCTTTAACTGCTCTTTTTTATTTTTTCTTCTATTATCCCTTACATCCCACATGTGTACTTTGGAAATTCTTCTACTTCTGAAGCATTATCAACACTTTTTCTGATTATAATGATGACTAAAAGTGCTTTCTGACATCTGTTTAATGTTCTCTTTTTTTGCACTTGAAACTTAAGAAATGTGTTGCGAATTGACGTAAATTACAGGTGTCGATGAGCCTCCAGTTTTCTCTCCTGTTATCCTCTCATCGCTGTTCCTCAAAATAGTCTTACTTTCCCATCCAGAAGGATGCAGATCATCATCATCATCCTCGTCGTTGCCGCCCTCATGAAGTTTACCGTTAGCAGTAACATTTTCTGCTTTATGTTGAGCTGCAATGAAGTCAGTCTCGGCGAAAACGTTCCTGTTTAGTGGATATATCGCTATTTTGCTATCACCCCAGTTTAAACCTTGAGGTGTGCCGGTACAAACTTCTCAGCAATATCATGTGTCCATCCCGCTTGTTCTCAGAGCCTGCCTAACCTCTTCACTATAATAGGTCTTTAGGAGACTCATAAATGTTTGGCCCAAAAGATGAAGTCTATGGGTTGTGTGAGGCGGCAAGTGCAGGATCGTTACATGGTTATCTGTTACCTTTAAGATAACATCCAGGTTCCTTGTATAAAAAAAAATTCCGTCCAGCAGAAGTAAAACTGGAGATTCAGATGTCTGTTTTGTATGCTCAATGAAATGGGAAAACTATTCGGTGAAAAGGTAGGACTGCGCCCAGCCTAACAGATAACATTTTCTTTCAGCTTCCGGGAGTGCTGCCTTCATCAGTCGGCCTGTCCAGTTGGTGCGTGGAAAAATCATCATTGGAGGGACGAAATTTTCTCCCACACTCATGTAAAGAACGATGGTTACTAGTTTTCCTCTATGCTGCTATCTAGTCAGAGTTGCTATCTGCTTTTTACCTTGCATTCAAATCACATGTGGAAGTTTAGTCTGCACTACACTCAGACCAGATTCGTTTACATCAAAGATTCGATTTGGAGGATAACGATGCATCGCGTATTCCGTTTCCAAAAGGTCGAACAAGTTCATGACACTCTCCTTATTAAAACCGATGGCTTGGGCAAGTGAAGTCCTGGTTTTCCAATTGACAACTCCATTCATAAAATGGTCAAACCAAGCCCTCCAAGTCGTCATTAAAGTTGTTGCCGATCCCATTTCTAGCTGCTAGCTGATAAGCCATTCGCCTTGCGCCATTTCGAGTGAGCCCATAAAACTTCCTCTTCCTCAATAAACAATACTACACCAGTTCCTTCTCGATTTGTAGGAAAAGAGTAGGCTTTCTTCCTGATTTTTCATTTATTAGCATCTGTGCATCAACATCTTTTGTAGCCATCTTTTTAAAAAGTGTAGTTTTGGGTATATCGAAACAAAGAGATGTTTCGTTTAGTTTGTTTTCTCCCGCACTGCTGATACGGCATTTAACATGTCTACTGGTCCCCACTTCTGCCTTAGCCTTTAAAAAAGGGGGGTTGTTTTATGAAACAGTTCGACGCTATTTTTCAATCCCGATAATCACAATGTATAAAATATGATTTTAAATCACTAGCTCTGACATTTTGACGTTTAATCATATTACTATCCGATACGCTAATAATAATATATATTTTTTATTAATATAGGTACGAGAAAAATGTTGAATCTTACCTTGCGAAAAGTTTTGACGGTTAGGAAACACAACACTTCTATTCGCGACCACATACAACGTTATACTGACGCCTGCTGCCTCTGGAGACAAAAGAAGAATCTAAACGTTATAATTATGACAGTTGCCGGTAGGTGGCTGCACAAATACCGTGCTGTTTCACATTACAACTTCATTTCATAACACTTTCTCCTCCCCTACTTGCGCACATACTATTGCCGTTTGTATATTTTTTTGAAAGGGAGAGTAGAGGAAGAGAAGCTTTCGATTTACTTTAAGATAAAATTGCCAACTGGCACTATTTGATGTTTTATATACCGTAGACCTTGGAGTTCGGTTGCTTGACGGGTGGCCTACTCAATCACTAAATGTATACAACTCAGCAAGCATAGCTTGGCATGTGAATCGGCGCAGACGTAGAAGAGTCTTTGTTCGACAAGGACATCGCTTCGGGTTTGGTTAGGAAAGGGTTAAGTACACTGTGTGACATAAGTATTACAATCAAAAGGCTGGATGCAAAAACCGGTCAACTACACTTCTCAAACAGTGGGTTTTCAGTGTATAAAGAATTTAGATTTTAACAATTTTATAACGCAAAACTCCATTTCTTTTACTCTTAAGTTTCACTAGGCAACTTCTTGCCCAGATAAGTAAAATTTTTAAGGCAAAAATGAAAAAATTTATAGGAAACATCACACTTGGTATATTTAATATATTTATTTCATTCATGAATATAAACTAAACCGAGCTTCTAGCTCCGATAAGAGCTGATTTTTTTTTAATTAAGTAATATGCAGATTTACAATCTACTCATAGTCTGTATTGAGTATTAAGTAAATGTTCTGTTGGGTGATGTCATGAGGAAAGTTGTAGCTATCGGTAGGCTCCCGGGTGCGTTAGTGCAGGTTAGGATGCAGTTGTAGATCAAGTGGCCAGTGGCGCTTGAGACGTCTCGTGACGGGTGGTTGAGTGGAGAGCTGGGCGACAAGGTTGTTGCTATGTCCTGTAAGGAGGTTGGTGTATGCAGTTGATAGTCTTTTGATTTCGCTGGCTATATACGGGATGTTCAAGTCATTATGAAGGGTTTCGTTTGTGATATACCAAGGAGCATTGGCTATCATGTGGATGGTCTTTGACTGGAATCTCTGTAGAATCTTAATGTGTGACGCCTTGGCACGTCCCTAAGTAGATCCCATAGGTCCATATAGGCTTCAGTGTGGTTTTGTAGATTAGAAGTTTGTTAGATAAAGAGAGCTGTGATCGGATACTAAGTAGCCACATCATTTGCTTAAGTTTTAAGTCTAGTTGCTTTCTCTTAGCTTTTATGTGGGTGCTCCATGTGAGTTTTTGATCTAGATGCATCCCCAGGTATTTTATTTCTGCTGTTATTGGGATAAGGAAGTTGTTGATTTTGACTTGTGGGCATGTGATACGTTGAGTGGTGAATGTTACATGCGCGGATTTATCGGTATTAACTGTAATTTTCCATTTAGAAAACCAGTCCTGTAAAGAGTCCAGGTGGGCCTGTATGTGTTCTGCTGCTATTTCAGGTGATCTGTTGATTGATAGG
Organism: Sinelater perroti; assembly: GCA_036346155.1. NCBI lineage: Eukaryota > Metazoa > Arthropoda > Insecta > Coleoptera > Elateridae > Sinelater > Sinelater perroti. Next base: position 3,455,700 of record JARFIY010000344.1, read on the forward strand.
AAGACTGTATCGTCAGCGAAAGTGGTTATCACTGTATTTGGTGTAGTTGTAACATCTAAGATAAATATTAGGTATAATAGTAGTCCCAAGACACTGCCTTGTGGTACCCCAGAACCTAGGTGGTGATAGGAGGATGTTGTGGTGCTAATTTTTACTTAGTAAATTTGATCTGCTAGGTATGATTTAAGCAGTAGATCCACCTGACTTGGAAAATATAGTTTAATCTTATAGAAGAGTCCTTTATGCCGAACCCGGTCGAATGCTTGTTTTATGTCCAGAAATGCTGCTGCGCATATAGTTCTTGTTTCTAGATTTTCCAGTATGTGATTAATGATTCTGTTTGTTTGATGGACGAATTGGTATTCTGGTATAAGTTGGTCGAGATCTGCGTCTTTGATTCGTTTAAATAGAAGTCGTTCGAAGACTTTGGATAGGAGGGGTAAAAGGCTTATTGGTCTGTAAGATTATGGTTCTGTAAGTGGTTTACCAGGCTTATCAATCACTATTATTTGGGCATATTTCCATGTAGTGGGGACATAGCAGAGTCGTAGGATGTGGTTATAAATTGTACTGAGAAATCGTATGGCTCTTCTAGGAAGATTTTTAAGAACTTGCCCTACTATAAGATCATATCCAGGAGCTTTTCTTAAATGTGTTAGTTTAAGTTGTTGTAGAACTTCCGCCGGTGAAAAAGATTTGAGTGGTAATGATAACTGGTACGGGGGGTCAAGGAAGGAGTCAATTTCATTATTATTTGGATTGTCTTATCGCTGTGGTGCCTGGAAAACGGTGTCGAGGTATCCCGCGAATACGTTTGCTTTGTCTTCGTCACATGTAGCCCAAGTACCATTTTGATTTCTTATTGGGGGGGGGGGGGTTATTGCTACAATCGGTCGTTTAAACTTTTTGGTTGCTTTTCATATGAAATTGTCATTAGGTGTTAGTTTTGTGATGTATTATCTGTTCGATGTGTCTGTCTTTTGTTCTCATCCATTTCTTCCTTGCCTTTCGTTTCTGGGCGATGAGGTCTCGGATATAAAGAGGGATGTTGTCATCTCGGGAGGAGGCTAGATTGGGTGTAGCTTGCCAGGCAGCGTTTTGTATCACTGTAGTTAGGTGTTGGACTGCTGCATCAAGTTCTTGTTCAGTTTGTATACCGATATCGAGTTGAAGTTCTTGGTCGATATAACTTTGAAAGAAAGCCCAATCGGTATGTTTGGTGCAAAGCTTTGGTGGAGGTTTTTTTCTGATAACCGTGGAACTTAGGGTTACAATGACGGGGGTGTGGTCAGAGGACAGATCGTAATTGGATTATGTTTTAGTGTAAGTACTTGCTATGCCGTTAACAACTGCATGATCAAGGAGGTCTGGGAGTTTGTGTGGGTCGCTAGGTCAATTTAATTCAGATAGCGATTCAAGCAATTGAACTTATCAGCGTGTGGCACACAACACTGTCGAAGATAACGGAGCAGCGAACCTGTTTACTCTACGAACGTCAAATCGTAACTAAGAACTGATTTTAACTGTACTTAATAACGCATTGATTTTCAACGGACCGTGCCTGCATTCACTTCGAATAAGAGGTAATAATGCGGTCATCTATAGTGTGGTGTTGCCACATCGCCCCGCATTAGAGTTAATGCGCGACGGCCGGGCAGTAAACGTAAATACATAAGAGCCTCAATCTCTTAGTACACAAGCCGTGCCTTACGAGAAGTGTAGAATCTCGCCATTATTAGTTTCACATAAATAGTCCGATTTTGTAAGGTAAAAGAAAATCTGTAATTTTCAACAGAAATGAATTCTACAAAATAATCATTACTGATATTTAATCAAACTTGTGGACATAAAAGACGCAGAGTCAGATGATATTGCAAGCAACTGATAAAGCTAACTTTGGCGAATAAGCTGACTGTGATAAAATATCTCACTCCAAGTTTGTAATCGTTTTATCAAATAATAGGTGGCGCAAAAGTCATCACCCTATCGAAAGTTGCTCTCATTTTTGCAAATGGTGTGTCTTGTCATCCCGACTTTGACGTTTGTGAAGTAAACAGAAGCAGAATGCACATAGACAAACCATGAATCACTATACTACTTAAGAATGCAGAATAATTGTGTCGAATGTTTTTGACAAATAATCGGTCGGTGGTTTTAGTTCAACGTCAATTTCATCGTCAATTCTTTGATTTTGATTAGACAAATATTGCGGCGTTTAAACGCTCGCCTTAAGACTGGCTCAACACGAGACAGTAGCAGACGATCGAGAATATCGTTGCTGTGGATGCAGATATCCTAGTCGACCCTCAAACATCAACCAGACAACGGGCCACCCAGTTGGGCATCAATAGACGGTCTTTACAGCGAATTCCGGTAAAAGACTCGAAGATGTTCCCGTACAACGTGCAAACAATGCATCAGCTATTGCTCCTAAATCTCGATCGCGATGAGGATAATAATTCATTGAAAATCATCATGAGCGACGAGGCGCTTCTGGGACACTGACAATCCGCGTGTAATGCACGAAGAGCCATTACACCCTCTCAAAGTCACTGTTTGGTGCGGCGTTTACAGAGAAAATGTAATTGGCCCATATTTTTTCGAAGACGGCGTTGGAAACACCATTACTGTGATTGGTGAGCGCTATTAAACCATGATCAACGACTTCTTGCTGCCGCAAATTGACGACGGGTTTGGAGAACATGTGGTTCCAGCAGGACGGTGCAACCGCACACAATGCACGAGCGACAGTGGACATTCTAAAGCAAGCGTTTTCGCACTGGCCTGCAAGATCGCTCGATTTGACCGTTCCAGACTTCTTTCTTTAGAGTTTTTTGAACTCACGCGTCTATGAACAAGCCACAGACCTTGGCGGCCCTGAAGAAGAACATCCGACAAGAAGTGGAAAATTTATCGCCCAAGTTTTGAGAAAAGTCATAGAAACCTCTGCGAAACGAGCCCAAATGTATATGAACTTTGGCGGCGGTCACTTGACCGATATTATCTTCACGACTTAATGAAAAAAAATTTAAATGTTTAATGAAACATAATCAACAAACAGAACCAATTCTTTTTATTTACAAACAAAGTTAGTACCTTAGGAAATCGAGTGATGACTTTTGCGCCACCTTATAGAAGCAATTATAGTGTACGAAGTCCTGGTGATCCTACCATAGGCATGGCAATATCTTCCTAGCATGAATATTTAGTCGTGTGGTACTGGTCAACCTGAAGAAACTTAAGATTTTCACCTCCAATAATTCACATAGAGATTCAATTTTTTGTACAAATTACAATCTCGTATAAAAGTTTTTCTCCTCAAATTTGAGGAACAATACATCAATGTCATAGCTTTTACTCAAATTCTCATTGATGAGTTTGTGGAGATCAAAACAGCCTTTCCTGTAAGTCATCCCCTGCTTGTGTAGATGCTTAAAATGGTTTAACGTATTAATCTGGATGTTTTTTGGGGACTCTAAATGTACGAAGCAGAAATTCTCTTCCAAAAATCATTCCGATTTCTTAACTTCTACTTTCCTTGGATATATAGATGAAAACTTAACTTTCACTCTCCAGCCGTTAAGGCTACTTTTTCAGGTAGTGTAAGAAATAACATCCTTTCTTACCAGACCAGCTGTTTTTCAGTTGAAAAGTGTAAAAGAGACTATACTACAAATGCTGCTTATCGCATAACAATTTTTACTGCTGACTTTAGGTTACGTTGGTAAAACAGACAGTTTTTATGGTTTGTTGTAAAGCTAAAAGATGGCGGTTCACTATAACTATACGGGGACGATATATAAATTTAAATATATCACCATTGATTGAAGAAGTTAGATAGAGGTGGAGAACTAAGTTACTTACATGCTTTCCCTATCTGATAAATACAGAATACAAGAGTAAAAATAGGGCCAGAAATATACTCCGACCATTATTTAGTACTAGCAAAAATGAAGACACGACAGGAAAACCTCAAGGTAACAAAAAACAGGGGAGATAATAAAAACTAAATTAGAGAAAAAATCAAAATATATAAATTGAGAGAAAAAAGAGACGACAAGAATTTATTCTAAAAGAGTCGAAGAGCAGATGAGTAAATTTAATAATAACATAGTAGCATTATCGCTTGAAGAAGCATGAAAAGGCATAAAAGAAATACTAATAACAACATCAAGAATAGTGTGTGGAAAAACTAAAATTGTAGAGAGTAAAAAACAAACGTGCTGATGGAATGAAGAAATAAAGGAAGAAGTAAAGGATAAGAAAATGAAATGGAAAGAGTGCCTAGGTAGCAGAACAGAGGAAAAGTATAACATATATTAGGATCAGAGAAGGAAAGTAAAAGAAATGATAAAAAAGGCAAAATTAAAAACCAAGGAAGAGTTTGGAGAGAAAATGGAACAGCACAGACACGGATATCAAAAACTATTTTACAGGATACTTAGATCGCTCCACAAAGGAAAACGTCACAAAGTTGGCCATGTAAAGAATAAAGACGGAAGAATATTAGAGAATGAAGATGAAATCATAAAGAGATGGAAGGAATATTTTGAAGATATGCTACCAACAGAACAAACACTTAAACTAGAATTAGAAAAAGAGAGAAAAGCAAATAGAACAGATAATGACAAACAATACAGAGAACAAGTGCAAATACAAGTAGAATAAGTATTAGAGGTGGTAAAAAAACTGAAAAAGGGAAAAGCAGCAGGTTATGACGATACAGCACCAGAAATGGTTAAAAATTTGGGAGTAAAAGGCATAGAAAGGATCACTAAACTTTCAATAAAGCATGGCAAGAAGAAAAGATACCCAAAGAGTTGCTTTGGCATTTATATATCCACTATTCACCATTTTTATTCGTTTTTTGTGCGTCTCTATTTTTCCAAACATTCGTTTAAAGCTGATTGTTGTACTGGGTTAAAGTCTGCCAGTTTGCATTTTCCTCTCTATTAACTTTCTTAGTATATAGATGTTGCCATTCGTTTGTCTGCCTGACCTAAATGCTGCTTGTTCTTCTTTCTTTGTTTGCTTTCTAGACATTTCCTAATTTTTTTAGTCTATGATTCTTGTATATGTTTTATATGTTACTGGAGATATGCAAATTGATCGGTAATTTTCGCAATTTGTTTTCTCCTCTTTCTTATACATAGGAAATATTAAATTATTATCCCAGTTTTCAGGTATTTTATTTATCATGTATATCTTCCAAATCCAGTCAATTCCTGTATCTCCTAGCCCCTTAATCACCTCTGGTTCTATTTCATCTTGATTTTAGTTTTTGCTTTTATTATTTCTTTTCTATTTATATTGTATTCATCTATCTCGTTTTCGGGTGGTTTTTCTTCATTTCGCTGTTTTCTTCTCCATGTTGTTCATCTGTACGAATTTCTCAGTAAAGAGCTTTCTCCATATTTCTGTCATCTCTGTCACCTTTGTTAGAAGTTTGTTGTTTTTGTCTTTTCTTCTGCTTAATTTGTTTTTCTCTTTCCTTTTAGGCCCTTGATTTTATTCCAGAAGTTTCTGTTGCTACTCTTGAACCCTTCGCTTATTTCTTCTCCGAATTCTTCCTATATTTTCTTTTTAGCTTTCTTCATTAATTCGTTCACTTGTTTATTTACTCTTCATTTCTTTTTGATTAATAGCGTCTTTTCCGTGCTAATTTCTCCTGTTTAATCACAAATCCCACTTCTTTATTCCATCATCTAGTTCGTGTAATTCCTCTCTTTATTTTTTTTGTTCCGCGTATTTCAGCGGCTCTTAAAATAATATCTTTGAATAGTTTCCATTCTAGATTAATATTTTTATTATTTAGTTCTACCTCCTTAAGGAGACTTATATTTATACTCAATTCGTTAAATACTGGATTTTAAGAGGAAGCGAGGGGACATTCCATTTTAATCTGCTCTGATAATAATAATATAATAATAATAATGGTAAGGCTCTACGCCCCGCGTGGGAGCACGGCCTGCGAACTGAGAGGTTAAGGCTCTCATACGTTCGCTCTTTCTGCCTGGTCGTTGCGCACCATCTCTGATGCGGGGCGATGTGGCAAGCACCGCGCCTAAGACGACCGCCATTATTACCTCTTGTTCGAATGAATGCAGGTACTCAATTATTTTTAGTGACTAAGTAGGCCACCCGCCAGGCATCAGAGAGCACCGGGAATTGAACCCGGGTCCGTCAGCATCGCAGCCCGCCCCTCAACCACGGGACCACGCTGGCTTCCTGCTCTGATAAACAAGTCCAATTTTGGGGCTGTATTGGGGACAATTTTAAATTGGAAGCAAGTCAAGACATAAGAAGATTACAAAGGGTAACGGTGGAAAGAAGAAAAAGTCTAAATAACAATTAATGGTGTGAAAAAAAGCATTAGTGCATGCTAGGTTAAGAAAAACAGCTGTAAGAGCGAGAATTGCATGCAGTGATAAAGATAAGAGCAGCGGAGTTAAAAACCCAAGGTACAGTAAACTCCCATTGCGTTAAATTCTGCGTAGGCAACCCAACAAACAGAAGAAAGCGCAGAGGGTTGCAAGCATAGCAAGAAATCACAAAAGATGGATTCAGTTGAATATCTCACATACTAAGGAAAGAGAAAGAAAGAAGACGTAGACGAATGATTTAGGAGATCAAGGAAAACAATTAGGACACCGACAAAAGGAGAAGAAAGCAAATATAAAGTGGAAAATCAAATGAAGGAAATGATGTCATTAATGAGGAATCTGGCGCAGGATATAAAAGAAATTAAAAGCAAACAACAAAATAATAAGGACGAAACAAAGAAATTACAAGAGGAGATCAAGCGTTTAAGGAAGGAACAAAGAAAATTTAAAGACGAAATAAAAGAGTTAAAGGGAACCAACGAAAAAGCAATGAGGGAGATTGAAGATTTGAAAAAGAAGTTGAGAGAGCAAATGAGAGAATGGAGAAAATGGAGGGAGATAGAAGGAGAAAGAACATAGTCATATAAGGGTTAAGAGGGACTACAAACAATATAAAAACGTTAAAGGAGGAAATAAAAGGATTTATCGAGAAGGCTTTGGGAGTGACCTTAAAAGTGGAAATGGTTAGAAAATTGAGAGAGGACATGTGCCTGGTAGAATTGAGAAGTAAAAGTGATAAGAGGATGGTGATGCAATGTAAGAGTAAACTACGGAATCAAAGTCAGAGAGTGTATATAAACAACGATTTAACGCAAAATGAAAGAAAGATCCAAAATACAATTAGGAAACAAGCAAAGGAGGAAGCAGCAAAAGGGAAAACGGTCAAGATGGGATACCAGAAGATGATATGTGATCAGAAGGTATGGACCTGGAGTATAAAATCTGGCAAATTGGAACAGTACAATGAGCAATACATACAAGACCGAACACGAGCAAAAAACTAATAAAGGAAAACCTGGAAGACCAAGGCAACGGATACAAGGACTAACGATTATGCATGGGTCAGAATAGGAACATGGAATATTAGAAGTTTAAATGGCAAAGAGAAAAAACTAATCCAAGAAATTAAGAAGTATAAAATGGAAATAATAGCAATCACAGAGACGAAGAGGACAGTAGTAGGAGAATTAATAATAGAAGATTACGGCCTGTTATAAGTGGTGTAGACGAGCGAGAAAGAGCTACAGCAGGGGTAGGGTGCCTGATAAGTCCGAAGTACAATACTTTATATCAGCACAAGAACTGCCATAAATATACTAGAGAGGAACCAGGAAGAAATGAAAAATTAGTTATTGACTATATAATAACGGAAGAAATAAATAGAAAAATGATAAAGTATGTGAGAGTTTACAGGGGAGCAGAATTATCAACAAACCACTACCTATTAATAGCAAAAATGGAAAAAAAAGAAAAGGATGAAGGGAGGATAATAGGGAAAATAAAGAAGAATGAAATAAAGACGATCAAGATACATAGATTGCAAGACCGGCAAGTAAGAGAGGAGTACACAGAACAGGTCAGGAAAGGGATACAAGAAGTGGAACAAGAGATATCGGAAATGAACATTGAAGTAATGTGGGAAAAATTTAAAGAAATCATCTACAAGGCAGGGCAAAATTCTGCGGGTTAACCTCAACAGGAAGAATGAAGAGGAGAACCAGTTGGTGGAGCGAAGAAATTAAAAACACCGTTAAAATAAAAAAGAAAGCGCGGAAAAACCATTTACAAAGGAAGAGTGATGAAGTGTATAAAAATAGGAAAGGAAAAGGTAAAAAAAGCTAAAGCTAAGGAATGGGAAGAATTTGGGACCAAGATGGAAAAGGACAAAGGGACAAACCAAAAGCTATTTTATAGGGTACTGAAGAACATGAGAAATAAAGAAAGAAAAATCGGGACGAAACAGGTATGGACAGGGAGGGAAGGATATTAATAGAGGAGGACAAAGTTATGGAAAGATGGAAGCAATATTTCCAGGATATGTTAGAGGGAGAAGAGATAAGAGAGGAGAAAGCGGAAAAGGAGCACAAAATGATGAGAAAACCGAAAAAGAGAGGGGAGAGAGAGAGCAGATGGACAGATGTAATAAGGGACGGCATTAGTTTAGAAAAAGTTAAAAAGGCAATAGGAAAGTTGAGGAACGGGAAAGCTCCAGGAGTAGATGGACTAAAAGCAGAACTACTGAAGGGAATGGGCGAAGAAGGAATGGTGTTACTACAAAGAATATTAAATGAAGCATGGTTAACACAAACAGTACCTAAGGAGTGGAAAATTGCAGCAATAGTACTTATTTTCAAAAAAGGTAATAAGAAAGACTGCGCAAATTATCGGGGGATATCGCTTCTATGCACAAGAAGCAAGGTATATGAGATGATCTTGGAAGAAAGATTAAGGAAGGAAGAAGAAAGTTACATGGAGTACAAAGTGGTTTCACCCCAGCTAGGCACAAGAAGACCATGTATTTACACTAAAATATAACAGAAAATGCTACCTTATAACAATAAATATATATATATATATATATATATATATATATATATATATATATAGCTGTGTGTGTGTGTGTGTGTGTGTGTGTGTGTGTGTGTGTGGAATAACCATTCGATAAGGCAGTGATAAAGAACATATGGGGCATACTGGAGAGAAACGGCACAGCAAAAGATATGACGGAAGCTATAAACGGAGAATATGGCAAGGAAGAACAATATGAAAATAAACAAATTCAGAACCACACAAGGACTGAGGCAGGGCGGAAACCTTAGCCCACTGCTCTTTATCATTTAAATTAATGAAATAATCACAAAAGTAAGCAGCAAAAGCAAGAAGTTTACGGTAGGATACTATAAAATGAAGCCAGTGGAAGTGAGTGAATGCGTGTTTGCAGACGATATTGCAATATTGGCCGATACAATGGAAACAAGGTTACAATTTAATGCGGATTTATGGGTGAAAGAGTTGGTCAAACAGGGAATGAAAATAAATATAAGCAAGACAAAGGTAGTAGTGATAAATAATAATAATGAGCGAGAAATAAGCATAAAAATAAATAATCAGGCAGTGGAACAAGTAAAAAGCCTAAAGTACCTAGGAGTAACCATAAAGGAATAACGACAGCGACAAAGATCTTCTATGGTATAAAAAGGGAGTTCATTAGCAAAGCAGAAATTAGTAATAAAACAAAAATGTCAATTTATAAAACCATATATTTGCCAACGCTATTGTACGGATACAAAACATGAGTACTGACTGAGAGACAACTTAAAAAGATTCAGGTGTTAGAAATGAAGTATCTTAGAAAAGTAGCCAAGGTTACGTTAATGGATAAAATAAGAAATGAAGAAATAAGGAAAATATTGGATACCGAAAGTGTCAAGAAGATCATAGAGAGGGCACAACTGAGGTGGTGGGGGCACGTGAAAAGAGTGGGCGAAGAAAGACAAGTTAGAAAAATATGGGAGGCAAAATCCATTGGAAAGAGAAAGAAAGGCAGATCAAGGATGACGTGGGATGGAGAGGTGGCGATGATAATGAAGGCAAGAGGAATCTCATGGAAGCCGGCTGAAATTTTAGCAAGGCCCAGGGCTAGATGGAGAACAATGATAAAATAGTGGAGAATCAGTGTGAAAGTGGGGAAATAAGTGTGAGTGAAGGGGAGTTCAGTTGTTCAACATCCCTGATAGGCTTGGGGTTAGAAATAGGAGAAATGTGTAGTGTCTAAGGGAAGCGTTAGTGAAATGATAAATGACAGAGGCATCACAAATAGAGTGGCGTTTAGTTATAGGGACAGAGCAAGATAGGACTTGATGCAAATGTAGAATTACTAATAATTTTGATTTTGCACTGAAAGATGAAATTATTTTAAGTTATTGTAAATGAAGTATTTAGGTTAATTTGTAAAAGAAAGGTGTATTTTATCCTCTACAGCTAACGGTAGAAGAGGTACAGATTATATATCATTAAATACTTCTTCCACCTCTATAAGTTCATGTATTTTAGCTATAACTAGCCTGTGGTTTGTGGTGAGTTCTGCCTCCTTTTGTACTATAATTTCCTCGATATTATTTTCCATTTCTTGGCTGCATGCGATATAATCTAAGAGATTTTTGCTCTTTTATGTGCACTGAAAGTATACTGGTGTTCAATAGGTTAGTACCAAAAGAAATTTCCTGTTCCTAAATTATTTGCGATTAATTTCTTTTTCCCCATATTTTTCAGGCATCCCATTCCTTTATTCATGTCGTTTCCCACTCGCCCATGCCAGTCTCCTGCTTTATTGGATATTTCCCTTGTTTCATCTGTAGTATTAAGTAGTGTTTAATGGAATTTTCCCATTGTAGCTTCGCCTTTTCCTGTTAGAATGGTTAAATTCCATGTTACCATAAGCCAATTATTGATATTGGTTTTAATTGTTTTACTTTTTTTATTGTCCTTGCTCTATATCCAGTGTGTATCTTAGCTTCGTATTGTATTAGTTTTTTGAAGTGTATCTGCTTGCTATTGTTATTTTTATTTATTTTTCCCTTCTTAAATCCTCTTTAGTTGGAGTTCTTTCTCTTGCCATTCTTGGTTTTTCTTTGGATTTGGGGTATAAGCTTGTTCCATTTTGTCCACATCTTGTTCTTGAGTTCTTGGGTCACATATAGTAATCCGTTTACAAAAGCTTATTATATATAATCATTGCTTTATTGTCCTGATCTCTTGTTTCTTTCATTTGTTTTAATAGTTGTTTTCTTTGCATCTGTATTTATTTAGTATAATCTTCACTTATTCTCCAATTTGTATTTTTCAGTATTTCGGCTTTCTTATTCCCTTTTATTAATTCTATCATCATTAGTCTATCTTTGTTGTCCTTTTTTCCTATTCTTCTAATATCCGCTCTATCTTTCCTTGGTATAATTGCAACGATTTTATTTAGTACTTTTTTTTATCTTATATTGCTGATTTTCTAGGCTTTCTTTTTCGGTTTTCTTTGTGCTTTGATTATCAAGTTTTTTCCTGATTTCCTTCTAGTACTTCTATTTCTTGTCTTGCATGCGGATTTTCTCTTCTAATTGTTCGTTTTCTCGTTTCCTTGCTTGGTTTTGTTAGTTTTGATTGTATAGTATCTTTCTATTTTCATTTATCTTTCCTCAGTTTTACGACCATTATCTTCTAACTTGATTAATTTGTCCCCAATCTCCTTGAGAATCTCTTCTATCTTGTTCCGACTAGTACTTGTTGGTGTTTTATTTATATTAAAAATTTTGAGTCCACCCCTAGTTGTGTATTTGGTTTTGATTTTTCTTATATGTGAATGCCTTATTATACCGCATTTGGGCTTAATATTGTCTTGTATACTTGCACTTTTGATCGCCTCGACACTTGTTTGGCCTTTAGGAGAGTGCTGAGTGCCTCAACTGTCCTGTCCCCTCTTCCCAAACTAGCTTACATTTTCTGCTGTTGTTAAGGCCCCCAAATACACAAACTGTTCGATCTCTTCTATTTCCAATACCCTTCCTTCTTCTAATTGGAAAATTGCTTTTGTTCCTTCTGCGCCCAGGATGTTTACTTTATATTTCATTGTCATATATTTGGTTTTGTATTTGTTAGTTCTTAATTCTACTTCTCTTGTTTATCCAAACTTCCTGCCAACTTCTCTATTTTCCCATCCTATTTATGTCGCTTTTTCTATTTACACTTTCCGGGACGATGTTAAAACGCGTAGTTGAGAATGCATCTCCCTGCCTTAAACATCTTTTTAACGAAAATTCCAACGACAGGATTGCGTTTATTCTTACTTTACTGGCTGAATTTGTTTTCGACATTTCTATCAATTTTGTTAACTTATCTTGTGTCTTTAGTTCATAATAATACAACTGTTTTTTCTTTATTGCACCATATGCTTATCTAAGACCTGTGAAACACGCATAGATGTGAATTTCTTGTTCGTAGCAAGTGCTCTATATTTCTTTAAATGCAAAAATTCGACCCGTCACCGATGGATTTCTTCTAAAGCCTCTTTGGTACTCTCCAATCTCCTTTTTGGCGTACTTTTGCATCTTATCCCTGATACAAATTACCAGCACTTTGTAAGTAGTAGCCAATAAAACAATGCTTCTGTAATTTTTACAGTCGTTTGACTCCTTTTTATGTAGTGGTACAATAATTTCTTTCTCCTAAGCTTGAGGCACCTTTTCTTCCTGTCATTACTACTGGATTGACTGTCACCATGTTAGAAGTCTTTCTTCTGTAAATTTCAGTAACATTCAGTAACATTTATTCCATTTTGGTCCGATTCTTTAACTTTCCTAAAATATTTGTTACCTCTTCCTTAGCTGTCCTATTCTACTCTATCTTCAGTTCCGCTTTCTTCCATGTGCATATTTCCTGAAAATATTCATTCCATATTTTTGCTATTTTTCATTCACCACCTATCCTTACAAAATAAGAAAAATGATCTTTGTATTTCTCCGCGTGTTCTTTTTATTCCTTAATAAAAGTTGCCTTTTTCTCTTCTTTTGCATTTTTCTTCTACCTCCTACAACTCTGCTTCTTTATAATCCCTTTTTAGCTTTATGCAAGTTCTATATGTTATGTTGTTTTACTCTTGGTGTTTTAATTTATCTTCTTTTAAACCTGTCTGTAGCATCCTCTTCCTTTTTACATTCTTCGTAATTTCAGTCTACATTCCGTACTATACCAAATGTTCTTTTTCTTTGTGCTGTTTCTTCCTAGTATACCCTTTACTCGCTTTACCTTTATTTCCCAGATATGTTTCCTCCACTGCTCCTTTGTTACACTTCTCTTCTATTTTTCTGATATTTCGTTCTCTTTTTTGGTTTTTATAAATCCTTTATGTTCTATACCGTTCTCCCTCTTTTATTTTTATGTTCTGCGGTTCTTATGCCTATATTAACTAATATTCGCACTAGACAATGGTCTGGCGTCATGTATGCCACTCTGTAACTCTTCGTATCCTTAATATACTTTGCAAAACGTTTCTGTGTCAGCACATGATCGGTCTGATTGATCTTATTCATTCCTCCCTGTTACGACGTTTCTGTATGAATATTTTTATGTTCTTTTCTTTGAGCAAAATATCAGCTTTTAGCCATTTGCAATAATTTTCTCAAGGTTGTTGCCTTCTTATTGTCGGAGCACATACCTCCTCCTCTCCTATTTTGGCGTTGCAGTCTCCTAGAATTATATTAATTTTCCTGGTTTTATCATAAGTTCGTTTCAATTTTTCGTAAATTGATCCTCGTCTTTCCTTCGAGGGTGCATGTATGTTTACAAGGTTAATCCGTTCTTGATTTATTTCAATCTGTAGACAACACATTCCAGTTTTTTATTAATTAGAAAAGCTGCCTCAAAAATACTTTACCTTATTTATTAAAGAATACATATTCCTTCAATTCTACTGTACAGTTCTCCTATTTCGCCTCTGTTACTGCTGAATATCTATTTTATATTTTTGTCCCACTCTCGAAACTTTTTAGTGTTCCCTCATAGACTGTTCCTCTCATGTTCCATGGTCCTATAATCAAAATCTTTTTTCCTTGTGTTTTTATCTTTTCAGCCAGGTCCCCCTTGCCGTTTTTGGTATCCTTCATGCTCCCGAAATCCTATTTGTCACTAGTTTTGGCTCGCCTTCACTCGGCTTACTTGTTCTTCATTCCATTTACAGACACCTGCCCGTTTATTATAAGTTTCTAGTACCCTATTGTTACTTTAGGTTTTTTTGTATGCCTTTTCTAATTTTTCAACCAAGTCTATTTGATCATTTATAAAGTTTTTAATTGCTGCCTTCAGTTCTTTGTCCTTATTTGCCTTGATATTTAACTCTGTTAAGAGGTTTTCACTATCTTCTCCTTCTCCATGCGTTAGCAGTTCCTTTGTAAAACTTTTCCACCTCTTGTTTTAGTTATCCATTTTCTTTCTGAAATGCTATTACTTGAATGACATGTGTTTATTGTTCTTTCTAACTTTTCTCAGTTTATTTCTCATTTGTTTTTATTCTCCACGCAAGTCTTTAATATCTTTTATTATCATTATTTCCCATTCTCGAGAATTATAACTATCGCTCTTGCCTTCTAATTTTCTAAGTTTTATTGGTGAATGAGCTAACTTTTTTCTTTAATTGAAAACTTCTTCTTCTATTCTCTTTTTTCCCATCTTCAGCTGAGAAACCATCACTATCATAGTTATCGTTTAGCATTCTTTCTTTTCTGTTCATTAAACCTGCAAACCAATTACACTACTTTCTGTAATGATCATTTCCTAACTACAAATCGTCAAGAGTAACCATCTGCCACTTCTTTTATCTATTATCAATTTTTTGGTTATAATTGAAAATCGTAACTACAACTCTGACCAGTTGCTAGGGGTAGAATAAACTGAAATAGATCAGATGGTAGCAGTGCTGCCAATTGTTGAGCGTTAAAAGATATCAAAGTCAGATGCTATTTGGCACATTTTGTTCTTATCAAAATATTTTTGTTGAGTATAATTATATAATTGTTGAATAGAAAGAGAGTCATCTTTAAGACACAATTTTTTGGAATCAGCAATATATTTGTCTATTGGGCTGTAAAAGTGAAGAAACTGAAGATGTTAAGGATCATTAACGATTTGGAAGACCACGTTCAGTTCGGATTGTTCATGCAGTTAAATCCAAATGTTTTTTTTGCGCTCAGGGTATGTCTTCCTTAATGGATCCATGTTCATTGCAGTCTATGGCTTATTATGATTACTCTAATTAAATAAATTCACAACCAATCTGTAATTGATGTCCCCCGAATCAGCAGATACAGGTACTTTACAGGTTGTCTGGAAATCTTCCAGTTCCAGGATTGGTTTCCCGAATACACGCTGCATTTTCCTGCACAGCGCATCACTCTTGCATAGGATGTGTAATGCTGTTTCTGGTTCCTTGCTACAAAGTCTGTATGTAAGGTCACCATAGAATTTACCAATTTTTCAGAATGTCCTTTTACAGTCGCATGTCCTGTAAGAAACCCTAGGGTTATCTTTAGCTGTGGCCTACTTAGGTTAAGGAGTTCTGCAGCTCTCTTTTGGCAAGGTCCCTTGTTAAAGGTTTTGCTAAAATAATGTCCTGGTCGGCTTTCTCGTTGCCGTAGATACCGCAATGCCCAGGTGTACATAACAGTTTTACTGTGTTATGTTCTGCCAGTGCATTGAGTTCGTTGATGCATTCCCATACCAGTCTAGATGATGCTTTTGTGTTTGATAAAGCCTTTGAAGCGGCCTAACTATCTGATATAATATAGATCCGCTTGCTCCTGTAAGCCCTCTTACCATTTTCATTCACACACTGTAGTATGGTGTATATTTCTGTCTGAAAGACAGAAGCGTACTGATCCAGGGAAAAGCTTAACTCTACCCTGAAAGCCTCAGCATATATTCCAGCTCTGGTGCCCAGCTCGGTTTTAGAACCATCTGTGTATCAGATTAGGCTACTAGGTGCAATTGCCTGTCTAGAAGTCTCGCCCCTATTTCGATCCTGCATTATTACCTTGAATAGAGAGTCGTCACATATTTTTGAGGTCATGTGGTCCGTCCTCATTTCAAGCAGAGGGCCCCCCAGACTGTCAATTATTCTTGTATGACATGTACCCGTGTGTGTCTTGTACAGTGAATGATACAGCCTGGTGTGACCTAATCTTGCTTCCCCCTGAATTACTATGTGCAGAGGTGGGAGGTCTAGAACAGTCTCCATTGCTGCAGTGAGCGTGGTTCTCATCGCCCCTGTAATGCCCAAACAGGCAAGTCTTTGTACCTTGCCTAGTTTTAGTTTGGTGGTTTCTTGTGTTACTTTGGGCCATCAGACCAAAGCTGAGTATGTAAGAGAGGGTTTAACCACTCTAGTGTACAACCAGTGCACCATACCTGGTTTTAACCCCCACAACTTGTCGTACATGCGTCTGACAACTGCTGGAGTTGTCCCCGATTTGTCGTCACTTTCTCAATATGACGGTTCCAAGTAAGTTTAGAATCAAAAACGACTCCTAGATACTTTACTTCTCCCGATATGTTAATTTCTTTTTCGCCAAGGAAAAGAGGTATAAGGCTCTCTAATTTTTTCCTTCGCGTGAAGGGTATAATTTTGGTTTTTACGGGGCTGACCTTGAGGCCTTCCTGTTTGGTCCATTCAGTTACCACGTTCAGGGCCCTCTGCATCCGTTCCCTGATAGTGCCTACAAATTTCCCTTCTAACAAGACAACTAGGTCATCAGCGTAGCCTACAGAAGAGAATCCTTCGTCTTTTAAGTTCTTTAAAAGTTCATCCATTACCAGGTTCCTTAGCAGGGGGGAGAGAACTCCTCCCTGAGGACACCCCCTCGCTATCTGGACAATAATAGTTTCGTCATACATAGACAAATAAACCATCCTTCCTTTGATCATGAAGTCTATCCACCTGCAGCAGGTCTCCTCCAGGCCACGCTCTCTCAGAGCCAAGGTTATGGAGTTGAAAGATGTATTGTCAAAGGTTCCTTCTATGTCCAAGAAGCCACATAGAAGGATCTCTTTGTTGTCCAGCGTTTTCTCTACTCTCCAAGTGAGATAGTAAAGTGCTATTTCAGTTGAGACCAGTTTGATAGGCAAATTGTATACCTCCCCTAATGTGCTTATCAAGCAGTTTTTTCAAAGTCTTAAGCAAAAAAGACATAAGACTAATTGGTCTGTAACTCTGCCTGCAAATAATAGGCCCGACCAGGCTTTGGTATAAATACCACTTTGGTAAGTCTCCATAATTTTGGCAAGTAGTTTAGGGCCAAACTGGCTCTGAGTACCATGCAGATCTTTATCATTAGAAGTTCCAAGCCCTTCTGCAGCATGGCAGGAATAATAAAGTTCGGTCAGTGTTTCTTTTCCTGTTTTGGTGTACTCTTCGGATTTACATTCCAGAGTACCAATCAAATTGCAGTGAGAGTACTTTACGGTGTCTGGCATATGCTGGAGTATTTTCAATCTCCTCACAGTACCTCCTTCATGATTCTCTCTTGGCATCTCTCAATGCTTTATTATATTCAGTTAGGGATGCCCTATAGGTATCTCAGTCACCTGATGTTTTGGCCCTGTTAAACAGTTTTCTTACTTGCCTTCTCATGGTTGCAAGGTCTTCATTCCACCAGGGAACGTTCCAGCTGGAAGCCTTTACAACCAGGGGACAGCTTTCATTGTACGCTAAAATGACCACCTCAGTTAACTGATCCACAGCCATTTCAAGATCAAGGTTATTGTGAACTTTCCTTATCGTACTCGCCAAGTTTTGGTCTAGGTCTACCTTATAGGCTTCCGCTTCCCAGTCCGTTTTACGAGGATTGCGATAGTTTTCTATCATTTGCGGAATCCCATTGATTTTGAACTTAATGTATCTGTGGTCTGAATAACTCTCCTCATCAGATACTTGCCAACTTCTAACATAGTTACTTACAAAAGAAGTGCCAAATGTTATGTCAGTTACTTCCCTTCTTCGTCTGATAACGAAGGTTGGTTTGTTACCCTTATTCAATATGTCTAAATTATTTGCCACAGTGAATTGTAAAAATCCAAATGGTTCAAATTAAACAAAATCCTCTTTATAACCAATAGATTATGCCTTGGAAGATGTAAATTTCTGAAACCAGAGTATCAAATTAGTTTTTTCTTCTACACATCCGTTTTGCCTTTGTAGCGTCTAGTACCCATATTATCAAAAAAGATTTTATGAAAGTGAAAAAAACTGCAAACCCACAACCTTCCACTAACCTTAAGAATAGAAATGGTCAGATGACATATATTTAGCAAGACTGAGATGCTTTGGATTCTGAAATTAATGACAGATACTCAATAATGGATAAAGAACTGCAGAGCCTGTTCACCATTAAAAAAGCAAGTTAAAATTTCTTAAACATATCTTGCATAATTCAAGATACGCAATTCTGCAACTTAATAGAAACAGTTGTACAAAGAAGCATCGACTGATTTAGAATTTACTGATAGCTTAACCTGTAAGACCAGTTTAATTTCTCACTAAGCCTCGTCATTTTTTGATTAATTCCGATTTTGTGAAGACTCTATCATCCAGTTTGGGCCACCATACTCCTCAATCTAACCTGGGTCAGCCTCTTCCCTTTCTCGCTTCTGGAAGATAGTTATGTGCACTTACCTTTCTGGTCTAAGACTGTACTAAAATAAAAATTAAAACAATTGTTCTTATACCCAGTTTATGTAAAAAATATATAGATATTGGACAAAATAATGGAAACACTTGTGGAAGTCGGAACATCTTGTATTAATACGATGTTGGTCCACCTTTACCACACAATCAGTTTGAATTCTGAACAGAATAGATCGATGCAAGCCTTGAATAGTAATAAGTGGAATTTGAAGCTATTCTTCATGTAGCACAGCATCCAACTCTGATAGAGACAAAGGAGGTGGAAATTGACGCTTGATCCTGTTTTCAAAATAGCCCACAGAGACTGGATGATATTCAGGTCTGAAGACTGGGCGAGCCAGGGAAAATGTTAAACAGGATCAGCGGTGTGAATGAGGGCATTATCATGCTGGAATATGGCATTCCTGTTTGGAAATAAAGTTTGCACCATTGGTTACCCAAGAGTTCTCTAGACACTGCTGCTGTAACCTGGCCATGTAATGTGATAAGGGGGGCTGCCAAATACCATGATATAGCGCTCTATAACATAATTGAGTTGCCACCATGTTTGAGAGTCGGGAGAGGCAATCCATATTATATGCTTCAGAGTGTTCGCCAGCCAAACACGCATCCGGTGGTGGGAAAGTGGGTAAAGGGTGACTCGTCGGACCAAATGACATGCTACCAATCTTTAAATGTCAGTTTTTGTAGGCACTGCACCATGTACGTTGCCTTTGAGCATTATGTTATGTTATGGCAATAGCAATGCGCCCATGGATACCTATTTTATGCAGTTCCCGCTTCACTGTTTTGGATGACACTGGGGTGTTTAGGTGCTGATTATGTTCTGTAGTGACTTTCTTAGCCGTTGTTTTCTTCTGTGACGACATCACAGTACGTTTCAAGACCCAGTGGTTCCTCTTTAAAACTCAGTCAGACCGGACTTGCTGGTCACTCACCACACCTGTACAACGTCCATAATCACACTGTCTCACTGTATTATTAGTATACAGTCCATACTACCTGCAACAAATAAGAGACTGTTGATTTAGTCTCGTGTTACCAGACACAGTGAAAATATGTCCTACGTTTGACAAGTTTTTTCATTATTTTGTCTAATACCTATATAAGCTATTCAGTTGAAAAAAAAAATAGCAAAACAAAATAATAACAATACACTAGTATAAACAATTTAATTGTGCAGTAATAATCACTTTACAAGTTTCACAGGAAATCATTAACATAAAGTATATTGGATTCAGTACAAATTTTCAGGCACAATAAAAACTGCTACATTTGGTTTAATATCAATTGTACCACTTAAATACCTTGCATGAGCCAATTGTTTTTCTAATTAAATCACGGGTTATACAATTGCAATGGAATGATGTAGCCGTTAAACATTGTCTGCAACATTTTCGTCATGGCCACCATCACTTATGGAATTTGCTGCACCACTGTCATCTGAGTCTGAACTCACAGAGGGATCGATCCCCTTCTCCTGCAGCTGCGTGTACTTCTCAAACACCTCGTCGAGCTTGTGACTGCCTACCTGGTTGTTGGCCTGCAGCTTCTCTTCTATTTGGGGGTCGTCTTTGGCTGGATCGACCGCACCCTTACCCTTAAGGTAATCCATGTGAATTTGATATGTGTCTAGCTTCCGCCGTGTCTGCAGCTGATGGCCTAACAGCTCAAAGCAGCGCCTCACTTCGGTTTTGAGATCTGCTTCGAAAATGGTTATGTTACTGTCCCTAACTGTCTTGCGGATGAGAATGTCAAAATCATAATAGGTGGGGAAGATAGCATTGCCTCTGAACTTCTTGTTGATTATCTGATTGATTGGGTCATACTTAGAGGCAGAGAAGTCTAGCCGTTTGTAAATTATGCGGTTGTGATAGGGATTTCGTTTTTGGTACTTGCATAAGGCATCATAAATCTGTTTTGCTCGCTCCTCAAATTTTGACATCTGAATATAACTGGAATCCTCCTCATCATCCCAGTTGACTTCGGCTTGTTCCAGCTTGCAGATCTTTTTCTGTATTTTATAAAGGGTTTTTTCAAGCTTCCTGGTGTGCTTTTCAGTTTTATGATCAGCCTTTTTAGATTCGATCACATCCTTGTATGCAGTTTTCAGCCACTGGTACACGTCACTGAAGTACACTATAGCTTTTTCAGGTGAAACACTGGTCCGTTGGCGGTTGCTTTCCAGCAAGTTGAAAAAACCGTCCATGTCAACATCACAGTCGACTACCTTTTCGTACAGTTTTTTCACAATCGGCAGCTTCAATTGCAGCGCATTTTTGTGCTTAGGTTTTTTTATCGCTTGCTGGCAATCATCCAAGAATGCTTCAAACTGCTCAGACTTCAAGTCGCCCTCCTTATCGTAGTCAACTACCTTTTCGGTCATAATCAGCAAGCAGTCGCTTTCGGCCTCGTTCCCGTTTTCATAAGCCTCTGTTTGGACCCTGTTGACTTGGTGATGTTCCGATTTTGGGCTTTTCTTGCAGTGCTCATCGTCGGACAATACTATGTACAATTCGCTATTTGAAGTTTTTGCTCTCTTCGCACGAGGTTCCTCAACAAGGGTAGGTTTTATCCGCTTCTTTGATGTGGCTGCGCGGTCTTCTTCATCCGAGGATAAGGTTATGACGTCTTCCATTATATATTATACCCGTATAAAACTTGAAATTCAAATTATTCGTTTATATTTAAGGCAGTAAAAATATTTGGTTAATCAACGTCAACTAACGGAAACACAATGATGGTGTCTCCGTTGCCGCCTACGGGTGTTGTGGATACAGGGATATAATGAAAATTAAGAAAATTGAATTGACTTTTTATATTAAATTTAGTAAGTTATTAATCTGAATCTTGTAAAAAATAAGTTGCATTACTAAAATTGGTTGTTCCTAACACGTAATTGCAAAAAAATGGAATCTTAAAAGTTAGTGAGTGCAAGCTTCTAGAAAAAAGTTTTATCTATCTAAAAAATATTTTAGTTTAGATGGTGTTAGAAACGTTATAAAAATAATGTTATAAAATTTAGTAGATTAGTGACAAAGTATCTTAAAAGGTAATTATTTAAATGAATCAAACTTCTAGCTACATAATTTTTGAAAGAAAACTTAGTAAAGTTCACTTTAGATTCACCAAAACAATATTCAGACTTTTTAGAAATAGTTTTTGATAAAGCTCTAGTTTAATTAGTAATAAACAAGTCAAGAAAGTTAAAAAAATATAGATAAAAAATATAATATTTGAAATCAAAAAAAGTATTTTGTCAATTTTTGGGTCATGATTTCCTGGTTACTTTACGGGTCTTTAGACACAAGCGTCTTTACCCAGAATGCCCCGTAACAGTTGCCATTTTTGATACCTATTTCCTTAACGTGAAACTTAACCTAACTAGTAATGCATTTCATCAGCGATGCCTCTCGTTGCGTGCATCATCTACTAAGCACTAATGTAGCATAATACAAGTCTGCGATGGACCAACTCGAGCCGGTAAGTCGAACGCCGGAGAGAGTGCAACTGTAGCGCGCGCCTGTGCGCCCGATTTTGCCGGCAACACGCTTGTTTTGGTTGCAGGGCTGCGTCGAGTTCCTCGACCTAAGCGGTGTGGAGGACCAAGAGCGGACTTGGATACTGTCTCGCTGCACGCGCGCAACCCTAACATACAACTGCCATGGGCGGAAGACAGCGCGCCGCAGCAGACACAAGGTTGGTTCTACTCTGCATACATTAAGAGGTTTTGTTACGGTGGTTTTTTGTTCAGGCTATGATTCGTTACATCTTGCCAACGCGAAGTGTCAGAAGCAGGCTGTCAGTGGTTACCATGGTCCGCCGCCGAATGGGAATGCCCATCCAGCTCCATTGTACACGCAAATCCCTGCGTACATCCACCAAGAGCGCCCGGTCTCTATGTATGTGCCTGGGATCGCCTACGTCCCCACAGTAACTGCGGCGTTTGTCATCAGGGGCAGCCCAAACTGCGAAAACTTAAATACGTACACAAACAGCGAAGTGGCACTGACACAAGGATTTAGGAGTCAGCTGCACATGGGGAACGATTTGATGATGGTCAACAACTATAATGCGCCAGAACCAGTGCAGCATCAGCAAGATGAGGTGCACGTAGAGATTGAACAGAATGGGATGGATGATGCGGATGACTATCCCGATGAGCCAAATGAAGAGGACGCAGAACCGCAACTGGAAGCTGCGGAAACGCCACCACCTGCCAAGTCATGGGCGAGCCTCTTCAACAAATCAAAGTCGCTGGAGCCTCCGCAGGAAATGGCACAGCAGAATAATGCAGCTAGTGTACCTGTTGCTTTAGTGCCTCCATTTGCGTCGAATGCTACCGATGTGAAACTCGCCACATCTGATGTTGTCCTGCTGCTGAAGGAGCCCTTCAAGTCCAATGCTGATGATCCGAACCTGCATCGTATGGGAGGCAAGTTATTTTTTGTTTTGTTATTAACCTTAATTTTATGTTTCCTGAATCTTGAGGGTTGGCGTAGATTTAAAGAAGAGGCATAGTGGGGTTGCAAGGGGCAACCTCAAAGATTTTTATACCTCTCTTTGCCTTTAAGTGATTGAGATACATTTATGTATCTACTACATATTATCCATTTTTTAAAAGTTTATGGTTTTGTAAGTAATATATTTCATATTCTTCCTAGAGTGAACACCATGTATGTATCCCTTGTTTCTTTCAATATTATAAACATATGTCATTGACCTTTCCTATTTTCAGAATTTTCTGTATATTTCTTTAGATGGTAATTTTTTTTGATTTAATGGGATGGGGGTATACTTCTCTACATTGTGGGGTTGCAGTTGGAATGATGTTTATGAGGAGCTGGTTCTAGTACGGCTTCCAAGAAGGCGATGTTGTAATCTCTCATGTATAGGTGCTTTATGACCAAAAATCCTTTCGAGTGTGTGTTTGTTGGATTGAACTGAGGATGCAAATTGTAATGCGATTTTGATGTGAACTACAGCTAGAAAGCAATAGGATTGTTATGTAAGTGTAGTACAAATACGGGCTAGAATGAGTGAGCGAGGAAGTCGAGAAATAAGATAATGAAGGATATTTGAATAAAAAGTGATTTAGAAAGACTTGGCCATCTCTTGGTTTTATACAAATAACAGCAAAAAGCTTAAAAAAACATGAATAGATGTATAAAGCATATTTTGTAAGCAAACCGTAGTCTTTAATCCATTTACTTTTGGTTTTTCTTTTTTTTATGCTACCTGCTCTCTTTCTTTTCCTTTTCTCTCTTCTTTCCTGTCGCTTCCCTTTTCTTTCTCTTCTATCTCCTTTCTTTTTTCTCTTCTCTCTCGATTTTTATCTCCTCTCTATTTTCTTGTCCTTTCTTTTCTCTCTTTTTAATCTCTCCTTTCTTGTCCCTTCTCTCTTTCTCCTTCTCTCATCTCTCCCCTCTTTTCTATTTTCTCTTCTCTGTTTTCTCTCCTGTCTTCTTTGCGCTCTATATTCTCCTCTTTCCCTTCTTTCTCACTTTTTCTTCTCTTTTTTCTTTTTTCCTTCTCCCTCTTTCTTTCCCTTCTCCTTCTCTTTCCCATCTTATCTCTCTCTCTTCATTTTCTCACTTCTTTCCTTCCACTATCCTTTCTCTATCCTCATCTCCCTTCTTTCTTTTCCACCTCTTTCTTTTCTCCCCTTTCTCTTCTTTTTCACTCCTCTCTCTTATCTCCTCTTTCTTCTTTCGCTCCCTTCTCATTTTCTTTTTTCTTCCTCTTTCTCTTTTCTCGCTCTCTCTTTTCCCTGCTTTCTTCCTCTTTCCTCCTTTCACCCTCTCTCTCCTCTTTCTTCTCTCCCCTCTCCTCCTTTCTCTCTTCTCTCCTTTCTCTATTCTCTCGCTTTTCTCCCGCTCTCCTTTCTCTGTCTTCTCCCTATTTTTTCTTTTCCTTATTCTCCCCCTCCTTTCTCTCTTCTTTTCAACTTCTCCCCCCCCTTTTGCTATACTCCCCCCTCCCCCTTTTCTATACTCTCTCTTTCTCTCTCCCCTTCTCTTTCTCTGTTTCTCTCCTTTCTCTCTCCATTCTCTTTTCTATCTTCTATTATCTTCTCTTTTCTCTTTGATCTTTGTTCTTTTCTATTTTTCTTCTAGTACTTTTTCTTCATTCTTTTGTTCTTTTTTGTTTTTTGTTCTATGTTGTTTTCTGATCACTGTTCTCTTTCATTCTACACATTTCTTTCCATTTTATAACCTTGCGTTTTAATCGCTTACGTTTTTCCCTCTTTTCTTTTTTTGCTCCTCTTTTTTTCTCTTTTTTTGTTCTATCATTTGACTTGTTTATTTTCTATTTATTGTTTCCTATTTTTCTTTTGTATTTCTTTGCTGAGTTTCTTATTTTTCTCCCCTCGCTTTCTTCTCTCTTTATGTTTAACTCTATCACCATTTTATTGGAGATATTTAGAATTAGATAGAGATGGATTATTTGTCTATTCATTTTGTAATTGGTATATAATTTTTTCAGAATTTTTTTGCCACATGTTTCTAATAAAAAGCACTCATTTTCATTTTCTTAGTCCATCTATTAACGCTATATAGGAATTCCCAATTTTGTTTATTTATATCCTATATTGGCTGAAGATCAAATTTGACTGAATATATGTTTATTTATTTTTACATATACTTGTATTTAATTATCAAAAATTGAATACTTTGTTATGAGAAATAAGAGCTAAATAGAAATATGATTTTTTTATAGAGTACTTATCTTCACATGCGGTTGATAATCGCATCATTAGTCTGCAGCCGCGGGGCTTGATTAACAGAAGCAACTACTGTTATATCAACTCAATACTACAGGCCGTTCTGGCATGCCCGCCTGTCTACAACTTGCTGAGTGGCCTGGCCGAAAACACATCTCCTTCTACGGAGAAAAAGAAAATCACCCCCATGATCGACAGCATGTAAGTTTTGCTTTAGCGTGTCGGTAAACGCTTAATCTGCATGTTCACACCAGGACAAAGTTCGTGCGGGAGTTCCATCACCTTCCGGCTGGCATGCGTGTGGGCCGCCGTCTGGACAAGAACCAAAAGAAGGAACACAGCATTCTTGTCAACTGCGACACGCCCTTCGAGCCTTTTTGGATACACAAGCTGCTGAGCGGCGTGCGCAGTGACATGTTTGTAGTGGAGGGGCGGCAGGAGGACGCAGAGGAGTTCCTGGGGTGTCTGCTGAATGGGCTCAATGATGAGATGTTGGAGGTTAGTAGGTGTGCTAATTGGTTTTGTGAAACGTTGCCAGTTTTGGATGTTTGCAGTTGATCAAGCTGGTAAGCGGTCATCAGCCACAAGACAAGTTTATGCAAGAGAGGGTGTCGGTGCAGGAAGAGGACAGGGAGTGGCAGGTACTGAAATTTTGTTTTTTTTCAGTTGAGTAATGCTGTATGATAATTTCTAATTTATAAATATATTTATGACTTAATTGATTTAGTAGGTTTTTCAAAAAAGGAGATACATTCTAGTAATATACTTAGGGTAATATTGCAATTGCGATTCTGGATCATAAATAACTGCTTTGAAATTTAACTTAATGGGAGATTTTGAGCACTGTGATAATTAAAAGCTTATTAGGTAAAAGTAAGATTTAGTTCCAAGTATTTAGGTAAATCAGCTGTCACTTAAGTTGGATCTGCACCACTAATAATATAAAATAAGTAATATGTGCAAACAAAGTAAGCGGGTTAGATAATTAAAATAAATAATTGTTCAATTGAGTACAAGTAATCTAAGAACTTGTGATGAGTGATAATCTTAAAAAATGATCATCCTTTATAGTAATCTCATCCCTACCATATTTTATTATGTTTCTTTGTTCTTATTTCTATTATTTTTCTCACTTTTACAGATTAGTTTTTTCATGAAACTCCTTTAACTTGTTTTGAGCAATGTTGTTGCCATTTCTCCAATCTTTATCACCATTAGGTGCCTGATTTTTAGAAGCTTTTCTACCGACTTTTTCTGTTCTATTTTGGATCTCTTTTTTATATTTTTCAAATGAAATATGTAAAATAGAGTCTCATGCTGCTCTATTTGCAAGATCAAAACTATTTCATCCTCATAATTGTAATTCTTCTGTTAAGTTTTTAGTCTTTTTTTACATATTCTTAATCAGTATCTCCATAACTCGATTTGTATAATTTTGTGTTAATTCAGCCACCTCTTTCACTACAGCTGAATCTTTCATCAAATTATATTTGGCGTTGAGGGGGATTTTTAGCATTAATACTTGAGGCAGCACTGTGTTTCTAAGAATAGCTAGCTCTTGTACATTCTACTTCAACTGAATTGTGCTCAGACTTAACATTAAATGTACAGAAGGTAAATTGGAAAGGGTTTTTGAATGAGCATGTAGGGAATTTGTTAGAGACAAGTGTAGGGTGTAAATATAAGGTGCACTAATTATTATTAATTTTGTTGTAAAGTGCAATTGTTACTGGGTGTATAAATATGAATTGCGGGATTTGTTAACAGACGAAGCCACTTGTAGATTTTGTTATATAAACAACTTCAGTTTGTTGCGATAACTAGCGCTTTTAATAACCTTTAAAACTAGATGTGTCAACTCATTAAAACTGGAAGAATCAATTGTCTGTGGCGCTTTGAAAATGTCGAATTTCGTTCCGACAAAAAACCATTTGCGAAAAATAATTTTGCATTACTTCATTTTGAAGAAATCGGCTGCTGGTTGCCATCGATTTCTTGTGGAGGCTTATGGCACTCGTGCTCCAAGCGTAAAAACTGTTGAAAGGTGGTTTGGTCGGTTAAAAAGTGGCGATATGGACGTGCACGATAAGGCTAAGGGACGGCCACTGAAAAAGTTTGAAAATACAGAATTGCAGGCATTGTTGAATGATGATCCCACTCAAACGCAGCAACAGCTTGCACAAGGGTTAGGTGTGACCCAAGCAATCGTTAGCATGCGTTTGCAAGCCTTGGGAAAAATTCAGAAGGAAGAAAATGGGTTCCACATGAACTGAACGAGAGGCAGCAGGAGAACCGAAAAATCAAGTGTGAAATGCTGCTTTAATGACCTGAAAGAAGAGCTTTTTTTCATCGCATCATAACAGGGATGAAAAATGGATCTTTTTCGACAATCCCAAACGCAAGAAATCATGGGTTAGCCCAGGTGAAGCAGTTCTATCGACGTCATGGCCTGATCGTTTTCGGCCGGAAGACAATGCTTTGTGTTTGGTGGGATCACAAGGGTGTGGTGTATTATGAGTTGCCAAAACCTGGAGAAACGGTTAATGGAGAACGCTACTGCCAACAATTAATCAATTTAAACCATGCTATCATTGAAAAACAGCCAGATTGGGCAAGACAACATGACTAGGTGATTTTGTTCCATGACAACGCACCGTCACACGCCATGCAGCGGGTCAAAGACAACTTGTCTGCGTTGAAGTGGGACGTGTTACCTTACTCACCATATTTTCCAGATTTGGCCTCTTCCGATTACCACTTGTTCTGGTCAATGGCGCATGGATTGGCTAACCAGCACTTCGCTACTTTCGAAGGCGTCGAAAAATGGGTGGCCGATTTCTTTGTCTCAAAGCCAGAACAATTTTATCGCGACAGCATTCACCAATTGCTAGAATGATGGCAAAGATGTATAGATTTAAATGGCACATACTTTGAATAAATTGAATTAATTTTTCAATTTCAAATATTGCTTTTAATTTTACCAAAACATCCTGCATTTCATATTTATGCCCCTAGTGACTCTTTAGGTGGCGTAATTTTAATAGTAAGAGAAGGATTGCGCATATCAGTTTGATAAAACTTGAAGTTAAAGGCGAGGAAAAGTTAATAGAATACCAAGCTAGAACAAACAAGTCAACATTCAGATTAAATATTGCTAAATATGTATGTATAGTTGAAGAAATATAAAGGAAAATAATTGAAAAAAAATGATGGTATTACTAACTAAAACAAACAAAAATAGAATAGAAGGTTGCAAGAATATCCAGACTGATATTTATTGCCCATGTTTTTTGATTAAGTTATTTAAAACCATGATTGCAAGATTTGGAAGGGATATTGGGCGCAGATCGTTTGTCTGACATTGGATTAAGAAGAGAAGGTGAGAGAAATAGTAGAAGGTTTTGAGGAAATTACAAGGGGGTACTGAGAAATAATTGGAATTATTTCTCAAGTAACTGAAACTTGACATTTATAGATGTATTTCTATTAGCAGCTTGTCTCAGTGAGTTAAATACTTTTAGGACCCTTGACCTTGTTTAAGGTTTGCCACATACTCCCTTTCATCTTGTCCACATAACTAAATTCTTTTCTTTTTTAGTTTTCTTCATCTGTAGTAATAGAAAAAACTTACATGGAATCAGATCCCATGAATAGAGTGGTTGG
This sequence comes from Sinelater perroti, assembly GCA_036346155.1. Classification (NCBI taxonomy): domain Eukaryota; kingdom Metazoa; phylum Arthropoda; class Insecta; order Coleoptera; family Elateridae; genus Sinelater; species Sinelater perroti. Next base: position 3,484,690 of record JARFIY010000344.1, read on the forward strand.
GAGAATAACCCTGTATTGTTTGCCAAGAACTTATAAACATCTCTGTGGTCTAGAGTATTAATTATTATGTTTTAGGAATCAATCTTTGTTTTTTTTACATTAATAATAATAATAATAATAATAAATCCTATTACTTGCTTGGGGAAAATAGAGTTTAAATAAAGTCCTTACATAGTTTGCGATCCTTTGCAATATGTTTTAACTGCGATATTGTTTTTCCACTTTCATCCATTATTGTCTTTGGCAGGTTGTACAGGGTTTACCCACTCTTCTTTAATCTTGTGGATTCCATTTTCGAGTCATTTTGAGGGATTTATTACTATTCTTCCTTAGTGCATGGCTTATCTAACCATATTTTCTCTTCTTGATGCCATTTTTTTAATTATTATTAACAATTGTAAATTTACAATCTACTCTACATGGAGTATTAAGTAAATGCGATGACAATAAATAAGCAGTGTTAAGAGAAACCACTCAGCAGTGGCACTCTTACAGTAATCCTATTGTTTTAGGGGGTTTTCAGGTTGCAAGGCCAGGTTCTGTTTAGTTGTCTCACTGGGAGGACGTTAGTAGACGATTGGTGGACTAGTTCACTAGGATGATTACTAATTTTTCTTGATAATTCTGAGTAAATTGGTGAATTTCTTCGGTAATAAAGGGAATGCTGAGATCTTGCAGTGTCTGATTTGTTACATACCACCTTGATGTCATTGTTGATAATAGGCCAAGAACTATTCTACGTCACTCAGGAAAAAGAGTACTAAAATCACAAGTCTTCAGCAAGTAAAGGAAAGAAACAAATATGTAGAAAAAATACAAATAGGAATAGAAAACATCAATACAGAACAAAATATAGAGAATCTATGGGGATCAATAAACAAAGTAATTATAGAGGTACAAAGGAACTACAAGAGAAAACAAGGAAGGAGATGAAAAGATGGTACATTGAAAAATGCGAGGGAAAGCAATAAGGACGAAAGCAAGACTAAGAATGTTACCTTCTAAATCTGAAGAAGATATAAGGAAGTACAATGACTTAAGGAAAGAATGTAAAAGACTATGCCGAAGAAAAAACAGGGAATACAAAGCAGAAAATATCGAAAAAATAGAAAAGGACTTTAGAAATAAAGAAATAGGAAATTTATATTAAGGTATAAAAAGAGTTAAAGAAGGATGGATGGCAGATAAAGACAAACTTCTGTAGGGATAAGGATGGAAATCTAATAGGATCACACAAAGGTAGAATGGAAAGATTGGCTCAGTATTTTGAGGAATTACTAAACAAAAGTTCAGAAGACAATACGAATAAAGAGAACAATCAGGAATTATTAGATGTAAATCAAGAGAATAACTTGAAAGTGAAACCACCCGAACTAGACGAAATAATAAATGTAATAAGGTAATTGGAAAACAACAAAAGTCCAGGGGGTGATGACATACAGGCCGAATTAATAAAATATAGAGGAGAGGAATTACATCAAATAATACGCAATCTAATAGAACAAATATGGAAGGAAGAAAAAATGCCGAAATCTTGGACAGAAGCAATAATATGCCCCATATTTAAAAAAGGAGCAAAGACCGAAAACAGACCAACTCTTTATATTGAAAGAAATACAAGCCGAAAGTTACGAGCATAAATTAAGCACACGTGTTATTTATAGACTTCAAACAAGCGTATGACAGCATTAAACGAAATCAACTGTGGCAGGCAATGACTGAAACAGACATACCAGAGAAAATAATTAGACTAGTGAAAATGACATTAACGAAAACGGAAAACAGAGTAAAAGTGGAAGGAGATTTAACAAGGAGATTCGAACTTAAAATGGGGCTAAGGCAAGGAGACCACTTTCGGCTGTTCTATTTATTATGGCACTAGAATGGGTTATTAGAGAAAGCGGCATACATTGATCAGGCTTAGTGTATCATAAAAGACACCAATGTTTAGCATTTGCAGACGACATTGCTCTGCTAACGAGAAGTAGAGCAGAACTGGAGGAGATTGTAAGGCGCTTGGAGAAAGCAGCCCAAAGAATGGGTCTGAGAATAAATGAACGGAAGACAAAATACATGAGATGGAGTAACGACGATTTTGAAACAAATAAGTGGTTTGAATTAAGGACAGGCGAAAAAACGTATAAATTTGAAGAAGTAGCAAATTTTGCCTATCTAGGACCAATTGTCTCAAAAACACCGACAGTAATGAATGAGATAGAAGCAAGAATAATGACTGGAAACAAGTGTGTTTGCGCTAAATGAAGTGCTTAAAAGTAAAGTAGTGTCGAGAAGGTTAAAAGTACGAAGTGTGGACACTGTTAAAAGCAAATCAACAGAGGAGTGTGGGATAGGAAAGTATTAAGAAAAATCTATGGAGGAAAGAAAGTAGAGGACACATGAGGAAGAAGAACAAATCGAGAAATAAGAGAATTGTATGTCGAACCGGACCTAATAGGAGAAATAAAAGCCAAGAGACTGAGATGGATAGGACATGTGGCGAGGAATTCTAAAGAACGCCCTCCAAAAAAAGTTCTCGAAAGCAAATTAGGTGGATTCAGAAGAAGAGGAAGACCAAGGTCTACATGAATGAACGAAGTTGAAAGGGACCTAAGACAACTGAAAGTCACAAGATGGAAAGAAAAAGAAAGACAGAAAGGAATGGCAAAAGATCGTACACCAAGCCAAAGGCAATATATATATATATATATCACATCACAGTTTTTTGTTTAAAATCACTTATGGTCACAAAATTTGTAATACATTTCTCAAACATTATTTCACGAATAAAATAAAATACCATAACTTGCACTTATACAATAGTACTGGTTTTACCATTGAATTAAACACTTTTACTTTAGTGTCTATGTTCACATTACTTGAATGCCATAGGTATGAGTGGCTGGCAAATACTCAAGCTTTGTATAGTCTTTCTTGCGTCTTCTCAAGTTTTTCCTCTCTTGGTAATTATACTGCTTAGATATGAAAAACGGTTTACCTCTTTTATAGTGTCTCCTGACATTTTCCTTTTCTGCTATTTTATTTTTACTTAATAATTTAGCTTTTTTCTTATTAATTCTAAGCCCCATTATCATTGCTTCTGTTGTGAGGTTATTTAGTTTTTCTTGCATTGTTTGTCTTCCCCATCGCTAATAGACATATATCATTGGCCTACTCTAAAGCTTCTAGGCTTCTCCACAATTGCAATTGTTCAAAACAAAATCTGTTCACAGTTTGTCCTGGAGGAACAAATTATTTGTGTACAATTCGATGGCTACCAACAAAATAAATCAACATTGAAGATGAATTATTTCTGACTATGCTTATTTTGTTTTTGGGATGTATTCATAACACTATGACGCATCTTTAGATAAAATCTTGGTAAAGAGGTGCAAGTTATTACTTTCTAGTGTTTGCCTTTCTGCTCCTCTAGAAGGTTTATTCTCAAATCCAATAAATGTTGGTGATGACTGCCCTACGGAAACGTTGCTTTTATAGATGCAGTGATCTTCCTACGATCTTCACTCATAGTTTGTTGCACTGCTTTATGATTTTCTTATTTTGGCACGTTGAAGAACGGCCAGATCTTTAAATGATGCCACTATTTTTGAAGCTAGAAAATCAAGTAAACTTGTCATTTTCTCAAGGTAACATCCTAAAATGCTTGCTACATCATGTCATTTTCATTTTTCTCAAAAAAAAATAAACAAAATTTTACACACCGTCCTTATGGGCTCACATTACAAAAGTAGCACAATAAACATAATTTTGTACGGACTGACATCACTCGATAGATTAACGGTTAGTACCATGTTTCCTAACTGTTATGTGCACACAGTATATATTTTTTGGATTATTCTGCAATCTGTTGTTGCACATGATTGAGTTATCTCACCGAGAGAAGAACTTAGGTGAATGGTTGAAGCATGAGGTCATGAAGGTTTATGTTAGGGTTCTGTACTTTGAAATGTGAGAACAATAAAAGGTGTAAGGCAGGTAAATTATGCTGATGATAGCTTGTTTAGTTGAGGTTTTAGGAGTGAAGAATACATGTTAGAATAGTGTGATTGATTGAAAAGGGAAAGGTGGGGAGCAAATACAAGATGTATGTTAAGAGGGCCATAAACAAACTTAATGGATTTCTAAATAGAATGGTGGAAGAAGTAAAATACTTGGGGGTTCAGGACATTTAGAATACTCTACAAGGAAATGATAAAAGTAGTCCTGATATGTGATGTATAAGTCTGAGTTGACAAGATGAGTGATAAATGCCGTGCAATGTTTGAGAGTACTTGAAGAAATGGCTTTGTCAAAGTTGTTAGAATGTATAGAATCATGTTCACAGATAGCTCATTTTGATAGTATTGAGGAGAAGATGTGATAATGAAGCAATGAGCAAGATGCATGGTGCAGCAATCAGGAACTATCAGGGGAAGTGCTTGATGTTTGGGAAAGCAACAGTGAACTTTTAGATTTATTTCAAATAGGAATACTACCTTAAGCAGATGGTGAGTGGGCATGGGAGCCAGGACTCTCGTGTGTCAATATAAATTTAATCTGTCAAGTTCTTTCGAAACGGCGGATCTAAATTCGTTAATTTTATAGTATTTTCAATGGAAAAGAAAAGCTAATCATTAATTTTTCACACATTTGATAGCATAATAATAATTCTTATTGTTAAGTATTTTAAATTTAAATATTTTATGTTATTCTGATTAACCAAGGAAAATCATAACATATTAACAATGAAAAAGCTTATAAATGAAGAAATGCACAAAGCACAAGGTCACAATGATTACATAATAAAAATGTTTGACTACAGCATTCTGCTTTGGTAGACAGTGAGCACAGATGTTGCCGAAGGAACAAAAACAGACATCCTTCAGAGATCAAAAATACCCAACATTGGGGCCATCGTCAATGTAACCGGGCTTACAAAATGCATCATGTCTCGAAAACAATCAGATGATAATTGGTTGGTAATCAAGGCATGGAGAAAAATTATGTTATTTCTATTCCGTTAGATTAATGTTAATATTTTCCAGTTTATTGTGGTTATTAGCTCTTCTCCAGACGACTTTGCAAGAATGGAAAAAGTAGACATTTCAGATAGGAGTACAGGCGTCACACTTGCCGGAATTGTTTCATGAAGAAGTTTTGGATATTTCCCAAATATCACTTCAGCTTTTGGACCACTTTGACTTGTCCATTTGTCCTTCAAAAGCAAAACCTCATCATTGTCGATCACAGACATTAGACGCGAGATATTTTTCGTATTGTGCAGCAGTATTGTACCATCACATTTGGCAAATTATTGACTATCTCATCGACTTCTTCTTGAACAGAAGGACCAAATTGATCACCCGTTACTTCTTGGAAACGGAGATGCCATGGCCTAACAATCCCACCATATGCATTGATGGCAATCTGGAGGCTGTATAAATGGGTAACTTTGTTTTTGCTGTTTATTGCAATTTCAGTTACCCTTTTCCCAGTAAACGACAACGTACGGGTTGCCGCCGGTTTGTATACAAATCCATTTTTATCGACATTTAAAAGTCTGCGCTGTCCTAAATTATAATTCATAAAACCTCACGGATTTTGATAACAAAATCTTTCATTATCGTTTGATCATCAGTTTTGGATTTCAGTTGGTTGAGCATAACAAACTTGTTGGCTTTACGGCTTGAAATATGGAATTTCATCTTCAAACTTTTGTCCACGACTCTGATGCTTTAAAGTCGTCAAATTCAATCTTCGGCATTCTTAGCCTGAAGATCGATTGTTTTCACTTGAAGTTTTTGGTCTCTTTTGGTATCAAACATCGTCTTGACATGTTGTTGGACGAAAGTCTTCGAAATCTGCTGTCAGTTTGACTAATAGGTTTTGATGTTAGTCTCTGCGCAGCATTCAAGGCATTTTTAATAATAATAATATCTGCCTTAATTCCTTATGGGAATCATTGGCGCCCTTTTTGGGCTCTTCAATCCTTTTTTATTAAGCTGAATTAGTGCTTATTATTACACAAAATCATGTCAAATGTTCTGGTCTAATTTGGCCTTTTCTATTAATTTCGTTTGCTCCATGTCCCAATTATGCTGGTCTTTTTGGCCTCCATTTTAACCCTTCTATGTTCATCTTCTTTAGGTCTTCTAGGATTTCGCCCAGAATTCTTCTTAAGATATTTCTTTCATATATTCTTAGTTCTTCTTCATCCTTCTTTGTTAACCTCATTATTTCAGCTGCGTATATAAGTGTGGGTCTTATTAATGTCTTGTAAATTCTTATTTTTGTATCTTTTGTAATCTTACGGTCTTTTAGCAATGGTTTGTATATGTTAAACATTTTGAGTCTCTTTTGGATTCTATCTTTTATGTCTTGTACTTTACTGTTTTTATTATTTATCTCAGTACCTAAATATGTTAATGTTTGCATTTTCTTAAATTCGTATTGTCCTATCCTGTATGGTGTTTGATCTTCTATGTCTCCTCGTTTGCATTTCATATACCACGCCTTATCTTTATTCATTGAGAGCCCTCTTTTTTTCGCTTCTTTATCTATTATCTTCAACATTTCATTTAGTTTTGCTTTGCACCTTGATATAATGACTAAATCATCAGCGTACACCATCATCTGTATTTCCTTATTTCTTATTGTTCCTCTGTGTTCTGTTTTTCTTATTATGTTTTCTACAACCACGTTGAATAGCACTGGCAATAGTGCACCCCCTTGTCTTACGCCCTTGTTTATCTTTATGTACTCTGTTTCTTCCTCTCCCACTTTTATTGTCGCTTCTGAGTTTTCCATTGTCATTTGCGTTAGTCGTATTAATTTTTGTGGTATTTGTAATTCTTGCATGTCTTTTATTATTTGTGGTCTTCTAATTTCGTCGAATGCTTTGCGGAAATCTATGAATAGCAGGTGCATTTCGATGTTATATTCATAAGCTTTTTCTATTATTTGGTTCATTGTGTGTATGGCGTCTACTGTGGATCTGCCTGGCCTAAACCCACACTGGTATTCCCCAGTTCCCTTTCTGTGTACCTTCTTAATCTTTGTTCAATTATACTTGTAAATACTTTATAGGAAATATTAAAAAGAGTAATACCTCTGTAGTTGTTGCATATTTCGGGTCTCCTTTTTTGAATAGTGGTATGATTATTCCTCTTCTCCATTCATTTGGCATTTTTTCTTCTTCCAGATTTTTTTTATTATGTTGTGTAATCTTTTGTGTAGTTCTATTCCTCCATATTTCAGCATTTCTCCATTCACTTCATCCAACACCGGGGTTTTTCCATTCTTTATCTTTTTAATCGTTTCTTCCACTTCCCACTTCCTTTTCTCCTAATTCTCCTTCCTCTTCGTGTCCATTAGACTCTGGAAATGTCTCCAAGTTTCTTTTACTTGTCCCCCTTCTACTTGTAGTCTTTCATCTTTATATTTCACGCCTCTATTTTTAATTCGATTGTTTCTTCAGCTCCTTCTTATGCTTTCATACATTTCTCTGGTGTTATTTCGATTTCTATTAATCTCTATCTCTTCCATTTTTTGGTCTATCCACTCTTTTTTGGTTCTTCAATACTTTGTCCGCCTCTCTTTGCCTTCCTATAATTTTCATGATCCTCATCTTTCCCTGTCTATCCATTTTAATCGGGGCATCTCTTTTCATGTTTCTCTCTCTCTCTCCCTCTTTCCCCCCTCTCTCTCATTCCTCGTCAAACCATTGTTTGTCTCTCTTGTTTTTTTTTATGTCCTATTGTTTTCTTGACTGTCTCTTTTAAACAGAGCTTGACATTCTCTCATTCTGTATCCACGTCATTTTCTGCGTTGTATACTTTTTGACTTAGTTCTTTAATTCTTCGTATATTTTTTGTTTTTCCTCATCCGCTTCCTCTGTTGGTGCGTATGCGTTATCGTTAAGTTGTTCGGTTTTCCTTTAATTTTTAGTAAGGCTATTCTTCCGTTGATTGGTATAAATTCTATAATTGCATTTTTAATTTCGACTAATCCTATTCCATCTCTTGTCAGTGAACTTTGATTTTTTGATTAATTCCTTTTTCCTTTCGTTTTTGATTGACAGTCTAAGTCATATTCTTTCCTATTTGTGCCAGTTTTCCTGGCATTAACATAGTTCTTACGTTCCACGTTCCAATTTTTACTACATTTTTCTTTTATCGTACTTCCTGATTTTCTTATTCTTGCTTTTGTTGATTCCATGTCCTGGCTGCATCTTTCCCCTAACTCTTTGTTTCTTATATATTTGTAGTTTTCTCAGTCTTTGTACTATCCTTTTAGCGGGTAGGGGTATTTTGATTGTATTTTCAATTTTTAGTTCTTCAATTGCGTATTATTATTATTATTTGACTTGGCTTCTTGTTCTTCATTTTCTTGGATTTGTTTCCTTGTCCTATTTCTTTGCGTGTCGTCATCGTTTCTTTCTTCCAGTTTGATATTTTTCCTAGTTTTTTGGGAACTGTTGGTTACGTTTGGTATTTGTGATTCTTTGCATTTCCTTTTCTATAGCGTCGTCTTCTGTTGAATATTTTCTCTTTATATCCCCATCTGTTGCATTTGCTTTTCCTTCCTCTATTTTCTTGCATGGGGCCAGTAATGTTTGTGTCCGGTATTTGTTTCTCTTTGGGATTGTACCTGTTAATCTTGGTTCCTTAGGGGTGTTCTCATTTTCTTCGTTTACCCTCTTTCTCTTTTATGTTTGTCAGGTCTTCCTTGTCTGTTACCTCCTCCTTTAGTTCTGTGTTAACTGTTCCAAAGTATAGGATTCGCCATTAATAATTAATTTGTTGTATGTTATATTCACCCTGTGACCCTCTTCTCTAGCTTTTTTCATGTGCTTCAACAGTTCCTTGTGCTCTTCTAGTGTTGTTTTTGGGTAGTCATCCGTGATCCATACTTTTACATTCTTTAAGTTTCTTTTGGTTTTCATTACCTCATTATTTTTCCTCAGAGATCCGAATTCTACCAGTATGGGCCTGGTTCCCTTCTTGTTTACCTCTTTTTTTCCTAATCTTATTTCTTCAGTCTCCTGTACCATATTAATCATAATACCCATTTCCCTCATCAATATCCTAATCTTCTCGTGTAGTATTAGGCTTGACTCATCTGTTCTCTGGAAAACTTTGTGCTATAGGTCTCCGCGACTAGATCAGGTTAAGTTCCCAGGTGATATCATCAACTTCATCATGCACAGCCACTGTGACACAAATGTTATTGAACTCCACATCCAAAGTAACCATATTCCTTATGGATTGAATGGTTCTTTCGGCAATTTTAATATTTGCTGACGTGATTTCATTGTCAGTTGATGGAAATGGGAGGAGTGTTATTAAATGTTTTGTCACATTGCAGTGAAACCATGTTGCTTGTAAAGAACACATGTTAAATGATTATTTATTGTATGGCTCTCTTTTATATCTATTTATGACTCGGATGTGTCTTAAAACAACGCAATATTCAATTATATGGCCATATATGGCTGCAAATAATTTGACTTGTCTTATTGTGACTCTTACATCATTTAGAACAAGTAAAAACTTTAACATATAGGAAATCCCAAACTAATATTTGACATTATCAATAATTCTGACAATATTGTCAGTCATAGGTTACCTCTCTGCTACATTACTCATCTTTTCTTTCAAATTGGCCCTATTTTGTAACTGTACATCCTTACATCCCTATTTTCAATGAACTTAAAAAGTTCGTTACTGAATTCGATGTCTGTCTGTCGGTCCGTCACAACATTTGAGATTTTTTAAAATTTGAAAATGAATTCTTATAGGAAATTTTACGCTGATTTCGAATTCGAAATTAAAAAATTTCTATCTCGAATAATATTCGAGATATTCGACTTCGAATTTCGGGAAAATTTTCGACATTACGATTTTAAATGTTATTCTTTTAGGAAATTTTACGCTGAATTCTAAAATGAAGTCGAAAAAATTCTCTGTCGAATAATTTTCGAGATATTCGATTTCGAATTTTTCCCGAAATTCGAAATCGAAATCGAAAGGTTTTTTAAGTTCGTTCTGGGAGCAATCTCTTCGCCGGCCCCATGTTTCTTTCTGAGATGTGCACAATAACAACAATTGCAACATAATCATATATGGACAGTCAAAAAATTATGATTATTTATAGACATCAAACAAGTTATGTGCCCCAATAAGGCTAGAGAAATCGAGTGGAAACGGATAGAACCATATTTTTTGGCAACCATTTTGAAATGGCTTGACAGATTTAGTTTATATTGACCCACATGAGGTGACATAATGGCATTGGAATTTTCATTTTATCTCATTTGGTTGGAAAGTTATAAGAAACTTAAAGTCTTAGTGTCACCATGCCGATGACTCAAAAACTATTAACCGTCGATAAAAATGGAGAGCAGATTCAGACTCAGAGCCCAAAATTTTATAAAGTGGCCCATGAACCGATATCAAATTCAGAGTGACACTTCACGACCTTTCCTTGTTAGATGTAATTTATTTGTCTTATAAGCATCAGTAGCAAAGAACACTTTTAATCCAATTGCCCCGGTTTGTGTGAACGTACTAGGCTATTTTTGAGATTATCTCGAATGACTACAAATAAAATGCAATAATTTTCTCAGGATATAGTCTGTCAAGTTTAAATTTCATAATCCCTCATGATGATCTTACTATTTATTGCTGTACATACATGTAGTTGTCATGTGCAAGCAACTGGATGTGTTATTTTGATATACATTTATTGCCCATCTATTGCATGCTATGAAGTAACATGATGGTTGTGTGTTTTGTCGTTTTTATTTGATTTTCTGTTAATTGACTTAATGGTTTTAGCACAGTAAAAAGTGTATTAAGTGAGCTCTAGTGTTTTTGTCATAAACAGATTAAATTAATTTACACTAAAAATGTATTCATCGATACAGTAGCTTGTATGAGCAGCAACGGTATGAAATATGTAAAGAAAATTTTAAATTTGTTGCAAAAATGAAAACGTTAATTTTTAATTTTATGATATTATGCAGGTAATGGGCCCAAAGAATAAGGGATCCATAACCAGGCGCACCGAGTTCAGCCGCACCCCCATCAGTGACATATTCGGCGGGCTGCTGCGCTCGCGTCTCATCCGAGCGGGCGACCAGTCAACTGACAACATCCAGCCCTTCTTTACACTACAGTTGAACATCGAAGTACAATTCTCACTGCTTCCCTTTTGCCAGAACGTTAACTTGTTTATGTTTGCAGAAAACGAGCACAGTAAAGGAGGCCCTCGAGATATTGACCTGCAAGAACCAGCTAGAAGGCGTGACCTCATCGAAGACCAATGAAGAAGTCGAGGCGTGGCAGCAGGTAACGCTGGAGGAGCTGCCTATTGTGCTGGTTCTGCATTTGAAGTGCTTCGATTACAAGTTGGATGGCTGTTCCAAGATAATTAAAGCCCTGGAGTTCCCTATCGACCTGAAGATTGATATGAGTAGGTTTGCGATTGTTTAATAATAACAGATTGTATCTAAATTTTTTTGTTTAGAACTGTTGTCTTCAAAGACAAATTATAGTCCCAAGGAGAGGCAGTATAAACTGTTTGCTGTGGTGTACCACGAGGGAAAGGAGGCCACCAAGGGACATTATGTCACCGATGCGTACCACGTGGGATATGCCAGCTGGTTGCGGTATGATGATGCGTCTGTTAAGGCCGTGCCGGAGGAGCACGTGCTGAAGCCTCACGGCACGCGTGTTCCCTACTTGCTGTTCTACCGTCGCAGCGACGCCCTCATTAAAAACAAGTAATCCTTCGATAAACAGTTTTGCGTTTAGGTTTCGAGAGCGGTTGGATTACTTTCGGCAGCACCTGCTGCTGGTGGTTGAGTCCAGGACTGTGCGCGTAGTTCAGCGAGCAGTAGCCGTGTTGCCCGGATTGGCACAATCGGTTCTTGGTGATTTATCTTAATATTTAGTGAACGATGCTGATTTTATTTGTATGAATATTGTTATAAAGTGCGAACTAATAAATTTTTTAACAAAATGGCAAACAGGCGTGTTTCTGTTAATGTGCTGTATCAGTTTTAATTGAAATGAAGTAAATAAGGTTTGCCAATCAGATTTGAAGTATTTGTTATTAATAATTCAGTTTGACAGTGTGTGAGGTGTTGCAGAATGACTAGTACAAGAAAATTTCTAAAAAGACGTTTTATGTTATGAAGCTCTGTGGTGCTTTTCACTGAACATTTGAAGTGCATTTCTTTACATCTTTTCATGTGTGGCCTTATTCAACAATAGTATAATTCTCATGTACTCCATCCAATTTGGTTTATATTAAAACTTACCATTGTTTCATTGAACTTGTTTTTTTCCACTTTTGTAGAAAATGTAAGCAATTTGATATAGATTAATGTAATGTATATATTGCATCTAGTTGAAATTGTCAGTGAATTTGAAAATGTTTACTATCAGAGATTCATCAATTGAAAGTTTATCATACAATAATCCTTGCATATGAGTTGGTACAAAAGTTTTAATTTTTTGAATTACTGTTTTACATTAAAATACACACAGAGGGTGTTAAATGACATAGCTGTTTTTTATATTGGTTTTTATTTGAAAATATGTGTAAATATGTACTTATAGAATTTTAGAGATACCTAAACAAAATTGTAGTTTTTTGGTTTTATCCATAGTCAGAAAGTGCAATCTTTGCTCATGACTTGTGACTATTAAATACTTTTCTTGGATAGGCCAGGATTGTTGTCGATCAAACTAAATGGGAACCAAAAACTACAAAATGTAATTTTTTAGCTTGAAATACATAGTCTTCCTTGTAATTCTGGTACAGTGTCTAAATAAAGAAAAAAGTGAAGTATGGGAAGGAAAAATAATTTATTTGCATGAAACTTGTTAATTGGTGACATGATTACTAATGTCTTTTTGGAGTGATTACTAAGTTAACGTTTATTTTTACACAAAATGTTATATTAAGGCATGTTTCAAATAACATTAAAAATGTTTATGTTATTTGAAATGAGATTGAAGGTGTTATTTTAATGCGATTTCTTGTATCTTTAATATAGCAAACATTTTTACGCACTTTCCTTATCGTTAGAAATTATTAAATATTTTTAGGGAGGGAGCCTAAAGAATAAGATTGTTCCTCTCAAAATATTTTGCATTTTTATTTATCTAAATCTGCACAGGATACACAATTTTGATGATCTTCCACTTTCTTTTATTTGTTCCAAGTTATCAAACCACTCTTTTTGGTTTTTCACTTCACCATTTCTCATTTCTACCATTAGGGCTCTTTTTGGCACTTTTATTTGTCATACGCAGCACATGACCCATTCATTTTAATTTTTGCTTTTACCACTGTTAATATTTTATGTTCTGCATATAGAATCTATCATTCTTGATTGGTTTTTCATCTTTATTCATTTTAGACCATTTGTCTTATCCCTTTTTTAAATATAGGACAAACTATTGCTTCGGACTAATCTTGTGGCATTTGTTCTCTTAGTTATGTTTTCTTTATCAGTGGTTGTACCTTCTCTATATGTGACCAACTCTGCTAATGTTTCATCATTTCCTGGGATTTTATTGGTCTTTAGCATTTCTGTAATTCCTTGTGTTGTTTTTAATTCTGGTGGATCTATTTGTTCTTACTTTTCTCCTTGTAAATTATCTTTTTCGATGTTCAGACTTTTATAAAATATTTTCTAATTCGTTCTTCATTCTTCTTCCTTCTCACCATTGGAATTCTATATTTAATGTATCCCCCAATTCTTTTTTAAATATGTCTAGAAAGATTTCCTTTATTTTCTCTTGCAGTGAAATGTCTATTTTATACACTTTTTCCCTTACCTTCTGCTCTTGTACTTTTTTTTTGTACTTTTTTGTTTGAACTTTACTCTTACCATATAGCGATCGTAACTAGTATATGCTACTCTGTGGCTTCTTATATCTAGAATTTGTGATGCTTGGCTTTTCTCTATTAGCATAGTGAGGGAGTTGGGAAATTAACAGTTCATCGGCAACAGTTTGATTTTGTGCACAAAAGCCCCAACAGGATCTGCATGAACTCACTGAAGCGCAAGCCGCCAAAGGCATTTCAGATTTCGTTTGCAGTATCTCCTGACAAAAGTCCCCACTTCCAGCATTAGGACTCAAAACCTGGAGTTCAATTTTATCCAAAAAATCTGAAACCCAAAGATGTATCTTATGTCTGAACTCAATAAACTTTTCACATTGTTTTGTTTAATAGGATATCCCTCTTTTTTCTTTTGACATTTACTTTTCTTTCTTTGATATTTGTTCATTAGAGTGAATACATTTTATTACTATATTAATTTTCTTTTTGGTTTTTCTTGCATTACTATTCTTTGTTTTAACTTTTGTATTCTTACCTTACTTTCCTTATTTATTCTCTCAATTATCATTTTTATTTGGTGCAAGCATTTGCTTTTCCTCAAGTAAATCTTTACCTAACGACGCTTCTCCTTTAGTGTGTAATCTGTATGTCTTCTTTGATTTTCTAAAAGATGTTAGGCGTGCACACTCACTTTTGTTTTTACCTTGTGCTTTTCAAGGTTACTAAAGTGGTACAACTGCTGTGATTCATTGTGAATAGGGCTATGTAAAAACACAGATGTCTTTGCATATGTACCCAAAAGGTTTAGTTTGATAAACCGGATGTGGTGCTTCTCACCATAGCAGTAGGTTCCTTATGTCGTCATCTGGTCACTTCTGATCTGGCCAAAACTGATCGTTTGAGGCTATTTTGGTCAGAAAAATTTTAGTACAATAAAAGTTACTCTTGTACCAGAAGGTCATATGGATTATTAGTAAATATAATTATGAGATGAAAACTACATATTATGTCAATGTTTTATTTTATGTATTATTAGTTAATTCTTTATATTTATTATTCTTTGAAACCCATTCTTTATGTTTGTCTTATAGCTCCATAGGAGGAAAGGGTTTCAAGAGCTATATTCTTGATGACGGATAGCTAATCTCGTGCATCTTCCGTTGATTTCTTCCTTAACTCTTCTACTAGTTTTTTCATTTCTTTCTGTCTTTTGCTAGTTTCTTCGTTTCGTTCCATGTTATATTGTTCCTTTTTCTGGTATTGTGTAAATTAGTACTGGTTTTGTTATCAGGATTTTCTAAATGAAAGACCAATCAAGCTATATTTATTTTTTTTAAATAGTTATTTTCATTTTCTCTTCTTGTGCAGCTCTTCATTAGTACTTGTATTTGTCCAGAATATCTTGCATATTTTTCCAATTTTTTTATTAATGAATCTATTCTATTCAAGCGCTTTTTGGTTTGTTGCCACTTTTTCGTTCCATATATTAATATGCTCTTTACATTTGTGCAAAATCATCTTATCTTTGTCCTTTGAGATATGCTTGATGATATCCATACCCTGTTGATGCCGAAAGCATTTTGTGCTAGTTGAATTCTTTTTTCGATATCCCTTTTCGTTCCACCTTGTAACTTTATTATGCTGTCTACATAGCAGATCTTTTCTACTTATTCTTTGTTTGTCTCATCTATGCTGATCTTTACTGTGCTGTTTAAATCGGTTTTTAACGTTTTTTTTTGCATTATTTGTTGACCTTTTTATATTGGTTATTAGTGTTATCATTTTTTCTTGTGTTTTGCTTATTCGATGTTAATAGAGAAATGTTGTCCGCGTACTCTGAATCTTCCAACTTATTGAATATTTCCCAATTAATACTTGTCTTGTTTTCCATAGTTTTCGTTACGCAGTCCATAATAATTACAAAAATTATTATTGAAAGGCTGCATCTTTGACGAATCCCTTCTTTACTTTTACCTGCTCCGAAAGTCTGCCTTTATGTTCTATCTCGGCTGTGTATCCATTGTATAGACTTCTTTATAATTCGAATATATTTTTCCAGTAATTCGTATATTGTCTTATAATCATTCATTTTAATTTTCTGATCTATCGAGTCATATACTCTTTCGAAATTAATGAAATTCATATGTACTTCTTCCCTAATTTTAGATGTCTGTTCTAATATAATTTTTAATGGGCATATATGTTCAATGCATGATTTGTTGAATCGAAATCTCGCTTGATTCTCTCTTAGCATATTGTCAATGGGGTCTTATTACCAGGTCGAGCCCCGGGCGGTGGTAAATCTGGCGTCGGGACGCTACGACCGGCAACGCGTGGGGCACGGAAGGCTAAAAAAAGAAGAGTCGGCTCCAACTTACAATTAGAATAACATATATTTATAACCTTACAGAACTTAACCTACCTTACGCTAACCTATCAACCTTAGCTAACTTAACCTACTTAGCTAATGTATAAGAACTTAACCTACGACTTAATTTACGCGCTGAAACGGGCAGCGAGCTGGCGCAGTAAAGCCGGGCCGCGAGCTGGGGGCAGCAGGGCCGAGCAGCGGGGAGGGTAGCGGAGCCAGCCAGCTAGCAGCAGGGGCGGTAGTGAAGCTGGGCAGAGTGCAGCAGGACCGATGGCGGAGCCGGAAAGCGAGCAGCAGGGGCGGTAGCGGAGCCGGGCAGCGTGCAGCAGGTCCGGGCAGCGAACAGCAGGGGCGGTAGTGGAGCCGGGCAGCGAGCAGCAGGTTCGGGAAGCGGACAACAGCGCCCAACAGCAGGATCAGGCAGCGAGCCGGGCACAGGGCGCAAAAGAAACCAAAAGGGACTCACCTGATGACTCTTGATGATTTCTTCTTAGAAGACTGGCGACTGAGACTGAATGCTTCGGTGGCTCAGGTTTTAAGGTCTCAGCTCGTGCTCCACTCTGCTGGTGGGGTGCAGAGTTTGAGGATCGAAGCACGCTGAGCCTGCTGGGGGACGCGGGGCTTGTCCAGGATTGGTGGACGTCGGGGACGCCTTTGCGCTGGTTGGAAAATGCGCCGGCGCCCTTGCTCTAGTTGGTAAATGCCGTGGCGGCTATGGTGGGCGGCGTTCGGGCCGATTCGGAACCGCTTGGACCCCACAAGGATCCCGGTGTTGCACATGGCCCCACAAAATCGGACCCAGGTAACACCAGCCCCGGCGAAATCGGGGGCAGGTAACACTACCTTTTAAGATGGTAAATTCCAAAGAAGGACCCTGGTGTTGCATCGGCCCGAAAAATTCTCTTATTCTTTCTGCTACAACTCTCGTCAGAATTTTATAGGCCCCATATTAATAATAATTAAGTTCTCTTTTTTGGTAATTTGATTATTGTTCTTTGGCACTAATCTTTTTTTTTATCAATATGTAGAGGACCTCTACTGCTAAGTCTACATGTGCTTTTATGAGATCCACATTTATTCCGCCCCATTTTGCTGCCTTCTCTTTTTTTTTAGTTCTATTATTACATTTCTTATCTCTTATTTTGAAAATCTGTCCTCACTAAAAGTACTATTGTCCATTTTCTGATTGATTCTTTATTTGGTTATTTCCTTTTCTCCTGTAGTTTTACTTATATAATTTAGTGAAATACCCTTCCCATTTTTTCAATATTTGTTCTTGTGCTCTATATATTTCTCATCAGTTTACGTGAATGTGTATATCTCTTCCTTTTAAAGTATTTGTTATCTAACATAATACTTTCATATCCTGTTTTTTTTGCTGTATTTTTTACTAACTACTCTTCATCTCTTTGTTTTTCTTATTATATTCTTCTTGCAAGAGGTGTATTTAAGTGTTAAGATCTCTAGACGTACACATATTTCACAACGTCGTTGCCATGATTCCATGGCTGCTGAGAACACTTCTTTAGGGTTGTGTTTTCCACTGCAAAATCGCCGGTGCAACAGCGGCTCGATTGGAAAATTATGTCCTGAGACATTGCCACCCGCCCAGTCAGCATTTGTAAGGCCCACCTTGAAGAAAATTTTCGTATTTTCAGATCATCATGCAAAATGCATTCCACAGTTTTTCTATAACAACTTGCTCTACTCGCGCAATCATAGTATTCGTCCAACTCGTTCGTAGGTAAGGGTGCTTCTGTTCATTGTCACACAACTCGAGCTTCTTTAAAGTTTTGTGCCCAATTGGCGATGAATTTCGATGGGCGTTTTACCACGCAAGAGGGGAAAACACGTTCTTGAACACTAAACGTCGGCATTTGAAGTATACAAAACAGCACTCGCTGCGATGGCGGTAATTCGACCTGTGTACATTGTATAGTGCTGTCATTTGTATTACAAGTTCTCGCCTATTTTAAAATTAACCGCATCTTTCTATTGGAGACCTTAGAATTCGAACGCACCTTATACTTTCTGTCTGTTCTCCTGATCATTAGTGTGATAGTGATTAATTTTATTTTTAACTTTTTCCTTTCTTTTTTGTGACTTGTTATCCATATTTGGTCTTTCTTTTGAAACTTCAAAGTTGAAAAGATATTATATATCGTTTTTCGTAATTTATGGTAAGCATGGGTACTTTTGAACAAATTTGGTATGTTTGGTCAATTATCCGTATTATTTTTTTGTCATTTAAGGTACGAGTGTATTCAGAAAATTCTTACTTTTGCAACAACTTTCTTAATAAATAATATGTGTAAATAAGCTATATATTTTCATGACCTTGGAATTTACTCAATCAAGGGTGTGTTATTTTTGTACAAAATCACCATATCTGTTCACACACGTACGCTTACTCTAAACAAGTTGCTTTATCGTGTTGGAGAAGAAATCAGGCATCAACAATCTCGGTGATACCCTTGCGCTTTACAGCATAAATCACTTGGTCTATACGCGTTTGATGCTATTTGTTCGTGGCCGTCACATCAAGTCTGATGCATTGTTGGTCTGTCTGTAGTGATGTTTAGGTCCAGTTATTTTTTCAACGTTTTAGAGGTCTGCTTAGTTCTTCTCTCAGTTGTTTACTTCTTATCCGGTCTCTAAGTGTAACTCCTTTAATCCAACTTAAAATTTTAATTTCAGTTATTATGGATATTCCTTTAGCAGCTGCTATTTCTGCCCTTGTTTCGAAGGCGCACCAGTTTCACACATGTCTTATAGATTCGTGTCTTGCTCTCATTGCTTATGTCTTTGTTGGTCTAGATGATTGTCGCTGCTTTGTTGTCTTGTGTCCGGACTTCTTCTTTGACACATCATTCGCTTGATGTGATTACTCCTAGGTAGTTGAATCTTGATACCTGCTGTATTATGTTGTCATCTTTTAGTTTGCACCTAATGGGTTCTTTCGAGATAACCATAGATGTCTCACAGGAAATATACATCTTAAATTTTTCTGCGTTTATTTTAAATTCGTATAGGATACGTTGTAGGTCGTCTTCATTGTCTGCTGTGAGAACAGTATCGTCTGCGTAACATAATAATTTCAGAGAGCGGTTTCCCATTCTGTAACCCGAATTGACTTGGTTTACTTTGTTGATGATTTGGTCAGTCCATGATTATATTAAACTGTATTAGACTAAGGTTATCTCCTTGTCGGATGTTTGTTGACATTTGGATCTTCTGATGGACCACAATTAGTTTTTATCCTTGTATTGTTGTCAGTGTTGAGTTCTTTTGTAGTTTTTTGGTATTTTCTGTTAATGTTGTTGAGTTCTAGGGTTTCGTTTACATCGTTTGACGTATTCTGTCGAAGGCTTTTGTTAAATAAAAATTGGTTTATTGAATTATATTGATTTTTCTGTAAGCTGTTATAAGATGAATATAGTGTCCACCGTTGACCTATTGATTCTAATCCCTTGTTGTTCTTCGGAGATGATTATTTTGTTAGAGATCTTTTCGGCCAAAATTTAATAAATAGTTTGAGGATTGAGCTCAATAGCGTGATATTTTTGTAGTTGTTAAGGTTTTTCTTTTTTTTATATATATACTAATCTTCAATTAATGTGGTACTGTACTCGTTCTCATAATCTTTTGGAACAGGTCGTTATTTCTTGTTGTTCTATCCCAGGATTCTTATGTTCTTAACTTATTTTATTGTTATATAATATTTATCGGTATCGTGAACTACATGGTTTTCTTCTTGGTTTTCTGTTTTCTTCTGAAAGTATTTTACTCCCATTTCTGGTGTTGTACTTCTGTACTTCTTTGTAAATCTGTTTTTTCCTGTTTTGTTTCCAAATTCTTTTTGTCCTCCATATAAATCGTTTTTCATGTCAGCCAAAAACCACTCCTAATATTCTTTTTTGTTTGTTTTATTGTATTATTTGTTCCATTCCGAACCTCTTAGTATCTTTCGTGCTCTTCTGGTGATCTGTTATTAATGTATTTGATATATGCTTCTTTCTTTTCTTTCGCTTGTTCTTTCAGTTTGTTAGTGAACCATGGTTTATTGTTTTTCTTGCCATTGATGTACATTGTTTTCCTAGGGTTTCTATTGCACTGTTTGTTAGGTTATCTTTGGTCTTATTGTAGGCTAGTTCTATAGTGTCATTCGTCTCGGTATAGTTCTGGGTAATTTTCTCGTTTAGTCTTTGTTCATACAGTGTTTTTGTACTGTCGTCTCTTAGTGATTATTATATTTGGTGATATATTGCGATGTTTTTTTTGTTAGTATGCGTTGTAAGTGGAATTCACCTTGTCGTCTTCTTGTATTAGTCGAAGTCATAGTTCTCACATCAAGTATTTGGCTAGAATGCATGTTTAGATTTATGATCATATAGTTAATCATTGATTTTTGGCTTCTTGTGTTGGGGAAGGTATTTTTATGTGGTCATTGTGGTCATAAAATGTTTTGTTATTTTTAACTCATTATATGTACATAGCCCGATTAGCGTGTTTCCGTGTATTATTTTTTTATTGCGTTATTGCACGACCCCTGTGATTAGTTCATCACCGATACGCCAGTGAAAATCGCCCATAATGAAGACTATTGTTTTTTGGCAGTTGGTGTCATGTCTCCTGTAATTCATCAAAAAATTGTCCCGTTCTTCTCGTGTCTTTGTTATGTCCGATATATAAACTTATGGCGTGAACCTTTTTGTTTCCCAGTTTCATTGTTATGAACATCATTTTGGTTAAGGTAATTTACATTTTTTACTAAGCTTTCAAACTTCTTGTGTACAAGGATGCCCACACTCGTTTGTGCTATAGAATCTTTGTCCACTCTACTAACATAACAGGATGTAGTTCTAGTATTTTGTGGCGCCTTTGCCTTTCTTTTAAGTTTCTGCCAACAAACATACCTATATCTTATTTTTAACGATCTCTGTAATGACTTCCTGGTTTTAGAATTCCAGGATTTGATATTCCAGCAGGCTAGTCTTAATTTATTTTTTCCAATGTGACTTATCTTACTAAAATAATCAGTACTAAATTATCATCGCCCAATTGATTTACTTAGGGTTACCAAGGTAAATCCAATTTTTTTTTGTATTGCAGGACAGCCAATTGTCTATTACGTAACACAACTAGTTAGCTTCACATAATCAACAACCTGTGATAGTCGACAGAATAAACCGAGAATATCACTGCAGAGCTGCTACACTCAAATCTCTTTGCACTGGAAAATTTCCGACAGAAATAGCTACGTGAAAGAGATCTTGGGCAAAGCATGGCTGACCTGGCAAAAGAAATGGGAGTAGCGAGGATGACGCTCAGTTTAGCAGTTCAGGAGGACCTGTATTACAAGTCTTTTGTCCTGAGGAATCGCCAATTGTTGCCTGAAAAAAAAGATGAACAAGAAGTTAAAGGGCTATGTACTGCTGAAAGACATCGAACATCGCAGCGTTGGATTTCTAAAAACCTAATCCAGGAGAGGAAGGTGAATTGCCAAAATGGATACAAGGTTTTCCGCCATTATGATAGTGCTGGGGCTTGTGAGCAGCAAAGGAGATGTCATGGTGTCGAACTTCTTTGAGCAAGACCTGAAGGTAATTATCGACAGCTATGTCAACGTGTAGGAGGCTGTTATCATGTCCTGGATAAAGAAGGCGGCCACTGAGTGTGTTTTAGAAAGACTTCTATTCAAGCCATAATGCATGAAAGAACCAGGTATGGCTATACCTGGCTACTGGTCTCTTGACTTGTGGCAACCTCGAACCCTGATATAAATCCCCTTAACTATTATGTGCAGGACGTGGTCGAGGTGAAGTTTAATGAGAGCTATAAGAATTTCAAGAATAGCTTAAGGGCCTCCATCAAGAAGGGGCTATATTGTAATAATATTGTAGCGGCTGCTAGACAGCCACATTCCATCACGCTAGGCGGTTGATGCCATGCCTTCTAGGAATCTAAGTAGCGCGCACGAAGTTGCCGAATATTCTAGAAGGTACGAATGCGGCGCCTCTCGAGCTTCCGCGACTATTCTGGAATGTCACCGAATAGGAAATAAATATTGCCGCGGGACGGCCGCGGTATTCAGAGTTCAAAGTGACGCCAGCAAATTCAAGTGCGGGAGCTGTATTGACATAAATAGTGTGCCGTTTTTATTATGTATATAAATAACATAAGTTTGCATAGTCTATTAGTATAATAAATAAGTAGTTCTAAGTACGTTTGCACGCTTTCTCCACCAATACCAAGAGCAGAAACCTTATAAGAGGATTCTTAATATCATTTTTATTAATTGTGCCAAGCTTCATGTAAATAAATTTAATTTTTGTTAATTTATTATCGGTATTTGTCTCGACAACCCTGTGTACGCATGGAAGATTATGTTGTGGACTGCGATATTTACTGTTGCATGGAATAAGATGGGGTTTAGATATGGCGTAAGAATTCCCACTAGCCCAAATTTGGTTACTTTGAAAATCGACGTGTTCACTTAGGTGAAACCATAACTTGTCCAAGGATTGGGTAAAGCCCAGTATTTCCAGATGTGTTGGGAGCAACGTTTAGTCACTTTTGTTCATCGAAAGATTTAAATTTTTGTATGATATGATTGCGGTTCGTTGGCACGTGTCGTGAAAACCTCTTCTGCGAGAGTTACATAAAAACTTTCATGGAGAATACAAGAGTCTGTCTTTTATTTCCTGCATTGTGGCTTTTAGCAATTTCTATGTTCCTTTTCGTAAACAGCAAACGTTTTTTTCGAGGTTTTCAATTTCCTTCATCCTTCATTCCTTCCTTTCTAAGAGAAAGATTTTGTTGGTGGTTTTAAACCCAAAAGCACGCAGTAAATTGTTGTTGGCACTTTTCTACTGTCAGCATAAACATACGCCATTTCATTATGTATCAACTGATATTATTCTATTTGCTCGTAATATGTTGACACTTGTCAAAAGTGAGATATATTTTCACTGTTTCTGGTAACATTGGGAACTGGTGGTATGGACTATGCACTAACAGCAGAGTGAGGCAATGTGGTTGTGGCCGTTGTGTAGGTGTGGTGAGTGACCAGTATGGTCCGACGGAGTTTCAAAGAGATCTAATTGTTGGTGCCCGTCTAGCTGGATCATATGTGAGCAAAACAGTGGTACAACAAGACAAAGTCTTGAAAATCATGGCCGCATTCACAATCCATGGTAAAACAGGTTCGGCGAAACATAATGCTGGATATTGAAGAACTGGCAACGTATCGTTTGGTCAGACGAGTTACTCTTTACCCTCTTTCCCCCATTGGACGCGTATTTGTCTGGCGTACACCCTCTGAAGCATACGATATGGACTATCTCCTCCCGACTGTAAAATATGGTGGCGGCTCTATTATGGTCTGGGGCGTTATATCATGGTATTTAGCAGTCATACTGCACGGTTGGGTCACAGAGACAGTATATAGAGAACTCTTGGGTCTATTCAATGGTGAAAACTTTATTTTCAGACGGCAATGCCATATTCCAGGATAACAATGTCCCTATTCACACCTCTGGTCTTGTTCATAGTGGTTTCAAGGGCATGGTAATGACGTTTAACGTCTTTTCTGGCCTGTCCGGTCCCCAGACTTGAATATCATCGAACCTCTGCGGGCTGTTTTGGAAAACAGGGTTTGGCGTCGATTTTCACCTCCTTCTTCTCTACTTGAGCATGAAGAATGGCTTCAAATTCAACTCACCACTATTTAGGACTAGTATCGGTTTATTCAGCCTAGAATTCATCTGCACTGCGTGCTAGAGGTGGACCAACTTCGTATTAATACTTATTTTGTCCAATACCTGTATGATTTATAGTGGCTTCATTACTTATACTTTTTTTGTAACCACGCTTTCTCATACATCAAGATCTGCCCTTGTTTAATTTTTCTAAATTTAGTGGACAATTGTAATAACAGTTATAATTGTTATTGTAGAGAATTTTCCTATTTTTCTTGTTTGAACATCTAAATACATAATTACTAATAAAATACGCCGTGGCTGCTTAAACTCAAACTTTATTTTCCACTATAGGTGCGAGTCTACACAAAATTTGCATATGAAAACTACAGCTGTTTTACTTCGAACCCCCGTACAGCTGCCGCAGGACGGTGAAGTAAGAAAACGCCGACTTGAATATCTGAAACATGGGGTCAAATTGCTGTTGGCGAGCATCGCGCAGCTTCCTACCTTAATGAGGGTGTCTAATGAAAGATCGACGAAGTTGGCTGCCGTTAGTCGCAAGGGCCTCTTGGCTCGTTCCATTATGAGCATCAGCGTTTTACGAACCGATGTGTCGCAACTTAGCCACTCGGACATGTAGCACGGCGTCTTTGACCTTTTCACTCTAATGGCAATTGTGAGATAAAAATCTGAATCAATTTAAAAACTACCACATAGAGGGTAAACGAAGAAACGATTGTTAATTAATCTTCAAACGGTATGATTATAACAAAATGTTTTTATCTACATTTTTTTGTTTAATTAATAAGAAGTAGTAATTTAGGTGATTATATTACATTGTTTTATTCAAGATAACATATATGTTAAGGGTGTGTAAATGAGTTTTTGTATGTTTGTTCTTTTTGATTATTATATATGTACATCGATATAATAATAATAATAATGATGATGGTAGGATGGCTTGTGAACTGAGAGCTTAAGGCTCTCATGTGTCAAGCGCCACGCCTTCGACAACCGCATTATTACTCCTTGTTCGAATGAATGCAGCTACTTAATTATTTTTAGTGACTGAGTAGGCTACCTGCCAGGCATCTGAACGCTAAGAGCGAACCTGGGTCTACGCGATATATTAATATTTGATTACAAAGATATAAAACACATCGAATCGTACCTCAGGAATGTACCCGGGTCCGTCCGTATCGCAGTCACGTTTCCTACTCATGCGGTTCATTGGCGCATGTAAATCGACATAATGTAATAAACAGCGTTGACAGGTATTTAGGCTCATTGTTGCACTATATTCTTCCATATCTTTTTATTTTTCGTTTTCCTTCAAATTCTGCAACTTCGTTTCTTCTAAATACTTCAATACTTGTATCTATCTCTTCATTTCTTCTTCGATGACACATGCTGCAGCCATCTTACTTCGTTGGGCTTTTAAGTATATAGGTCTAATACTTCTTTGATTCCTGTGCGTTTCCAACCTTTTTCAGTTCTGTTTCTACCATAAATTTTCCTCAAACCTTTTGTTCCCGTACCTCCAGTCTGTATTAGTTTACACAACTCATCGTCAACGTTTCATACCTGTAAAGCGCTTTCGCTCACTACGACACTTGTTGGGTCTTTAGGAGAGTGATGAGTGGTCCAGTTGCCCCGTCTCTTTTACCTATCTAGCTTTTATTTCATGGGTTTCGTCCCCTTCTGATGTTATTAAGGCCCCTCCAAATACACGAACTTTTGGATTTTTTCTATTTTCAATAAATACCCTTCCTTCTTCTAATTGAAAAATTACTTTTGTTCCTCCTGCACTCGGTATACTTCTCTTACGTTTTATTGCCATATATTTGGTTTTGTCTTCTTAATTCTTAGTCCCACTTCTCTTGATGTCTTTCCTACATTTCCTACAACTTCTGTAATTCTCTTCTCTTCTTTGCCAGCAACGTTACGTCATCAGCATGGGCCAACTATTGGTGATTCTTGGTCACTAGTGTTTCCATCCTATTTATGTCGCTTTTCCTTATTACACTTTTCAGGATGATGTTCAAATGCGTAGATGAAGTGAATCCCCCTGCCTTAAACTTTTCTTTACCGAAAATATCAATAACAGGATTCTGTTTATTCTACTATGTGGCTGAATTTTTGTTCATGCAAGTGATCTGCAAAATTTGATCCGTTGCCGACCGATTTCTCCTAAAACCCCCTTGGTAATCTCCAATCTTCCTTTTGGTAGGCTATTGCAGCTTCTTCCTAATACAAGTTGTCGGCGATTTTTATAATTGAGACATCTTTTTTTTGACATTTATACTGGATTAACTGCGTTACTATGTTAGACAGTCCATGGCATCCATATTTCAAGAAATCTGCGTTTATTATATTTTTGCCTATTTTCCTATTCTTTAACATTCCCAAAATATTATTTATTTTTGGTGAGAATTTCAAGAACTGTTCTATTTAACTGTTTCCGCTTTCTTCCTTATCTAATGTTTCCTGAAAGTGTTTCTTTCATGTTTTACTATTTTTCCTACATCTTCTACCAATTTTCCCTTCTTATTCTTATAAAATACAAAATATGATCTTGTGTTTATTCGTGTGCTCTTTTAATTCCTTGATAAAAGTTACTATTTCTTTTCTTTTATACTTTTCTTCTACCTCCTGCAAAACTGTTTTTTAATAATCCCTGTTTAGCTTTATGCAAGTCCCTATATGCTATGTTCTTTTGCTCTTGGTGTTTTACTTCATCTTCTTTTAAACCTATCTGTAGCATTCTCTTTTTACTTTCTTCGTAATTCCAGTCTACATTCCTTACTATACCAAATTTTTTTTTCTTTGTGCTGTTTCTTCCTAGTATACCCTTCACTCACTTTATTTTATTTCCTAGATATGTTTCCTCCACTGCTCCTTTGTTAGTTTTTCTTCTATTTTCATGACATTTCTTTCTCCTTTTGGTTTTTGTAAAGCCTTTATGTTCTATATCGTTGTCCCTCTCTTATTTTTATATTCTGCCGTTTTTATATCCATATTAACTGGTATTCGCACTAGATAATGGTCTAGCGTCATGCATGCCACTCTGTAACTCTTCATATCATTAATATACTTTGCAAAACGTTTCTGTGTCAGCACATGGTCGATCTGATTGATCTTATTCATTCCTCCCTGTTACGACGTTTCTGTATGAATATTTTTATATCCAAAATATATGATCATTATTTTCATTCCTTTTCTTTGAGCAAAATATCAGCTTTTAGCCATTTGCAATAATTTTCTCAAGGTTGTTGCCTTCCTGTTCTCGGGGCATATTCCTCCTTTCCTTTTTTGGAGTTGCAGTCTCCTAGAATTACATTATATTTCTGGCTTTATCATAATTTTGTTCCAATGTTTCATACAATTGATCCTTGTCTTTCCTTCGAGGGTGCAGGTATGTTAACAAGGTTAATCCGTTCTTGATTTATTTCAATCTGTAGACGACACATTCAGCATGTTCTAGTTTTTTATGAATTAGAAAAGCTGCATCGAAAATACTTTACCTCTTATACATATTTCTTCAATTCTATTGTACAGTTCTCTTTTTACTTCGTCTCTTTTACTGCTGAATATCTATTTTATATATTTTTCTCCACTCTCTAACCTTTTAGTGTTTCCTCATAGACTATTCCTCTCATGTTCCATGTTCCTATAATCAAAATATTTGTGTTTTTATCTTTTTACCCAGGTCCCTCCTTGCCGTTTTTGGTATCATCCATGCTCCCAAATTCCCATTTGTCACTAGTTTTGGCTCGCCTTCACTCGCCTTACTTGTTCTCCTAAGAGTTCTTGTTTTTTCACTCCATTTTCAGACACCTGCCTGTTAATTATAAGTTTCTAGTACCCTATTGTTACTTTACGTTTTTGTTGCATGTTGCCTTTTAGATTATGCATCGTTTTTCGTCGTTTTTGTATGCCTTTTCTAATTTTTCTTCCAGGTCTATTTGATCTTTTATAAAGTTTTTATAAAGCTTGGACACAGGAAAAAATCCCGAAAGAATGGGAATACAACTTGATCGTACCGATACACAAGAAGGGAGAAACTACAAGATGCAATAATTACAGAGCCATTTGTCTGGCCCAAACAACACACAAGGTTTACACAAGAGTGCTCGAGAACAGACTAAGGAGATACGTAGAACACAAGCTGGAGGAAGAACAAACTGCATACAGACCAGGCAGACAAACAAGCGAAAATATATATATATTGAGAACATTAATACACAAGGCAATAGAGGAAGGAGAGGTGCTGTATATAACCTTCATTGACTTAAAAGCAGCCTTTGACACTGTCAATAGAGAAGCACTATGGGACACCTTAGCGGAGTTAGATGTACCAAATCAGCTCATAAGAGTAATAAGAGGAACGATCAATAAAGTTAAGTGCCAAATACAAATTGCAGGGCAAAGATCAAAGGAGTTCGAGATGAAAAGAGGGATAAAACAGGGAGATAGCCTGAGCCCCCTTTTATTTGTGACAATGATGGACAGAATAATTAAACGAATTAAGACAGAAACAACATTAAACACAGTCATAGGATACACCAACCTGAAACCTATTGCAATAAACAGTTTGTTATACGCAGATGACGTAGTCCTAATATCCGACACAAGAAGAAAAATGCAAAGACTGCTAGACAAATGGGCAAAGGAGATAGAAAACATAAAGATGGAAGTAAACACAAACAAAACAAAAGTGATGATTGTGAACGAAAACCGAGATACCAACAGGAACAGGGAGATCATTTGCAAAAACACAACCCTAGAAAAAGTAACTTCCTTTGAATATTTGGGAACGATCCTAGATATCAAGGGCAAAATGGAACCAGATCTAACCAACAGAGCAAACAAATCCACGCGACTATATTACGCTCTAAACAAAACAATCGTAGGACACAAAGAAATAGAAATGAACGTTAAGATAAAGATCTACAACACAATAACATTACCCACAATTACATATGCTGCAGAAAACTGGACGATAAAGAGAGAACACGAAGGACAAATAGAGGCAATGGAAATGAAGCACTTGAGGAAGATCACGGGAATTACGAAAAGAGAACACATTAGGAATACGCATATAAGGGAGATCGCCAACCAACCATCAATACTAGAAAAAATAGGGGAGAAGCAGCTGAGCTGGTATGGTCACCTCACCAGAATGAAAAAGGAAGCATTGCCAAAAAGAATGCTAGAAATGGGAAAACCTAGTAGGGGAAGGCGGGGCAGACCAAGAAAAAGCTGGTTAGATCAGATTGAACAACAAGGGAAAAGAAGAGGAAAATCGCTTACAGAAAGGAAAGAGAAAGCAAGATGAAGAAAAGAATGGAAGAGTTGGCTGATGGGAGGATCGGGCCCACACCGACAATCCGACGCCTGAGAAGGCAGAAGGAATCGAGAAAGAAAGAAAGATAAAGTTTTTAATTGCTGCCTTTAGTTTTTTCTACTTATTTGCCTTGATAGTTAACCCTGTTATGAGGTTTTTCACTCTCTTCTCCTTCTCCATGCGTTCTATTACTTCTATACGTTTGCAGTTCCTTTGTAAAATTTTTCTACCTCCTGCTTCTTTATAATCTCTTTTTAGCTTGACGCAAGTTGCTATGTTTTATGTTCTTTTGTTCTGGTATTTTAATTTATCTTTTTTTAAACCTGTCTGTAGCATCCCCCCTCTTACTTTTACTTTCTTCGTAATTCCGGTATAAATTCTTTACTGAACCAAATGTTCTTTCTTTTTGTACTGTATCTTTGTAGTATATTCTTCGGTAACTTTATTATTTTCTCGATATGTTTCTAAATATCCTCCACTATTCTTTTGTTGCACTTCTTCTATTTTCCTTGGTATTTTGCTCTGTCTTCTTATTTTTGTAAATCCTTTACGTTCCATGTTCTTCTCCTTCTTTTATTTTTATTTTTAGCTCTTTTCATATCTAGATTAACTGGTATTCGTACTAGATAATAGTGTGATCTCTTGTAATTTTTTCTCGTATCCTTAATAAACTTTGCAAAAACATTAATGTGGTCTTATTCCTCTCTGGTATGACTCACGTTCTTTTATGAACTTTTTAGTGCTCCTTCATAGACTGTGCCTATCAAATTCCAAGTGCTCATTTTCTTGTGTTTTACTTTTAAACTTTATCCTTCCGGCTCCTGAATCCCAATTTGTCACTAATTTTTGGCTGATCTTCACCAATCTGCATGTTTTGCTGAGGGTTGTTTTTTCCTATTTCCAGACCTGCCTGTTGATTATAAGTTTCTGGTGCCCTAATTCTGCCAATCTCAAAATTATCTTTAACTTTTTAATTTTAAATTAGGGTCGGCTATATTTTTTGGTTCCCTCTTATACAAATTTGAAATTTGAGGTATCGGCCGAATTTGGCCGAGCAGGCGTTGCGATATAGAAGCCGCGGCTGGGCCACGGGCCGCGCACTTGGTTCTTGCACTTCGCTTTTCGTTCGCGCGGCACTACGCTTTTGCTTTTGTTCGTTCGCATTTAGCCTTTTGGATGTGTTCTCGCAGGCAAATTTTCCGTAAAACGAGAACATTTTTAACTGGGAGTTCGCCAGCGGCTTTAATTGCCAGCAGAAGTTTTAATTTTCTGCCAGGCCTTTTGTTAAAAGCTAACTTTTTGGGGTTGAAATTTTTCCGGTCCATTTTCTTTAGTCTGGCTCGACGAGGGAACCTTTTACATCAGGAAAGACGCTGCCCTTCAGCCTCGCTGTGAAGATTGGGGCAACTTGTCCTATTTTTATCCATATCCTTAGCCCCAGGATCAACAGCAGGGAACCGATATCTGCGGGAAAGCGCCGTTTCCACAGGTTAGTGTTTTAACTTTACATTTGTTTCAAGTTCTTTATTCAAAATTCAAAATTACCTGTACAGTCCACTTATTCCGGCCGCATCAGCGGGTAAAAAACACTGCAACGTCATAACACTGAGGGTTACTTATTTATTTTATTTTGGTTTTTTAATTTTTTTTGGAAAACCGGATGTATAACATATTACACTACGCACATTTCCCAATATATTATAAAATAAAACTAACAAATACTTTGAGGTAAGAGAACTTTAAAATTTCCTTTGATGTAATAACAACTTCATCGATAATTATAAGGACATTTTAAAGTTCTCTTACCTCAAAGTATTTGTTAGTTTTATTTTATAATATATTGGGCAATGTGCATAGTGTAACATTCTATACATCCGGTTATTGACTTAAAACAAGCTAAAAATAAACCCCCGAGTAACGACATCGTAACGTTTTTTTTTTTTATTTTATTTTTCCCCAAAATTGTGCTAATAACGTTTTTCTGGTTGTTTGCAGAATGTCGAGGACGAAGTGCAAGAACCAGATAATCAGTGAGATAAATCACAGATGGTATGTGTCATCGCAGCTGTGAAAGCAAAGGAGTCTACCGTGAAAGGTGCTGCAAGAATGTTTGGGGTACCTCGTAGTACTCTGCAAAGATTTCTTAAATTTGATAAAACCCTGGAGCAAGCGGTTCAAGAAGCAAGGCTTGGAAGGAGACCATTCTTAAATGCAGGGCTCGAAAAACAGTTAGCTTCTTACCTAATCGTGATGGAGCAAAAATTCGTTGGGTGCACTTTGGCAGACCCTAGAAGAATGGTGTATTTACTTGCCCGTAGAAATGGCTAGATAACCCCTTTAAAAAACGGAGAAGCAGGACGAGCTTCGGCTGACCTTTTCTTGAGAGTCACAAGGATTAGCTGTCGATTCGCAAACCTTGTGGAACATCATATGCCAGAGCTTTGGGTTTCAATAAAGAAAATATGACAGCTTTCTTTGATCAATTGGCAAACGACCAAAGTGATAGGGATGAAAGGGAATAAACAAATTGCAGCTTTAACTTCCGCAGAAAGAGGGGCTACAATTACAATTGTCGCAAGTATGAGCGCTTCGGGTCATTATGTCCCGCCAATGATAATTTTCCCTAGAACAACCGTGACCTAAGCTTTAATGAGAGGCTGCCCTGACGGTGCAATTGGTGGAGCCCATCCTTTGGGATGGGTTGGAAACAATTTGTTTACCAAATGGTTCGTTCACTTTATTGAGAAAAAATGTCCTACTGAACAAAGGCCTGTTCTACTCATCTTGGATGGTCATTATAGTCATGTTTGAAATCCAGATGTGATGGACTTGGCCAGAAAGAACTATGTGAGTATCATCTCACTTTCTTCTCATTCCACCCACAAATTGCAGTTCCTACATAAAACTTTTATAGGGCATCTGAAAAAGTACTACAGCAAAGTAGTGAGAGTATGGTTGCAACAGAATGGGCGTCCACTCATACCCTATGATGTTATGGAGGTTTTTGGCCAAGCCTACATTAGTACACAAACGGCTGATATAGCAATAAACAGGGTTCAAAGTAACTGGGTTATATTCTATGAACCGCTACATTTTCACCGACGCTAATTTTATAGCTGCTGAGTTGGTTGCAGGCAAAGCTTGCTCTATAGTGGCAAATACAGTTTCAGAATCACGTGCTCTTCCACTTGCTTTCTCTGGACCATCGTCATCATTTGCCTTTCCTTAGAGTTATCCTGATATACAAGCACGTCAGGCTCAAGCAAAGCCAGTTGATCAGGTTGCTGAAACACCGGGCACTTCAAAAACAGTTTATTCGTTCGACATATCTCATGTCCCCAACATTAAGAAGAGAACCACTACTGGGGGACGCAAAGCAGCAAGGGCAGCCTCATTACTGGAACGCCGTACAAGGATCAGTTGACCAAGTCGCTTGACAAAAGTGCTCTTAAGAAGAGGGCGTTGAGTTTTCCTGGAGCTAGAGACCGGCCAGGGGGCAGGGGCGGGAAGATCAAAAGCCTTCAGAAAAAGAAAATTCAACCCATGAAACGATACGAATCCTCACCAAACTCCCCTTATGAACAGCGATGATAACAATGGGGATAAACCAGACCCGAGCGATGCAACTTGCATCTTTTGTGATGAAAAGTTCTCTCAGGACACTCGCGGAGAAATATGGGTTAAATGTGTTATGTGCCAAATGCGGGCACACTTGGATTGTGCCGGAGCTGAAAGAGCCATTTATGTTTGAGATTTCTGTAAATAATTTTTGATTTGTTCATTTAAAATTCTCAAATATACAAATTGTTTTATCCTGTTTTAAAACGTTTTAAACTGTTTTTGTCACTTTTTTGGAGAGGGTCCATATTTGCACATTATTTTTTCTGATGATTTTTTGAAACCTTTTTTAAATCTTCGTTTTAGAATTAAAATAATTAATATTAATCATTGTTTTGCCTCCTCTCACTTAGTAAACTTGTTATAGTTGTTAATGAAGGTCAAAAACCTAGAATTTTTCCAAATGAAAGTAACTTTAAGGCAAAAACGCCCTCTCCTCTAGTTTTTATTTTGTCTATTATAACTTTAAAGTGATATTTTTGTTTATTTTGGGTTCCATATGTTGAGAAACTTTTATTGAGGTGATGGTTTCTGTACAGAGAGGTTATTGAAATTTATGAATATAGAAATAATTTTAATTGGGACGATGGATTATATTTACCCAAATGTTGATTCATCGTTTCTAAGGGGCAAAGACAACGACTTTATTTACGTCAGCAGCTAACCCAGTGACGTCAATAATTGTTCCTTACCAGTATCTCTACCACAGGCGCACGAATATTCGAGTAAATATGTACGGAACAGTAACTTCATTTTTAAAAGATATTCTTTTGAAGACGCCCGCCGCAGTTGTGGATGAAACGTCAAGAGTTTCCAAACTCTAACTATGGTCTAACAATGTGAGAACTAGCAATATGATGTATCAAAACTCTGGCCTAATCGAGCCTTCAGAATGCAGAAGTTAGAGAGTAGAGGAGGAAGCCTGCACTTCAAAATAGGAGAGATACAGAAATAAGACAGGAAGTAGAATAGTGAGTAAAACAGATATAAATAAGAGCAAATTTATAGGATAAGGAAAACAATAAGGAACAAAATTGCATGCTAAAGGCGGCTTTACACGACGCTAGTAACTCGTACGAGTCAAACCGAGTACTCGCTTTTAGTACTCTCCTTGTGTAAATTGGTCTACTGGAATACAGAACACCAATTTACACAAGGAGAGTACTAAAAGGGAGTACTCGGTTTTAGTGACTCGTACGAGTTACTAGCGTCGTGTAAAGCCGCTTTAAAGAATAGATAAGAGTTAATAGCTACGTTTAACGGGCGGCTTGCCAAAGTCGTTAGGATAGGCAACCCATCATATGCCGCAATCTGCAATCGTCGGGACACCAAGAAATGAATGAGCAGCTGAAGTAAACATAGCACAGAAGAAGGGAAGGTGGGAAGAGCACAATAGCGGGTAAAGCCACTAAGACAAAGGCAAAAAAATGGAACCAGAGGAGATGGACAACAAACAAATGAATAAAATAGAAGATATATTTGAAGCTATAAGAGGAAACCTATTAAAGATTAATGACAAACTGGAGCATCTAATAAAAGAAAACGAAGAAGTGAGACAAGAAAACGCTGTGCTAAAGAAACATTTACAGGTTCAAGACCGAAAGATAGAATGGCTGGAGCGCGAGGTAAGAAGGAAAAATATTATAATTAAAGGAGTAGGCGACAATGAGAAAGAAAATGGTGAAGAAACAAAACAGGCGCTAACAACAGTAACACAAAAATTAGGTATACAAATCAACAAGGAAGATATAGACGAAATGAGGAGAATAGGAAAGTACAAAGCAGATAGACAAAGACCAATATTAGTGAAGTTAATTACGGCAAACAAGAAAAGCGAAATACTTAGCAAGACCAACAAACTGAAAGGAACCAGCATATGGATAGATGAGGACTATACGAAGGAAACGATAGAAAAAGAAAAAGCTGATTCCAACGATGAAAGAGGCCAGAAAACAGGGACACAGAGCACATCTGAAATATAACAAACTGGTAATCAACAATGAAATATATGAGGTAAAAGAAGAAGTAGAAGATAAAATAGAAAGAGAGAAAGGAAGCTTGCAACTGGGGAACAGCAGCAGTAGCAAAAGAACGATAAGTGAAAGGTCACCAAACGGCGGGCTGGAGGGGAAACTAAGTAAAATAACACGTACAACAAAAAACTACTAAGGGCAGACGTAATAAATAACACTAGCAAAGACGAAAATGGCAAAGATAACGGATATGAATTACTAAAACAACAAACGCAAATTAAACAAAAAGTATAACATGGAAGATAGGGACATGGAATATACTAAGTATAGCAGGAAAGGAACAAGAACTAGATGAAGAATTTAACAAGGCAAAATTAGATATATTGGGAATAACGGAGACCAAAAAGAAAGGTAAATGAGAAGAAATGCTACAAAGTGAAAACGTGCTAATATACGCAGGAGTGGAACAGGATCAGAGGGCAAGAGAGGGAGTGGGATGCCTAATAAAAATAAAAAACTATGAACACCTTAAAAAGTGGGTAGCTGTTACAGAAAGAACACTCAAGATAGAAATGCAACTACATAAGTCAACCAAAACAACCTTAGTAATAGTCTACGGTCCAGGAGAACGCAAATAAAAGATCAGTTTTGAGAACAACAGAGATAATAGAAAATATAACAGGAAGAATAATAATAATGGGTGACCTGAACGGAAGAATAGGAATGAAAGATGAAGATACAGGAGAAACAATAGGTGAACATGGAGAAGAAACACGGAACAACAACGGAAGAAGACTAATCGATTTCTGTATAATTAACAACTTAGTCATAACAAACTCGTTCTACAAACATAAAGATATACACAAGTATAACAGAGAAGTACTGAGTAGAAATGAGAAATCGATCATAGATTACGTAATAATAAATAAAAAATACAGAAAAGAGATACAAGATACACGAGTAAGAAGAGGAGCGGAATTGTACACCGACCACTATCTAGTAGTATCAAAATTGTAAACTGAAATGGAAACAAAAGATAACAAAAAGGAAGCACAAATGGACATAGAGAAGAAGATAACATTAAGAACTTAAAAGCTGAGAGAAGAAGAAACTGCAAACAAATATACAGAAGAGATAGAGCAAGAAATGAGGAAAATAAATCGAAAGGTAAAAATCTACAAAATAGAAGAAATATGGACGCAATTTAAAGAAGTAATAGTCAGAACAGCCAAATCAACATGCGGAGTAACAAACAGTAACAAAAACAAAAAGAATACACACTGGTGGAACGAGGATATAAAAACAGAAATAAAGATAAAGAAAATAAAATGGGAAAAATACCTAAGAAGTAGAACCAATCAACACTATGCAGAGTATAAAGAACAGAGAACAAGAGCCAAATAGCTGGTGAAAAATGCAAAACAACAATCTTGGATAGAATTCGGTAAGAAAATTGAAAAAGATAGTGTGGGGAACCAGATGTTGAAGATGTTGAAAATGTTGAGGACAGGTAAAGAAAACAAATGTCAGTACATCACAACGAAGGAAGGTGAAAGATTAACAGAGAAAGCTGACATAATGAAACGCTGGAAAGAATATTTCGAAAACTTACTAAACACTGAACTAAACGAAGACCAAGGTAAGGGGGAGGGAAATATAGATGGGGAGGAAGAGGACAATGAATATAGACCAGAGGAAGTAAGAGAAGCCATAAAAGAACTTAAAAGAGGCAAAGCGGCAGGACACGATGGCATAACCACTGAAATGCTAAAACTATTAGAGACTAATGAAATAGAGACGCTAACAATATTGTTGAGCAAAATCTCAAAGGAGTGTGTAATACCAACAAAGTGGGAACTGGGAGCGGTATTACCAATATTTAAGAAGGGCAACAAACGGGACTGCAACGATTATAGAGGGATCACACTTTTAAGTAACGTATGTAAAGTTTATGAGAGGTTACTAAATAAAAGATTGCAAGCAAAAATAGAGACACAAATGGAGGAATCACAAAGTGGATTCAGGAAAGGGAGAGGAATACAAGATCATATACTCACAGTCAAACAAATGATAGAGAAGCACCCTAATACGGATATATATGTGGCATTTATTGACCTACAGAAGGCTTTTGACAGTGTACCAAGACAATTACAATGGGATAGCCTAAAGAAAAGAGGAATAGGGGAAAAATTGAGGAAAAACATAATCAGTTTGTACAAAAACACCAAGAACTATGTCCGGACAAATAACACAGAATCAGAAGAATTTGTGACAAAAGAAGGAGTGGGGCAGGGAGGAGTCCCAAGCCCTACACTCTTTAACATAATACTGGACGATGTGACAAAAGAAGTTAAAGGGCGCAGCAAGAAGATGTATGTGGGGTATAGATATTTAGAGCCAATATATATAACAGATTGTGTGCGTTTGCGGATGACTTGATGATATATGCCAAAAACGAGAAGGATTTATAGGAAAACTTAGAAATATGGAATAGTGCTCTACAAACACGCAAACTAAAAGTAAATAGAGATAAGACGAAAATAATGGTAATAGGAAAAAACAATATACAAACAAATATACAACTAAATGATAAACGAATAGAACAAATAGACAGCTATAAATACCTGGGGATCACGATACAGAAGTATGGGAGAAATAAAGCCGAAGTTAACAACAGAATAGTGAGTGCCAACAAATTATACTACGCCCTAAGTAATTCCTTCATTAGGAAAAAAGAAGTCACTAGAAAGACCCAGCTAACAGTATATAACTGAGTCTATAAACCAATACTAACGTTTGCGTGCGAAAGCACGATTACTAAGCAGCAAGAAAATAAAATTCAAGCCAGCGAAATGAAATTTCTAAGAGGAATCCTGGGAGTAACCAAAATGGATAGGTTAAGAAATGAAGAAATGCGGGAAATACTAGGGGTAGAGCCAATCAAGAACACTATAGAACGACAACAACTACGATGGTTCGGTCACCTGAATAGGATGGAAAACAACAGACAAACCAAAACTATATGGCAAGCTAGAACAATCGTAAAGAGAACAAGAGGAAGACCAAGGAAAAAATGGGATGAGGTAATAGCTGAAATCCTAAGAAAGAGAAACAGAAGCTGGCAAGAAGCGAAAGCACTGACGCAAAATAAAAAAGAGTGGGCAAAATTTGTGCACAGTGAGACATAAGACAAATAGTGAGGTGTGGAAAATTAGTGCTAAAGGAATTTCTGCTAAGCTAGGTTTAAGAACGCGTATTGTTTGAAGAAAATATTAAGAACAAATTAGTTTAAGTAGATAAAAATTAAACAAGACAATTAATAGCTTTAGTAGATAGGTTAATCACCCTACACCGAAAGGTATACAGGGTTTACTGATTATATATATGTAGAGCAATGTTGAACAATAATGCCGATAGAGGATTCTCTTGTCTTAATTTGTTCTGTACCTTCAAATTCTTGTTTTCTGTCTGTAATTTTCCCAGATTTCAATTTCGATATTTTTATATATTTGGCAAATTGTTGCATCGTCGCAAGTCTTAAGCATTTCTTTCTGCTTAAAGAGTTTCTGTATTGGTTTATATACTTGATTTTGCATTTTTTAATCTGTATTTTATTTTCTCAGCTTGCGTTTCATCAGTATCTCTGTTTCTATTGTTCTTTAATTGTTTTACTATATCTATTATTTCTTTATATGTGGGTATTACGTTGTCCAAATCTTTATCTTTTGTTTACTGTCTCATCTGAGATGTTATCTTTATTTTGCTTATTAAGCATATTTTTAAAGTACTTTTCCATCTTTCAATTGATTATTTTCATTTAATCTTCAATTAGATTTTCCTGCTTGTCTTAATTTTGGGTGTTGTGTTTTATTCTTTCTATTGCTTGGTAGAAATTTATGACTTTCTTACCCTCTTATATTGCTTCTATTTTTGCCAGAATTCTTTTTTAGTACTTTATTTTTTCCCTATAAGGGGTTTTATATTTTATTTGTATTTTTTATAATTTTTTAATAGTCCTGTCTTTTAACCTTTTTTTTAGTTTTCAAAGTACTTTTGACTTTTAAATATATATCTATTCATCATAAAACCTATTACTAACCTTTTATTTTCATTGTTATATTGGCGTTCTTCCTATTGTTTAGTTAGCATCTTCTATTACTATTTTCAGATGATATCACGGCAATTTTTCTACACTTGCATCTAACGATTCATAAAATTGTTTTTTTTTGCTTCTATTTGTTTTACTTCATATACTGTATGAAAATTTACTGATAATTTATTTTTAGTATTATACAGTATATAGGTAGCAGGTAGACGCACTCCGTGATCCCGACGGAGTCAAGTCTACTTCAGGGATGCGCCCCTGCCTTATGCGAGCCATGACTAATCCCCATCCTTAAATACCGGGAGAAATCATGTCCTAACCTGCAATCCCAACAAACACATAAATACACCCCCTCCCCCCTCCTTTATCTTTCCTATCCAACTCGCCAACACGCCTGGCAAGCGTGGCATTTTAATGCCAAACACCCTCCAATAGAGGAGGCCTATGTCCAGCAGTGGACAAGAGAGGCTGGGTGATGTTGATGATGATGATTATACAATATGTTCTTTCGTTTATTGGTGCAAAATGTATTACCAAGGCTTTTTATCTCTCGCTTACATAAAATCATGTAGCTAATGTTTTATCTTTCTCAGTACTTTAGAAAAACGTATATTCATCGACTTCACAAATTTTATTTTCTCATTGTTTTATTTCTTGGATCTTGGATATTAGATCTAATTACATTTCATGTTGGTATAAATACCTTTTTGTTTTTCCCCTTATCTATATCTACCTTTTTCCTTTCATTTTAATTATTATTCTTAAAACTTCATTGTCAAAGTCTCCTTTAACTTTTTTTGTTATTTGTATTGTTATCGCCAGTGTACTCTAGTGGTTGAGGCGCGGACTGCGGTGCGGAAGGACCCGGTTCCATTCACGAAGTTGTCTGATACCTGACGGCGGGTTACTACTTGCCACATCGCTGCCCCGCACCACAGATGGTGCGCGTCGACCGGGCAGAAAGAGCGAACATATGAGAGCCTTAATCTCTCAGTTCGCAGTCTTACCATTATTACTATTTTTGTATTGTCATCTGTTTTCTTTGTCTTTTCTAAATCTTGTAGATTTGTGTTGTATTTTTCTTCATTTATGAAAACTTTTTGGTATTCCATTTTGACTATATACCCTTTTCAAACTTTCTTAATAATACCTCTGTTTTTCTTATCTTACTTTTCCTTCTCCAAGTGTATAATCGTGATCAGTATGAATTTTAGCACTCTGCAAGCTATATATTTTTTGTTTTCTTTAATTCGATTTGAAGTTTATTTTTACGATTGTTTCACTGTTTTATTTATTTTTTTTACTTTTATTCCCTTAATAATGATATTTTTACCTTTTTGTTTTTTTTTTGTTTTTTAAAAATCTTTTATAGTTGTGATTATTGTCTCCAGTTGTTCGTTCCATTGTTGTTCACATTCTCCCATTTTATCTTTTAGGTCGCGTATTTCGTTTAGTAGCGTGCTGTTCACTTTTTTATCATCTTTTCTTCTTTATGTTATTTGTCGATTTCTTGAATTATTCTTGTCTGTTTTACCAAAGTTATTCTTATTATTTTTACTCTTTGCAAGAATCACTTGTTTCTTTTCTTTCTCTTCTGTTTTATCATTCTCTCCTTCTGTAGTAATTCGGCGATTTTAAAAATATTTTGTATTTGTTCTAGTTTGCGTTTTTTCTTCTCTAAGTTGACTTTTTTTGTATTTCTCCTTATTTATTTATGTTCTTTGTGTATTATTCTTTGGTTTCGCCACATATGGCCCAATATTTGGACAAACTGGTTTTGCTAGCATATCAATTGTTGTTAGGTTGAATCGCCTAATTTTGCTTAAATGTGTTATATCGGCAGGATTTTTATATTCTCTGCCACAATATGTGCCCCTGTTTTCCTCTGACACATTCTTTATTTAAAGTCGCACGAATCCCGTTCGATTCTTATACTTTTCACTATTTACCTGGTACGATCGTGTTTACAATACTCGTGGAAATTACCTGTAAAATAATTTCGTTCGCAGGAACACAGAAGAACACCACCTCTATGGCTGCGGCACTAAAGAAGAACAGCAGCAGACCCAGCTCCAGGCTAGCCATCGGAATCTAAAAAGATACAACTGTAACTGAACAATCCTCAATGTAAGTACATTCTAGATTCACCAAAACTAATGTTAAGCCCAATAAGCAGATAGCGAACATACTTATGATCAGCTGGATTAAGAAGGCGTAGCTGAAGGCTTGCTGTATTAGTATGACGTATCTGAAACAATGTTGGTGCAAACTATCAATTGTTTATAGGGTTAGGGATACATTATTTATAAGACAACGGTTATTATTTTTATTACATATACAAAAGAGCAATCTTGAAAGGAACCTCCGTTTGTGCACGCGAGAAAGGAGAAGATAGCGACGAATGTCTGTGGAGATGTACGTAGTAGTTCACTAGGGAGTGTAGAGTGGAAGAGAAAGTTGTGTTGTAGTTTACGCGTCTGCTACATCAATTGAAATAAACACTGTCATAGAAAATTGAGCCAAATGTGGAGTGCGTACAGTAATACGATTCTGTGTGCAAAAATTTTCGGTAGTTGCGATTCATCGTGAACTGAGTAATGTTTACGCACCAAACGTGATTAATGAATGCGTCGTACGTCAATGGAGTTTTAATAAAGTTTTCTAAAATCCCAATAAAAATGATAGTAGGGTATTTATATTTTATTTTTCGACATGGCTATAATTTTTGTATTCTGCCTCGGATGGACTAGCTGGGACACGACACTTTTTGGTACGTTTAGGATTGTGACACCATCGCTTTTAGAACGGTATAATTTTACTATTATATTTTGCCGATATTATTCTTCTCCGAAGCAAATTAAGCTTTGGAAAAATTTATTTTACTTGGTTTAGTGATAATGTTGGCTTTAACAGGTAAAATAAATCAACCAGGCCGTTGGTATTATAGTATAAGCGTTGGTCTTTACTTACAACATCTTTTGTGTATATGTTTAGATGCTTTCCTGGTGGATATGGAAATTGTGAGTTTTGAGGCTCTAAAATAAATTCGAACCACCTGTTGGTCTGAGGCCATTCGATAGTTTGAGGAGTGTAACTTGTTTCTATTCAAATCCACGTTTGCACCCCCTCCTTCCGGAAAAACTCGTTTCCATAAAATGGAGATTGTGAGAGACCGAAAGTAATGGGGAATTCATCCCTGTTTTAATTTAGTAAAACACGGCAAGGGTTTCAAATTCTTAGGAACCTTTAAAAGTTCTTATACTCATTTGGATAAAATGAGTCGCAGTTGGATGATGTAAATTTACCTTTTAATTAACTTAATTTAGAATTGCAAGTTTCAATTCACTAATAGTGCGGTGGATTTGTTAGATTCCATTGAATCCGCCGCTTAATTGGCCCATAATAAATCAGGAAAAAAATTGATGCTTTTAAAAAGCTAAGCGCGAGCCAGTCGGCTGCCGAAAAAATTGATCTTCTCGCCTATAACAGCCGTCAGGAAAATTAGTCTACATTTTCAGAGCTGTTTAAGTCCTTTAGCTGTAACAATAAAGACTTTTTAGTTCTTCAGAGAGCGCCGTACTTAGTTTCTAAGCTAAATTAGACTGCTTTAAATGTTTCTAGACATATTGTACCAAACCGACTCTTGCCATCACAGATTCGATCACATGAATTCCCCAGCTGCATTTTCTATGCCAGAAATATGCATCTATTTATTGATTTTACTAACCTCCTGTGAGCAAGACTTAAACCAACACTAAACAATTTCAGAATCTGAAAACGCTAGCGTGCAAGTAATTATATATAGAAAATTAACCGTCTTTTACCGACGTAAGTAGATTAGCCAACAACAATGTGGCGCGCAGTTCGAAACGAGGTATAGTTTGTGTCCTTCAAAAAAAAAAACGGCAACTGGTGCAACTCATGGTATTCAACCTTCAAGCAGATAACTATCCCATAACCTCTCTCTGAGGGATCACAAAATTCTATCAGAAATACCAATGTATTTTGAGTCATACTCACATATCTTGGTAGTTCACTATGGACTTTTGACAAATAGCTTTAACAGATATTAGGGGTATGAGCAGAAATTCTAGCTATAGTTGACAACATATCCCATTTTGTTCCCAATCTTCTAGGGCAATTTTAAATTTGGAATTATCAAAACCGGAATGCCAACAGAAAATGACCCATAATTATCAAAATTTTTAGCTACTTTTCTCATGTTAGAAAAATTGGACATTTGACCTGCTACATTAGATCATTTTGACGAAGACAAATCTCCCGCCTCAAACATCAACTTAATTTGAATATGAAGATTAGGAACATTGGATATCAAAATCAAAAATGTCACCAAGTAACCCATGTACATGTTCTGAAGGAAACCAACCCTCTTCTTCTAACACTAACTGACGAATTGTTCGAACACCTGAATCGGTTTATTTGGAAAAAAAGCACCACAAAAATTTGATACGGCCTGGGCAACTAATTCGGTATATCTGATTTATGCCCACACGTAAGCTATCGGATATAAACCAACATTGACCAACAACAAAAAACATTAGTCTAAAGTTTTGGTTTTTCATACAGGATATTTTCTAATAATCTACCCGAACTGGTTTTTGCACTGGTATCAAAAATTACGCTCACCGTTGTCGATATATTTTGGGGTTTGTAAATACAACGGAGGGTAAGGGGTGGCGCCACCCAAATGTCAACCTCACCTGCACGTGGTATCTTCTGCTAGATAACGAACGAAGTCCTGACGACCTAGTGTACGGAGGTATAACTGGACCTCAGTTGTCCTGAGGTAATGGGGCCTTTGCGGATGGGCTAATCACCCGCGTAAGGTAAAGAGATCCAAATAAATATAATAGCCTCGGAAAGGACTGGAATAAAAGACGACAACTAGGCAAATGAAAACGGAAACGAATATTAACGTGGAACGTCAAAACACTAAATGGAAAGGAGATAGAGATCATAGAAGAAACGGAAAAATACAAGGTCGACATAATCGTCCTTAGTGAATTTAAAAAGAAAGGAAATGCAGAGAAAACCCTAGATAACAAATCAGCTCCAGATTAATATATGTAATATAGGAAATAGAGGGAAAGGTCGGAATTATTCAGCTATACGCACCTGCAGAAGACACACATATCAAAGATAAGGAAGCATTCTACAGAGAATTGTAAACAACCGTAAACAAGGTCCGTCGAATAACTAATCAAATAATAATCACAGAAGATTGGAATGCAAGAATCGGAAAGGGTGCTACACAAGGACTAGTAACAATGGGACAAATTGGTGCGGAAATGAGGAAAAACGACAACGGAGATTGCATAATAGAATTTTGTAGTAACAATCAATTCGTTATAGGAAAGACTATTCAGACATAAGAAAATCCACCAATTAAATTTGAAGTAGAAACAAGAGATGTAAATAGCACAAAGAACCACATAGTATACTCTAGAGAAATAAGATCCAACGTAATGGATGTGAAGGAACTGAATTAAACGGACCATAGACTACTCTTATCAGACTGGAAATGAAAACCATGTAAAAGGACGAAGAATAAGTTATATAAACGGATCCATATTAAATAACTGAAAAACCCTGAAATAAGATAAGCATACGAAGATATGGTTACACAAAAATTAATAACAAAAAAGGAAGAAGAACAATTGGCACAAGAATGAGACCTAAATAAAAAATCCTAAAAGAAGTATTCTTCAGCACAGCAGAAGTAACATATGGAATGAAGGCAGTCAATACAAAAGGTAGTAAGAAACGAACAAGATGGTGGAATGACAAAGTCTAAACAATA
The DNA here is from genome assembly GCA_036346155.1 of Sinelater perroti. NCBI lineage: Eukaryota > Metazoa > Arthropoda > Insecta > Coleoptera > Elateridae > Sinelater > Sinelater perroti. The sequence goes on from JARFIY010000344.1 coordinate 3,529,485, forward strand.
TGTACAAGAAGAAATGGCAGGAATTTGGAAACGAACTAGAAGACAATTTTAAACATAATAATAGAAAATTCTGCCAAACTACGAAAGGACTAAGAGGAAAATATGGAAAGGCAATCCAAAAGACCAAGGACGAAATATAAACTAAAGATAATAAAATTCTGAAGATGTGAAAAGTAATCTATGAAACAAAGTTTAAGAGAGAACAGCAAGAAGAGGAAGATTCTATAACAGATATAAATGAGAGAGTAGAAGAAGAAGACAAAACTAATTTGATAACAATAACAAAAGTGAAGAACATAATTAAAAAAGTAAAACTAGAAAAGGCGACTGGAAAAGATGAAATCACCCCCTAAGTTAATAAAATATGGAAAAGAAGAATTAGCTAATTGGCTGCATAAACTACATCTACAGGCATGGACAGACTAAATCATATCAGAAGAATGGCAATTTAATATAATAATTTCGATTCATAAAAAGGGAAAAACCACAGACACTAATAACTACAGAGTTATATATATATATATATATATATATATATATATATATATATATATATATATATATATATATATATATATATATATGTCCGGATAGGTTTCCGCGGTTAACTATGTTTAAACAACTTAGTTCACGGGATGACAAAGCGTCGTGCATATCCGAAAAGAAAACCGACACCCAGAAACGCAAACTTTCCAAGTTGTGCCAAAGTAAAATTCCCAATACCAAACCATCCCTGACCAACACAACGGTACATAACCTTTCTGACTGCCCTGTAAGCAACCTAGCTATTCAGGCTCTGGAAAAAGGTTTTAACTTTGCTGTAACACCAAACCGCATTCCCACTGAACAAATTATGTCCCAAATAGAATCCTCCATTTCCACCCTTCCCGAAAATGTGGCAAATGAAACCAGGCAAGATGTAGCCAAAGTGCTACGTACAGCCGAATTACCAAATATCAAAGCCTCCGAATTACGCGCCTTAAAAGCTCTAAAAGAAAATAATAATATTACTATATTACAGGCAGATAAGGGCAACGCTACAGTGATCCTAAATACTGCGGAATACATCGGTAAGATGCACAATTTACTTAAATCCTCTGATTATCGCCATGTACCTAATAATCCCACTACCTACCTAGAAAAGAAAACCAAAACCTTTATTACTAACTCCAACCTATCATCCGATAACAAGAAACTCCTCATACCCCGAGCCAAATACCTTGCTAAGACTCTCCAACCTCTCACAGAGGAGGCATCATCCTACGTCCGAAACTCCTATCATTTCCTAGAAATACTGAAAACCTTCCCTATACGCAAAGGTGACATCATGGTCAGCTTTGATATCGTTTCTTTTTGTTTACAAACATCTCAATTCCTGATACCCTACAGTTATTAAAGTCAATGTATAATATAAATAACATCCTCTCCCTAATAAACCATTGCCTATCCAATACTTACTTTACATTCCAAAATAAATTTTACCGCCAAACTAATGGTGCTCCCATGGGTTCCCCACTTTCACCTGTCATTGCTAACCTTTTTATGACCGATTTTGAAACAAAAACCCTCGCCTCCTTTCACCTTAATCTGAGCTGCTGGATACGATATGTCGATGACACTTTTGTTATCTGGCCTCATGGACATGATACCCTTCCAGAATTCCTTTTCCGCCTCGACCAAATCCACACCAATATCAAATTTACCATGGAAACTGAACATAACAATTCGTTCCCTTCATAGATACTCTCATAACAAGAAATCCTTCTAATGACAGCTTTTATTACACTGTCTACAGAAAATTCACTCACACTAACCGCTACCTAAATGCCAAATCCCATCACTACCCTGCCCAAATCCATTTGGTTGCAAAATCCCTCATAATCAGATCCATCAGACTTTCCGATACGAAAAATCGCCAAACAGAAATTAAATCCATTACCACCATATGATCATATAAGAAAAAGATATATTTTTTTAACTTAATGGATTACCATTACCAGTAGCTCATGTTATCGATCCCCTAATGCTTTTTATCTGTCTTTATTAACTTTATACAGCGAAGCTTATAGTAGAAAGTTAATGAGATTATCATCCTGTCTGTCTGTCTGTGTGTCTGGAGACGCTATAACTTCCGTTCTATCCAACGGATTCACTTCATACTTGGCATACACACATCTTAGGTCAATACATTTCATGGGATTGATTTTCAGCCAAACGGCAACCGGAAGTGACCGTTATGATTTCGCACTGTTGTAGAAAGTTTCCTTTACGGTATTACACCGATCTTGTTATTTGTTGTGAGAGTTGTCTCTTTTTTATTTATTTGAATTCGATATTCTATCAGTCTATGACATCATCTGATGTATTTGTTGTATGATATCTGTAATTTTGGACTTAATTTCCGTGTTGGTATCTGATCCTATAGTACTTTGTTTACCATTTTCTTTTCATTCAAGTTTATCTTGAATCCCATCTTCTTCGATTTCTCATTTAGTTCATTGGGCATTTCTTAGAACTCATCTCTATTATTTGTTACCAGGTTCACATAATTACCAAACTTCAGATGATTCAGTTTCTTGATGTTTATCGCAATTCCTTTTGTTTCTCATGTTAGCTTTAAATTTTCAGTTTTGCTATTCTTTCAAATTTGTCCTTATGTTCTTCTTACTTGTTTTATTTAGTTCTACTAATTCTAATAAGAAACGAAACACTTGGATACGCCAACAAACAAAAGTTAACGATATTATAGAAAGAACTGCACAGCTAAAATGGTAATGGGATGGCCATTTGGCACGTAGACGAGATAATAGATGGACTAAAACTATATTACAATGGAGACCGCGAATTACAAAAGAGAAAAAGGAAGACCAAGTAGAAGTAGAAGATGGCGAGAACATACAAGACGTTGCAGGAATACAGTTAGTTATGGACAGAGAAAGATGAAAAATTGTGTGGAAGGCCTTCATCCAAAAATGGATGGAAAAAGGTTCATCGTGATCATGATCGCAATCGTAAATTTTAATCTATTATTTATTTTATCACCTTGTAGTTGTCTTTTTTCTATTAGGTCTCGTGTAGTTACGCTTAATTTTTATTTTGTCTTTTCAATTACTTTTTTAGGTGCGTTTAACGAGCGCTGGGTTATTTTTGTGTTTTACGAATTTATTTCTTCTTCTGCTATTGCTTGTTGATATTTGGTTCTCTTTCTACACTTTGTATTATCTACTCTTTATCTTTTTTGTTTCTTGTTTTTATCATTAACATTTCTTACGTTTAGTATAGCAGTGTCCTTTCTTATGCTTTTATTATTGTTTATGATATTATCAATCTCATTTTCAACGTCCCGTCTGGATTACGCTAAATACACTAACTGCTCATTGGCTTCGAAGAAAGAGTTTATTATATATAAGTTGTTCTTTTGCGTGTAGCTCATTATCTGGATTCTTCTATTGCTTCTTTTTGCTAATCCTTTGGCGCTCAACCTCATTTTTATCTATCTTCTCTCTTTTTTGTCTAGTAAGGTAATAATTTGTGTGCCAGCGTGGTCCCGTGGTTGAGGGACGGGCTGCGATGCTGACGGACCCGGGCTCAAGGGGTAATAATAGCGGTCGTCTTAGGCGCGGTGCTTGCCACATCGCCCCGCATCAGAGATGGTGCGCGACGACCGGGCAGAGAGAGCCTTAACCTCTCAGTTCGCAGGCCGTGCTCCCACGCGGGGCGTAGAGCCTTACCATTATTATTATAAGGTAATAATTTATTATTCATAGAATAATTTACATATAGTAAGAAGTAAAAAATAGTTAATATACTGGAACATTTTATAAATACAAATCATTATTTTTAATGTAAATAATATTAAATATTAAGAAGAAAAACAAAGTAAAAATTAAAAAAAAAATTTATTAATGAGTAGTTTCACCCCTTTTCATTGTAGCTTTATTTATCCTAAGTGACATCGACTTATATAAATTATAAATTAATTTTTCAGTAATTATTTCATACATTTTTTAGATTAATTATTTTTTAATTAAAATATAGTCGGTTTCTATGAGATTCAGTTCTCTATTTTCTGGCCATGAAAGCGACTTGATTCCCAGATGCGACGTGCGTTCAAGTTTTAAAGTCTTCAATTTTTTTTCTGAATTTACTTGCCCAAGAAAGTTGAAACTTCTGTTTGTTTCCAACGTAATGTCCGTCTAGACGTATACATTTTTCACAATATCATCACTATGATTCTATGACTGTTGAGAACGTTTATTTAGGGGTGTGTTTGCCCACTAAAAAATCGCTGATGCAATAGCGGCTCTATTGGAAAATGAGCGGCGACAAAGAGTGCCCTTTATTGTCGGAAATTTGTGGCGGCCCCAGATGTTAACATGTCCTGAGACATTCGCACCCGCGTAGCTTTGTGTTCGTCGATCAACATTCGTGGGACCATCCTGGAAGAAAATTTCCGCATTTTTAGGTTATCATGCAAAATGGGCTTCGCAGATCATACGGAAATCCCATGTTTAGAATCGATATTACGCACACCTAATAGACATTCTTCCATAACAACGTGCTTCACTCGCGCAATCATGGTTTTGGTCCGGCTGGTTCGTGGCCGAGGCTGCTTTGGTTTATTGTTACACAAGTCTCGAACTTTCTTCAACTTTTGTACTTACAAACGCACAATATTAACATTCATAACGCCTTCACTGCATACCTCACTCAATTAGCAATGAATTTGAACCCCAAATGTTGCCATTTGAAATATACAAAACCACACTCACTGCAATGGCGGTAATTTGAGCTGTGTAGATTGTATGGTGCTTCCATCTATTTTACAAATTCAGATATATGTCCTGAGTCTGCCGAGAAAAAAATTGAAGACCTTGGAACTTAAAAGGACCTCGTATTACATTTGCACCTATTAGTCCGTACGGATAAGATCATTAATAACAAATTTATAAGGAAAACCCAGAAATACTTACTGATAGTGTTCACCGACTTAAAGCACAATCAGCTTGAAAAATTAGATCATTAATAACTTTTTTAAATTTGTTTATCATGGGTAAGATACCTTTTAATAAAATAGAAAAATATTTTTTAAATGTTTGGATCTTTACACTATGGAAAATGCGTCTTGACAGATAACATGCCTTCTATAAAACTTTAATTCTCCCATTTAAGTTAACCAACCTAAACGTAGACATAAAGAAACATTAAAAAGTCTTTTGGTTAGTAGACGTCCTTTTTGTTAACCGACGAGAATAAAAGATTAGCTTTTTTAGTAGTTTTTGTATTGGATCAAACGATCTAGAACTTTTACACTTGGAATTTCTTCAAGCTTTCTAGACGTTTCCCAAAGATTTTTTTTAATATAAACGAGTGCTTTATTACCCGCTCTCAAACGAAAATTTTCTATCGCTTGCGGTTCCAGAAATATAATACCTCGGCCGCGCCTGCCGCCAAGCCAGAATTTGTCATTCGGAGGGTTCGGGTCGGCACGGAAAGGCACGAACAATTGTGTGACAGCAGCACCACTCATAATTTTTTTTATATATATAATTTATTGCTTATTTACAATCTGCCACTGTCAACATTGTAATAAGTAAATTTGTTACAAGAATATATCATGAGTAGAGTAATCGTCCACTGACCATTCTCTAAAATACCTCGAATAGGTTAGATTTGACTAATTTACGTCGTGTATTTCTTGCCTCAGGTCTGATGGTCATGTTCTTCTGAGCCTTCTCTGTATCGTTGGAGGATTTATTATTTCTACTACTACGTCATTTTCGTGTCCTTCAGTTCTTTCAAAGTATATCGTCGAAAGTCTCTCGATTTCCTCGGTGACAAATGGTATGATCAGGTCATTGTGTAGAGTAAAGTTCGATACATACCATGGTACATTGGTGATAGAACGTAGAATCTTAGACTGGATCCTTTGAATTATTTTTTGGTTTGAAGATTTAGTGCATCCCCATAATTAGATCCCACAAGTCCATATACACTTAAAGGTAGAAAGACCTAGGACTAAGTAAGTAAGTCCATATGGGTTTAAGGATATATTTATATAATAATAATTTGTTATTTAGTGATAGTTTAGACCTACTTCCCATTAACCATGACATCCTTTTAAATTTTAAGTGGATTTGTTGACGTTTTGTTTTGACATTTTTTCCAAGTAAGTTTTTGATCTAGATATAACCCTAAGTATTTAACTTCATGTGTTACAGGAATTTGAGTATTGTTTAGGAAAACTGGTGGGCATACCAATCGTCTTGTAGTAAATGTGACTTGCGCTGATTTTGTCCCATTTATCCTAATTTTTCATTTATCAATCCAGTTTTGTAATAAATCCAAGTGATTTTGAAGGTTCCATGTTGCAACTGCTTTGTCTCTGTTAATTGACAGCAAGGCGGTATCATCCGCGAATGTAGTTATGATAGTGTTGGGTGTTGTTGTGCAGTGGTCCCAACACGCTGCCCTGAGGCACCCCCGATTGAACTTGCTGATAGCTGGAGTAACTGGAGTTGTATTTTATTTGAAAGTATCTTTCTGATATGTAAGACTTTAACAGACGGTAATACGAGGTAGGGAATACTCTTTTGATTTTATGTAAGAGACCGATGTGCCAGACTTTGTCAAAAGCCTGGGGAACATCTAGAGAAACAGCAGTGCATAATCTCTTTTCCTCGAGGTTTTTGATTATATTGTTTACAATCCTATGTGTTTGCTGCACTGTTGAGTGACTTTCGCGGAAGCCAAATTGGTAGTGGAATAATTGTTGATAGTTCTAAATTAGATTTCATTCTTTTCATCAGTAGTTTTTCAAAAATCTTAGTTAAACTAGGGAGTAGGCTAATTGGCCTATATGAGTTGGTTTCATTAGCAGGCTTTCCTGGTTTGGGCACCATTATGATTTAGGCAAATTTCCAGCTTATGGGATAATATGATAGTCTTAGCATACTATTCTATATGGTTGTTAGTAGTACTACCGCCTTTCTTGGTAGGTGTTTAATAATTTTACCCGTGGTGATGTCGTGCCCGGGTGCTTTATGTGCATTAATTTTTTTGATTTCTTCAAGTGTTCCTCGGGGTGAAAAAGCTTTAATTGGGAGTGACATTTGGCAAGGTATGTTGAGGAACTCTTCAATATCACTATCGTCGTTGTTAATGTTGGCTGTGGGTGGTGTAAAGACTCCAAAGATGATTTTATTTTTTATACACAGAGTTAATGCAAATTCTGCAAAAAGGAAAACTACTTGCAACATTTGTAAATATATGGAGTTTAATGTTGTTCAAACTGTACCACGTTTAACTGGACGCAAAGATCTGAACGATGCAATCCAGGCTGGTTGTGGTGCTTTTGTAACAAAAAATAGGTTTAAAGTGACTTTGTCAGCAGTGAATAAGGTTATTATTTGATTTAAAAGAAGCAAAAAAATAGGATTGTAAAGATCCGTCCTCCCAGGACACTCGGAACAGACCAAACCAGAAACAGTAAGGACATCAGAAAAACAGTGGTTAATTTGTGTAATGTCAGGCTGTGTAAACGCGTTGCTAAGGAGAAAGTAGAATTGGGCAACGAATGACTTTCGGCGTCCCGTCAAAAGCTGACACTGCCAATTCAGTGATAGCAGTCTAATCTTGCTAATGAGGTGTTCATTTATTCAACTAATTTGATGATAAATTGCTTTGCCGGACTGTAAGATGCGAAGGAGTTAGCATAATCATGTGGGGTGCTATTTAGTACGAAGGCAGATCATGTTCAATTTTGTGTTGCCTTCGACAATAATACTCTTGTTAAGCAAAATATTATTTTCGTGGATGGTGGCGCCTCTTCTTATTTAGTATTTAGGACTACAGCATGGAAACAGAAGCTACAAATTTAACTTTTTCCATAATTAGGCCAGTTTCCAGACACAAATCCAATTGAAAATCTATAGTAGATTGTTCTTCAAGACATGGCTAAAAAACTGAGTTGAGGGTGAGGGTGAAAGGAAATACCCATATAACGATAGAAAATTTATTCGATACTATGGAGAAGGTTCAATAGAGGATTTATTGTAAATTTTAGATGAAGTAAGTTATGTATTAATAAAGTTTATTATTTACATAAATAATGGACAATACCATGAAATAAGTGAAGGAGAAGGTAAAGAAATTTTAGTGGGCTAAAGAAATATAAAAATAGTGGGGATAGCAGAAAGTGTCTTCGCAGATGATCTGATGATCTACGTCAAGAACAAAAAAAAAACGCAATATAATTTATATATATGGAGAAAGACTAAAGTGATGGTGGTAGCCAAATAAGACGAATAAATAACAATAAAACTGAACGGTAAAGAAGTTAAGGTAGTTAGAAGCAGCAGCAAGACTACACCACTCTATAAATAATGCATTTACAAGAAAAAATTAAGTGTCAAAGAAAACCAAGATTACAGTATATAGGACGATTTTAAAATCCATATTACTTTACGGAAACGAAGGCTGGAATAATGGAAAACATAAAGACTTAAGACGGACAATAGACATAATAAAGAGAAAAACTGTAAGTAGAACCATTAAAGGAGAATATTCGACGACGACAACTAAGCTGGTTTGGGCATTTAATGAGAATGGGAGGGGAAAAACAACAAAGAAAATATAATAAGCAAGATGATAACAGATAAGACCAAGAAAAATGTAGGATAGACAATTAGAAGAGAAGGGAATGACATCAAACGAGAGGAAAAGATTGACACTTAGCAAGAGAGAATGGAACAGAATTTGTTTAGTGTACTGTGTAGTAATTTGTGTATTTTTGTATGTTATGTCTTAAGATCCAACGCTAAATAAGGTTATGATAATAATAATTATAATATTATTTAGGTTTTGTATCTATCTGTGCTGGGTAAAGTTAGAAAAGACACAAAGAAAACTGAAGGAAGAACTACAAGAAGATAAACTAGAAAAATATTAAAGCAGGGGAGAACAAAGACATAAAAGTTGGAGAACTACAAAATAATACTCTAATGTAATGGCAAAACTATCTAAGGAGGTTAAGAAATTATAATCGGATTACCTTTCAATTTCTAAATGTTGGATGACACATTCCTTTAAGATCTTGTTTACTGCTGCGCTAAATACTGGATCAGTAGTTTCCAGCTCATCTTTTTCAGAACACCCATTAGCCGCGTTCTCAATCCTCTTGCTTAAAATCTTCAAAAGAGCAGACGCAAGCGCTATGAAGGTAAACATCAGGCTGCTGAAGACGCTGATGGACGCGCAAGCGAAGGTCGTTGCAGGAACCTGAAAGCACCAGATCCCAACGTACACGAGCAGCGGTTTACCTTTCATGCTAACGGGGAACGGTATGGGCACCGGGCGCTCCGATCTGGAGTCGACGAGCGGGCTCAGGAATATCATCCCCGCCGTGCCCAAGGCGACCACCAGGTAGAACTTCTGGATCAGCTTGCACAGGTTCATCTTGTCCAGCAAGTAGGAGTGGAAGCGCTGCTCGTGCTTCGCGAGCAGCGGCTGCCGCAGCATGCCGATCAGCTGGAACACCTGCTTCCTCTTGGTGAACAGGAAGAAGTACTTGACCGAGGCGTCGAAGAAGGCTATGGCGCAGCACAGCGCGAACGGGGTGCTCGCGGCCGAGAACTTCAAGGCTTCTGCTATGGTCGTTACGGTGGTGGTTACAATTAAGAACAGTGTCAGGTATCCGAAGGGCTTGCGCATTATCAGCCCGGACTTCTCCGGCCAGGTTTCCAGCCACTTGAAGACCATCGTTATTAGATGCAGGCAGTCGTCGACGTCGAACCACCAATCCATTCCGCTACTGTATTACTCGACGTTTAGGGGCGACTTCTTTTCTCTGGGAAACAAAAATATTGCTTTATATATGTTTCGGAGTCCCATCGATTAGGCTCTCAGCACGCGATGGTTCCGTACTTGAACATTTTGTTTGTTTTTCGTAATAACATACAGTTCGGTTATGAAACTTTAGTTTTGAATGTTTGATTATTTGCCCCAAAAAAAAAAATGAGATAACTTTTTGTGCTTTTATAGAGGAAAGTAAAATTTGAAAAATACCTGACATAAAAATTAAATTTAAAATCTGAAAATCATTAACACTAATAAATTTCAGTTACCCACAGCAAATCCTATAAAATTAAAATAATAATTTTATAAGAAATATCAAATGTGGTAAATAAGAATCCACATTTTTTAATTTGCCATACATTTAATATGACTTTACAATCCTCCTATGAAGGTATTGAAGTTAATTTTGCTTTTGAATATTGTTCATTTAAAACACAAACATCAAAGAAATAGAAGAAAATTTTGTGCTACTATTTCTGCTTCTATGCTCTAGAAGGACAATTCGGAAAGAAGCATTTGTTTGGTTATCAATTGCAGACACACATAGGTATAGAATATTGTACGCATTAGAAACCTACAAGAGTACATTACTTTTCAACATAATCGTCATGTAAATTGAGACACTTGTTATAAGATCTTACAAGGTATGAAATTTCTTCTATAAAAACTCTCCCTCCTGGGATTTAAGCCACCCCGCATCTTAAAAAGCAGTGTTTTTGTCAAAGTGATAGCATAACGGACTTTTTTGCTAATTTCAATTTACCTTAATTTGCACAGTTTTTCATAGAAATGGCATTCACTTCAAACAAGAGGTAATAATGGCGGTCGTCTAAAGCGCGGTGCTTGCCACATCATCCCTTAACAGAGATGGTGCGGACGACCGGGCATAGTGGCGGACATATGAGAGCTTTAACCTCTCTGTTTGCAGGCCGTGCTCTTAGAGCCTTACTATTATTATTATACAATGGTTATGAACCCCTCTGGTGATGTGCATTGGGCGCATCTTTAGGTTGTTGCTTGGGAGAACCCAGGGTATATGGCTAATTATATAACACGTCCACTAAGTGCGGTTGTTCAATTTGAAGAACCTCACAAAAAGAAAAAATTAATACAATGCACTAGTTGCTGGTACTACGGGCGTACTAGGAAAAACTGTACGAGGCCACTTCGTTGCTATAAGTGCGCAGGAAGTCATGACGGAAAAAATCCAAAGTGCGTCTCATGCAAGGGAGCGCACCCGCAAATGCTAGAATTTGCAGAGTATACCAAGAAATAATTAAGAGAAGATTCCCATCGACAAATGGAACGGTTATCCAAGCACAAAAACAACAATCAAGACCCCAACAACAAATACAAGGTCAAGATAATGAACACATACATAAACCACTTAACATGGAGAAAATAAAAAAAAACACTGTAACAATACATCAGAAACCAAGCTATTCTCTAGCAACCCAACATTGCAGTGAACCACAAAACCTCGAGCCTAAATACATCTCGCAATCGGAGTATACGTCAAATCCAAATAATATAATTACATTTTCCAAAATACGGTAACGGGCCAGCAGCAAACAATAAACCAGTTGTCTGCGGAAATTAAAAGATTAAACGAGGAGATTGATAATCTTACCTCACCCCTGCTTCGAACAACAAATTATAATGGCTCAACTATTTAAAATAGTCCTATGGATTGTAAACGGCTTGGTTACACGCAAACAAGAAGTAGAAGCGTTTTTGATACACAATAAAATCGATATATTCCTTATAACAGAAACCCACTTTACACATAATACACACATGAAAATTCGTAATTACATAACTTGTTTCACTGCACATCCAGATGCTGATAGATGGGCAAGAAAAGGAACAACAATAGTTATTAAACAACGTATCAAACATTATGAGTTAACTAATGGAGCAGAACACAAAGGGCAAATTGATAACAACAAAGGCAAATAACAAGGACAACGAGTATAAGGCAAATGAAGTAAATAAGTTAGGTTTAGTTTATAAATACAAATTAACTACAAAAACGAACAAAAATAAAAAGAAGAGCAAATACAAGTGAAACAAGCCTAGATACAAGAGTCAAAACTTTTATAGGCTTCTGGAATGTAAAAACAATGATAGAAATTACAAAAACATATCAAATATCAAGTGAAATGGAAAAATACAAAATTAGCATATTAGGCATAGCCGAATCAAGATGGAATGGAGTGGGTCAAAGCAAGCTGATAGGCAACATATCTATAATCTATTCAGGCTAAGAAGATGAACAGGCGTATAAGAAACGAGGCGTAGCAATAATGTTAAATAAAAAATCAACAAAGGCACTAATAGAATGGGAGAGAGGATCATATGGGCAAGGTTCAAACAATTTAGAATCATAATTATCATTAAAGTATATGCCCCAACAAACCAACAAGAAGATTAAGTGAAAGATACGTTTTATGATCAAATATATACCTTCACAAAGAAATAAACAAAATACAAACGAGATGCTATAATTATGATGGGTAACTTGAACGCAAAGGTAGGAAGAGATTACAAGGGAAAAGAAAACGTAATGGGGAGACATGGAATAGGCTAGGTAAATAACAACGGTGCGAGACTAATAGAATTCTGCGCCCTAAATAACCTTATGATAGGAGAAACATTATTTCAACATAAGGACATTAACAAAATAATTTGGACATCACCAGATGGAACAACTCGCAACCAAATTGATCACATCTTTATAGAAAAGAATTGAAAAAACTCGTTACAAGATGTAAAAGCCATGAGAGGAGCAGACTGCGTATCTGATCACACACTAGTTCGAGCAAAAATCAAAATCAGCATAAAAGCCAACTACAAACCAAACCTAAAAGGAAAGAAATTCAATATAAATAAATCGGACATTCCAAAAATAAAAGAAAAGTTCAAAGAAGTGCTAGAAAGAAAAACTAACATCATGATGGACCTATCGACATTGTCTATTGAGGAGGTATGGAATACCTACAAAAATACACTAAACGAAACTGCAACAGAAATAATAGGTTACAAGGAAAGATATGATAATACGTGGATTTCGACTGAAACAAAAACGAAAATAGAATGAAGAAAACTAACAAGAGCAAACCTCCTAACAGAAAAAAATCAAAACCAAATAAAAACATCTGACCGGCGAAGGGGGTGTAGGGGTCGCCGAGGGGTAGTACCTCTAGTTCTGAGATTGTCGGACTTTAGAGTCATTTCAGGGCATTGGTCCTCCGGCGATCCCAACTCTCACTTATGGCTCCACGTGTCACACCCTGGTAACTGTGTCGACACACAGGCGAAACTAAGTGAGGGGTCACAGAAAGCAACTTCCACATATTGGATTTAATGGTTTTAGTGATAATGAAAGTGAGCAGCCGCGTTTTCATAACTACATGAAGGGGGAGATAAGAAATATCAGTACTGCTTCATAGTAGACATCAATGGGCGACGACAAAAATATGTCATCATCGGCCACTGAACTGCGATGTGTAAGGCAAGAGGAAACCAACACATTAATTCCCAAGAACAATCATCAAACATCATGACAGACAAAATCAAGAATGGCCCCAGTACCGGCGCCTCTTCAATGAGGCAGGGGTGCGAAGAATCTCCAGGTCTGTGATGGTGAACAAGGACACCAACAAACTGAAAATGCTTAGGAAATCAAATACTATTAGAATTGGTACCTGGAATGTCAGAAGCGCTTTTGAGGAAATCCATAATATTGTTCAAGAAACAACTAGACTAAAGGTAGACATCATGGGGATCAGCGAAATGCGATGGCCGGGTTCAGGAAATTGTAATATATTGAATCATGTTGTGTACTACTCTGGCAACGATGACGACCACCACTATAATGGTGTAGGAATAATAGTAACTAAGGAAATTAACGACTCTGTCAAAAAGTAATAGCGCACTCAGATAGAATTATAATGATACAAATAGAAACTAACCCATTTAACTTAAACGTTATCCAAGTGTATGCTCCAACTGCGAATAGCGAAGATGAAGAAATAGAAGATCTATATGAACAGCTTAGAAAGGTCTTAAAATATACGAAATCTAATGACATAACTCTCATAATAGGGGATTTTAACGCGAAAGTTGGAAGTCAAAGAGAAGATAACATAATTGGACAGTTCGGATTAGGATCTAGAAATGAAAGAGGAGATAGATTCATACGGTTTTGCCGAGAGGAAGAACTTGTAGTGATGAACACCATGTTCAAGCTCCCACACAGAAGAATATATACATGGAAGGCTCCAGGTGATACGAAAGAAAAAATAATACGAAACCAAATTGACTACATCACTATTAATCACCGTTTCCGCAATTGCATAAAATCAACAAAAACTTATCCCGGAGCAGATGTCGGATCAGACCACAATCCGGTAATATGTAAATGTAAACTAAAACTTAAAAGGCTTACGAGAAAAACTAATGAAAAACAACATAATATAAGGGCTCTTTGTGAAGGAGATATTAAAGAACAAGTTCGAAAATCGTTGGAGGAGAAATTTAAAAATGAAAATAATACTACCACTGGATTTAGTAACAAATCAACTCAACAAAAGAAGTAATAGAAGAGAGGTAGGTGGAACGCTATCAAACAAAATCTGCAAAGTATTATAAAAGAATACGTTCCACAAAAACGAAGAGAGAAGAAAAATGAGTGGATGACAGAAGACATTTTAAAATTAATGGACGAAAGGAGATTAATGAAAAATAAAGATATGAACAAATACAGAGAGATACAACGACAGATACGAGGTGAGATAAGAAAGGCAAAAGAAAAATGGTTGAAAGATAAATGCCAAGAAATAGAACAGCTAGAAAACAAACACGACAGCTTTAATATGCATCGAAAAATAAAAGAAGCTGCTGGAATATTTAGAAGAAAAACAACGAACAGACTAATAGATAATACAGGACAGGAAATAACAGACATAAGCGAAAAATTAAAAACCTGGAAAGAATACATCGAAAAGTTATTTGCAGACGACCGTCCAGAAAAACACGAAATAAAAGAGGCTAAAACCGGACCTCCTATAACAAAAGATGAAGTTAAGAAAACAATAGAAAAGGCGAAAACCCGGAAAGCAACGGGCCCAGACGAGATACCCACTGAAATTTTAAAACTCCTAAATGAAGATGGAATAAATGCACTCACTAGGTTATTCAATCTAATATACGACACTGGAGAGATCCGACGGACTGGACTAAGTCGACTTTTATAACCATACCAAAGAAAACAACACCGAGACAATGCGAAGACTATAGAACGATAAGTCTGATGAGCTGTGCCCTTAAGATCTTCTTGAAAATTATACACGCCAGGATCTATCAACAATGCGAATCAAAATTGACCGAAACCCAATTCGGGTTTAGAAATGCGTTGAACAAGAGAAGCACTATTTGCCTTAAATGTATTGATCCAAAGATGTAGGGACGTAAACTGTGACGTACACTTATGTTTTATAGACTTCAGCAAAGCATTTGACAAAGTAAAACATCATGAACTACTAAAAATATTAGAAAACCGGGATAGACGACAAAAATACTAGAATAATAGCCAACCTATACTGGAGTCAAAACGCGAATGTAAAATAGAAGATAATACCACCGAAGGAATTCAAATCCTTAGAGGGTTCGCCAAGGATGCGTGCTTTCACCGACTCTGTTTAATATTTGCTCGGAAGAGATGTTCAAAGAAGCATTACATGATGTGAATGAAGGTATATTAATCAATGGTGAACTAATCAACAACATCAGATACGCAGATGACTCTGTAATATTGTCAAGAAACGTAGAAGGTCTACAATTATTAATGGAAAGAATACATATAACATGTGAAATACGGAATCACCCTCAACACAAGCAAGACAAAATACATGACAATAACTAAGAACATTACGCTACCAGCAACATTATATATTAATAATACTGAGATAGAAAGGACTAGCAAATACACATATCTGGGAACCAATATAAACGAAGAATGGGACCACTCGACAGAAATAAGAACAAGAATAGAAAAAGCAAGAGCCGCATTCATTCAAATGAAAAAAGTTTTGATCGGTAGAGACCTAAGCCTGCAAACCAAGATTAGAATCCTGAGATGCTATATTTTCTCGACGCTACTATACGGAGCTGAGTCATGGACTTTAACAAAAGCATCCAAGAAGAAACTGGAATCATTTGAAATGTGGACCTACCGACGTATCTTGAGAATACCATGGACAGAGCATATCACTAACAAAGAAGTTATGGAACGAATTGATAAAAAAACAGAAATCCTAATAACAATAAAATCTCGCAAGCTAGAATATCTAGGACACATAATGAGAAACACAAAGAGATATAGAATCTTGCAACTCATTTTAGAAGGAAAAGCGATGGGAAGAAGAGGCCCAGGAAGGAGGAGAATATCTTGGCTAAAGAACTTGCGGCAATGGTTCGATATGCCCACGGTACAATTATTCCGGAAAGCAGTAGACAAAGTACAAATTGCATTGATGATAGCTAACATCCGGAACGGATAAAGCACGGGAAGAAGAAGAAGGCCGGCGAAGAGATTGCTCTGTAAGCAATCCCAGAACGAACTTAAAAAGACCTTTGTAAATCATCAACCTATTTAAAATCACCTATATCCACCTTTCTTCACCTAAGAACCATTTCATTATTGAAATCAGCGTAAAATTTTCTTTAAGAATTACTCATAAAATCGCAATGTCGAAATTTTCCCGAAATTCGAAGTCGAATATCTCGAAAACTATTCGAGATAGAAACTTTTTGATTTCGATTTTGAAATCAGCGTAAAATTTCCTATAAGAATCCATTTTAAAATTTTTAAAAATCCATAATTTTGTGACAGCGACAGACAGACCGACAGACCGACAACTTTTTAAGTTCGTTGAATATGGAAAGAAAATTACACTAAGGAAAACAACGAAGTAAAAAAGAGCGACAGACAAGATAAAAGAAATTACATTAATAGAATGACTAGCATGGCAAAAGAGGCAGCCAGAAAACAGGACTCAAAAACATTGTACAAGATAACAAAAAAGCTAGTGGGATCAAATAGAAAGTTGTCGACCAAATTAAAAGGAAAAATGGGGAAATACTCTCCATACAAGAAGAAATTAGAACCAGATGGGTGGAATATTTCACTGAAATGTATAAAGCAAATACAAAGACGAGCAGAGAAATAGAAGATATAATAGACATAGATGAAACATTGCAATTGCCCATAGAAGACTATCTAAAGCAGAAATAAGAGATGCAATACAAAAACTGAAAAATAACAAAGCAGCAGGAATAGACGGAATCCAAGCAGAACTAATAAAAATACATCTAAATTACTCTACCGAGATGCTTTATATACTACTTAATAAGATATGGACATAAGAACAAATCCCAAGGGACTGGATAGAAGGCATAATAATTAAATTACCAAAAAAAGGAAATCGAACAATCTGTAAAAGTTGGAGAGCGATTACTCTGCTTAGCATAACTAGTAAAATAAGGGCCAGAATAATTTTAGAAAGATTAAGAAACCCTATCAACATAAAGCTAAGAGACAACCAAGCAGGGTTCAGACCTAACAGGGCATGCATCGATCACATAAATACCTTAAGGATTATACTAAAACAAACAGTTGAAGTAGATGAAGAAATCCTCATTAGCTTCATAGATTTTTTATATTTATAATAGACAGGGAAGTCTTGTGGAAGATATTGGAGCAATATGGCATACCAGCCAAATACAAAACAATAATAAAGCTATTTTATAACAACTCCACTGCATACATAGAACACGAAAGATAGCTCACTCAAAAAATCAAAATACAAAGAGGAGTAAGACAAGGTTGCATCCTCTCTCCCCTTTTATTCATAATAGTGATTGATTGGTTAATGAGGAGAACTGAGAACAAAAGAACAGCCATAAATTGGAATGTATTCAACAAACTAGAGGACTTGGAATTTGCGGACAATACTTGCCTAATAACAACAAATAGAAAACACGTCCAGGAAAAATTGACCAAACTAAACAATAGGAAAGCAGGATTATAAATAAATTAAAAAAAAACTAAACCATTAGTTAAAATGGATATGGGAAATACAGGAATACAAATAGAGGGAAGAGATATTGAGGAAGTGGATGAATTCTGTTATTTGGGAAGTATAATAAGCACCAAAGGCGGTACAGAGAAGGACATAGAAAAACGCATAGGACTAGCACAGAACGCTTTTAATTCATTATTCAAAATATGGAAGTCAAACAACATTAGCATGAAAACAAACTCCGACTCTTCCACAGTAACGTAAAAAGCAGACTACTCTATGGAGCAGAAACTTGGAAAGAAGATAGAAAATACTATAAGAAACTACAAACATTTATCAATAAATGCCTTAGAACTATTTGTGGAATTTTCTGGCCAGAAGTAATTGGCAACGAGGACCTATTGAAAATGACAGAAGAAGAAAAGATAGAGATAATAAAGAAGCACAAGTGGAGATGGAACCGGCAGGAAACATCACAAGACAAGCTTTGGGGTATAACAGGATAGGGAAAAGAAAGAGAGGCAGGCCAAATAATACTTGGAAAGGAACAATCACAGAAGAACTAAAGCAGGTGGTCCTCATTGGAACGAAGCAAAAAGAATAGCAAGGAACAGGGAAAAATAGAAGACATTAATAAAAAGAATTGTGACAACGGAACGGACCCCAAACAGTGCGTGGGAATAGCACTCTCACCACTAAAAGTCTATAAGCTAACGAAACGCCCTAATACGGCGCCCTTTGCTCCAACTGAGGAGCTATATGATATATGATGATGAAAAAGTACAAACCTGGAGAAATCATCCGAATAAGTTAATACGTACAGTACAGAGGGCGCTAAAATATGTGAAGCGCTAAAATGTCTAAATATGGTGTCTTGCAATTGGAGCAAATAACATGATTACTCCAAATTTATTGTCTCAACTTGAAGAATAGAGAGAAAGAATTATGATACTGAATTGTGAAAAGGAATGTAAGAATCATCCTGAGCATTATAGAACAAGCAAACCACTAATATTATACAACAGGGTACGGATCTTAATTTCAGACAAATTAAGTATACTTTTTAAATAAAATTTTATTTAATAAAAAATGAAAATTACAATTTTTTCTTGTGTGTCTGGACGTGTTAATAACCCTTTCGACTACGCTCCAAACATAGTGTAGTCGAGGGAGTTCAAATCGCTTTATTGAGGGAGAGGGGAAGCAGAATTCTTTAGACCAGAATATGTCTACGTTACCCGACTAGTTTTGAACTATGTTTCACGATATTCGTCAGTACACGTGCATAAACCTCTTTAGTGACAGTTCTTCCTCCTGAAAGAAAAGTGGTGGCTTGGTCTCACCTTCACTGGACACGACATCTAGTTCGCTGGCCAGAAACTTTGTTAGTGCGACCTTCCCCAGACTCCTCGGATTTAAGCGCCGCACCCTGTATATGTAGGTTGTACAGGCGGTGACGGCCTATTGTTAGGATTATTTTTCTCTACCATTTTTAATCTCTAGTCTTTTCTTTCTAGTTTTTTATTCCCATGTCTTCCAGATTTTGTATCATCTCTTTCCTCCATATCCTTCTTGACCTCATTTTGGGCCTTGCTCCTATCGCGTTTATCTTTAGGATTGCCTTGGTCATTATATTGTTTTTATCTGTTGTACGTGTCATAACCATTTGTACTATATAGTTTGTTGTATAATTTCTCTAGTTTTATATCCACGTATATCTTTTTAAAAATTTTCTCTCCCAAATCAGCTGTTTCGATTCTTTTACTAGTTCGCATTTGACTTTGCTAGCGCAAAGACGTGTACACCACGACTGGAAGTGTAAACAAGTTGGTGCCTACGTTACAAATACAATTTACATCATATTAACCCGCAGATCGCAGCTAAACCAGTAAGTTGCCTTTAAATTGCTAAAATTCATACTCTCGCAATCAACAATGATCTACCAATGGAAGTTCAAACGCTAAACAAACGCAAAGCAGACGCCATATCACCGCCGATAAATGAAGTTCGGAAACGCTACACCTGGGTACCTCCAAAACTAACACAAAACAAGTTTTATTTGCCACCTAGTTTAGAAGACAAATTAAACGACAATCAGGCACACGCATCTAACAAGAAACCTGAAACTGTTGCACCAACAATCAAAATTCCGCCCATCTACCTACAAAGCAATATTAATCACAAAGAGCTGACCGCTGACCTCGAAAAGATAGCAACAGGCGAGTTCACCACACTCTGCAACACAATTCGATAAGAATAAATTTAACCAAACCAGAAGATTACAGAAAAGTTTCCGAACACTTTAGAGTAAATCAAATCAAGTTTCACACCTTTCAAAACCCCAGTAGCAAGCAACACTTAGTGTTGTAATTAAAATGTCCCAATTTCGCTCACAATCCAAGAACTCGAACACGAACTTAAAACGTTACCAGTAATTAAAATAACGCGATTACTTACCAAAGATAAACAACCACTGCCCGTTTGCGCGGTAGATCTAACAGATAACGAAGACGCAAAAAATATTCAAATTAAAATCCATATTTTATTCAATAGTAACAGTTGAAATAAGAAAAAACCAACTAACATTCCCCAATGTCACCGCTGCCAGCGATATTTCCACACTAAAAATTACTGCACCCTTGAACCGCGCTGCGTGAAATGCGCTGGAAAACACCTACATAATCAGTGTCCTAAAGAGCCAAAAGAACCGCCAACATGTGCAAACTGCGGGGAAAATCACGCAGCAAGTTATCGTGGCTGTAAACATCACCTAGAATTACTTCAAAAACGAACAGCAAACCGACCCAACCTCAACAGACGTCTACATACAGAAAATGCATGGAACACCCCGCTTAATTTATCGCAGACGCAGGCGCTACGTAATAATCCTCCAAATATAAATCACAACACAACCAATACACCCTATCCTACGTCACAACAACAAACCAACAATATAGAACCAAACAATTTAATCAAAATTCTAATAGACTTCCTAACCCCATTCATCCCTCAAATTAAAACTTTTATCACAAATACACTCATTCCTCTCCTTTTTAATGGCCCATAAAGAACCAAAAACAATAGAGAAGCTAACAATCCTAAATTGGAACTCGAATGCTATCAAAACTCAACGATCATTATTAATTTCCTTCATAGCAAGACATAATGTGGACATAGCTTGTCTCACTGAAACTCATCTCTCATCAGAAGACAATCTCAAAATACCAGGTTATCAGGTCTACAGAAATGACCGAATATCAGAGAAAGCGGCAGGAGGAGTAGCCATACTAGTTAAAAAGCAGATCAAGCACAACCCCATACCTGATCCAACTACACCAAACATGGAAGCCGTCGGTATCAGAATAACTCTAAATAATCAGAGTCACACAACAGTTAGCATGTATAACCAACCAAAAAAAAAAGCTAAATCCTTCAGATCTACTTGCAATATTTAACTCGACTGATCCTACCCTTGCAATTGGTGATCCAAACTGCAATAACACGCTATGGGGCTGTAGAGCGACCAACCCGGAAGGCATCAAACTTGAACAACTCTCCTCCGAGCTTGGATTCCTAATACAAACCCCATCAAACTACACTTACTACCCCAATCGTAACGACCATCAGCCTGACATCCTGGATATGGTCTTTCATAAAAAGTTCTCAAGGGAAATTCACCAAACGGTCATCGATGAGCTCGACTCAGATCACCTTCCGGTACTAATAACCTTTATAGCCATTCCACACATAAATCTACAGGCTCCTCGTCTAATAAATGGAGCAATAAATTGGGACAAATTCCAAATAGCTCTAAATAACCATCTGCAACAACCATCCAAGTTAAAATCACTTGAAGATATTGACGAAGCAACAACTAACTTCACAACAGCCATCGTAAGCAGCGTTCGCGATGCAACATCTAAAAAAACCTAAAGTATATAGCAAAGCGAGACACTATTACCACTCAAGCCACATAACAGAGCTCATAAAAAAAGAGCCAAACGAGACGCAAATGGCAACGAAGCAGAAACCCACTGGACAAGCAAACGCTCAACCATTTAACACACCAACTCAAAAAAGAACTAGACGAGATAAGAATAATCACCTACCAAAGATACATTGAAGAGCTTGAACCCAGTGACCCAGGTATGTGGAGAGCAACCAAGCGAATTCTAAAACAGAATAACGAATTTCCAACAATAACAGATGACAACAACAGCTACTACACTGACGCAGAAAAAGCCGTAGCGTTCGCCAATCACTTGGAACGCGTATTTACACCAAAAATAACTTGCAGCCCAACAGAAGTAGCAGCAACAATTGACTACATCGAAAGAAACTTACCTGTAGTCACTGAACATATCGAACCAACTTCGCCTCACGAACTACAATCCCTAATTGCCAGGCTCCCCAAACGGAAGACTCCCGGCTACTACCTTATACCTAATATTGTGCTAACTCATTTAACAACTAAATCCCTAGCTTACCTTGCATCAATATTTAACGGCTGCCTGAGGATGGGTTACTTTCCAAAACAGTGGAAACATGCTATAATACTGTTATTCCCCAAGCCAAGAAAAGACAAAAACCACTTAAAAAACTATAGACCTATAAGTCTTCTGACATCCTTATCCAAGCTGTTAGAAAAAATAATCTACACTCGTCTCAACAATGAAGTGACTTCACTTAACATACTCCCGCCACATCAGTTTGGCTTCAGAAAAGATCGCTCAACTACACATCAACTCCAGAGAATAGTAGAAGTATTAGAAACCGGATATGAAAACAAACAGTTTGCAACAGCCATTTTCCTAGACGTAGCTCAAGCCTTCGACAAGGTTTGGCTAGAGGGGCTGAAAACAAAGTTATTAAAACTAAGAATACCTAACTACCTTACAGCAATACTATTCTCTTTCCTTGAGAGCAGAAGCTTTGCAGTTAAAATTAATGCCGAAGTCTCAGAAACCAAACGTATACGAGCCGGAGTCCCTCAGGGCAGTATATTGGGACCTCTATTATTTAATATATATACATCTGACATACCAAATCTCAACGCTACGTTAGCAACCTTTGCTGACGACACGGCCATTATCACTCTAAGCAACGACTTAACACAAGCAACTCAATTACTTCAGACAGCAATAAACAAAGTATGTAAATGGTTTAACAACTGGAACATCCAAATCAACTCGAGCAAATGCCAAGCTAAAATATTCACACTCAGGAGAATACGCAATCCACCAAGCATTTACGTCAAGAATGAAATCGTCCTATGGAATACCCCGATGAACCAGTAAAATACCTAGGAGTACTTCTAGACACCAAATTATCATGGAACCAGCATATCAACTCCAAACTCAACCAGAGCCACGCAAGATTAGCACAACTATATCCGTTATTAAATCGAAAGTCAAAGTTAAAAACCAAATGTGCAATTATGATGTACACTTCCCTCATAAGACCTTTAGCACTCTATGCGGTACCTATCTGAGTACAACATCAAAAACTAATATAACCAAGCTACAAAGACTACAGAACAAAGTCCTAAGAATCTCAGTGGACGCGCTATGGTTTATTAGAAATAAACAACTACACGATGAGCTAGGTGTACCAACAATCGAAGACTACATTAAAACAACCACTAAGAAATTTCTCAAAAATATCACGGCGTGCGAAGGAGCAGTTCACTATAACCTAGGTAAACGAAACATTCACTCCCGGCTAAAACGAAGACTCCCTCAAGATCAATTCTTATCCGACGACGAAGAATAACCACACAGATTTGTTCGAGGTATCAAGTCACCTCATAAGTTAGAATAATCATTTTTAATGTATTAACAATGCCATGTATAATACAATTGTAGTGTTGATCTGGCAAATAAATAATTATAAAGAAAGATTCTTTTACTGTTACTAGCTTCCACATTTTGCACCCATATGTTACTATTGGTCTAAGTACTGTTTTATAAATTCGTGTTTTTGACTTTAGTGTTGGTAGTAAAGCTCTTGCTGCCTTATCACCCCTTGTCAGTTTTATTTATGTTTCTTCCTCTTTTCTTCCGTCCTCCGTTAGCTGAGCACCCAAATATGTAAATGTTTTTACTCTCTTTATTTCCGGTACTTTTCGTCTTTTTTTGTTGATAAATTTTGGCTCTTTGATGTGCTAGAGTGGACACCTTATTACACATTCTTTTGATTTCTTGTCATTTGTATATAGTCTTGTATATATGTCTTCTCTTCGACATTTTTTATTAGTTTTATCAGACCTTATATGTTCATCATTAGCAATAGGTCGTCAATGTATGCTATGCATTGGCGTCTCGCTAATTATGCATCTTGTAGTTTATTTTAAGTCTTTCTATTGCAAATTTTAGATTTGTATTAAGTAGAATCGTTGACAGTGTCTTCCTGTCTAAGTTTGCTGCTAACATAGAAATTCTCTGACAATATTTCCCTTCCATCTAACCTGCAGAATCATCTGCAGAAATTTAATGTATTTTTTTATGATCTTTAGATTCTCCAAACATTTTTATGTTAGGATATTGTGCGGTTTTTAAAAGATTATGAAAGCAACAGGATTTCTTTATTGTGTTTCTATCATATTTTTGATATTATCTTTAAGCTGAACGGTTGGCCAGCGACTGAACGGTTCGTTCTAAATTTTGCTTGACATTATCCTATTTACTTTTCTATATGAGTTTGGATTTTGTTTCTGAGTGTGGCAAATACTTCCTGCATTCAGTAAGGATATTCTTATATAATTATATTACCCGTCTTTAATTCTACACGAAGGAAAAGGGTTATTATCTCTTTTATTCATTATTTTGGAATCTCTTCTTGTTTCCAAATTTTGGTGATCAATTGGTCTTTACGGTTGTATTTGAATAGTTTGTTCATTATTCTATTTTCTCTCGTAGCTTTTCCGCTTTTTATTTTTTTAATTATATTTCTTGTCTCGTTTTTCGTTGGGAGTTTTGTGTTTTTTGCCTTCTCGTCTTCTACTTCTAAGTACTTTTTTTGTAGTTTCTACTTTCTTCGTTTTATTTGTTCATTATAACTTACTCTTTTACCCTTCTTGTTCTTAAATTGGTGTTCTATCCGTTTCTGATAGATATTTTCTTTACTTTTTTTAATCATGTGATTATTTTCCATTGTGACTGTTACTAGGCAAATGCCTGAGTTCGCGTATGCGTCTCTTCCGAACTTCGCCAGTTTCATATCATTTCGTTACTTGGTCAACAGTTTTGCCATCGGGCGTTACCTAAGTGCCTTTGTGTATTTCTGTTCTTTTGAAATAAGTGCTTATTATTCTGTAGTCTTTTACTACTGCAGAGTCTTGCCCTCTCGTGGGTCTCAAAGTTTCTCCCTTTCCAATTTTTGCGTTAAAGTTGCCTATTATCACTACTGTTACCTTTGTTAGATAATTTGAGTTTTATAAATTTACATAAAATTTATTTTTACTTTCTTATTCTTTTTCTTTCTTTTATTTACTGGTATAAAATTACTCATCTTGTCTTTTAACTACTTTGCTACCAGAAAACCAGTTTCGAATATTCATTTTTCGTTCTACCATTAAAAAATATGTACTACTCCAGCAATAGTTCAAAGTTGCCTTTAGTTTTGTAATATTCGAAGAACAACCCAATTGGCTCTGGCAACAAGTTTTGGATCTTTTCACAAAATCTTTGATTACGATTTCGAATAGGTTCTGATCAATTTTACGTGAGTTCGCCAAATTAACTTTAGATCTTAAGAAACGATTTAAGCAGAAGACCCCAAGAACTTGGTTTATTTTTTATTTTGTAAAGAGAATTTATTGTCATTATAGTGTTTTGAATACTAACGAATACGAAATACTTTGCAAAACTGAAAGTACCCCTGTGATGGGACTCGAACCCACAATCACTGGGTTAGGAGGCCGATGCCTTATTCATTAGGCCACAAAGGCTTACGCACTTACGCTTACCTTTTTTTAAATAGTCGCTAACTACAGTACAGTTAAAAATTTTAAGTAATAATGAAACTTTTAAAATTGTAAAGGTGTGGAAAATAAAAATGCAACCACTCATTAAAAGTAGACTTAAATTTTACTTACATATTTTTCGATATAGGTACATACGTGGGCAGTCTAAAAAGTTTTGAGCCTCAACATACAGACAATTCTGCTACTGCAATTCTACATGCTTTGAAAGATACTTGTAAAAATTTTTGCCGCTTTAGACGCTTGGTTGTTGTTTGATAGTCGTTTATGTCAATCGATGTCAGTGCTTTTGTGAAAATGGAAAAAATCGAATATCGTGCCGTAATTAAGTACTTGCATTTTATAGGAAATACGCCTACGCAAATTAAAGCCGAGTAGACATCGTTTACGGAGACGCCGCCTCATCATTCGCCACCGTGAGAAGATGGCCAGCTGAACGTGATTGTATCAGCTTGCCTGATAATGAACAACTGCGACCTTTACCGATAACATCGAAAAAGTTTAGCAAATGATACTGAATGACCGTCGAATCAAGATATGGAAGATAGCAGAGGCTATGGGCACATAGAAATAATGCGTATGTCACATATTAAATTAAGAATTGGGCATGAGAAAGTAGTCCGGCCGTTGGGTCCCGCGCTTGCTCACGTTGAACCAAAAATTCATTCGAATGAACATTTTTCAGGTCCTGCTTAAGCGCTGTCGATAAAGCCTGGGTTTACTATTACACCCTTGAGACGAAGGAACAGTCAAAGCAGTGGACTGCGAAGGATGCCCCAAAAAAGGCGAATACGGTTTAATCGCCCGGGAAGGTGATGGTGACTGTTTTTTGGGATAATCAGAGAATTCTGTCCATTGATTACTTAGAAAAAAGGAAAACAATATCGGGGTCGCACTACGTATTGTTATTCGACCAGTTCAAGGCAGCATTTGCTGAAAAACGGCACCATTTGGAACGGAAAAAAGTGCCCCTCTATCAAGACAACGCACCGGCTCACACTTCGACGGTCGCCACGGCCCAAATTTATAAATTGCAATTTGAATTGATTAATCACTCAAAATATTCACTCGATCTGTATTCCAGCGACTATATCCTAAATTTAATGTTTGGCTAGAAGGACAGAGGTTTTCATCAAACCAGAAGGTCATCGCAACCGTAGACGCCTATTTTGCAGAACAATACGCCAACTATTATTTAAATGGGTTGCATCGACTGAAAAGGAGACTACGTTGAAAAATAAAATTAAATTTGTCAGAACAAATCTTGTTTCCAAAACTTTTCAGACTGCTCAAGTGTGTTATATATGTAATGCGGTAGTGAATCACAGAAATAGATAGAAAATCATTTTTTGCAACACTCAACAACTAAGAGAAGGCAAAATGTTTAAATGGCAATTAACCCAAATTTAACGTTTCTAAGAACCACAACTAACTAAGGGTTATAATCTGCAATCTACAATTTGCGTTCTAGAAACGTCAATCAGGCGATAGACATTTTAGAAAGCAATGAATGAGTGATGAGACGTCGCTTCTGATGAAGCAGATGTGTCAACGGAAAGCTCTTTTATAATTCAAGACCTAATATTGGGCGTAGTTTCAAGAATCTTTTTTGAACCACATCAAATATTTTAAATATAGAGGTGTCATGCATATAAAGTGCCTATGCAACAACTAATCAGTTGGTTTCTATCAAGCTTAAGAAAAATGTTGAGAAAATATGATCAAAAACCACATCGATGTCTGACTCAGCATCCCAGTTTGGTACTTCGGTCACAAAACGAAGAAGAGCAAAAAACTAGATTTTATAAAATGACCTTGGATCTAGGAAATCATTTTATTTAAGCAGAAACTAAATCCAAATATAAAATAAACCCAACAATTAGATTTGTTTATAAAGGAATTTATTGCTACTATACAGTGTTTTAAATAGTAACTAATATAAAAAATTATTTATACCCCTGGTGGGACTCGAACCCACAATCCCCGGCTTAGGAGGCCGATGCCTTATCCATTAGGCCACAGGGGCTTATACACTTTTACGTGCATTTTCTTAAACAGTTAAAAATTTTAATGAATAATAAAATCATTAAAATTTTTAAGTTGCAAAAATCATTATATTTAAAATACAAACACTTGGTGGACTTTAATGTTATTGAAATGATCTAATTAGTACAGCAATTTTTCCAATATAGGTACACATGTGTATATAATAGAAATAGTTAAGCAAGATTTATTTACTATTACATTAATTATTTATATTAAAAATGGTAAATCGTAAATTCTTACAAATGATTGTACACCCCTGTGGCCTAATGGATAAGGCATCGGCCTTCTAAGCCGAGGATTGTGGGTTCGACCCCCACCAGGGGTATGAAGCGTAATTTGTTATTGCAAAAGTACTCTTATTATTTGCTTTTTACTTACCTTAAAATATTTCTTTGTTTAAATAACGATGTTAAGAAAGCCTGTAGGACCGTATAACTTACATAAAATAGTCGCATTCTACATTTGTATCACATGAAGTATCTTACAGAAATCTTTAATCCTATTTTAGTGGAAAGTGGCACAATTTTTTCTATTAAAACCCGAGAACCCCTCAAAAATTTAAAATTTACTGAGTACCATGTATACTTCTACCAATTATAGAGAATAACAAATCAATTCTTTATTACCCCTTCGGTTTCAGGCAGATATGTTCTACAATTGAAGAAATTCATCCTGTTATTTAACTTACGTGTCTCTTTTTCATAAACTACTCAATTATTTTTAAAGTCTATCATAACAAAAACTTTCTCGTTAAGCTTGAAACTGAATGTACAGAACTCTACTCATGAACACAACGTCCTCAGACTACTGCTATGTCTGTTATACACTGTAGATCTTCCTACTACACCAAATGTAAGAGCAATCTTCGGAAGTGATACCGCAATCCTAGCAATCGAATAATTGGTACGCAAATATTACAAACCAAATTAAACAAAATCAAAACGTACAAAAAGTAAAAATTAGCAAAACAACATATCCCGTATGATGTTTGCTGCACAGAAAGGAAACTGTTGTTTGTTCCTTATGAATAATCAGCAGTAGCCCCAGAAATAAGTTAAATATCTTGATAGAATACTTACCTGGCTAAAACACAAATTTACTAAACGCAAACATTGAGACCAACATTGAGAACATCGAGAACAAGCTCTTGATCTACAAAGCTATAGCAAAATCTATGGAGTCCAATTCTGGGGCACATTATCGCTAGAAATGAAATTTTTGGGCGTTTGCAATAAAAAGTGTTGCAAAAGGATATTCAAATCTTAAGGGTCAAGGAAGATAGCTGATGCTACAGTGCACAATACTGTGCATGACTTGATGTCCATTCTAACTCTCAAGCAGTGAATGACCACAATCAGTCAATAACTAATAGGATGTTGTAGAGACACCTGCCCAAAAAAATGTCTACCTGATTTTGATACGATTTACTTAGGCTAGTTAGTCCTATACGGGTAATAGGGAAGTTTATTTGGGACTAACACAAGTATACAATGATTCGCCATGATGTTATGTAGGCTTATGTCCTCAGAGTTATTAGCTCGACATCCCCATATGTGTTTTTTTTTTAGTTTAGGTCACCTAAAAGCGTTGTGGGCTCCGCACTGTTGAATAATTTGTTTATATCGTAGCCTAATAATCTTTTGTTGGATTATATGTACACATATATTAATTTTAGGAGGTAATTGTTTCTTATGTATAATTGTATGGTAATAGCTTCTAAGTTTCCTATATAAGTAAAATGAAGTAGGTGATATTTTATTTTTTTCTTGCTACTCCCCCCGAGGCCTTAACAGCTTCTCCGTCCTTTCGGTGCACTTGATATCTAGGGATACGAAAAGTTTTAGCATTAATATGGTAAAGTGTGGATTTTCCCATTGTAGTTTGACGTTTCATTGGACGGAGCGTATCCGTGGTACGTGGAATTCCCGAGGAACAGAGGAGGGGTTTTAGTGAGTGCAAGGCGCGGGGTAGGCATTTTCCCTCCTGTATAAAAAAATAGATGGCAGTATCTGGGTTTGTTGTAACCTTTTAAGTCGTGACAGGTTATCTCTTGACTCCTATAATTATTTAACTTTTCTGAACAGAGGGATATTCTCCATCTATAAATTTATTAAAGATATTTGGCAGGAATAATCTATAGTTAAAATTAGAGAACCCGTGTTTCAGGAAATTTATTAGTTAGGAGTTCATGTTATAACAATACCAACAGTATTATACGCCAGTGAAAATTGGACGATACAAACCAAACATGAGGGTGTAATAACGGCCATAGAAATGAAACACTTGAGAAGGATAGCGGATAAGACAAAGTTTGATAGAGTACGGAATGAGGAAATAAAAGAAACTTTACAACAGGAATCAATAGTGAACAAAATCAAAAAGAGACAGTTAACATGGTACGGTCATATACAACGAATGAAACCAGAGAGAATATGCAGAAAAGTGTTCGAAGCAAGAAGTGTAAAGAAAAGAAGAAAGGGAAGACCCAGGAAGAAATGGATAAGTCAAATCATTGAGGTTGGAAAAGCAAGAGGAAATACAGTAAACGAAATGAAAAGTTTAACAAGAGACAGAAAAGAATGGAAGAAATGGGTTAAGGAGGACCGTGACGTATAAATCCGACGCTGGAAGGCATAAGGATAAGAGCGAAGAAGAAGAAGGGAGTTCATGTTATTAAGGGGTGCACTTTTTAAATGAAAACGCATCCTCGCAGGGCTAGACGGGAAAGGGGGTCGAAGGCGACTCGAGTCGGCTATTTTTAAATATGGATTATTTCTGCCAAATATCAAAGGTATATCTTCATAGTAAATGAGCGTACCTCTAAAACTTTTGAGCCTTTGGCTCCTCTTCTCCGTCTATCCCGGCGGGAGTAGAGTACTTCAGGGTACATTACATTGGATGTTGTACTCCCAGGAGCCAGCAGGATTAAGTTGTTAGGAATGCTGATCTTGGAGCAGGCGACGTATAGTTGACCGTGAGAAAAGCGATCATTTCTGAGGTCTACCCCTACCAATCTAAAAGTTTGCCCCTGTGCTTTGTTAATGGTCATAGAAAAGCAAACTTTTATGGAAAACTGAAACCTCTAGAAGACAGAGGGATGGTCGGTAGTGCACAGGGGGATGCGGGATGTGAAAACTGTTTTCCCAGTACCACAATCAGTAAAGATGGTAGCCTTTATCACGTGGGAGTGTAAAGATTTAACCTGTAGCCGAGTACCGTTACAGAGCTGAACAGGCTTGAAGTTACGTAGCAGCTTGACTTGAGACCTTATTTTTAAAGTCAAAACATGAGGTGGTAGTCCATGAGGGAGAGACTGTTGTGGAAGTTACCATTCGACGTAGAAGGCCGATGTTAATCTCCAGAGATCTGTCGTTCTTAGGTGTTAAAATGGTAGACTTTAGAGGACAGCTGGTCGATATCTTTCACCAGTCGACAGGGTCCAAGAGGGAGGTCTATCTTGCCATTTTTGAGCTCGGCTCGGCCATCCCCTATCTTCAGCAGGAGTTTTGAAAACTCAGCCGCAGTGTTTGTCTTTTTTCAGCATGACTATCATGTTGGTAGTCAGAGAAAGCAGTCGGATCTTCGGCCAGAGATAAGAAGATTTAAGATAGGTTTTTACCTCGTTGGCTTTAGTATCTCTTGGTACTACAGGCAAAGCTTGTTTGAAGCCCCCCGCTACCAACACTCACTTCCCACATAAACAGGTCAGTGGTTCGAATATCCCGCAAAGTTCGGTCAAGAGCTTCGATCCTTCCTCTGCGTGACATAGTACACTCATCCTATACAATAAGTCGGCAATCTTGCAAGACCTTGGCCATATTACTTTGCTTGGATATGCCACAAAAAGGAGTCTCAGCATAGCTCAGGTGGAGGGATAATTTAAAGGCAGAGCGTGCGGTTTTACCTCATGGTAGAAGAGTTGCTGCTATACCGGACGAAGCAACCGCCAATGTTATTTCCTGATTACTTCAGATCTTACTAAGTAACAGGTTTATGAGGAAAGTTTTACCAGTACCTCCAGGAGCGTCTAGGAAGAACACAGAGTCGCCATCTACAAAACTACTTTTGAAAAGTGTCTAATATACTTTGGTCTGCTCCTCGGTCAAGTTCTTTTCGTTCTCCTCCAGGATCTGCAACAGTTGATCCACGTCATAGTTGAGCTCTCTCATGTACTTCCGATTACCGAATGCAGTGTTACCATCACGTGCAGGCTCTGGTAAACCATGGGTGGTGACTGGTTGGCCTGACATCGAGAGAACTAAATCTTTGAAAAACATCAAACCACATTGTAAACAACCTCCATGGGACAATGTTGGTCCAGCTGCCTCTTCAAGTCCTCACAGAGATCATTCCTAAACGCAAGCCATAGTGCTAGCGGGTCAGAAACCTGGCAGAATACTAACACAATAGCGAACAGTTGTTTCAGCTTATTTGGTGAGTCTGTAAGCGCAGCTTCTTGAAAAGTGCTGTTCGAATGTTTGTCGTCCTCCACAGGCCTAATGTTTGTTAGACAGACTGAAAAGCAGGGTGGACAAAGCCTTCGACGGTTTTGAGGGTTGAGAAAAATGTAGGTCTTGGAACACGATATTTTTTAATTTCGGGGTGTCCAGAAACACTCTGGTCTTGCTTCCTCCGGTAGAACCTATTATTCTGGAACGTGTAATAAGCAGGTCCTTCGTGGTACAACAAACGCTTGGCGAAATTATCAGTCTGGCACTGTCTGCGTGTTCTGTAGAAGAAGCCGAGGATATCGCTTGGTGCACGTACCTGAATACATGCACAAGCTGTTTTTATTCAAGACACAGGTCCGTGGATCATGTTGGTCTTTACAGCCTAGTACAAAGCCGAGTCCAACTTAGGATCAGGGATTTCTGCACTGATGAAAAAAATTATTTGGTAGGGAGTGATTTTATTCTCGAGCCACAGAAGGATGTGAATATGAAAGAGTCATCTCTTCTGTCACTCGACCGAGTACATAAAACACCTGCTCTTTCCAAATATGTTGCCCTTTGTCAGCAAATGTATTATAGCCTTAACTTTCAAAAGGAAAACTCGATTGATTATGTCGTGACAGTCTTGGGCTTTCTGACCAGGAAACAAAGCCTCTGATATCGCTTTCCACTTAGGGTTGAACATAAATGTGATGAACACATCAGGTCGACCGTAGTGACGCACGTAGGTCATGGCGTGCACTTGTGCATATACCTCGGCCCATCAGTAAAAGAAGAACAATCATTTGTCCCAGCTCCAAAATGTTGGCGTCAATCTTCTTCATGGCGTATTGTAGATGGATGTAGTTCTCCGCTCTTAACTTTTTCTAATTGTGTCTTATAAAGTCCAACCTTTCCCTCTATCTTAGCGTACATATCGACTAAGAACTGATTGAATAGGTTGCGGTACCGGTGTAAGAGGTTATCCTGTTTATCCCTCAGCATTATTCTGTAAGCGTAAAACATGGTTGCAAAGACTGTCTTCTGAGTGAAAAGTTTTGCGACAGAATCAACTTGAGGAATAGCGATGGAGTAGCCATCTTCACCGTAGGGAAACATGAGTGGGTAGTGCAGATTGTCATAGGACCGGTGTGTCTCACTGATTCTTTTCAGTCTGTTGTTCCTAATGTGGATTACGATGTCCAGTTTAACAAACTCTTGACCCACTATCACGGCAGCTACTTCTTTAATCGTGGGGATGTTGTAACGACCTCTGTGAGCATTAGTGGGCTTTTTGTCAGCATGCATGACCACTTGAAAATCTTTATCTGGGTCTACCGCAGTGTCTACTGCTGACTTAAAACCTCGCATGTTGTTATTATAGTGTAACATCTGTTGCAGTTGAGACACTAAATGAGGTTTCACTTCAGCAAAGTTGCCACATCGCAGGTTGCTTTCTTTGTCAGCATCCTCCACGAAATACAACTGCAAGAACTGAGCTAGTTGACGAAGTGGAGGGAGTAAGCTGCCTAGCCTGTGGTACACCTGCCCTTAAACTTTAAATGTTGGGCAAAAGTTTTCTTCACGGATTTCTTTGGCCCCGAACGAAGTCATCTGGAAAAAACCGTTATAACGACGAATAAGGTTGTGGAAATGCTTGGAGTGAGGATGCTGATCTGCTAGAAGAGATAACTAAAGTTCCGGAAAAGAGAAAGTACTACTTTGCCACTACAACAACATAATCCAGGCGTTTTTTTCTCTCACTTTTTGGCTTCACACCACCGGCAGGTGTTATTTATTGCACCTAAAGCGACATTGTTGGCAGACTGGTAACTTTAGGATTGTAGTCGAAGGCTGAGTTCGTCTTTCTTGTCCAGGCGCCGTGCTTTAGCTCTTTTCTCTTCTGATGACCTGGATCATTTTGGCGACAGCAGCACGATTCACCTCGGGGTGTTTTCCTGCGTATACCGCAACAGCAACACGATGTACCTCGGGTTGTCTTTCCTGATATCTGGTCTCAGAATCTTTAACTTGTTTTTTCCTGGTTAAATCAGTAAACCTGCCTCTACGTTTTATTTTGACGTTTAATTGTAGGAAGAGACTGAGATGCTACATTGGACACTACCACGAGTGGTATGTAAGCGTCGAAGTGTTCATTTATTAATTGACCAGAAAAATAAAGGCGCTTGACACCCTGAACTGGTTGTCCAAATACACCAATCAAATGTTGATCATGGTAGACCTCAAAAGAGTATGGGTACAACTCTCCAACCGCAATTAGTTCACATGTAGTACCGCAGGTGGTAGGTCGAGACATATCAGCTTTAGGGTAGCTGTTACCACGATCGTCCATGAAGAACATCTGAAACCTGTCCCAGTGGTCCACGACATACTTTACTACCTGAGCTCGTATCTCCCGAGCTAAGCAGTTGGTGTCATACATCAAGTAAGACAGGGAGTAAATCAAACAATTACCGTCACCTCTCACCTTCACTACTTGATGGAGAGCTTTCTCATTCTCTACAACTATCACTTCACATTTATCTTATCTAAATCGTGTCAAAACAACCAAACATTTGATTTACAGATAAAGCAGAGCGGACCCTATGCATGAAACTAAACTATAGGGTTTAACGAAATTTTATTGAAATGAATGACAGTGAATTATGTTCAAATTAAAGTACATAGCGGCCAAAACCAAAAACTTTGCAGGAATTTCCGTTCAAACCGGTTTCTAAATTTTTTGAAGAGGTTGATTTTTGGCGTCTGGTCTTGATTTATGGTTTTTAGTCAAGTACTGAAAATGTTGTGTCTATCTATCACAGATAAAAAATTATAAGTAGTGACAAATGTCAGAAATGAGAAGATTGTTTTCAGCTTGGAAGTTGCTTTGATCAAAAGTTATAACAGCCGACAGACGACGAACATGATAAACGATGGACATGACAAACGTAGAGCTGGTCTCCAGCTTAGAAGTTGAGTCCGATAAAAAGGCAAAGTCGTCGTAAGAAAATCAATTAGATGAAAAATAATATAATCAAAAACCGAACGAACAGCGAGACCACATATGCAAGTATATGAAGCAGTGCGGTAAGTTAGTTTACTACATGCTCGACCTAAGTACTCAAGTGACACGAAGAGGTTATAAATGACAACTTGAGCGAGGGTGCCACACCAGAGTAAGTTTGAAAGATTTAAAACAAATAAAAGTTCTATTACAACCCTGAACTATCAAAGGTAAGGCGAGAAAAATGTCAGAAATCTATTCAGCGTCTGTTTAAAACTTCTGACCCTCAGTTTAGCCTCTGTGGAGGGTCGGATCAAAAATTTCTAAAACATCATTCCTGCCAAGTTTCACGTTTCTAACCAGCCGTTTTCAAAAAAGTTAGTTCTTACGGTTGAGTTATTATATTTGTTGTAGGAAATGCATTGTTAGTAGTATTAGCTTTAACAACAAACAATACGCGGTAGAAATCTTCCTAGATGTCGCGGAGGCATTTGACGAGGTATGGATAGAAGGCCTCAAGAAGTAAATTCTAGATATTACAATGCCCACCCATCTCAAAGCAAAAGTATTTTTCTTCCTAGACAATAGACCATTTGCAGTAAAAATCAACACAACCCTGTCCGAAACCACCAATATTCTAGTCGGAGTCCCACAGGGCAGCATTTTGGGGTCGATCCTCTTTAACATATACACGTCCGACCTGCCAGAGCCTGGTGCAACTTTTGCAGATGACACCTCTATGTTCACACATGCCCGATAACCTTAATGAAGCAATCACCAAATTACAGACCGCAACAGACAAACTTCTAACATAGTTCAAAACCTGAAACATCAGAATAAACCCTGGCAAATGCCAAACCAAAATCTTTACGCTAAAACGAGTCAACAATCCACCCTGTATACAAATAGAGAACAATAAAATACCCTGGAACCCAAAGACAGCGCTGTCAAATATCTGAGAATATACTTCGAGGGGTATCACATAAATCAGAAGCTTATCCAAAGCTACATTAGGCTAAGACTGATTAACCGCAATTCCACAATAAAAATATATTGCGCAACACAACTCTACAAAATCCTAATTCGACCTTCTGCCCATATGGATCGATCTGGTGCAACACCTCAAACAACAATATACTGAAAATACAACGCCTCCAAAACAAAGTCCTAAGAATCATAGTTAACACCGTGGTAAGTTAGAAATACCCAGCTAGACAAAGAACTCGGTATTGATCAATATATCAAGAACTGTGCGAAAAAATTCATCTCAAACGCGAGTGTATGTACTGGTGCGGAATATTTATAATATTTATTCCAGACTCAGACAAAAACTACTCCAGGACCTAGTTCTAGCAAACCAAAGACATAATTAAACAAAATGTAAACTCATTGCGCCTATTAGTCTGCCGCACAATGTCATAATGTGTAGTCTAAGTTATTAATATGTCACAAAATCTTTTACCTATGCCATGTATAACAAATTATTGTTGCTCTGGCAATAAATGATACTTAAAAAAACACATCACTGTGTTGGGTCCGAAAGCTGGTTCACTATTATCAAACGATTCAAAAATTTAATGTTGTAGGTAGATGCTGTACCCTGTTCAGAATGTGACCAGATTGGCTTGACTATCGTTTTGTGGATCAGGAGCTTGTTCTTAATAGTGAGTTTAGAGTTGCAACATAACAGCGAATCAGTTCCAATTGTTTGGGCTTAGTAAAGATTTGTTCTCGCCGTGTAAGTCTCTTGTCAAGAAATAACTCAAGGTATTTTACTTCTTCCTACTAAGGCAGCTGTTAATTATTTATAGGGACCAGGAAGCAGGTTTATCTTTATATACTAAAAGTCACATGGATAGACCGTGTTTTGTTTGGTTTTGGTTTTCTTTTTTCTTGTTAGATTTGGATTTCAGTAAAGTTGATTTGTAATAGTTTTATATCAATTATTGGATAACTATCAGAGGCTAGGACTATTGCATCATCTGCAAAGGTTGCTGTTAGAACAATTGATGTAAGTAAATCGGTAGCGTATGACAGATATAGTAGTGGTCCGAAATCGCTGCCTTGGGGTACCTCAGCATTTAAGAGCAGAGTTCTGTATACTCTGTTTTAAGTTCACCAAGAAATTTACAAGGAAAAGAACAAATAACTTAAATAAGAAAGTAGTATGCCATACTTTGTCAAACATTGCTTGTTTTCATAACTTTTATTAATCTTTTGAACGTACGGTAAATTTGCTTAATAATAAAATGCATCTACCTGAAGCCAAAGTAGTAATGACAGATTGATTTGATGTTCTCTCTAATTGGTAGCAGTCTGCCCAGTAACAGCTTTTCTAACATTAGACACTACAGACAGAAGGCTGATTGGCTGAGTTTTAAATTATTTAGGGTTTCCTGGTTTTAAAGTTAGAAAAACTCGAGCCACTTTTACTAAGCAGGAAGTAGCCAATGTGCATAATAGCATTAAAGAGTTGTGTAAGATACTTTATGAGATTTAAACCAAAGTTTACGATAATTATATAATTTTGTCGTATAACACTAAGTAATAGGATTTTACAAGTTCTTAGACTCTTTATTTAAATAAAGAAATATTTTAAGTTAAGTACGAGTCTATAATAGAAGTATTTTTACATTAATAAATTAGTTTTTATACCCCTGGTGGGGATCGAACCCACAATCCTCGGCTTAGAAGGCCGATGCCTTATCCATTAGGCCACAGGGGTGTACAATAATCTGTAAGACTTTACGATTTACCTTTTTTTAAATATAAATAATTTATAAAATAGTAAATACATTTTCTTTAGCTGTCTGTTTAAAAAAAATTGTTGTAACTAAATAGCATGAGCAAAATTAAAATCTACTTTTAATTAATGATTGTACTTTAAGTATAACATTTCCTGAATCTTTAATGATTTTATCGATTTCATTATTAATTAAAATGGTTAACTGTTTTGTAGTTAGCGTGTGCTAAAAAAGTAAGTTGAAATGCGTAGCCCCTGTGGCCTAATGGATAAGGCATCGGCCTCCTAAGCCGGGGATTGTGGGTTCGAGTCCCACCAGGGGTATTTCAGTTTTACAAAGCATTTTACAGTCGTTGCGCTGTTTCAAACATGGTATGATGGCAATAAAGTCCCTTGTTCCTAGATCTTTTTACCAAATGCTCTATATAATTTTCAGTTTCTACTTAAATCAAGTCTTTTCTTAGGATTCAGTTATTCTATAAAATCGATTTTTACCCATCTCCACTAATTAATTAATGCATAATTTGTTGGGGTGCTTAGTTAGATAATCATGTTTTTGTTCATAAGTTTACAAAGTTTTTGACAAGCTTGATTTAGACCAATTTATTTGCGCTTGCTTAAAAGAGCACCGGGATAAGATTTGATAACTGCTAAAATTCTAAGAGAAATACCCGCTATTGACATAAAATAGCCAATAGTTCAATGCAGATTTACACAGTGGTATAGATAAAACTTAAAACCAGGCAACACTCTTAACGAATCAAAATTTTACTTACTTACTTCCTTTTCTCCCATCGTACTTCACGGTGCTGGGGATTTGAGCCGTTGTTTGAAAGAATGTCTATTCTTTGCAAATGTTCGGTTTTGTGTTAGGGTCTGTCCTCTTTCTCTAATTGATTTATAGATGTTGTCTTCCCACTTTAGTCTGGGTCTTCCTCTATCCATCCTTCCATCACACCTAATTTCGAAAATCTTTTTCGGATATCGTTTATTATTCATTTAGCCCAGGTGTCCATACTATTGTAGTTGTTTTATTTTTATACTTCTGTTGTACACTTCTGTTGCGTACTCTGTCTGTTCTTGTTTTGCCAAATACCTGGCTTTAAGTATCTCATCTCTGCAGTTATTATTTTGGATTTTTGTTTGTCTGTTATCGTCCATGTCTCGGATGCGTATAGAAGTGTAGGGGTATATAGTTTCTTATATAGATGCATTTTCGTTGCTTTTATACTAATTTATTTTTTTCATAGTAATGTGCTATTTACTTAACAACATATTCTGTTTCCTTTGCTTATTCTATGTTTTATTTCTTGGTCTATTTTTCCGTCCTTATTGATTAGCAGTCCAAGATGTTCGTATGTTTGTACTGTTTGAATTTGTTTCCCGTCTATATGTATATCTACTTCTTCTTCATTTTCCTTTTTTGTGACATACATTACTTTTGTTTTTTCATCCCACTTTCTTCTAGGTGTTTTTCCATATGTTTATGTTTCTCTGTAATTGATTTTCGTTTCTTGGCATAATTAATATATCATCGGCGTATATTACGTTTTGTGTCATTACTGGATTTAAGTTGTGGCATCCTATGTGGGTGTTTCTTATTTCTGTTTTGCATTTTTTGTTTATGTAGTCCATGTATATCACAAACAAGAGCGGGCTTAGGCTGTCTCCTTGTTTGATACCCTTTTCCATTTGAAGTTCGTGCGATTTTTGGTAATTTAATCTTGTCTTTCGTTTGTCTTCCTGGTCTGAACGCCGTTTGTTTTGCTTATAATTTGTTTTCTGTTTCATTTCTTAATCTTTTTCTACTATTCTTGTGTACATTTTTAGCGGCAGTAATGATAAACATATGGTCTTATAGTTGTCTCTGTTTGTGGTAATTTCTTTTTATGTATATAATATATATATATATATATATATATATATATATATATATATATATATATATATATATATATAATAATAATAATAATAATAATAATAATAATAATTTCCCAGTCTTTCGGTGTCTGTTCTGTATTCCATGCTTGTTGTACTATCTTTTTTATCCATTTAGTTAGGATTGAATCACCATTTTTTGTTTTCTTCGGGGCTTTTTTATCTCTCCTTCTGTTATTTCTTTCTCATTGTCTTGCTTATCATTTTCTGAAGCTGTTGTTTTTCTGTTCTCCATATTTCCATTTCTTTATCTTTAAATTTGGTTATGTAGTAATCTTTCCACGTTTTCAATATTTCATCCGTTCTTGTTTGTAATATTCCCGTCTCATCTCTAATATTTCGTACTTTTGTGCTTTATTTCCTTTTAAGCGTTCAACTATATTCCAAAATTGTTTTTTGTTTTCTATATAATTGTCTTCTTCCTTCGCGTGAGAGTAAAGGCGGGCTCGCCGTTTTCTGGTAGCGCATAAGTTAAGATCCTAAAGCAGTGGCGGAGAGTACGGCGGGTCGGGATAAGCTAAAACGCGATGCGTAGAAATAGATTAAGACGCTGATGTCTCAAAAAGAAAATAAAGAGGAAAGAAGAGCAAAAACTAATAGCGTGACTAGTATTAAGGACTTTATAAAAAGGAAAAGAGAACTAGAGGACCTAGAAGAGTTTGAGAGGTGTGAATTAGAGAAATTAAAAACGTTCAGTAAAAGCGCGAAAATATTGAGGAGCCCAACAAAACAGCAAACGAAAGAGGAAGAAAAAACTAACGAATTAGCACACAACACCGAAATTAAGAAGATGTACATGCAGATAATATTAAATGAGCTAGATGAAGTTAAAGGAGATATAATGATGCAATTGGAGACAAAGATAGATGGTATAAAAGAAGATATGGCCGAAGTGAAGGGTGATCTAAAGAAGGGAAGGAAGAATGGAAAGAAAAAGCGAAGAACTGGCAAGAGGAAAGGAAAGAGATGGAGAAGAGGATAAGTAACTTGGAAAGCAAGCTAGAGAATCAAGAAAAAGAAAAAAGGAACAAGAATATAACAATCAAAGGGATAGGTTTAGAGAAAGAACAGCCAGGGAACGGTAACTTGAATCGGAAGGTAGCTGATTTTATCCGAGAGAAAATGGGAGTGGAAATTAAAGCGGAAGAAGCATTTGCAGTGGGAAATTCTAAATCTAAAAATATAATAGTAAAATGTGCAACCTTCGAGGAAAAATTAGAGGTACTAAAGAGGAAATGGAAGCTCACGGGTAGTATCTACGTCGACAGCGATCTAACACTTGAGGAAAGAAAAATACAGCACGCAATTAGGAAGGTGACACAAGAAGAAAAGAATAAAGGAAAGAAAACTAAAGTGAGCTACCGAAAACTGGAGGTTGACGGTATTAAATATGAATGGTCACAGGAGGAAGGTGGAAGCTTGATAAGGGCTAACTCAACAAAACACAAGTCAAAAAACTAGTAAGAAATGGAACGACGGAACCTACGATGACGGAAGTGGCAAGGAAAAAGGACAATAAGGAAGTTATTATGCAAAAATTTAAAAGTAGCGGCAGTAAAACAAGTGGAACAAAAAGAAAACGAGATTTGGTACCTGGAACGTAAAGACAATGATGGAAATGGGTAAAATGGAGGAAATAGGAGAAGAGATGAAGAGATACAAGGTGAGAATTATGGCTCTACAAGAAATTAGGTGGGAAGGAGAAGGTAGAATAGACAAGAAGTAGTATTCGCTGTTGTATGCTGGAGAGGAGAAGCAAGGAAGAAACGGAATTGCGTTTATGGTCGACAGAGAGATAAGAGATAGAATTATAGAATTTAGGAAAATAAATGGTAGCATATCATGCTTGAGAATAAAAAATGGAATAGCAAATTTTACATTTATAAACATATATGCACCTACAGACGTGGCAACTCAGGAAGAAAAAGAGAAATTCTATGAAAAATTCGAAGAAGTTTGTGAAAGCATAGGAAATCATGAAACCATAATAGTAGCCGGAGACTGTAATGCCAAAATAGGGAAGGAGGAATTTATAAGTAATGTAGCCGGAAAACATACAATCCAAGAAATATCTTCAGAAAATGAAAAAAGACTATGTAATTTGGCAACACAAATGAATATGGTTATAGCGAGTACAATGTTTCAACATAAGAAGGAACATAAAATAACGTGGATGATACCAGGAAGGACCGAAGGGAATCAAATAGATCATATAATGATTAAAAGAACAGGAAGAAAATAATAAAGGATGTAAGATTGTACAGAGGAACAAGCCTAGACATGGACCACCAGTTACTAATAGCAGAAATGAAACTAAGGATAATAGAGAATAAGAAAGGAAGAAGAAGGATAGAAAGGAAATGAAAGAAAACAAGAATACGAGGTAGAAGTAAAAAGGCAGCTAAAGAGAAAAAAGGAAGACAGTAATATAGAGGTTGAATGGAAGAATATAAAAAATAGTATAACAAAAGCGGTTGAGGAAAAAATAGGAAGGTATCAGAGGAAGCATGGAAAAGAATGGTTTGATAATCTTTGTGAGATAGCAATAAAGAAAAAGAGAGAAACAAGATTAAAATGGCTGCGAATGAGTAATGAAAATGACTACAGAGAATATAAACAAAGGAGGAAAGAAGCATCAAAAGTAATAAAAGAGAAAAAACAAAAGTGGTTAGATGAAATGATGGATGAAATAGAAAATGGCAACAGAAGTAATACAAAGCTATATCAGAAAATAAAGAAACAAAAAAGGAAAAGGAATAACTTAGCAAACATAGATATGAAAGAATGGGAAAAATACACGAGGAAAACGTCAAGAATAGAAGTAGACATAGAAAATGACAGAGAAGGAAGTAACGAGGAAATAAAAGAACCATCGGAGGAGAAGATACATGAAATAATCCAAGAGATGAAACAAAGAAAAGCAGCAGGGCCAGATAATATATGCAGTGAATTGATAAAAAGCGGAGGAAGTGTACTGGAGAAGAGAATTTTTGAACTAATGAGGCAAATATGGAAAAAAGAAACAATGCCGCAAGAAATATATATATATATATATATATATATATATATATATATATATATATATATATATATATATATATATATATATATATATATATATATGTTGTTTTGCGTATATTTGTGTTATTCCAATCTCTTCTTGAAGTTGTAGCTTTATTGTTATGATTCTAGAATTTAAAGCTTCCCATTTGGTTACTTTTGGTTCTATCTCTTTGCAGGAGAGTAATCCTACACCTTTTTTTGTTCTATTTCCAACTGGTGTGCCCGCATACCTAAGAGTGTACTCTTTGTCCTTTGTTTTTAATTTCTGAAATTCCTAGTATTTGAATCTTAAAATTCTCCATTTTGTCTATAATCTCGCATTCTTTCCCTGTAAAAGATCTGATGTTTCACGTTCCAAATCTTGTCCTATATCTCTCCCGTCATCTTCGCTATGACCGTCCAGTTCCGAGGCTCATAGTGTTTCTCTGAATCATTTTACAATGCGTTAGTGATTAGCCCACCCGCATCGGCCCCATTATCTCGGACAACTGGTATCAGGTTATACCCCCTGATGCTGGGTCGCCAGAGCCCCGTCTGTTATATGTCAGGGTGTACCGGGGAAGTTAGCTGCCACTCGTGCAGGTGGGGTTGACATTTGCGTCCTAGTTGTTGGTGGACCCCTTACACCCCGAAATCAAAATCTACTGGCTAATAAACATTTTACCTACTGATACTATATTTTTCAAAAAGCTCCTGTTAAAAATAATCATTCCGTTTATTGGGAAAAATGAATTAATACATATCCATCAATTAGGTTTCAGAAGGTTGCACTCTACAATAGAACAAATATAGTTCTGGGGCATTCCAGAACATCTATGCATTCGGCAAAGTGTGGCACATGGGATTCCTATACCAATTACGATTAATCCTTCTGCTGAGCTACTTCATTATCCTACCTTCTTTGTCGACAATTCTTAATAAAAAACGAAATAGAGAACACAAGATAGAGAATAAAAGCCAACAAGTGTAAGTCCATTTGTGTAACTGTAGAAGTACCTACTCCCCTCCCCGGCTCCACGTAAAGGAGTTAAATATCTTAAAATATATTTTGATAGGCGACTTACGTGATACAAGCACATTTGTACCAAACGAAAGAAGCTGGAATTAACTTTAACTTGACAGAAAAGACTCAATATTTTTTTAAGAAGAATATTTACTAAGTATACTTCATGTCCAAATACCTTGTCCAAATCATTTGTTAATTGTATAAGTACATATTGTAAATAAATTGGGATGTTAAAAGAATAACACGTTATTTCTCTCTATCTATCACAAGAAATTTGAATTTTCTTTAATATTTTATTGTAAAATAAATTTCTAGCCCTAACCCCATAGAATTTCTAAAATATAGTGACGTATGAATGCTTCAGATCGTAGTATTGCAACGAATACACTTTTTGTGGTTGTTTTTTAGATTGAGAAACAAATACAAAAATACCCCCGGTGGGGATCGAACCCACAATCTTCGGCTTAGAAGGCCGACGCCTTATCCATTAGGCCACAGGGGTGTACAATTCCTAATAAAAACTCATGGTTCATCACATTTGAATATACTCTTGGGGTTATGAAGAA
This sequence comes from Sinelater perroti, assembly GCA_036346155.1. Lineage (NCBI taxonomy): Eukaryota > Metazoa > Arthropoda > Insecta > Coleoptera > Elateridae > Sinelater > Sinelater perroti. Next base: position 3,574,204 of record JARFIY010000344.1, read on the forward strand.
AATACTTTTTACTAAAGAAATTGACCTTTCATCTATAATTTAAATATTATAAAAAGTAAATTTTAAAACTAAAGCAACAATTTAATTTTAAACAGTCAGAACAAGATCAATAATGTATTTATAGAAGCGACAGAAGCCCCTGTGGCCTAATGGATAAGGCATCGGCCTCCTAAGCCGGGGACTGTGGGTTCGAGTCCCACCAGGGGTACACAATCTTTTATTTACATTTACATATCAAAATTTTATTTACACACAAAAATATAACAGCTCCTTAAACAAACTTGTACTTATAAGTTTTCTTTATTCCTAGAATATTTTTAAACCATTTTATAATTAAAAGTTTAATAGTAAATTTTATTTTAAAATTTGTAAGGTTAATGATTTTAAGAAAACAGGCTTATAAATAGATTTTAACTATTTTGAAAAAAAGTTTTGATGTCTAAATTGTACAATAAATGTATCCTTAAAATACTATTTTCCCCCTCTTGAAAAATGACTAAATTACGCTGTTAAAAAAATATTTTAGAAAAAATGCATTAATTTAACAAAAAACGAGAAATTATAAAAACCCATTAAACTGCATTTGAAACAAAATATAATATACACAAATACAAAAAGAATGGAAGAGGATGGTCTTCATGAAAGTTTTCGGATTCTTGCTAGTGCCTTCAAGCAGACCGAACGGGCGTGCCGAGCTATACCTGAGTTATCACAACGGCGGAGCCGCAGCCGTAGCCTTGCTTAAGGTCAGGCAAATTTATATATTTATTAATTTAATTTCAACGTTTAACTCAAGTGATAAACAACTGTTTCACTTATAAAACCTTCTAGTGGAAGAAAACATTCAGCTAGGTAATCTTTCTTTTTAAATTACCAAAATGCTTCCAGCAGGCAGTGGACCTGGCTTTAATTACATATATAACCAACCATATTCACCAAATATACAGTGTCAACCTCAATTAAGTGCCCAAAAGTTACAAATTCCAAATACGTATCAAACTCAAAGTTATCATCAGGGCCCAGTAATTATTCCCCTCCAAATCAAGAACAATTAATCACTTACCAGCCTCAAGGAGCCTATCCAACTAATAATCCCCAACAACTTGTTAGAATGTATTCAACTAGCGACGATGAAATGGAAACCCCTGCAACATCGAAAGAAAACTCTTGGCAAACTGTTAAGGCTATGAAACGCAGAAAAATAAGGACGAACGCACAACAAAATGGTGACGAAAATGTTACACAAACCTCCAACAGGTATAGCGTATTAACAAATACAATAGATGACACTCCACAAAGCAACACTACCAACAGCATCACTACAGAATCAGCCAAAATACCCAAACCTCCTCCGATTTTTGTGTACGGAGTAGTAAATTTTCCAAACATGCTCACCCAAATACGCGATCATTTAGAAGATGAACAATATAGTACAAAGAGCTTAGCCAATAATACAATTAAAATTAACTGTAATACAGTTGATGGATACAGAAAATTAACAAAATACTTCAAGGAACAAAACATAATACACCACACATATCAATTAAAGACGGAACGAGCACACCGAATTGTTATCAAACACATTCATCACTCAATGAACACAAATGACATTTCAGAAGAATTAGAAAATAAAGGACATAAAGTTAGAAATATTATAAATGCGAAGCATAGAATAACCAAAGAACCCTTAAACATGTTCTTCATTGACATAGAGCCAGCAGACAATAACAAAGATGTATATAAAATTGAAAGAATACAAAATAGCGTAGTAATAATAGAACCTCCGAATAAAGACAAAAATAATATTGTACAGTGTACGAGGTGCCAACTCTATGGCCACACCAAGACGTATTGCAACAGGCCCTTCGTATGCGTCAAATGCGGTGGAGCACATAATACAATCAACTGCAAAAAAAGCAAAGACACCCCAGCTAGCTGCGCATTATGCAGGCGAGACCACCCAGCCAACTATAAAGGTTGTGATCATTATCAACAACTAATTCGTAGAAATAATCCACAAAGCAAGACTAGAACCTTCGCACCACAACTATCAAAAATAAATGTTATCCCCAATCCACAAACCAATAATGCAAACACCGCAGTGCAAACAGAGTCACTGAATCTTAGTCAACATCATAAATCTTACGCTAATGCAGTAACCAACAACTCCAACCCCTAAACAATTACAATGAGTCAACACAAATGTTAAACAACGCTCTCCCTCAGTTTTAACTGAATTCAAAGCCATGTTTAATCAACTCATTCAACAAAATAGCATGATTCTAAACATGCTTAGCACGCTAATAAATAAACTAGCCTAATTATGGGTAAGTTTCTCAGAGTAGCTCTGTGGAACGCTAATGGCCTAACGCAACATAAAGAAGAAATAAAATTGTTCTTATTACATAACCACATAGATGTGTTGCTAATAAGTGAAACACACTTCACACAACAGACTTACTTCAAAATACCTCATTATGAACTCTATCATACCAATCACCCAGACGGTACTGCCCATGGAGGTACAGCCATTCTTGTCAAGCAAACAATTCAACACCATGAAGAAATAAAATATCAGGAAGACTTTATCCAAGCCACCACAATCAAGGTACAAACATTGCCATATGAATTGACACTTGCTGCAGTTTACTGCCCACCCCGACATAATATCAAAAAAGTAGATTTTGACAAATTCTTTCTAACACTAAGTCACAAATTCGTAGCGGGAGGAGACTACAACAGTAAACATACTAGATGGGGCTCACGCCTAACAACAACGAAAGGTAGAGAACTCCTTAAGTCAATGGAGGACAAAAAATACTCATTTATATCAACAGGAACACCAACCTATTGGCCCACCGACGCAAACAAGTTACCAGACCAACTAGACTTCTTCGTCGTAAATGGAATCAATCAGGCATATACTACTGTAATACCCAGTTATGACCTAACTTCCGATCATTCTCCTATCATACTAACAATTGGGGCATCTATAGTACACAAGAAGCTCACAACCAGATTATACAACTCCAGAACGGACTGGGCTACATATCGTAATATTCTAAGCGAAACCATAAAATTAAACATTCGACTCAAGGAATGCGAAGAAATTGAAACAGCTACTGAAGAACTCATAACAAAACTCCAGCAAGCTGCGCAACAAGCTACACCAACCATTTCACAAAAGCAACTAAACATTGACATACCACTGGAAATTAAACGAATGGTCGCAGAAAAACGTCGTGCTAGAGCTAACTGGCAACGAAATCATACACCTGCTGCCAAAAACGCGTACAACCATATGACCAATAAATTAAAAACAAAACTCAAAGAAATCAGAAATGAGAAATTTGAGCTCTATGTATCTCAATTAAATCGAACTGATGATTCTATCTGGAAACCAAAATTCAAAATACCACTAATTAGAAAAAACAACACCGAACCTTGGGCAAAAAGCGATAGAGACAAAGTCAGACTCTTCGCTGAACATCCATCCTCAGTCTTTCAACCACTTGATAGCGCACCAGACCAAGAAGTAGAGCGAAGTCTTTCCATCCCTTCTGACATACGTCATGAAATTAAACCCTTTACCCCAAACGAAATAAAATCTGAAATAAATCTGCTAAACCTCAAGAAGACCCCAGGAACTGATCTGATAACTGCCAAAATGCTGCGTGAACTCCCAAAAAAAGGCCTAGTGCTCTTAACTTATATTTACAATGCAATCCTGAGGCTAGGATATTGGCCAAAATGCTTTAAGGCTGCACAAATCATAATGGTCGGAAAACCCGGAAAAGAACTAACCGACGTTACATCCTATCGACCTATCAGCCTCCTCCCGGTGACCTCAAAGCTGTTAGAAAAACTCATACTTCGTCGAATTAATGAAGACTTACCGCCCCAACATTGGATACCTTCTCATCAGTTTGGGTTTCGACAGGCTCATTCTACCGTGCAACAAGTACACCGCATTACACAAACCATAAATAAAGCACTAGAAAACAAAGAGTACTGTTCAGCTGTCTTTCTCGACATTAGTCAAGCATTTGACAAAGTGTGGCACCCCGGATTACTCTTCAAAATTAAGCAAACGTTCCCTTTGGCATACTATAATTTACTAAAATCATATCTAAGCGATAGAACATTTCAGATAAAAATTAACGAAGTAACATCAGATTACCACCCTATCAACTCAGGCGTTCCACAAGGCAGTGTTCTGGGGCCTTTACTCTATGTCCTATATACATCGGATCTACCAACGACGCAATATACAACAATAGGAACATTCGCAGACGACACTGCTATACTGTCCAGACATGAAAATCCTGCAACTGCATCGGCCAACCTACAAAACCACTTAGTACTCCGTCAACAATGGTTACACAGATGGAAAATCAAAGTTAACGAAAACAAGTCGGTACACACAACATTTACGCTCAAAAACAGATATGCCCACCAGTCGTAATAAATAATGCACAAATACCACAACTGGAAACGGCAAAATATCTAGGCTTACACCTAGATCATAAGCTAAATTGGAAGGAACACCTCAAGAAGAAAAAACAAATAGATCTAAAAGTAAAGGAACTCAACTGGCTAAAGGAAGACATTCAAAATTATCGCTTGCAAACAAAACCCTAATCTATAAGACTGTTATAAAACCAATCTGGATGTATGGAGTAGAGTTATGGGGCTGCGCATCCAAATCAAACATCGCATTAATCCAACGTACTCAATCAAAAATATTACGTCAGATTACAAATGCGCCGTGGTATGTATCCAACAACACGCTGCATATGGACTTACATCTCCCAACGGTCCAGGAAGTAATCCAGGAGAGAACTATCAAGTACCATGCAACCCTAGAAACTCACTCAAACCCCTTACTGGAGCAGATGCTGGAACCCAGGGTCAACCAAAGACTAAAGAAACTATGGCCAATAAACCTAGTGTGAGTGTCGTGGTATGGCCAACAAACTCGTGTGTGTGTGTAGTGTATTCCTAATATCTATTAGACTCTAATACTCTCGAAGTACAAAACTGTAATTACGTAGGTTGTATCGTAGGATGCAAGCCTCATCATGTTATTCTTATCGTTAGCATCTATAATGATTGTTAACCATTTAGCTTATAGAATGTAACCTTGTTCTGATTGCTAAATAATTACATAAAAAAAAGAAAGTTTTTGAAAAAAATAAAAATTTGAGTGTAGTAAATTTAAGTAAGCTGCTAAAGTTGTTGAAAGAAATAAAAATCAACTTAACTGAGGTGAATTAATAAGTAAGACAGGATTAAACAACTAACATTTTAAAATAATATAAAAAATAAGAATTAAAGAAAATAAATAACAATAAAGAAAGGTAACAATAAAAAATTTTATCTGTAACCATTTGAAACAAAGGTACAGATTTAAGAAATGTGCAAACTAGAAGAAAATATACGTTTTATTAAACTAGAAAAGAAGCAAGATATAAGCCCAGTTAAAAAGAAGAAAATTAATTAATTGAAGGCTATCAAAACAATAAGATTTACTTTATTTATAATTAAAGCAAATCGGAAAGAAGTAAACAAACCTAAAAATAAAAAAGTTAACAAGTGACACAAGAAAATTGTAATAAGTGGAATAAACAAGAGATAAACTAAATTAAAAGAAAAAATAAACATAGTAATTTTAAAAACTAACATCTCAATGATCTGGAACGATAAAGATAACGCCTAGGGAAAGATAAATGTTCAAACAACTAAAAGACAAGAAATAAGTAAAATGAATAAAAAAGAAACTGAAGTAAATATTAGCAAAATAACAAACAAAATGAAGAAGACGATGAGAAAAGGGACATGCATAAATATAAAAATATAAACGCTTGCAAAAACCAATAGAAAATAATTTAGAATAGTAGAAAGAACGCAATTATAATTTGTGAAGTCACCTATTGTCACCAAATTTTTTAAAAAGGTTCCTTCAAAAAGAATCATTCCAGTTATTGAAAAAATAGTAGCTTTTAGTCAGTGAATGTGTACGCAGACGTATTTGCTGGCCTGCCCATGCCTGCGTTATCGCAGCCTTGTTTAAGGTCAGCTACATTTATCTATTTCCATTTTATAGTTTAATACGCATCATTTACATAGAGTAGCGAATTAATAATTTAGGCAGCTGTGCTGCCAGCCGGTAACAGCTACAATGGCCAACAATATTCTTATAATCAGCAACAATGCATGCTTAATTCCCCAATGAATAATTCCAGGCACCATGCAACGAAATGTTACCTTCCCAAATCGCACTGCTTCAACAGTCGGGTGGCTTGCAATAGCAGATTTCGTAGTACCAACTGCTCGCATGCTCTCAGTGTCACTAGCAGTAGCTTCTACCTTTCCAGTTACAATTATCGCAACATTCATATCAATTGCTGAAGCGCGATCAATTTTTTTAGTGCAAACGAAAACGAGAGTGATGAAAACCAAACAAACAACCTGCAGGCAGTTACAGAACAAAAACGGAAACGACTCAAACAATTAAATACGCCGCTCTTATCACAAGACCAGCAACAACAACCGTTATTGCTAGCAAATATTCGATACTAGCGCCAGACCCTCCAAACAATCCACCAGAAACAGATATACAAGCATTAACTCCAGTAATAAATTTTTGTACCGGGGGTGATCAATTATGATAAACCTGTGGCACAAAGTACACAACATTATGAACATAAAACATAGTTTACTAACTATTACAAGTACCACTTCCAATATTCTTTATCGACCTTGAGCCAGTTGAGAATAACAAGGAGATATTTAACATTCGATCGCTGGAAAATATAGTTGTCAGTTTTGAACTCCCAAGAAAAAACACAGAAATAGTACAATGTGCAAGATGTCAAAATTACGAGCATACTTGGACATATTTCAAGAGGTCATATACACATGTGAAATGCGGAACAGCCCACGATACTAAGATTTGCACTAAAACCAGGGATACTAAGGCCATATGCGCACTTTGCAAGGAAACATATCCGTCTAATTACCAAGAACAAAAAAAAAATTAGCCAAACAGTTAACCATCAATTCAAAGATCCGTTCATTTTCAACCAACAAAACGAAATTTCTATATCTGAATGTTCAAGAACCTTTCCAACAACTCCCTAACCAACTGCTTTCATCAAATCCAACCTATTCACAGAAAACTTTAAACCAACTTCACCCAAACCAAGATTTGACCCCAAACATGCCAATTGAGGATTCCATTTAACAATAAGAAAATACAAAGCATTTCTTAAACTTACTACAGATGACAATTATAATTTCTTATCAACTAGGAATCTTACTTATTGACCATCTAATCCAAACAAAGTCTCAGATCTCCTAGAGTTCTTCATCACCGAAGGGGCTTTCTTAAATTATATGGATGTTACTCCCATTATGATCTTATGCCTGATCATTCCTCGATCATAGCCACAATTAGCATTATCTATAAAACACCCAACTCTTCTATCAGTATTAAGAAGATTGCTACAAACTTTCTGTAGCAATCGTTACTATTCTGCAGTTATTTCTTCCGGTGTTCTTTGAGAACGTCGTTGCCGCCTTGCTTGACTTTTTACTTCGACTCCCTCCGGAGTTCTTTCGGCACATATACGTCGCCTCGCTTCATTCATTGCTGCCCTTTCATCCGCAGTCTGCTCACTTCTTCGTTCTCTCATGTAATTTCTGTGGTGCTCAGCTGCTGGTACCGGTTTCATACCAAATAATGCTTATTTGCAAAAAGAACAGTACGATAAACAATTTAATTTTTTTAAATTGCAGTGTGCTTTAAAGATACGATGATCGTTCGCGTATTTCCGCTTGGCCCCGAACGCGTTACTCTGGCAACCGATGCTTTTCACACGGCTGGGGACCGACGCTTTAAAGATATTCGATTAGCTTTCAAGGAATTGAACATCAGATACAATAGTTAAGAAACAAAAAGCCCCGGGTCACGACCTCATAACGGCAACCGTACTCAAACAGTTACCTGAACATGGACTACAATTTCTTAAATCCTCTTTAACATGATCTTGAGTATTATGTACTAGCCGCTACAATTAAAATTTGGACAAATAATTCTTGTTTTTCTAATTTTTATTCTTATTTTTATAAACCTCTCAATAAATTAATTTCCTATCGTCCCATCAGCCTCCTGTAATTGGTATCAAAGTTGCTTGAGAAGTTAGTCTACGACGTATTAACAAAAGTTTGGTTTCAGACAGCAAGATTTAACAGTTCAACAAGGTCATCGTTTAACGAATTATATATATAAAAAAAATATGAATGCTGCTGTCACACAGGTCAAAGGTCAAATCGTTCGTGCCTTTCCGTGTCGACCCGAGCGCCCCCGAAGGACAAATTTCGGCCCGGCGACAGGCGCGAGCGAGGTAATATATTTCCGGAACCGCAAGCGATGGAAAATTTTCGTTTGAGAGGGGGTAATATAACACTTATATATAAAAAAAATTATTATATATAAAAAAAATTATGAGTGCTGTCACACAGGTCAAAGGTCAAAGTTCAACTCTAACTGGGTATACGTAAATGCATTGTCATGGCAACGGCGTACGTCAATTATGTCAAACAGAGCTTTTTAATCGTGTTTTTATTTATTTTTAAAAACTACTATGCGAAGGGGCTCAACATGTCGGAGTTGGACAGCTCTCGCCTGCCAGACTCGTTATATATATAAAAAATTATAGATGCTGCTGCTGTCACACAGGTCAAAGGTCAAATCGTTCGTGCCTTTCCGTGCCGACCCGAGCGCCTCTGAAGGACAATTTCCCGGCGACAGGCGCGACCGAGGTAATATATTTCCGGAACCGCAAGCGATGGAAAATTTTCGTTTGAGAGCGGGTAATAAAGCACTTATACATAAAAAAAATTATGAGTGCTGTCACATAGGTCAAAGGTCAAAGGTCAAAGTTCAACTCTAACTGGGTATACGTAAATGCGTTGTCATGGCAACGGCGTACGTCAATTATGTCAAACAGAGCTTTTTAGTCGTGTTTTTATTTTTAAAAACTACTACACACATCAAATCAATTACAAAAGCATGTAATTATAAAATCGATTGTTTATTATATTTTATATTATCATCAGTTTTAACGTCGAGAGACAAATACCACGAGTAATAAAGTAGTGTCTAATTATGTCAAACATGCATTAATTGTGAACAAAATGGTGTTATGAACTAAATAAATGTCATCTTAAGATACATATCAACAGATCTTTACTCAAGAAGAAGAAGTGGTGTTTTGATTATTACCACAATATTTATTTAATTGTTTGTTTGGATCAGATTTTAATCTTAAGATTTTGTTCGACAAAAAAGTTTTTAAAAATATTTTAATTGCTAACAGTTCTGCGATTAAGACTATCAGTGACCACACCATAATCACCGAACAGTCTATCACTTATATCACATCCCCATTGATTTCAAGGCGACATCAAGTATTGTAACTTTTTTCTTTCATTAGTTTTAATTAGTTTTTACTTTTTAGTTAAAAAATTGAAAAAGGTAGTGATAGTCGGATACTGGCAAGCGAATATATAGTAAAAGTGATAACAGTCTGGCAAACAATTTAATTAAATGGAAAGAATGAGCGATAGGAGAGCGTACTTCCGTCAGTATAATAAAAATAAACGTGCCGCAGAACAAAATGAGGCACATAATAAAAGCAGAAGAGTAGCTAATATGTCAACAGAACAGATAGAACAGATCAATGAAAGAAGAAGAGTCGATAATATGACATCCGAACAGGTAGCACAGATCAATGAAAGAAGAAGAGTCGATAATATGACATCTGAACAGATAGAAAATGTAAATGCAAGAAGAAGAGCTGAAAACAGAACATGTCAACAGATTGAAAATCGAAATGAAACACAACAAGTTTGGAGACATAGTCAAACAGCTAATCTATTCAGAGCGCGATGTGGTGATATGCCACAAAGAGATCAAATGGAACGTATGGATAAATTGTGTCAACATTGCAGTGCTAAGTTTTGGTTATGCGAAAAGACCTCTGGATCAATCAGTTCACCTCATTTCAAACAATGTTGTTCTGGTGGTAAACAAGTGCTACCACAGATGGGAGACCTCACACATACCCCAGAACTCCTTCAGCTATTTGATGGAGATGACAATTTGAGTCAAGAGTTCAGAAATAATATAAGAGCATATAACTCTTTATTATCCTTCACTTCGTGTGGAGCCAAAGTCGACGAATCGTTATTAGTCGAAAGGGCAGGAGTTTTTACTTATCGTATTCATGGAGAGATGTATCATTTGATTGGATCTCTTTACCTCCAGATGGACAACGGCCATCTTTTCTTCAACTGTACTTTTATGATACCGACAATGAATTGAATAACCGAATGCAATTCATGGTTAACCGTAATCACCAATTAGTTCAAAGATTACAACAAGTTCTACGAAAATATAACACATGGATAAAAACCTTTAAATCGGCACTTGAGTGTAATGAAAATCCTACTGCTTTGACATTGAGGATATCGGAAAAGGCCCTGATCCGCGGACATATAACCAACCAACAAGTTCAGATGTAGCGGCAATATTACCTAGCGATGACATCGGTGATCGCAGAGATATTATAATTCAGAAGAGATCTAATAATTTGATTAGAATATGTGAAACTCATAGAGCATATGATACCTTTTCATATGTTCTCCTGTTTCCCACCGGTGAATACGGTTGGCAAATAGATATGAAAACATCTGATAATAAATCAATAACACTCATGGATTTTTACAAACAACAGCTGTATTTTAAATCACCAAATATCAGTATACACAGAGGAGGAAGACTATACCTACAATGGGTAGTAGACATTTACGCAAGAATCGAACAGTCCCGACTTAAATACTTGAGAGTCATCAAAAAGAGATTCGTTCTGAAGTGTACCATGGATTAGTTGATGCTATTACCAATGATGTTTCACTGGAAAATATTGGTCGGAGAATAATTTTACCATCAACTTTTGTCGGTTCACCACGATTCATCATACAGAAGTACCAGGACGCAATGTCTATTGTGAGAGATTATGGAAAACCCGGTCTCTTCATAACTTTCACCTGTAACCCGAATTGGCCAGAAATAACGAGCGAGCTTTTGAAAAATCAGAAAACAAATGATAGACCTGATATAATCGTCAGAGTATTCAATGAAAAATTGAAACGACTTAAGGAACATATTATCACAAAGGCAATTTTTGGTCGTGTGGCAGCATATGTTTACACAATAGAGTTCCAGAAGAGAGGTCTGCCGCATTGTCATCTCTTAATCATACTTAATCCTGAAGACAAACTAAGAACAATTGAAGATTTTGATTGTGTAGTGAACGCTGAGATTTCGGATCAGAGTCTATACCCGTTAGCATATGAAACTGTTTCTAAAACCTTTGCCATGGACCGTGTGGTGATCTTAACCCAAGATCACCTTGCATGAAAAATGGAAAGTGTTCTAAAGGCTTTCCCAAGAGGTATTGTGAGCATACAACCATACCAGAAGATGGTTATCCTGAGTATCGTCGACGAAATGATGGACGGACAGTAACTGTTAAGAGAGATGGTAATAATGAAATACAAGTCGACAACCAATGGATAGTTCCACATAATCTTTGGTTATGTACTAAATACAACGCACATATTAATGTCGAAATATGCTCTTCTGTACGATGCGTTAAATATTTATACAAATACATTCATAAAGGTTTTGATAAAGCTAATATGGAAATCGGTAATGATGAAATAAAACATATCTTGACGCTAGATGGATCTCTTCGTGTGAAAGTTTTTATTATATTTGGTTTTGGACTTCATGACAATCAACCAAGTGTTTACTGCTTAGAATTACACTTGCCTGATAGACAATTGACAAGCTTTTCGGTTAATGATAACCCAAATGATTTGTTGAGAAACACAAAGAAGACAAAACTTATGGCTTGGTTTGATTTCAACAGAAATTCTGATGTCGGTCGTCATCTGTTGTATACAGAATTTCCAACTCACTTCACATTCACAAAAACTTCTCATTGGCAACCACGAGTAAATAATATGAGATTTAAAACTATTGGTAGAATGTATTTAGCGAATCCGAGTGAAGGTGAAAAGTATTACTTACGTCTTCTTTTGACGCAAAGACGAGGAATCAAAAGCTTCGAAGAGATGAGAACAATTAATGGAACTACATATGAGACATTCAAGCAAACCTGTGAGGCAATGGGTTTGCTAGAAAGTGATAGTGAATGGGACCAACTTCTAGAAGAATCAAGTGTTTACCAAAATCCCAAGCAAATGAGGCGATTATTTGCAAATATATTAATGTATTGTAGCCCAAGAAATCCAGGTGAACTATGGGATAAGTATACATTTGACTTAACACATGACTTAGTGAGAAGAGTTAGTGAAACAATCAACGATCTAAATGAATTAAGTGATATCCTACGCCAACAAGTTATTAACGTTGCATTGACTGAAGTCGATGATTTATTAACATCAAGTGGTTTCGCTTTGAGTTCCTTCCAATCGATGCCTCAATTGACTGAAAGAATTGACGACCTCAACAGACTATTGGCTGAAGAATATGATGATGATCAACAAGCGTTAGAAATTTTCGTTGAACAAAACAGATGTCGACTAAATTCGGACTAAAAGTCATTCTATGACGAAGTAATAGATTGTGTATCGAATAAACGTCACAAATTATTCTTTCTTGATGGACCAGGAGGAACAGGCAAACCTTCGTTTATAATCTCCTGCTTCTTGAGAGTAATAGAAAAATAGCAATCGCTTTGGCATCGACAGGTTTAGCTGCACTTCTGCTAAAGAAAGGAAGAACAGCTCACTCAAGATTGAAGATTCCAATTGAAATCAATGAATGCTCAAGTTGTTTTATTGGCGCTCAATCGGATCTTGCAACACTTATTAGGCGTGCAGAACTAATCCTATGGGATGAGGCCCTGTAATGAACAGATATGTGTTTGAAGCTGTCGACCGGACCCTTAGAGATATTACCAAAATTGACTCACCTTTTGGAGGAAAAGTTATAGTGTTTGGCGGAGATTTCAGACAAATATTACCTGTTGTTAAAATGGATGTGATTATGATGTGATTAATGCGTGCATTAAACGTTCAAAAATTTGGCGTTCTATTAACGTGAGAAATTTGACAATAAATATGAGAGTCGAAGGATCATCAGATGAAAATAGACGATTTACTGAGTATTTGCTAAGGATTGAAATGGAACTGAGCCAAATACTGATGGCATGATCGAATTACCTTCAAATCTATGCCGAGATTTGAACGAGTTCAATGATTTTCTTCAAGAAATGAGAAGAAATCAATGATTGGACTATATTGGCAACCAGGAATGAAGATGTTGATCGGATAAATTCAGCTATAATTGCAAGAATAACAGGTCAAACTATGGAATATCTTAGCGCTGATTCAATAAGCGATACAAACCATATTCATCTCTACCCAACCGAATATCTAAATAGTTTAAATCTCAGTGGATTACCTCCCATCGACTCACACTTAAAATTGGAACACCTATAATGCTTCGAGAATATTAATCCATCACTTGGATTATGCAATGGTTCTAAACTCATCTGTAAATCATTCAAAAGTCGTATGATTGAAGCAGAAATCATCTCAGGACTTAAACGTGGTGAAATGTTTCCTCCACCGAATGAATTTACATCCAAGCAATAATGTGTGGCCATTCAATTTGACAAGAAGACAATTTCCTATAAGACCAGCTTATGCGATGACGATAACTAAAGTCAGGGTCAGACACTGAATAAAGTCGCTTTGTATTTGGAAAATGAAGTTTTCACACTTGGACAGCTTTATGTAGCTCTTTCCCGAGTAACATCTCCAGAAAATTTAGTGATATTTAGTCAAAAGAAATCAGATGGAAAATTCATGACACGTAATATAGTTTACAAGATATGAAGCGTCAATCATCAACTTGAAAATGTATTGTTTAAACGATTCAACCTACCCACTCAAAGTAAGTCCAAAAAGTTTTACAAAACAATCGTGATATTAATTTTTTTGTTCACCACTCGAAGCAAAGGTGCTCACAGTTTCGAGCTTACAGTGATTGATATGGGGGGAAGAACTAGTATTATTTAAACTGAATTTTCTGGACCTAAAGCAGGATTTTGACAGTGTCGCATGGAGGACAATTTTTAAAATAAAAAAAGTTTTCTCACGAATATTATTTTCTCTTGCTCATAAAACTTTCAAGTTAAAATTGGTAAAGATGTATCCCAAATTAAAGAAATCCATGCCGGTGTGCCCCAAGGGAGTATACTAGGGCCTCTGTTATATCTTTAGCACTGAAATTAGCACATTCGCTGACGATACCTGTAATGAACGCCGGGTAGCACCATCAGCTTATTTCCAAACTAACTTAAATCACATAGAGTGGCTAACTAAGTGGGGAATCAAAGGAATGAAAGCACACCAACATACCTTACCTTTATGACCAAACACCAAAGTTTGCCCACCTGTTACTCTACATAATATTCCCATTCCCCAGTTTTATAACATCAAATACTTGGGTTTACACCTTAAGAGCAGATTGTTGTAGAAAGCTCATATTGTCACGAAGCGCCAGAAAACGGATTTAAAGTTAAAGAATCTATTGGTTCATCGGAAGAAACTTCTCATTATTACTAGACAATAAGGTAATGTTATACAAGTACATAATGCGGCCCATCAGGACATTCGGTTGTCAGCTATGGGGCTGTGCAAATCGATCAAACATTGAAATCATTCAGCGATTCCAGTTAAAAACTCTTTGTAGTAGAACAGCCGCTACTTGGTGTGTGACAAACCAAACCCTTTACACGGATCTTCATATCTTCTCTGTGAGAGAACTAATTAACCAGTATGCTGTAAAACACCATAGCTCCTCGGAGCTTAACCCCAACAAACTTGTGGCATCTTTCACAGAAGATCCTTCTTAAGAAGAAATGGCCAAACGAACTTGCAGACTAATAGCGGACTGATTTCATTGAAAGTTTTTCCACTTACGCCTTGATATGTCATACTATATGTATACATAAATACAGAATGTATTATTATTTTGCTCAAATAAAAAAATATTGCAAATGAATTAATAAATAACCATCAGTTTTGTGGTAGAAGGTTGCACTTTACAATCGAACAAATAAATTAAAGTTTTGAAAGTAAGCATATCTACTAGGCGTTCGACAAAGTGTGACACACTTGACTCATATACCAATAACGATTGTTAACCCCCTCCCCATCTCCTGATCTAATTTTATTATTATTCTAAAATAGTACATCTACCAGCACTTTCTGGTAAGATAGGAAATAGAGTACACAAGTCTCTTTTTAAAAGACTTAAGTATTTCAAGACAGTGTTCCTAGACCATTGCTGTACCCCTTATGTATTGCAGATCTACCGACTATATCCAATGTTGTAAAAACAACATTCCTTGAGGACACCACAGTTCTGGGCTTTGATAGTGGTCTAGTCATAGTTGCACAGAGACTACAAATAAGCTTAAAAACATGGAGAATAAAAATCAACGAGTTAAATTCACTCACTAAAAGATCTGCTACCCCTTCTCCCCTACCTCACACAGACAAAGAGTAATCCTTTCTCAGGAAGAAGAAGTTAAGTATCTTGAAACATACATTAAGAGAATATTTACGTGACACAAGTACATTTTTATACAGTTATCAATTCCAACTTCGGCATTCTTGAAAGCTTCCAATCAAAAGTTCCGCTTGTGATTGTGAACATCCCCTAGTTAGTGTCAACTCCATTACTCGCAAGAAGTTCCGGATGCCAACGCTAAATAAAGAAATTAAGTAATGTAGCTTAAAATATAGTGACCGACTTAAGCAGATTCCAACAATTCAGCAGTGTACCTTACGGCTCCTTGCATTTAAAATTATATGTTAAGCTTAGATTTAGTATTTTCTTGCATCCAAAAATCACAAAAGACCTAAAAGTGTAACTATTACACAAATGATTCTACATGTCAAAATAATTTGTTTCAACCACTTGCTAAATGTACATGTACAGACTGTAAATAATTTGGAACGTTGTGTATTTATACCAAAAAATTGTGATTTTCTTTAATATTTTGTTTTAAAATAGAACTTCTGAAATATAGTGTCTGGTATTAATGCGTTAGATCGGAGTATTGCAACGAATACTATTTTTGTGCCTGTTTTTAGACTGAAATTGCAGAAATGATTACCAAATATAAAATATTCTATTTTACCCCCGGTGGGGATCGAACCCACAATCTTCGGCTTAGAAGGCCGACGCCTTATCCATTAGGCCACAGGGGTGTACAATTCCTAATAAAAACTCATGGTTCATCACATTTGAATATACTCTTGGGGTTATGAACAAATACTTTTTACTAAAGAAATTGACCTTTCATCTATAATTTAAATATAAAAAATAAATTTTAAAACTAAAGTAACAATTTAATTTTAAACAGTAAGAACAAGATCAATAATGTATTTATAGAAACGACAGAAGCCCCTGTGGCCTAATGGATAAGGCATCGGCCTCCTAAGCCGGGGACTGTGGGTTCGAGTCCCACCAGGGGTACGCTTCCTGACTTTTTACATATATCAAATATATATGTGTATTATAACAGTTCCTTAAACAAACTTGTGCTGTAAGCTTTATTATACTTAAAACATTTTGAAACTTTTTATGTTTTATAGTTAATTATTGTTTTTAAGTTTTGTAAGATTAATGATTTTACGAAATCGGACAGCTGAGCATAACAGAAATTGCATGAGAAAACGAAGAAGTGAGCAGACTGCGGATGAAAGGGCAGCAATAAATAAAACGATGCGACGTAATGTGCCGAAAAAACTCCGAAGGAGGTTGAAGTAGAAATACGAGCAAGGCGACTGTGACGTTCTCAAAGAACACCGGAAGAAATAGCTGCTGAGAACGAAGCAAGGCAACAGCTACGAGAAGAACTTCTTAAAAATACCATAACTGGAAGCGAAATCTATATCTACAGATACATTTCCGCTTAGTCGCCCCATAGAAGTGCCTTGATTTGCCTTATCACAAAAGTTTGCGCGATCCCAAAGCGTTTACTTTAAAGATGACTGAATCTACATGCGATGTTCTTGTATTATTTTTACTAAATATAAATTTTATGTTATTGTAATTTTTTTATACTATTATATATGCATCCATGCTTTCGGAACAGCTCACGTATTTTGTCTCAAATATGGTACTAGATAGTTTTTTCTTTTGTGTAAAAGCAAAAAAATGTGATGTAAATGTGTATCAACTTATTGCCGGTCGCTTATATGCAATTCAAAGATGTTTTAATATCATGGAAACCCCAGTTTAACTTTATAAAGATATACGTTATCATTATGATACTGATTTCCAAAAATACAAAAGTACAGAATTATTTGTCTTTGAATGAACGACGCGCAGAGACGGCATCCAAATTGGTGATCAAGAATTGTAATCAAAGTAGGAGTGATACGGCGCAGGTAAAAGGCTTATATATATATATATATATATATTATCAAGACCTTTCCTACTATACAGTGTAAAGGTATGTATTTACAAAATAAAACTAAACTAATTCTTGACATAATATTTAAAACTAAAATTATTCTTGGTTTCTACTCGTATGCACTAATCTGGTCCACTCCTTTTTGTTCTGTGCCATTATCTTCGCTTCTTGCCATGTTATTCCTTTCTGAAGAAGTTTTTCTTCTATTGTTCTTGTCCATGTTTTTCGTGGTCTTCCTCTTGTTCTACTAGTACCTACTTTCGATTCTCATATTTTCTTAACCTGTCTAGCTTTGTCCATTCTAAGTAGATGTCCTAACCATTGTAGCTGTCGTGTTTCTATTTTTTTTTTCAGTGGTTCTACTTTAAGTTCTTCTCGAATTATTTGATTTCGTATTTTATCTCTTCTGGTTACTCCTAGTACTTTCCTCAGATATTTCATTTCCATACTTTGTAGTTTACTTTCCTGTCTCTTCGTTGTTACCCGCGATTCCCCAAATGTCAATGTCGGTAGATAAATTGTTTTATATATGGTGAGTTTTGTTTTCCTAGAAATCTCTTTGTTGTTCAAGAATGTCTTTCTAGTGCGTAGTACAACTTGGCAGTGTTTTCTATTCGTTTGTTTAGTTCAGCTTCGTGTCCTCCTTTGCTGTCTATAGTAACTCCTAAATATGTGAAACTTTTGACTTGTTCTAATTTACTGTTGTTGATTTTTATGTTTGTCTGTTCTTCTTGTTTACCAATTGCCATGACCTTAGTTTTGCCTATGTTAATTTTCATGTTGTAGTCCTCTAACGTTTCTTTCCATATTTCCAGATTGTATTGTAGGTCCCTCTCCTTTGGTGCGAATATCACAACGTCATCAGCAAACGCACATTCCGAGATGTTTATTCGTTGCAATTATCTGTATCCTACACATAATCTCGCTACTTTTGACCTACATGCGTTAATAATGTCGTCTATGAGTAGTATGAACAGCAGAGGGCTTAGTACACCACCTTGTCTTAGGCCATTGATTGTTATGAACTCTTCCGATTGTGAGTATCTAGGTCTTACATAGTTCCTGCAGTTTTGGTACATGCTTTTGGTGGCATTAAGCAATTGTTTTCCTACAACCCTTCTAATTAGGCTCTTCAGATCTTTTTCTTGGTGCGCGTTCAAAAGCTTTTTCTAAATCGATGAAGGCTAGGTAAACTTTTCTGTCTTGTTTTAGTGTTCTTTCTATTATTTATTTTAAGCTAGATATGTGGTCTTGTATACTATGTCCCTTTCTGAATCCGCTTGGAGAGTCTATTAGTTGTCTTGCTAGGACATTTCTTAGTTTCTGTTCTAAAATTCTTTCATAAACCTTGCATGCTATGCTCAACAGTGTCATTACTCGGTAGTTATGACAACTAAGTCTATCTCCTTTTTTGTACAGTGGTAATATGATTCTCACTTCCCACTCTTTTGGTATTCTACCGGTTCTCCAAGCCTCTTTGCAAATGTCTAAGAATATTTGTGCTCCATATTTTCCCATAGTTTTCAGCATTTCTGCCTCTACTCCGTCGTGTCCAGGTGTTTTCCCATTCTTAACGTTTTTTATTGCTTCACATAGTTCCTTCATTGTGGGTTCTTCATCCGTTATTACTTCCATTCTTTCTGCTCTTTGTTCTCCTTCTTCATCTTCTCTTGAATTTTGTGTTACCGTTTCATCTACTGTTAGGATTTCTTGGAAGTGTACTTTCCATATCTTTATCACTTCATTTTCTTCGGTTATGAGTTTACCTCTTTTATTCTTGACTTGGTTTAGTATTGTTTTCTTCTCTGTTCTACAATTTTTGAGCACCCTATAAAATAGCTTCTGGTTTTATTTGCTGTTATGTTCCATTCTGTGTCCGAACTTCTCCCATGACTTTTCTTTAGCTGTCTTTATTATTTCTTTAACTTTCTTCCTTTGTTCCTTGTATTCTTGGTATGCTTCTTCAGTTTTCTTATTTAAATAATTTTTACATTTCCGTTTCTTTGTTTTAATTTCGTTTTTAATATCTTCATTCCACCAATTTGTTTGTTTATTTTGGTTATTTATTTTGGCTACCCCACATACTGCCTTTGCCGCAGATTTCAAAATTCTTTTAAATATTTCCCATTTATTGTCTATGTCTTCGTGTAGAAATCTTTCGTCCAGTTTTTCGACTTCTTTCTGTATTAGTTCTTGGTATTTTGTCTGATATTGTTCTTCCTTGAGCATGTAAGTCTTAATCTTAAAAGGCTTATATACTCGTTAGAAAATACATAGTTTGAATATCAAATATCTTTAAAGCACAATGCGGAGGTCCCTGGTCACCGGCCTTGTGGGAAGCATTGGTTGCCAGAGTAACGTGTTCGGGGCCACGCGGAAATACACGAATGATCGTTGCTATATATTTCGTAATGTCAACATAACGTCAACGCCCATTACGGCGATGTGCCAGAGTGAGACGAAATTCGTGACTGGCACTATCGTTGCAGGGCAGCAATAGCAACCATTGCTACAGAAAGTTTGTAGCACTTGCATTCTCTATAGTAGCCAAGCGTAGCTGGCTGGATTTTGTGTAAAGGGAGTACAAATAAATCTTCGTTGTTTGACAGTAAGTTATGGTTGAAATTGTCAGATATAAAAAGTCATATCGTAAGGTTGAACATCTGGCAACACCATAACCTTAAAATACTAGCGATTTTGTATCAGCATCGCATAATTTTGTTCGTGCGAAAATGTCGGGTTTTGAGCCGAATAAGCGTCATTTGCGGGAACTTTTTATTTACTTCTTTAATTTGAAGAAATCTGCAACTGAGGCGCATAGATTGCTTGTAAAAGCATATGGTGAAGCTACTTTAAGTGAGAGGACTTGTTGTGAGTGGTTTTATAAGTTTAAGAACGGTGAGTTTGACGTCGAAGGCAAAGAACGTTATGGAAAGCCGAAAGTGTGCGAAGACGCGGAATTGGAAGCATTATTGGAGGAAGATTCCTGCCAAATGCAAGAAAAACTTGTACTTACATTAAAAACGACTCAACAAGCAATTTCACATCGTTTAAAATCGTTGGGAATGATTCAAAAGCAAGAAAATTGGGTTCCATATGAACTGAAGTCGAGAAACGAACCGATGTTGCACATGTGAAATGCTGCTTCCCAAGCATAAACAAAAGGGTTTTTTGCTTTGTATTGTCACTGTTGACGAAAAATGGACCCACTACGATAACCCAAAGAAGAGGAAATCATGGAGACCACGTGGCCATGCTTCAACATCGACAGCCAAGCCAAAAGTCATGTTGTGTATTTGGTGGGATCACCTTGGTGTCGTGTATTATAAGTTGCTCAACGCGAATTGATGAGATTGAGCCAAGCACTCAAAAAAAACGAGTTCATTACTACTCCAGACACGACAAAATTATTCTCCTGCATGATAATGCTCGTTTACATGTTGTGGCGTCGATCAAAACCGACTCAGTTGGGAAGTCCTACCCCACCCGTTGTATTAAACAGACATTGTCCCTTCCGATTGTCACTTATTCCAATCGATGGCACATGGTCTGTCTGAGCAGCACTTCATATCATATGAAGATACCAAAAATTTCGTCGATTTGTAGATAGCCTCAAAAGATGAAGCGTTCTTCCGGCGCGGTATCGCCGTATGCTGCCAGAAAGATGGGAAAAAGTAGTAGCTAGCGATGGACAATACTTTGAATAAAACATAAGGTTCTGATCTTTTACAATAACGGCGGAGACTTTTTTGTATATATATGCGTGTATATGTGCGTGATTGGTCAATTTATTAAAACTTTAATTGCCATTATCTCTGTAATTACGCATTGGACCGAAAAATGGTAACAAAAATTTATGTTAGTCTCGTCGAGCTCTATCCGGTGGTATAGTTTTCCTCAAACATTTGTATATATGAGCGTATCATATTTTGTTTTAAATGTACAGGGTCCGCCATCTAACGTTTTTTTTTGAACTAGCGGTTATTCGGTGAATGGAAACACTTAGCTCATGACATTTTTCACAGAAAATTAGTTTTATCCTCCCGCTGAACGAAAATGGTTGTGTATACGCTTGAAGAACGCTGGGAAATATTGCGACATTACTTTGAAAATCATGGTAATGTTGCAGAATGTGTGCGAAAATTACGTAGGGAAATGGGAGGAAAAGAGGCACCGTCCGCTCCGTATGTGCTTTATCTTGTTAAAAAAGTGAGATAAACTGGCATGCTTATTGACAAACCAACGCGTGAAAAACCAAAAACAGTGCGTACACCTGAGAATATCGCTGCTGTTGTCGAGAGTGTACGTGAATCGCCAGGAACATCTGTTCACTGTCGTTCTCAACAATTGGACATTTCAGAGACATCATTGAGACGAATTTTGCGTAAAGACCTTGGTATGACGCCATACAAAGTCCAATTGGTTCAGCAATTGAAGCCAACTGACCATCCAATGCGTTTTCGCTTCGCTGCATGGGCTTGGGATCGACTTGAAGAAAATGCCGATTTTGGGCGAAAAATCATCTTTTCAGATGAAGCATATTTCCATCTCGGCGGGTATGTCAACAAGCAAAATTGTCGCACTTGGGGCACAGAAAACCCGCACGCAATCGAAGAAAAGCCGATGCACCCACAACGAGTCAGTGTATGGTGCGGATTTTGGTCCAGAGGCACCATTGGGCCATTTTTCTTCGAAAATGAGCAAGGAGCGGCTGTTACAATCAATGGTGCGTTATAGAATCATGTTGAACGAATCTTTGTTCACAGAAATTGAAGAGGAAGATATTGGCGACATTTGGTTTCAACAGGACGGCGCTCCGTGCCACACAGCCAACGTTACAATCGATCTTTTGCGCACTGCCTTCGAAAATCGCATTATCAGTCGAAATTCTGATGTCGTTTGGCCGCCTCGGAGCTGCGATTTGACACCGTTGGACTATTATTTGTAGGGAGCCGTCAAAGATAAGTGTTACGCCGACAAACCAGAGACAATTGAGGCTTTGAAGGACAACATTCATGCAGCCGTAGCTGAAATAGAGCTGCATACAATCGAAAATGTACTCAAAAATTGGACCGACTGTATAGGCTACTGCATGGCTAGCCAATGCAGCCATATGAATGAAGTTATATTCCATTATTAACCGGAAGGATTGTACTTTCAAATAAAAAAAAATTGGAAAAATATTCAGTAGTTTTTTATTTATAGCATTTTTCAAAAAAAGTTATATGGCGGACCCTGTAAGTTAACAACTTTTTTTATAATTTTTGTTTTTTAGTAAATTAATACATCCTTTCTAAAATAATTTTTTTCAACAACGTTATTTTATGGTTGTTCAAATGAAAGAAATCTTTTAATAGCGGTTACTATTGTAGGCGTATAAAGAACAAATTTATTTATATAAGTCCGATTTCGTAAAATAATTTATATAACTTAAAAACATGGGGCCGGCGAAGAGATTGCTCTGTAAGCAATTCCAAAACGAACTTAAAAAAAGCTTTAGATTTCGAATTTTTCCGAAATTCGAAATCGAATATCTTGAAAATTATTCGACATAGAATTATTTCGAATTCGAAATTAGCGTAAAATTTCCTATAAGAATCCATTTTAAAATTTTAAAAAATCCATAATTTTGTGACAGCAACAGACAGACCGACAGACCGACAGACCGACAGACCGACAGACCGACAGACCGACAGACCTACAGACCGACAGACATATAGAATTCAGTAACGAACTTTTTAAGTTCGTTGAAAAAACAATAATTAATTATAAAATATATTACGCAATTTAAAAATTTTGGGGGTGTAATAAAGCTATCAGCACAAATTTGTTTAAGAAACTGTTTTTTTTCAGCGCACTTACTGGCCGCTTCAGCCTCAAGGCTTATTGTGTCTACTAACATGCAGTTAACTTAATACTACATCACATACATCCATGGGTTGAGCGAGACTCAAGGACAGACGAACAATGATCTTGATTAGTGAGCTACAGCGGCAGCCTTAAAGAACTATTATAATTCACATACATATTTGATGTATGTAAAAAGTCAGATTAGCGTACCCCTGGTGGGACTCGAACCCACAGTCCCCGGCTTAGGAGGCCGATGCCTTATCCATTAGGCCACGGGGCTTCTGTCGCTTGTATGAATATATTATTGACCTTGTTTTTACTGAATAAATTTAATTGTCGTAGCTTTAAAATTTATTTTTTTATAACATTTAAGTTATAGATGAAAGGTCAAATTCTTTAGTAAAAAAGTATTTGTCGTAACTCCAAGAGTAGATTCAAATATGACGAACCATAAGTTTTTGTTAGGGATTGTCCACTTCTGTGGGCTAATAGATAAGGCGTCGGCCTTCTAAGCTAAAGATTGTGGATTCGATCTTCATCGGGAGTACCAGAAATGTTTCTGTGTATGTTAATAATTTCTGCAATTTTTAATCTAAAAACAGCTACAAAAACACTATTCGTTGCAATACTACGATCTAAACTATTAATACCAGACACTATATTTCACAAGTTTTATACTGTTAGGACTATAAATTTATTTTAGAGCAAAATATTAAAGAAAACCACAATTTCTTGGTATAGATATACAATAACTAGTACATTTTTGGGAAAGTTAGTTCTCATATGTTAGAAGATACATACTTTTTTCCCGAGGACGGATTATTCTTTGTCTGTCCGACGGTGGGGTGGGGGGGGCTTGGTGTTGGCAAAGCAATTTATTTTGTGGGTGGATTTACACTCGTTGCTTTTATTCTCCATCTTTTTAAGCTTATTTATAGTCTCTGTGCAACTATGGCCAGAATTGCGGTGTCGCCAGCGAATGTTGTTGTTACAATATTCGATGCATAAGCTTTATGTTTCCTAACTTACCACGAAGTGTCGGTTAAAGAGGTAGAATTCCAAAGAACAATAATGCTTGCTTTCAGACACTTCATTTATTTTTTGTACTACTCGATATATTTGTTCTATTGTAAAACTAAAAATTCTAAAACTAAATTTATATTATAGTAACACATTCTATGAGATTATAGTATGGAATATCAAGGCGTGAGTGGAGGGACTTCTAGTGAAGTCAGTCCGCTATTGCTCTAAAAGTTCTTTTGGTCACTTATTTTCAAGCATCTGGGGAGGATCTTTTATGAGAAGTGCCACAAGTTCGTTGGGGTGAAGCTCCAAAGAGGTATGGCGTTTATAGCATACTAATTGATTAGCTCTTTTACAGAGGAGATAAGAAGGTCTGTATGAAGGGTTTGGTTTGTCACTATCAAGTAGCGGCTATTTCACTGGAATCGCTGAATGATTTCAATTTTTATCACCTTGGTTAGCCACACAGATAACAACCGTATGTCTAGATCATTTGTATTATGCACTTGTATAACAGTAGTTTGTTGCCTAATGATAATTAGAGTTTCTTCTGATGAGCTAATACAGTTTTTTAGCTTTAAATCCAGTTCCTTGCGTTTCTTGGCAAATGAGTTTTCTACGTCAATCTACTACCTACAAGGTATTTTTTTGAGCGCAATTACAGTCACTTCAGCCTCAAGACCTTATTGTGCCCACTAACATGCACTTATTCTGGGACATTCACACAGCCACGGGTTGAGCGAGACTCTAACTCGCGCGCCGGCTAGAGGCCAGAGCCAACTGGTTGAACCAACTGAGCCACCGCGTCCCCTCCTACAAGATATAGGCTCAAGTATTTAATGTTATTGGACTGTAAAATGGGAGTATTATGTAGATAGGTAAACTTAGTGATTAGTCGTAAAGGTAAGGTGTTCTGATTTACCTTCATTCACTTTGATTCTCCATTTACAATTATTTAGCCGTTCTATGCCACTTAAGTAAGTTTGTAAATAAGCTGATGCTGATTACAGGCGAGTATCGCTGTGTCGTCAGCAAATGTGCTAGTATTAGTTTGTGCTGCTATAGGTTAATCAGAGGTATATAGAAGGTATAACAGAGGCCCTAGCATACTCCCCTGGACATGGATGTCTTTAATTTGGCATATTTCCTTATCTATTAACTTGGAGAAAAAAATTTGCGTGGAGACAACAACAGCCATATTAAAAAATTAGAAACTGAAACGTTATTTTGTAGTGTATTGGGATGAAAAGCTATTAGAAGATCTCACTTTAAAATATACGATGGATAGACTTCTGGTCTTAGTATTTGGTCTTTTGAATAGATCAACTGTTAGGAATTTCAAAATTAAACAAAGGCACAAACTTCGGCTGTTTGAAATTAGTTAAGAAATGAAAAAAGAATATTAACCAAATAAAAGTATTGTATTTTGATACCACCTCAATTAACATTTCTTCTTTTTTTCTACTTTTATATGTATAGACTATTAACATGTTTCTAACTATACATTTCGTGTTTTTTTAACACGAACGTAAAAAATAGAAACTGAAAGTACACATACACACACACACACACACACACACAGATATATATATATATATATATATATATATATATATATATATATATATATATATATATATATATATATATATATATACACATATTTCTAAATTAACCTGTTTGAAGATCATAAGAAAAGGCATCAAAATTGAAGACGATTGTACTCGGCATTTTGTTTTATTTAGTAGATTGATCAAACATTTTTCACACAGCATTTTGTACACATAATAATGTCGTCGCGTAATATGTACACGGTGAAGTTTATATATTAGACAGAACTTGAACATAAACAAAAACATTTGCTAAATATTATTACGGTACGTCAACAAAAATAGTGTCTTTACCATATACACTTTCAAAAATTTGAGTGGTCGAACTTACATTGCATTACAGAAAAAAATTAAACTTCAAAGTTCAATTTAATTTAAACATAAAATTTTTAGTTTTTTTTGAGAATAACTAATTTTTTTTCTTATTTATTATTAAAAAATTGAATTTGTTACCCATTATTAAAAAAAAGCGGGTAGCTGAGGGTGTTCGAAGAACCGCAAATAATAATTTTTAAACCGATCCGACTTGATTTTTGAAAATTGAGGCATAAGTATTATATGCACGCAATTTTTCGTAAAAATTTTAATCAAGTTGAATCGGTTTTAAATTTCTTTTGATGATTCTTTGAGTAAAAACAAACCTATCCACTCACCTACGAAAAAAATACAGGGGAAATTTTTTGTGTATTTTTTTACGTAGAAAACGATGCCGTATATATATATTTTTTTTTTATTTACTCATTTGCTAATTTACAATCTACTCCTATAACTAACAGACTAATGAGTAAATATAAGGCAAGGTACATGGCAAGCGTTGGGTACCGTCCCTTGACGGTTCTTCATTTTCTCCTAGTTAACTACGTCTTCTGGCCATTGTCTTTTAAGTCTTCTTTCAATTTGTGGTTGGGTTCACTTATGAGTTGGATGCTGTGGTTAGTGCTGCGTTGTTTGGATTTGTTGGCGTGGTGGTTGATCACTTCTTTTATAAAGGATATTCCAAAATCGTTGTGGAGGGTTTGATTGGACACGTACCAGGGAGCGTCGACCATCATGCGAAGTGTCTTCGACTGAAAGGTTTGTAGGATTTTTGTGTTGGAGGGCTTACTGCATCCCCACAGCTCGATACCGTATGTCCAGACTGGTGTTAGAATTATTTTGTAGATGATCAGTTTGTTCTCCAGAGATAGTTGAGATTTCCTGCCTGGTAGCCAGTTCATTTTCTTCACTTTTAGGTCCAATTGTGTCCTTTTTGCCTTAATGTGCTCTTTCCATGTGAGTCTCTGGTTTAAATGTAGGCCCAAATATTTGACTGTGGCTTTCTGTGGGATCAGAGTGTTATTTATGTTAACTTGTGGACAGTTGCTTCGTTTTGTGGTGAACGTGATCTGGGCGGACTTTTCGGTGTTGACCTGGATCTTCCATCGTTTTAGCCAGTCTTGTAGTTCGTTTAGGTGATCTTGCAGTTTATTAGAAGCTCTTGCTGGATCGATATCGGACGACAAGATTGCTGTGTCGTCAGCAAATGTGGCCATCATAGTGCTCTCTGTGACGGGAATGTCAGCAGTGTATATTAAGTAGAGTAGTAGCCCAAGGACGCTGCCTTGCGGCACTCCAGCTTTAATTGGGTGGTAGTCGGAGAGTGAGTTGTTTACTTTTACTTGGTAGGATCTTTCATTAAGGTAAGATTTTAGGAGTAGGTATATGGGACTGGGAAAATGCTTTTTTAATTTATATAATAATCCGTTGGTCCAACTCTTATCAAAGGCCTGCTGTAAGTCAAGGAACACCGCAGCACACATCTTCTTCTCTTCGAGACTTTCTTTGATTCTGTTCACAATTCGGTGGCATTGCTGTGTTGTGGAATACTTTTGTCTGAATCCAAATTGGTGTTGAGGGATTATGTCGTCTGTGAGTGTTGATTGGGTTATTCTGTCGAGAAGAAGTTTTTCAAATATTTTTGACATTTGTGGCAGCAGGCTTATTGGACGGTACGATGAAGGTTCGGTAGGTGGTTTACCTGGTTTTCCAATCATAATTATTTGCGCGTGTTTCCACTGAACTGGGAAATAGCATAATCAAAGGATGCTGTTGAATATAGTAGTTAATAGCACGATTGCCTTTCTTGGTAGATGTTTTAAGATCTCCCCGACTATGAGGTCATACCCAGGGGTCTTGTACGAATTTGTATTGTTGATTTGTTTTCGAATTTCTGCTGGTGTAAAAGGCAGTGATAGTTGACAGGGGGCGCTAATATAGTCTTCAATTTCTTCATCTTGGTTGTCATTGTCTGAGACTGGAGAGAACACTTTTGAAAGATGATCCGCGAATACATTGCTTTTTTCTATGTCTGACTTCCCCAGTTTCGATCAGGTTTTCTTATGGGTGGGGTTTGTATTACTGGCCTCTTAAATCTTTTTGTTGCTTTCCACAACGAATGGTCTTCGGGGGATAGATTCGTGATGTAGTGTTTGAAGGTGTCGTTGCGGGCTTGGTTTAAAACAGAGTGGAGTTGGTGTGTTATCCTGTTAAGGTCAGTTTTGTCCTGAGGGTTTCTTGACCTTTGCCATTTCCCACGTGCTCTTCTTCTTTTTGTGATCAATTTTTTAATATGCAGAGGAATATTATCATTTCCCTGGTTTGCTTTGTTCCTTAGAGGAGTGGCTTTCCATGCTGCGGTTTGTATTGCATTCGTTAGATGCTGTACCACCTCTTCGATTTCGAATTGCTCTTTGATACGATGATCCAGTCTGATTTCTTCATTTATTAAGTTTTGGAACATTTGCCAATTGGTATCTTTTGTGCACAAGGTAGGAATTGGCTCTCTGTAGATAACATTGGTACTGAATGTTAATATTATGGCGCTATGGTCATGGCATAAATCTAAACTAGACTTAATATCAATGTAAGTATTTGATATGCCTGTTGATATAGCGAAATCAAGTAGGTCCGAAATTTTATTCCTGTCCGTGGGCCAGTAGGTTGGCTCTCCGTAGAAATATAAGTTAGGTTGTTTAGTTGTATTGAACGGAACAGATTGCGACCTTTAGGTGTGATTAATCTGGACCCCATGTTGTATGTTTGGAGTTCCAGTCTCCGATTGCTATAAATTGTGTTCCAAGATAGTTGAAAAAGTCATTACATTCTTCTGTCGTGATATTGTGTCGTGGCGGGGAGTAAACAGCCGCAATAGTAGTTGG
The DNA here is from genome assembly GCA_036346155.1 of Sinelater perroti. Classification (NCBI taxonomy): domain Eukaryota; kingdom Metazoa; phylum Arthropoda; class Insecta; order Coleoptera; family Elateridae; genus Sinelater; species Sinelater perroti. Next base: position 3,603,478 of record JARFIY010000344.1, read on the forward strand.
TCTAGGAAGTGATTCTAGTTTTAATAACGTCGCTTGGATTTTGGTTGTTTTAAAGGGTTGGAGGACATGGTGGTTAATAGTCGATCTAATTATGATGGCTGAGCCTGCATGCACCGTACCGTCAGGGTGATGAGTATAGTAGATGGTGTAGTATGGGATTCTGATAAACGTTCTTTCAGTTGAGTGGCTTTCAGAGATTAGGAGAATATCAATTTTATTGTAGTTTAAATATAGGGTGATTTCTGGAACGTGATTTGATAGCCCGTTTGCATTCCAGGCAGCTATTCGAATTGAGGTCATTGTTTGGTCAAATTGCTTATGACCGTGGTACGCATGGTGAGAATCATGCTGTTTTGGTTTAGTAGCTGGTTGAATAGGTTTTTAAATTCGTATAAAAAGTTTTGCATTGTATTAGTAAGGTTGTCATTATTATTATTATTTTTATTTTGATTACTTGTTGCTCCTGCGGCTACATGGGCATAACTACCTCTAGTTTGAAGAGGCTGTTGTGTTATCTGTTGAAAAGCTGGATTTGTACTTGAATGTAATTCGAGGATTGGTTTATTTGTGAGGTTCGGATTGTGTTTATTTCTGGACTTTAATAGATCTCTGTAAGTTGTGCAGCCCTTGTAGTTGGCAGGGTGCCCTCCGCCACATAGTGCACAGGTAGCCGGGGTGTCTTTGGTTTTATTACAGCTTTTTGAATCGTGTGGTTTGCCGCATTTAACGCAGTTGTATGCTTTCATACAATACGATTTGGAGTGTCCATAGGCCTGGCATCGGGTGCATTGTATTATAGTGTTTTTATGTTTTGGTGGTTCAACTCTTATTTTTGTATTTTGTAGGAATTCTATGTTATAAATTTCTTTATTATTACTTTGCGGACTTATATCGACGAAAAATAGTGGTAGCGGATTTTTTGTAACTCTGTGCCGTGCGTTGATGATATTTCTGACTTTATGTCCTTTTCAGCTAGTTCTGTTGTTATATCTTCTAACGGGATTGAATGATGAAGACCGCGTATGACAACCCTATAGGCCCTGTCTTGTTTTAGTTGGTAAGTATGATATACTATTTTTTTCGTCCTTCATGTGCTGGATTAATTTTCTGTAGGTGTCGGGTGTCCGTGCATTTATTTTTACTGTATTATCTGGGAAGGTTTTAGTGTAGTAAGTTTCGTCATCTGTGACAAGGGATAGATTTTCGATCATAGCTTTGTAGTTGGTAACTCCATAAACGTAAATTGGGGGTGGTATCGGGTCTTGCGGCTGAGTATTGTTCTTCATATTGTTCGAATTGTTAGTATGAGTTTGAATGGCATTAGTATCTGCTTCGGCGAGTGATTGAAATCTGTTTGTTGTTATAGTTTGAGGGGATTTACGGAGTCTGTTTGGATCTTAAACCTTTTTCTCTTGTTTGTGACGCTTTGCCAGGGATGAGAGTTTGTAATTTCAGAGTCATTCTCCATTTGTTCGTCTTCGCTGGTCGTGCAATCGAAAGTTTCTTGCGTTGATTTTGTGTCGTTGTAGTTATTATTTGGCGGCATTAAAGGCTGTATGTTATTTAAAGGAGCCAGGTTAATAGGAAGTGGTGGGAATTGTTCTGTTGTTACTTGATTTTGGTAAAATTGTGGAAGTTGCATATTTATAGCTGCTGGATTTAATTGGTAATTGTGTGCATGCGGCATTTGTGCTGGTATTTGATTTTGAAGTAATTTAGGTGGCTGTATAAGGGTGTAATTATACATATTGGTGTTTAAACCGGGCCCATTCCCGGTTGGGAACATCTTTGCGAGGTATAATGTGTTTTAAAAATTATAAATTCTTACAGTTTTTAAAGGTGAAACAGTTGTTTATCACTTGAGTTAAACGTTGAAATTAAATTAATAAATATATAAATTTGCCTGACCTTAAGCAAGGCTACGGCTGCGGCTCCGGCGTTGTGATAACTCAGGTATAGCTCGGCACGCACGTTCGGTCTGCTTGAAGGTACTAGCAAGAATCTCTGTAAAATTTAAAATAATGCTTTTTCAATTTTCTTTTTCACTTTGTCAATTTTTTATTTTCGGTTTTTGACCATGTATATCGAGTTGAGTGCCAGCGTGGTCCCGTGGTTGAGGGACGGGCTGCGATGCTGACGGACCCGGGTTCAATTCCCGGTGCTCTCTGATGCCTGGCGGGTGGCCTACTCAGTCACTAAAAATAATTGAGTACCTGCGTTCATACGAACAAGGGGTAATAATGGCGATCGTCTAAGGCGCGGTGCTTGCCACATCGCCCCGCATCAGAGATGGTGCGCGACGACCGGACAGAGAGAGTGAACGTATGAGAGCCTTAACCTCTCAGTTCACAGGTCGTGCTCCCACGCGGGGCGTAGAGCCTTACCATTATTATATCGAGTTGGACTAAGAAGCTCCACACGGCATCATAAAGTTGAGGCTTCAAGCTTTCATTTGCACTAGGGATCGACCTATAAAAGTGTGTTAAAAAATGGGTAGGTGGGGGTGTTCGATGTCCCGGAGAATTATTCATATGCATGAAACCGCTACTATGCAGAATTTAGAGAATATTTTAAATGATTTTTTGATGCGAAAAGTTTTGTAGATACTTATTGCGATAAGTCATTACTATCACTTTCGGAAGGGATAACATTATCAATCTACATAACAGTAACTAATGGACTAGGCAGAACGTTTAAGAAATTACTACAGTATATGGGATCGAATTATTGGTGACCGCCTAGTTAGATCAGTTATTCTTCTACAACACGTCAATGTCTTATTGAATCTGCAATTTTCGAGGAACAATCTGCTTTTATAGTTTGCAAAAGTGCCATTGGTTGTATGACACGAGTAATCGATAGATTATAAAACTCTAGCTCCAACATTAAGGTTTAATGATATTTTAATAGTTAGTAGTTTGATAGTTAACAAGAAAATCGGACAATTTGATTTTTCTGTATGATCCGCTTGGTTATCGGATTTAAATTCTATTGACTTCTACTTGTGGGGTAACTTGAAAAGAGCCGTGCATGTTTCTAATGTACTGAAACTTGAGTAATGTGTGACTGCAGTCTTTACATAAAATAGATGTGTTTTTAAGTTTAATGGTTTATGTCTATTTAGTCTAGTATATGAGCACTACTGTCTAGTAGATTTAGGATCAACGCATTCGAATGAAATTCTAGTTTACTTAAATATTTTACACTGTATTTAGTAACCACATCTTTTACTGATTCCACTTTTAGATCATTAAGTATGTTTGAGTTCTTCACAAAATAGGAAGCATTACACATTACACGTAGAACTTTAGACTAAAATCTTTTAATTATCTTTATGTTGGAGTCTGCTGATGCGCGCCATAGTTGAGCACTATACGACAAAACTGGTTTGAACACTGTTGTAGATGAGAAGTTTATTGGAGAGGGATAAGTTAAAAGTTTTGCCAAGTAGCCAATAATGATTTCTAAACAATCCGCCAAAATATTTGCGTCTTTTCGAAATCTAGATCTTCCATGTTAGGCGCTAATCAAGGTGACTACCAAAGTATTATACCTTCGTTCCTTGTGCCAATGGAATATTATCAATAAATACTGCCGTATGATAAAATTTATATGGAAAGATATGCTGCTAACACTGAATCGTTGTCTGTTATCGTAAGAACTTTGTCATCAGTAAAAGTTGCAGTGGGAATGTTGATTGGTGGGCACATCAGGTTAAGTAGGCTGTATAATATTTCATTCTTTTTTAAAAGCTTGGTTGACAGCATCTACAATTCTATGAACTTGTTGCACAGTAGAATGGACTGTTTGAAAGCCAAATTGACGGGCCGAAATATTTTCTTTATTAATTTCATTATTCACTCGAGCAGCAATTTTTCTAGAAATTTATCTAATATAAATAAACTAATTGGCCTGACATTTTTGTGGGGATTTTCCAGGTTTAGAAATCCTCATCACCTGTGCTAGTGAATATCGCAAGCGCAAAACGGTATTATGCAACATAGTCAACGTTGCGTGGAAGTTTTTAATTACTTTGCCTGTAATTGCATCATAGCCAGGAGTTTTTTGGAGCTTAAATTGGATCGGATTGTATTTTTGACTTCTAACACGGAGAATAGATCTGTAGGCGAAGTGAGATAATGTGGCACATCAAGGGTTTGTTGTATTTCAAGTACTTGATCTATAGGTCCTGTCAAAGCTGGTGTCCCTCAGGGAAGCGTGTTGGGACCGCTGTTGTACATCATATTTACAGCTGACCTTCCGACCTCAACAAGTACTACAGTTACCACATTCGATGACGACACAGCAATATTATCATCACATGTAGACCCAAACATAGCATCCGAGAAGTTACAGTCCCATTTAAATAATCTAACTGAAAGGTTTAAAAAATGGCGTATTCATATAAATGAATCAAAATCAACCCAAGTAACGTTTACAACTAGAAGAGGAAATTGCCCCACTGTAATCATAAACAACAAACAAATCCCACAGAACGAAACAGTTAAGTACCTAGGTATGCACCTGGACAGACGGCTAACGTGGAGAAAGCATATATTTACAAAGCGTAAACACTTGGGTCTAAAACTCCAAAAATGTATTGGCTCCTGGGCGGAAATCACAATTGTTCCTGGACAGCAAAATACTGCTCTATAAGACAATTATTCGTCCAATTTGGTCATATGGGATACAGCTCTGGGGAACAGCTAGTAGATCGAACATCGACATTATAAGGCGGTTCCAGTCAAAGGTACTGCGATGCTTAGTCAACGCCCCATGGTTTGTACCAAATGAAATAATTCGGCAAGATTTAGGACTATCAACTGTGACTGAAGAAATACACAAGTGTAGTGTTCGTTATCATGACAAACTTAGTGCTCACCCAAACGCATTAGTAGAACACCTCCTGGATCCCGACGATGACGAGCCACGGCTTAAGAGATTCAAGCCTCTCGATTTACCAACACGATTCGCGTAAAAGTGAAGTGTAGTGCAATCAAACTGTAACGGCTAACTTCGGAAAAATGTTCGCTGGAACGTTTTTCATCATGTCCTGTAATATATACTGTTAAAACAATTACTAAATGTCAATTTTATGACAGATTGTAAGCTATAAATAAATTAAAAAAAATCTATAGGAATTTGCAGAGGATTTGGTTGAAAACTCTGTGCGTGCCCATGAGCCGTTTTATTTTTTAACAGTAGGATTTGTTTGTTTTGGGATTTTATATTCTTGGGTGCTTTCCACGGTGCGTAGTTTGTATCTTCTGTTGCACTAGTATTTATTAAAGCTCAAGTTTCTCAACCTCATAATGAGTTTTTTAAATTCCGCTGTTGCTTGGTTATAGCGACGCCTCTCTGAGAGGTATTTAGAACATTGCCAGATCCTTCTGATTTGTCGTTTTTCGGCAATTTTTCTTTTAACTATCATGGGACAATGTATTTGTACACCTTTGTTTGCGGGTTGGGGTGTAGCTTCCCAAGCGGCTTGTTGAAGTAATGTGGTAAAATTTTAAACAGTTATTTGACGTTTCTCATTTGTATTAAGAGATTTGTATGTCTAGGTTGCGGCAAACTATACGTTTGAAGTGGCACCAATTTGTATTTTTGTTATATAGTCGTAGCGTTTTTTTTTTACTATCGAAGAAATCACAGTTGCAATCACCGTAGTGTGATCTCACAATAAGTCCTAGCGTGATGTTATAGTCGGTAGCAATGCCATGTGTAACAAAAAAGTCAAGGAGGTCTAGTAACTTATTTTGGTTGGTAGGTTGACAAATGAACTAGACGTATCTCTTGTATTATCTGGTGCAAGATCCTTTCTCTGCTAGGTGGGGAAAGCCCCAGTAGGTGTGCTTAAAAGTGATTTTTAAAGAATTGAAATATGGGACAAAGCCTAGTTTGTTGGTTGGATAATCAGGAGGATAATATGCAGCTGATAGTACTAACATACCATACCAGCCTTCAATTTTAAGGGATGTAGATTAAAGGTAATTTTCTTTGAGAACGGTACTACCTCTGGCTAGTCGGTCTGCGTCCGGGTGATTTGACGAGTACAATTGATAATTATGGATCTTGAAATTAATCGTGCTGCTAAATCAGTTTCAGATATAAGAAATATATCAATGTCATTATGTTTGAAGAATGTCTCAACCTCGCGTTTGTAATTTGCGAAGTCATTGGCGTTCCATAGGGCAATGTTATAAATTGGAGCCATTTTTGTTCCTTAATTTTTCTCGAAGTAGTCTAATTTGTGTGGTGAGTTCATTAATGGTTTATTGTTGCATTAAGATGATCTGTTGTAGTAAAGTTACAAAAGGTGTGAATTCATTTGTGTGTTGACTTACTGCTTGATTGTACAGTTTTCATTGAGATTGAGGATTTAACGTTTAATTGTTTCAGTTCATTTGGCTGGAGAACAGAGGATTGCTAAGTCATCTGGCTTGTAGCTTGGTGGTTCTGCTGTCTTTGTTGTTGCTGCTGCTGTTTTTGCTGCTGCTATTGTTAGCATATAGCGAAGCTTAATTGATGTTGAAATCTTCTGTTGAGAAGGTCTAGATAAACCCGGAAGCCTTTATGGGGTGCTCGCCTTGACATAAGACGCATTTGAGTGCTTGGCCGTCTTTGCGGTTTTTAGGGCAGGTGCGGTAGTCATGTAGGCTGGCGCATTTAACACAACAAGCTGGTCTAGTGCATCTATTCCTTGTATGTCCATAACATTGATAGTTTTTACATTGGGGTACCTGCATTTTCTTCCTGGGTTCCTTGAACACCATAATGGCGTTTTTAATGTGATTTATGTTAAAGATTTCTGGAGAGGCAGGCGTGTAAATAGCCGCTCTCGTGGTGCGGTGTGGGTTACGATACCGATGCGGCTCGTAAGGACCAAAAAATGGAGAGGCAGGCGTGTAAATAGCCGCTCTCGTGGTGCGGTGTGGAAACGTAGTACGGCCCGTAGTGGAAGGTCAGCCAATAAGGCCAAAATCGTCCCTTAAACGGCCGTCGCGTTAGCGGATGGGGGCGGCTACCGATATCAACCAATGAATTGCCAAATCGCTCACCTGAATCGGCTTCGGCTTCGGCTTCGTCGGCGATTCCAAGGTGGCCACCTCTGCGTTGCGGATCTGGTATCTGCGGGATGTTGAGACACGACCAAATTGGCCGGCCTGCGATGCGTGAATATTTGCGGGGATGCGAAATGCGAATTTATACGGACTAAGACACGACCGAACTGGCCGAGCTGCGGGGCATGAATACGAATGTATGCGGGGATGCGAATATGAATTTATGCGGACTAAGACACGACCGAACTGGCCGCGCTGCGGGGCGTGAATGCTTGCGGGGCAAAAGCCAATGCCGTATGTGTGCGACGGCAAAACGTAGCTGATATCAAAGGCTCGCATGCCGCCGCGATATAAAGCGGTTCAAGGGCGAAAAGGCCGCCACACCAATTTCTTTATTATTTTTTTAGGTTTAAGGTTTCCCTGTTTAGTACGTTAATTATGTTAATTATTTCTGGACCTTTCTGTTTCAGGACTTCTTTGATTAGGTTTTCGTTGGTGGGGTGGGTGGTGCATATCTCTCAAAACAACTTGAAACTTTTTTCTTCTAGGTTATACGTATGTCTCTCTACATTATTGGCATCTGACACATTTCTTATCTTCTTGCAGTCTTGTATGCCTGTAGTTTTCTAATATGTTTTTTTGCATAAATTGATAATGATAGTTTTTCTTAAGGATGTTGTCTTTCTCTAGTTTGATCAGTTTTATTTTGTTTTTGGTGTTGTGTTTGCAGCACCGACAATGGCATGAACGTTGATGGTTGCGAAGCACAAGGTTGTCGGAATTTTTGTTGAAATTAAAGCTGGTTTAATAGTTGAGGTACTTAATTTTGTTCCTGTAAACCGCGACCAGGATAGTAGCCCTAATTTTCAGAAAAGCAGCCACTAATATTTTGCAATGTGATTTGTTTCTAACGTTGCAGAAATAATAATTCATAAAAATAAATTTTAGTTTTACTTATCTTACAACGACAGATCGATTGACCTCTCGCAAATAATGACTCGCTGTACACACTTATGGATGATAGCGCAACTTTACTGTCAAATCACAATTGAAAAATAGTGACTGGCGCCAATGGTTTAAATCGTAGTACTGCCACAAATACACTTTTTCTAGCTGTTTTTAGATTGGAAATTGCAAAAATATTTTTGATACCCCCGGTGGGGATCAAACCCACAATCTTCGGCTTAGAAGGCCGATGCCTTATCCATTAGGCCACAAGGGTGTACAATTCTCAATAAAAACTCGCGGTTCGTCACATTTGAATTTACTCGGTTATGAGCCAATAGTTTTTTAGTGAAAGAATAGGTATATTCATTTCCAACTTAAGAGATTACAAGAAAAATACATTTCACATCTAAAGAAACAATTATATCTTATTTAATAAGGATAATGTTAATAATTTATACAAAAATACAAGAGAAGCCCCTGTGGCCTAATGGATAAGGCATCGGCCTCCTAAGCCGGGGACTGTGGGTTCGAGTCCCACCAGGGGTATACTAACTGACTTTTTACATATAGAAAATAAGCGTGCTATAACAGTTTCTTACACAAACTTGCGCTGTCAGTTTGGTTTAACCTGGAACATTTTCAAACCATTCAATAAGGTTAACAGTAAATTTTTAATTGTACTATCTACTTCAAAAAAGTTTTTAGATGTTTTAAATTTCATTTTAATAAAAAACAAAAAATACAAAAAGTCATAAAGATGGGTTTGAGTACTGTGTCCTTACCATCATAGTGGGCTTAGTATTTCCCTCGTAGCCCTGAATGATTGGCAGGCATGATTCAACTACCCGAAATTGTTGCTCTGATTACTCCACCTCGAGTTCTCGTATACCTCCATAACAACTTTAATACACTTCTCAACCGCCTAGGTATGGCATGAGAAGTAGAAAGTGCTTGGAAAAAGTGGTAAGCCTTCCTTGGCACACTGCTTCAAATCTGCGCTCGATAGACAGCATGTAAGAGGTGACTTCACAATGCTGCCAGTCGAGGAGGTCACTACATTGACCTTGTAATCTCGCACACTTAACTCTTGAATGTGTTTCTGTTCATCTGCTAGCATGGCTACCAGCAGATTTTCCAGATTTTGCTGAATGGAACTATCTACGATGACCTTCAGACTATCACTGAGGTACTGAGATAACAAAAGAGTTCATCATGGATTAATGGAAGCATCCTTAATGGTTGGATTACATTTAATGTAAAGCCACATTGGAACATACACTCTAATGATAAAAGAAGCCACCTCCTTCAAGGTGCTGCTTATGTAAACTCGAAGAACTCTGTTGGCCATAGTGCACCATCTTGCGTTAGAAAGTTTTTCAGGACTTTTCACTTATTTACTTGAAGAAACAGCTCGGCTTATATCCCACAGATATTTTTGATTTGCACTGAGATTTACAACTTATTTCTCTCTCTCAATTGGTTAAAAATCGACTATTGGGAGGTGCTCACAGTTGACCAAGCTCTTGCCTATACATCCAAAAAATGCATGAAGACCCACTGCCGGTCCGTCTAGATGATTTATTATGTGCCCTAGTAGTAGCTCGTTAAAGTGAGCTGGCATATTACCCATTGCAGTGATCTTCCAAACTATTTTTCTAGTAAACAACGTTTTCATGATTCATAAAAGTCATTAAAGCTTCTTTGGTACTACACATTGAAGGAGTTTATGGAGAAATGTGCCCAAGGTACACACTGCTTGCTTTTAGGATTATCGATATATGTTCTTTCACTTTATATCTGCGATGGGAACTGCCATACTTCGCCTCCTCCATGACCAACGCCTTGTCTTTTCTCCCATAAAAGTACAGACCTTGAAGCTGGATTTCTTTTCCGGCTACTTGCTTCTGCAGATTTTGTCGCAGTATTCTTCGTTTCTTTCAAAACTAGCTCTTTTTTCTTTCTTTCTATTTTTATTTAGCTGAGTGATTCGCTGATCAACAGAACCAATGGTCATTCGTCTTACAGTTCTCTGGTCAGAGAGGAAAGACTTTACGTGCTTTCGCACAACTACAGTGTTCGTAGTCGGTGCATTTGTACGCAGAAATGTCAAACAGTTTTTTGCTTTCTTTATTTTTTTTAAACTTTAACTTTAAACTTGACTGTTTCCTTTCTGCTGCTCTACGATTTTAAAAGATTCTGTATCTTCTTATGCTCTTTCCTTATTAAGGCAATTATTTTTAGGCGATGTAGAATTGGGACTAAAGCCCTATGTATCCTCGAGCTTGTAAACTTCACCGACTTTTGCCTTTGTACTGTCTAGAATTATCCTTCTACAGCTGAATCCAATTGGAATACCGCATCACATCTTCTCGCGTGAGCAGTACTTTACTACTAAGGTTTCTTGGACTACTAGTTATAGGGCATTTCACTTTGTCTCTAATTGAAGACATATTTTCCTGATTCACTTGAAGTACGTCTTGCAGCAAACCAATGAACTGAGCTATTTAGCAGCGCGACGGTGGGTGGGGGGGGGGGGACAACGTCTCTACACAACAGGAAACCAAACGACGCAATCTCTATGCGTGCTAATGCAATCTATCGGTAGAGTTTCTATTTGTTCCCTACAAACCGTCTTAAATTTTATAAGAAAATTTAAATTGCATATATTTCATAGTCTGGAAATTTAAATATGATTTATTTTTTAAGTGAATAGTAATTTATTTGAAAGCATGCAGAAATATTTTACAGTTTTTATGGTTTAAAGAGGGAATGTTTATAGTACTTCGCATAATGTATTGCCGTCTTATTGCTGCATGCCTTCAGTGTTACGGTGAAAAATAACATTCTGCAGTATTTTGTTATGATACGGAAATTTAATGCAAGAATTGCAAATTTGAAGTCTCTTGTGGAGAATGAAGATAAAATAAAAAAATTTGAAGAAATTTACGTGTGGTATGTTAGTCAATACACAACTTTTGAGGGGTAGTGCGGTTTAGTTATACAAATTTTATTTTTTTGCTCCACCCTATTATACATATGATGGCCGACTATTGCTGGGTGTTAAAAAGAGACTGTATGGACAAACACCGAAGACAGTCTAAGAAGAGGAAGTTTTAACGGGAGCCCAGTGGTAAACGTTAGGTATGTTTGCTTTTAAATATATATTTACGTTTATTTATTTCCTTTCGCCAGAAAGTATTTTCAAATGTTACACACGTTGCCATATATTAATGTCATTAATGAATTGTTTTTTTAATCTTCACGTAATCTTAGTGTTTTTATTTAGCGCATAGTTTATTCTTTAAGTTGCATTAATTTCGATTAAAAATATCTTCTGAAACTTATGATTTTCTTAATAAATTAAAAACAGTGCTGCTAGGGCAGACTTGCCCCGGAATTGGGGCAAAACTCCACCTACCTGTTTAAAAATTATTGAATCTTATTTCCTTATATTATGGGGCAAAAGCAGAATTATTATTAGTAATAAAATAACATAAAAATTCAAATTTTTATTCAATCATCGTCTCTACATTCATATTGTTTTTTTCGAACCTTTGTTGCAGTTTCCACAAACCCAGTTCATGCAATTAATGCTCTGGATCCAGGCTTTTTGTTAGTGTAACAGCGAAAATCGCATTTACAAATGCTACATAAATTATCATCTTCTTTAGAAAAAGATTTAGGAGTTTTTCCTTGATGTTTTTCTCAGGAAACAATCGTAACTTCGTTTCTTCTCAAGTTATAACTTCCGCGCCTTTTGCAACTCTTTTCTTCTTTTTAACAATTTCCGTGAAATTTGATGTTATAGTTTCAAGCAGGAGATTTTCAAAACTTACATTGCAATTCTCTACTAACTGGGCAGAGCTTGCTGAAGATTGTGGTGGTGATTGTACATCAGCAGATGTTCCTGGCAATATAATGGAATTTTCCTCAGAAATTCTAAACTGGTCTTCAACAGGAGATAACTTAATGATTATAGGAGGCTGCGAAACAGCTTCTTCAATTATTTGTTTATAGATTTGGTTCATCTTGGTTTGTTTTGCTTCTTGCCACTGTTTTAGGGAAGCAACATCAAAAACTGAATCGGCCACCACCTCCATAGAAAATGGGTGAATTCCAGCTTTTCGAAAACCATTGACAATAATATCAGTGTTCAAATCCCACCAAATTTCACCAATAATTTGTGCGGAGGACTTTTTGGCCAATCTCTCCCCTAAATGCTTTCGTTGCCAAGACACCGGCCTCTGGTCTCAGGTCGATTTTAAAGATTTAAAAACGCTGATATCTAGTGGTTGTAAGATGTGAGTTGTATGTGGAGGTAATTTTAGAATGGTACTTGCGATTGCATTGCTTGCTCTATTAATCTGATGCTCGTCTGTGTTGAGTGACCATCATATATCAGTAAAACAGGCCGATCTGGACCAATTGACGGCAAAAAACTCGTTGTAAAATAATTTTCAAAGACGGTTATTTCCATCCATCCGTTTTGTGTTGCGGCATAGGTAGTGTTAGGAAAACCAGTATACTCTGGTCCCAAATATTCTTTCCTTTAAAAATTATGAGCGGCGACACTTTTTCCCCGTAGCAGATGCTGCTGGTAAAACAGTAATGTTGTGTTTTCCAGGGGCACTAATTATTCTAGTGCACAGCTTATTATTCGCACCGACTATTTTAGTTTTGGATGGATCCGTGCAGAAACTTGTTTCATCCCAGTTCCATATTCTTGAGGACTATTTTCCAAATTAAGCTCTTTAATAGTAGATTCAAGTAGAGTAAAATAATTTTGAATTGTGATTGGATTACAACTTCCCCTCAGGGCAATTTCAACACTCTGCGCCTTCTTTAAGGATAAGTTGTTCCTTTTTTAAGTCCTAAAAGCTAGTCTTATCCGGGTACTCTATCTTTAAAGGGAGTTTTCAAGTTATTTTTTTTTGACAAACTGTCCAACAAGTAACAACATTTCTTTTCTTGACAATCCAAATCCATATTTTTCTAAGATTAACAGTCCATCGGAAAGACGTTTTATTTTCACGTGAAAGTACGGTGTTTCTTCCTCGGGATTCACTTTTTGTCCACTTTTTCTTCGGATTCGGTCACTAATTGAATTTTTTGGTATTTTATAGTGCTTACTAGCTCTATAAACAGTCATTCGGCCAGCTTTAATTTCTGCCAATGCTTCAGCCAACATTTCCTTTGTATAGTGCGGTGTTGTTTTCTTTACATAATTTAGGACCATCGTGGGGTTGCAAAAGTATTATCAGACTAAAAAATTCAAAACTAAATGCTCACCAAAAGGGAATTTAATAAAACAATCGAATAAATAAGAAATAAAATGTAATATTGGGTACATTCGTACTATAGTGCGGTTTTGTCCCGATGGATAGTCCGAATTTGGCCCGTGCTCAAATATTTCCTGAGTTAGGTTAGACTATTATTTTATCAAAAAATATAAAAGAACTGATATATTTTATTACTATAAAGGATACTTACCTTACTTTACTTTGTGCCTATCGAAGATAAACACATATATTTGTAAACTATTGCTTAAATTATCGTTTTACAATGCTTAACTCAATCATTAAATGCTAACCAAAGGAAGATTTCTACCTTACAGTTGGTACAATGCGTGTGCTAGGTGCTAGGTGCGATCTCGCGTTTGTATCATAATACAGTTTGACATTTTTAACTGCATGTGTACTTATATTCCGGCTTAAGTTTTCGAAGCGTGTGGACGTGTTCTACGGCCACCGATTATCAAATACCGGCGCGTTAAATCGAATACGACCTTACCCGAGGTCGAACGTAACCAAGTTTTGAACAAGTCTAAGGACGTGCTCGGTGCTCCATTTGCTTTGAAATACAAAGTGCTACGATTAAATAAGTAAAATGATAAAATAAAGTAACACAAATAAAATAAATAATAAAAATAAATAATCATCCACTAAACGAAGAAATGTCGTATTTGCCCAACGATTATACTGTCCATCCGTCGCAGCCTCCTGAATCACAGTATTTTAAACAGACTGGATACCGTCAAAACAAGCCGCAGCCAGGTACACCAATGCAACATACAATGCAAATACCTCTAGAAATAGCGCAAATACCACCACAAATAAATGCACAATCACAAGTCCAACCAAACGTTGGATATTTGTCGCAACAGTCAATGGAACTCTAACCGTGTTAACAACATACGATAACAAATACGCAATATAGTGCAAGTCAACAATGCCCATCACAAACTACGTGGAAAACGGTAGAGAATAAGAAACGAAGCAGGGCTAACGTACAAAGAAAAATCGTTAAAACAAAGAAACAAATAAGGTAATTATCAAAGAGCAAACAATATGAGCCATTATAAATAGGAACAATAAAAATGCTTAAGAAAAATCAAAAAAATTCCCAAAACCATCCAATTTGTAGCAGACTAAAATTATTACCCATAAAAAACGCAAAAAAAGGGAAAAAAATCGAAATTAAAACCCAAAACGTAAATTAAGGTCGCGAAATTCCTAAATTAACTCCAGTATAAAAAAGGCCCAAAGAAAAGGAAAAAAATTTCCATTTAAAATAAAAAAGACCGTAATTTTGTAGTTCTGGAAATAGTATTAATAAAGAAAATATAAAAAAGATAAAACACTAAAAAATATATGCAACATAAAGCAAAGAGGTACCAAAAAGCAGCTGTCATTATTCTTCGTAGAAATCTGACTGGATAATAGTACTAATAAAGAAATATATAACATAATGCACTTAATTCCACACCCTAAAAGAGAAATATCGCAACGTATAAAATGCCAGACGTACGGCTACACAAAAGCTTTTTGCAGCGGAATCCCGCGTTGTGTCAAGTGCCCAGGCAATCATTTAACTGCTGCCTGCCACAGGAAAAAAGAAGCAAGATATCAAATGTGTAAATGCCAATTATAATTACAGAGGTTTCCTTGTGTACAAGCAACTCCAAAATAATAAATATCTTAGGCTAAGGAGAAAATAAATAAAAGCTAATCAAACAAATCAAATAACCTCTATATCACAAAGACGACTTTAATAAATAGGAACATCCTATGCCCAAATATTCAGAGTAAATAACTGAAATGAAAATAACCAAAACACTAATAGTAATAAAATATTACAAGATACAAATGCACATCAAACAGATCACTTCAATGAATTAAAAAAACCTGGTGGCCAGTTATCTCGAAAATTGCTAATGAACTTGCTAATATGGGTAAGAAATAAAACCATTTATAATAAATAATAAAATAGATCTAGTATTAATATCTGAAGCTCATTTCACTAACCGTTCCTACATAAAAATAAATAATTGTTCTATGTACAATACTCAACATCCTAATGGCATTGCTCATGCAGACACTGCAATCATAATACGAAACTCGATTAAACACACGGAACTACCTAAATACAGGTACAATCACATACAAGCTACAAGTGTTAACGTAAAAGACTGACTGGGAACTTTAACCAATACAGCAATTTATTGCCATTTTTGACATTCCATAAATCAAGATCAATGTAATCACTTTTAAATACTCTTATGAGGCGATTGGATTGAAAGTTGAATGTGAATGTGACATTACATTTTATTTTGCTCTGATAAACAAGTCCAATTTCGAGGCCGTATTGAGGACAAAATTAAAGTGGAAGTACAATTAAGAAGAATACAAAGAACAACGGGAGAAAGAAGACAAGTCTAAATACCAATTAAGAGTGAGAAAATACAAAGTTCTAAACATTGGTGCATGCTAGGTTAAGATCAAAATTGCATGCAGTGATAAAGATAAGAGCAGCTGAGTTTAAAAATTCAAGGACCAAAACCCACACCACGCGCCGATTTTTGGATAGGCAAACCAAATTACAGAATTACAGAAAGAAGTGCAGAGGGTTGCAGCCAACGCAGTAGCGAAACCTTTAAACATGGATTCAGACGATTATCTCACAGATGAAGGGAAGAGAAAGAAAGACGATGTAGATGAACTATTCAAGAGAACAAGAAGAACAACTAAGACACCTACAAAAGGAGAAGGCAGCAAAGACCTAATGGAAAAGCAAATGGGGGAAATGATGTCCCTAATGAAAAATTTGGCGCAGGATATAAAAGAAATCAAAAAAGAACAGCAAAATAGCAACAAAGAAGCAAAGAAGTTACAGGAGGAGATCAGAACGCATAAAGGGAATTCAAAGACGAATTAAAAGAGTTAAAGAAAACAAATGAAAAAGCAATGAAAGAGATTGAAGATTTGAAAAAGGAAGGCGAGAGAATGGAGAAAATGGAGAGAGAAAAGAGGAGAAAAAACATAGTCATACAAGGGCTAAATGGGTCCTCACCTGACCCAAAAATGCTAAAAGAGGAAATGGAAGGATTTATTGAGAATGCATTGGGTGTGTCCATAAAAGTAGAAACGGTTAGAAAATTGAGAGAGGACATGTGCTTGGTTGAATTGAATAGTAAAAGCGATAAGAGTATGATAATGCAGTGCAAGACCAAACTACGGAACCAAAGCAAGAAACGACGACCTAACACAAAATGAAAGAAAGATACAGAATATAAGCAGGAGACAAGCAAAGAAGGAAGCAGCAAAACGGAAAACGGCCAAGGTAGGATACCAGAAAATGATAAGCAATCAGGAGTTATGGACCTGGAACGGGAAATCGGGCAAGCTGGAAAAATACAACAAGAACGAAAATGAGCAATACCAAACAAGAACAAAAAACTAATAAAGGAAATAAAAACAGGGCAAGGGAAAACAGCGACGATAAAGGTAATTGATACAAGGACAAACGATTACTCATGGGACAGAATAGGTACATGGAATGTCAGAAGCCTAAATGGCAAAGAAAAGAATTAATTCAAGAAATTAAGAGGTATAAAATGGAAATAGTGGCGGTCACAGAAACAAAGAGGAAAGGAGTAGGAGAATTAATAATAGATGACTACGGGCTGTTATACAGTGGAGTAGATGAGCGAGAAAGAGCAGAGGCAGGGGTAGGGTGTCTGATGAGCCCGAAATACCTGAGGAAGTTAGTAGAGTGGAAAGCAGTGAGGGGAAGAACAATGAAAGCAACCTTTGTAAGATACAATCAGGAGAAATTGGATGCAATAGTGGCATATGGGCCGGGAGAAAGTAATGCGAAGAGAGAAAAGGAACAGTTCTGGCAAGAACTTCAAATGCTATATGAAGAATCATACAATCCAACGATAATAATGGGAGATTTCAATGGAAGAATTGGAAATAAGATTGCAGGGAGGCAAGGGGCAATGGGAAAACATGCAGAGACTACAAGTAATACGAATGGGGAGAATGTAATTGATTATTGTTTACAGAACGGGTTAATGATACAAAACTCTCTATATCAACACAAGGACTGTCACAAACATACTAGAGAGAAACCAGGGAGGAAAGAGAGATCAATCATAGACTATATATTAACGGACGCAACCAATAGAAGAAGGATAAAGGATGTAAGAGTGTACAGGGGAGCAGAAATATCGTCAGATCACCACCTGTTAATAGCAAAAATGGGAAACAAGAAAGAAAATGAAGAAGAGAGAATATCAGAAAACAGAAGAAAGAAAGAAATAAGAACGATAAGGACACACAGACTACAAGACCAACGAACAAGAGAGGAGTATGCAGAACAGATCAGGAAGGGGATACAAGAAATGGAACAAGAGATAATGGAATTGAATGTCGAAGAAATGTGGGGAAAGTTCAAAGAAAAAATAAGGCAGGAAAAATAGCCTGCGGGCTAATGACAACTGGAGGCATAAAGAAGAGAACAAGTTGGTGGAGTGAAGAAATTAAAGATATCATAAAAACAAAAAAGATAGCATGGAAAAACTATTTACAAAGGAAGAGTGATGTAGCGTATGAGAGGTATAAGAAAGCGAGGAAAATAGTAAAGGAAAAGGTAAAAATAGCTAAAGCTAAGGAATGGGCAGAATTTGGGACCAAAATGGAAAAGGATAAAGGGGCCAACCAAAAGCTATTCTACAGGACCCTAAAGAACATGAGAAATAAAGGAAGAAAAATCAGGTCGAAACAGGTTATGGACAGGGATGGAAGGATACTAATGGAGGATGAAAAAATTATGGAAAGATGGAAGCAATACTTTCAGGATATGCTAGAGGGGGAAGAGGTGACTGAAGAGAAAGCGAAAGAAGGAACACAAAAAGAGGAGAAATTCGAAAAAGAGAGAGAAAAAAGACAAGTGGACGAAGCAAGTAACGGGATCAAGCGAGAAGAAATCGAGAAGGCAATACGAAAGCTAAGAAATGGCAAGGCCCCAGGAGTAGACGGCATAAAAGCAGAATTATTGAAGGGAATGGGTGAAGAAGGAATGGAGTTACTACAAAGAATTATAAATAAAGCGTGGATAATACAAACAGTGCCCAAGGAATGGAAAACTGCGGTAATAGTTCCCATTTTCAAGAAGGGTAATCAGAAAGATTGCGCAAATTATAGGGGGATATCGCTACTCTGTACATCATGCAAGGTATACGAGATGATTTTGGAGGCAAGGCTAAGGAAGGAAAGTTTCATGAAGCACAAAGTGGTTTTAGACCTGGATATTGCACACAAGACCACACATTCACACTGAAAAATATAATAGAAGAAATGCTACCGTACAACAAAGAAATATATATATATATATATATATATATATATTCGTCAAGGTGGTGAGAAACAATATATGGGACATATTGGAAAAATGGAACAGCAATGGAGTTGATAGAAGCTATAAAATCGCTATACAATAACACAGAAAATATAGTTAGGAAGGACAATATGGAAACCAAAAAATTTAGAACTAAAGAAGAAGTAAGGCAGGGCGGAAATTTGAGCCCACTGCTCTTTATCATTTTTATGAATGAGATAATCAAAAAAGTAAGTGGTAAAAGCAAGAAACTGACGGTGGGATATTATAAAATGAAACCAGTGGAAGTGAGTGAGTGCGTGTTCGCGGACGACATAGCAATATTGGCAGATTCGGACACGAGGCTACAACATAATGTGGACCTATGGGTTAAAGAACTGGACAAACAAGGAATGAAAATAAACATAAATAAAACAAAGGTACCAGTGATAACAAATGATAACGTGAGAAAAATAAGCATAAAGATTAACAATCAAAAAGTAGAACAAGTAAAAAGCTTAAAGTACTTGGGTGTTTCCATAGAGGAAGAAGGAAGACAAAAAGAAGAAATAAATAACAGAGTAACAACAACGACAAAAATCTTCCATAGTATAAGAAAAGGGTTCATTAACAAAGCAGAAATCAGTAACAAAACAAAAATGACAATTTACAAGACCATATACCTACCGACGCTGATTTACGGATGCGAAACTTGGGTTCTGGCAGAGAGACAATACCAAAAGATACAGGTCTTAGAAATGAAGTACCTTAGTAAAGTGGTTAAGGTCACAATAATGGATAAAATAAAAAACGAAGAAATAAGGAAAAGATTGGATACCGAAAGTGCCAGAAAGATCATCGAGAGGACTCAGTTAAGATGGTGGGAGCACATGAGAAGACTGAGCGAAGAAAGACAAACCAGAAAAGTATGGGAGGCAAAACCCACTGGGAAGAGAAAGAAAGGCAGACCAAGGAAGACGTGGGACGGAGAGGTGGCGAAGATATTGAAGGCAAGAGGAATCTCAAGGAAGCAGGCTGAAACATCAGCAAGGGACAGGGCCAGATGGAGACAAATAATAAAATAACGAAATAAGTTTGAGTGAAAGGTAGACTAGTGTAGACATAAACGGGAGGGAGATAGCTACATGCAATATGGAAAGAAGAACTTTATTATTTATTTTAAGTTATGGTAATTGTGATATTTGGACTTAATTTAATTTAAGGAAAGCTGTATTCGATCCTCTACACCTAACGGTAGAAGAGGTATAGATTATATATATATATATATATATATATATATATATATATATATATATATATATATATATATATATATATATATGAGCCGATTTATTGCAGCAGGAGACTATAATGCCAAGCATCACCACTGGGGCGAGAATTGCTGAAAACAATGTAGGAGAACCATTATATGTCTTATCAACTGGAAAACCAACCTATTGGTCCACACATACTAATAAACTATCTGATACTCTTAATTTTAAACACCTAACTAAAGCCATCCAACACGCTGCATGGCAAGCAACGCCTATTTCATCACAACCCAAATATTGAGAAGATCTTCCTATATTAGTAAAGCAGAAAATAGCCGAAAAGCGCAGACTTACAAGTAAACTTTGGATGAAATGCAAAGCCTTATCTAACCTATGGCGTTTTGAAGGAAATAGTAGACTAAGAGTATAGCAGAAATCTTAGCGGCAATGAGTGACAGGAACAAAAGTTTTTGGAGGTCGAAGTTAAAGTTTATACATGTAAAAAGTTACCTTTTTTCTTACGTATTATTGAATTAGCTTTAAAATGTGATCACATTAAAAGTATAGTTAAAGAACAACTCTTACTCACACAACAGACAGAAAGAAACTCAAGGAAACTAATTGTAAGCTTCACTCCAGTTCTTACTAAATGGATCGCGCTACTAACGATTCGGTTACGTTTTCAACGAACTTAAAAAGTTCGTTACTGAATTCTATATGTCTGTCGGTCTGTCTGTCGCTGTCACAAAATTATGGATTTTTTAAAATTTTAAAATGGATTCTTATAGGAAATTTTACGCTGATTTCAAAATCGAAATCAAAAAGTTTCTATCTCGAATAGTTTTCGAGATATTCGACTTCGAATTTCGGGAAAATTTCTACATTGCGATTTTATGAGTAATTCTTAAAGAAAATTTTACGCTGATTTCAATAATGAAATCGAAAAAAATCTATGTCGAATAGTTTCGAGATATTCGAATTTCGGGAAAATTTTCGACATTACGATTTTAAATGTGATTCTTATAGGAAATTTTACGCTGAATTCGAAAATGAAGAAAAAATTCTATGTCAAATAATTTCCCAGATATTCGATTTCGAATTTTCCCGAAATTCGAAATCGAAATCGAAAGGTTTTTTTAAGTTCGTTCTGGGATTGCTTACAGAGCAATCTCTTCGCTGGCCCCATGTTTTAAATTTGGAAACCTATGAAAGCGATGCTTTAATCTGAAGTTCATTGTCCGGATCAATCATCGATCGTGAATCACGGCACACAACTCGATCGTTTCCTGAAATATTTGCAACACCTGCTTCGTTATTTTTGGCTATCGTCGACTTGTGTTGCCAGAGGCAAGAGAATTCATCGGCTTAAGCAGTTTGAACTGATTCAAGATAGTCTTTGTCGGTTTCCTGATATCCAATAGTTCGCCGGTTGAGTTGAGAGGTCATAAGCCCGTTTTTTTCTTTGTGGGCGAAAGCTGCCATTCCGATCCCGATAAATTCGATGCTTGTAATGACGTTGTAATTTGCTCGTCCTGCGTTTTGTTTCCGAAGTTCATGTCATCGTCGTTACCGTCACAAACAACACCAAACCCCAGCATCAACACCTCCTCAACAACTTCCATGTCCTGTCGGAGCAAGAAGACGAATCTTTGATACACTAATTCCTCGTTTGCATTCATTTGTCTGCAGGCCAACATTGCTTGATGATCCTGCAAAACAATAATACTATGTTAGTAAATTATATTTGTATTAATAAACAAGAGTGTCAATCAATACATAGGAACAGATGTTATTCTGTAAATAATATCAAGCGATACACGTCATCAGCTTGCGTCCACTCCCGTGATACCTGTTTTTTGGATCTAGTGATTCTCAAAACAGCATATCATCTGATAGAAATACGCTTACTGACCGGCACTTCGTCCAGTGAAGTGCAGCGTGAGGCGCAGCAGTCGCGCAGAATAACCTCGGTGTTGGCTTCTGGCCTCACCTGCTCTTTTTCTTGACCCTCACTGTTCTGTGATTTCACCCTTTCTCTTGTCCCTCTGACCTCTTCCTAAAAATATACATGTTTGCCAGCATCGCGATTGAACCAAAGTGACAGTTTAATTGTCAGAAGAAGATGGCAAAACTCAAAGGCTCCAGATGATAAAAGGGGACTTAGTGCAGCAAGCAGACATCTAAAAATACTACTGAACAATATCAAACGGCAAGCAATCCAAGACTATCTTAGTACATTGTCTCCTACGGGAGCAACCGATTATTCGCACTGGAGAGCAACCAGGAAACTTAAGCAACCACAATAGTACACCTCTCCATTCAGATCATCAAATGGTACCTGGACAAAAAGCGATAAAAAAAAGGCAAATGTATCTGCCAATCACCTAAAAGAAGTATTTGCACCATATCCTGAAATCATTTCAGGAGAAAAGAACTTCATCCATGAATATCTTGGCCCCTGTTCCAGATGGCATTACTTTTTAAGAAAATATGAACAAATGAAATAAAACAAACAATTCACGCTGAATTGAGTACCAACAGTCATCCGGAAATGATCTAATAACCGGAGAAATCTTAAAACATCTGCTAGAAACCTGCATGAAGATAATCGCATACATCTCCAATGTTATCTTAAAAACAGTATTTTTTCTAGCCATTGAAAAGTCGCACAGATAGTACCAATTCTAAAACCTGAAAAATCATCTGAGGAAGCATCTTCTTACTGGCTCATCAGTCTCCTGTCATTCCTAAAAAGATTAAAACTCATCTTACAAGATATAATATTAAAACATCAATTTGAATTTAGAGACTAGGTACACAGATTAATTTACCAATTCACCGAAATCAAGAAAACAAAAGATATTGTTCTGCGGTTTTTTCAGATATTCAAGCATTTGACAAGGTATGACACGAAGGGTTACTGTTCAAAATAAAAACTAATCTACCCCATACTTACCACACAGTATTACAATCATATCTGTCAAACAGAAATTTTCTCGTAAAGATAAAAGATGATTGCACGTCACTTAATCCAATCTGTTGATGGGTGCCTCAAGAAAGCGTGTTAGGACCAACGTTGTATCTGCTATATACTTCTGATATTCCAACTACAAATCTGACAGTAACAGCCACATTTGCTGATGATACAGTTATTATAGCATCTCACAACAACCCAGACATGCCCTCACGTTATCATTCAATGCTACTTAAATCAAATCCAAACCTGGTTTAAAAAGTGGCGCATCAGAGCAAATGAGACCAAATCAAGACATGTAACCTTTACCTTGTGAACTGAACTTGTCCTGCAGTATACTTAAACAACTAACAGCTTTTCCAAACGGAAGTCGTAAAATATCTAGGCATCTATTTAAACATATATGGGCCAAAAGAAAACTGGCTAATGGGTCGCCGGTCACAATTATCCATATAATACAAAGTAGTACTATATAAAGCAGTACTTAAGCCAGTGTGGACCTATGGGCTGCAGCTGTGGGGGTCTGCTAGTAAATCCAACTCAGCAGTCCTGAAGCATTTCCAATAAAAAGAACTGCGTTCTATATTAGATGCTTTATGGTATGTGGCAAATGAACTCATCCATCGAGATCTACAGATATCTACTATCGCAAAGGAAATTACCAAACACAGCATATGACATCGAGATAGGTTTTTCTTTCATGCTAATACCCCAGCTACGAAACTTCTAGATAATGGATCTGCCAAACTGATTTTTTTTTAGGTTAGTTCTAGTTCTACATTACTGTAAATGGTTGCACTAGTAAGTGCTACCGTACATGTTAAGTTTTCATGTTATTGTTATTTAGTACTAATCAATATATAATTTACTGAATGTCTAGCTACGTTAAGACAGATTGTAAATATTTTTTAAAATTTTTTATTTATTGCCAGATCAACAAACATTTTTGTTGTACATAGCATGGATAAAATAAACAGAATACAATAAGATTAGACTATAACTTGAGTGACAAAATAATGGCCACAATGAGGTTAAATGTTGGTATTAGCTTAATCGTCAATTTGATTTATTAGTACAATATCCTTGGATCATTTCCGTTGAAGCCTGGTATGAATGTTCGTTTTAAAAAGTTCATATCACCATTCGGATTCCAGAGTATTACATTATTGTCAATGTATAAGCAAGCAGGATTGTTAAGTCTTCTCAAAGTAAAGATTTTCGCTTGGCATTTGTCGGGTGATGTTCCAGAGTTTGAACCAAGAGCATAGCTTGTTAACTGCATTCTGTAGCTTTATAATTGCTTCGTTAAGATTGTCACGGTAAATAGAGATGTGTCATCCGTAAAGGTCAGAAGTCTTCTTCTTCTTCTTTGTCCTTTCCCTTGTACCTTACGGTGTCGGGTCCTCGATCCATTTTTGGTACTCCTTTCTGTTGAGCGTCATCCTCTTTACTTCCTCGATGTTTCTTCCCCTCTGCTGTACCATAGTTTTAATACTGTCTATCCATTTCATTCTGGGCCTGCCCCTTCCCCTCTTCCCATCTCCTCTTGCTTCCATGATCCTCCTTGGGATCCTCTTGCTGTCCATACGTACCACATGTCCATACCACTGCAGCTGTCTATTTTGTATGGTTTCTATCAGCGGATCTACACTTAGCTCTTCTCTTGTAATTATGTTTCTAACTCTATCTCTTCTGGTCCTGTCCATTATTCGCCTTAAATACCTCATTTCTGCGGCAGTGATTTTGCTTTTGTCTTTGTCTTGCATGGGCCAAGTTTCCGCTCCGTATATCAGTGTTGGTACATATACTGTTTTGTATAGGTGTAACTTTGTTTCTTTTCTCAATTCTTTTTTATTTACCAGTGTTGTGTTTATCTGATAATATACTTTTGCTGCTTTTGATGTTCTGTTTCTTATTTCCTGTTCTAATGTCCCATCATTGCTTAATATTACTCACAGGTACTCATATTGTTTTACTACTTTTAGGGTGTTCTGTCCGCATCTAATATTCATGTCTTCATCCTCATTGTCTGTTTGTTTGCTAATTTTCATGATTTTGCTTTTATTTTTGCATTAATTTTCATTCCTGCATTTTGTATACCGTTGTTCCACTTATTGACTGCGGCTTGTAATTTCCTGGCTGTGTCCGATTGTAGCACAATATCGTCTGTATACACCAGGCTTTGGAGGTTTACTTCTTCCATTCTTCAGTGCCCCAATTTTAAATTTAGTGATCTCTGTTTACTCTTCTTTAGAATTTGGTCCATTACTATAATGAATAGGAGAGGACTAAGGGAGTCTCCTTGTTTGATTCCTTTTTCTATGTTGAAGCTCTTCGACTCCTTCCCCTTTATTCTGACTGTTCCTATTACTTTTTTGTATAACGCTTTTGTGACTTTGGTCAGTTTGTCGGGTACTCCTGTCTCTTCCATGGCCTTCCATATAATCCTCTTTGGTATACTGTCGAAGGCTGCACTTATGTCTAAAAATGCCAGGTATAATGGTTTTCCTTCTTCTAATCTCTTTTCAGTTGCCGCTCTTATAGTGTATATGTGATCTTGTGTTTGTCTATTTTTTCGAAATGCCGCTTGTTCCTCTTGTAATTCATTGTCCACGTAACTTCTGATCCGTGTCTCAATTATTCTCGAGAATATCTTCTGTATTCATGATGCCAGGCAGATGGCTCGGTAGTTATCACAATCATTAGTATTTCCCTTTTTGTGTATTGGGACGATTATATTCTCCTCCCATTCTTTAGGTATGACTTCTTCATCCCAGGCTTGTTGGCATATTCTTTGAATCCACTCTTCCAATTTTTCACCTCCGTATTTGACCATCTCGGGGCTGATTTCGTCTTTTCCGGCCGATTTTCCTAATTTCAGTCTGTTAATTGCTTCTATTACTTCTTCTGTGGTTATTATTTGTTCACCCTCCATTTCTGCTGGAGATTGCCTTATGTTTCTCCTCTCAGGTTCTAATCCTTCTTCCTTAAATTTATCTTTGTAATATTCACTCCATGTATCTAGGATTTTGCTTTCTTCTGTGACCATGACTCCGTTTTTATCTTTTATACACCATGTTGTTTTGCCATATTTTCCCCTTAATTGTTTAACTGTCGTCCAAAACTCTTTCTTGTTATTAGTGTTATCTCGGAATTTCTCCTCAATTTCCTTTCCAAAGTCCTCCCATGCTATATTCTTTGCTTCCTTAACTATTTCCTTTGTTTCGTTCCTCAATGTTATATAGCTTTGCCTGTCTTCTTCTCTTTTCGTCTGCAGATATTTCTTCCATGCCCTCTTCTTTTCTTTGACTTTCTGTTTTATCTCTTCATTCCACCATTTTGTTCTTTTTTGTTTTGGGCTAATTCTCTTTTCCCCACATACCTCTATGGCTGCTTTTATTATTGTGGTTTTGAGTCTCTCCCATCTTTCGTCTATCGTCCATTGATCTCTTTGCTTTTCCTCTCTTTCATGTTGTCTTAACAATTCGTTGATTTTATGCTGGTATTCTATTTTTTTCTGTCCTTAGTTCTTCCGTCTTTATCCTCTGGTACTCCTTTTCTGGTGGTTTCGGTACTCTCGCATAGAATCTTGTATCTACTGTGACTA